>CM056802.1:14820000-16049657 GCA_029852875.1 Mythimna loreyi
TATATATAAAAGGAGAAACTGACTGACATATCAACGCACAGCCAAAACTACTGGGCCTTGGAGTGTGAAATTTTACACAAAACTTCCTTTTATGACGTAGGCGAACACTTTGAAAGCATTTTTCAAAATTTAACTACTAAATAGATGGAATTGGGGTCTAAAGTTTGTATGGAAAAACCTAATTTCACGAGGGCAAAGCCGCTTGCAGAAGGCTAGTAAAAAATATAACCATAAGCTTCAGACTTTGAAACCTGTCCGTGTCAAGCGCCCTACAATATTGTCCACTACCGCTACTGTACTGTACATGAAGTTTAAATAAATAAATAAATTGTCACTGTTCATGCATCGATTTTAAGTAATAAATTTTAAAAAATAAGTTATAGTTAAGCGTCAGAGTCAATATATACGATACTAGCTTTTGTCAGCGGCTTCGCCCGCGTACATAAAATATAGCCTATGTCACTCAGGAGTAAAGCAGCTTTCTGTTGTTGCTAAAATTTTTCCAATCGGACCAGTAGTTTCAGAGATTACCCCCTACAATCAAAAAAACAAACTAACAAAAAAACAAACTTTACCTCTTTATTATATTAGTGTAGATATTTAAAGCCTACTTTCCGTTTCCCGTGCCCAACCCCACCCGACCTGACCCGGCACATTTCACAAAAACCTTCCTTTAGGCTTGCTTTACAAAATTAACATTCGTTAGTTATCATAAATATTTAGAGCTTCCTGTGACCCGCTTCATTTCTGACTATTAGAAATCATAATGTGTTTTAGGGTTCCGCACCCGGATTGACTAAGTCAAAACCCTTTTTAGGTTCATTTTGTTGTCCATCTGTAAAGTGACTTTTGCTCTTAGATACCTTTTTAGGGTTCCATAGTCAACAAGGAACGCTTATAGTTTCGCCAAGTCTGTCTGTCTGTCTGTCCGTCCGCGGATAATCTCAGCGAACGTTAGCACTAGAAAGTCGAAATTTGGTACTAATATATATATCAATCACGTCGCCCAAGTGCAAAAACAAAAAGTGTTAATAATGTTTTATTAGGGTACCTCCCGTACACGTAAAGTGGAAAGTTTTTTTTTTTTTTCATTTCTACCATAACGTCTGATGTATTAGTGGATAGGTAGGTATTTAAAAATGATGAAGGGTCCCGTAAAATATTTTTTTGATAATGTAAATATTTTCTGAAATAATCGCTCCAAAAGTAAAAAACAGGGCCCCCCTTCTAACTTTTGAAGTTCAGGAAATATGAAAAAACCTCAAAGTAGAAATTAAAATAGCTTTTTAGGAAAATTATTTTGAACATGTACATGTACAGGATAAACAGTTTTTTAACCGCACACGCTTACTGACTAAAAAACCTACCCCGTACCTTCCTTGCCTTATTCCTGGAGTCGAGGTAACAGTTTTCACCACCCTCTAGGCTCCAGGAGACAAAGCACAGTGAAAAAAAAACAAACTTCTATGTCAACGCTGTCTAAAGATTGGCTGTCTGAAGAAAGGTCTTAAAACAAGAATAAAGCTTAAAGAAAAAGTTACATCAAAATTCATCAAAAGCCATATATCTCCCTCCTTAAGTTTGCTAACTTCTTTCTTTAGGGCACTTCTTTTTCTTTCCCATAAAATTGCGTATATTTAATTAATTTTAAAAATAAAACAATTGAATCGATTGACGTAAGTCTCGTGTTTAACATAATTTATTTGTATTAGAACGTGTCGAACAGAATCAAAAAAAAAAAAAATTTCAAAGACCAAAGAAAACACCGCCCATTGTAACACCGTAGTAATTTTAAGTATCCTTTTTTTGTGGTAGCTGAAAATCATGGAATGACGAAACCCGCTCTTGGGCGGAGCGGGAGACCAGTGTCAGACTCTTACTGACTAAAAAACCTACACCATTCCTTCCTTGCCTTATTCCTAGTGCCGCGGTAACACTTTCACACCAACCGGCGGCTCCACCAGAAAAGTGTCTTAATTTTAAGTGTCCTTTTTTTATAGTAGGAGAAAATCATCGAATGACGAAAACCGCTCTTGGGCGGAGCGGGAGACCAGTGTCAGACTCTTACTGACTAAAAAACCTACCCCATTCCTTCCTTGCCTTATTCCTAGAGCCGCGGTAACACTTTCACACCAACCGGCGGCTCCACCAGAAAAGTGTCCTAATTTTAAGTGTCCTTTTTTTATAGTAGGAGAAAATCATCGAATGACGAAAACCGCTCTTGGGCGGAGCGGGAGACCAGTGTCAGACTCTTACTGACTAAAAAACCTACACCATTCCTTCCTTGCCTTATTCCTAGAGCCGCGGTAACACTTTCACACCAACCGGCGGCTCCACCAGAAAAGTGTCTTAATTTTAAGTGTCCTTTTTTTATAGTAGGAGAAAATCATCGAATGACGAAAACCGCTCTTGGGCGGAGCGGGAGACCAGTGTCAGACTCTTACTGACTAAAAAACCTACCCCATTCCTTCCTTGCCTTATTCCTAGAGCCGCGGTAACACTTTCACACCAACCGGCGGCTCCACCAGAAAAGTGTCCTAATTTTAAGTGTCCTTTTTTTATAGTAGGAGAAAATCATCGAATGACGAAAACCGCTCTTGGGCGGAGCGGAAGACCAGTGTCAGACTCTTACTGACTAAAAAACCTACACCATTCCTTCCTTGCCTTATTCCTAGAGCCGCAGTAACACTTTCACACCAACCGGCGGCTCCAGAAAAGTGTCCTAATGTACCAAGTTGTGTTTATGTTGTAACTACAATAAAGAATATATCTATCCATGTATCTAAAATCGAAATACTGATTTTATAAAGACAATATTGTTTATCTGGTTTTTATGGGTTCTTGAGGAGTATTAAGAAATCTTTCCCGACTCGAATGTGTGTATAATAATCTGACAGGGTCTTTATTATTTTGTTGTGTCTACCTACTTAAACGTTAGTTAATCTACACTAATATAATAAAGAGGTAAAGTTTGTTTTTTTGTTTTGTAGGAGGTAATCTCTGGAACTACTGGTCCGATTGGAAAAATTTTAGCAACAATAGAAAGCTGATTTACTACTGAGTGAAATAGGCTATATTTTATGTACGCGGGCGAAGCTGCTGACAAAAGCTAGTTTTTAATAATGCTATTCAATAATTTATCCAATTACACAATCTGGTGTTTATGCAGACGTTAAAACATAAATAGTTTAAAAATATAGAAGCCGTTAGCAGTTGTTATTGCAGTTTGCAACTGTTATTGGTATTTTTTATATGTTTAATACAAATTATGTACTACCTAATAACTAAAATTTTGTAATTTTTAGTTCTTAATTATTGTTAAGCACCTAACGCTGCAGCGGAAATACTTGGTACTAAAATATTGAACTGATGATCTAAGTATATTGATCTACTAGCTTTTGCCCGCGGCTTCGCCCGCGTGTTATTGGTATTGGGGTTGGGGTTTCCGGGATAAAAAGTCTGAAAAAAGCCTATGTCCTATTCCAGAGTGTATCCTATGCCTGTGCCAAATTTCATCCAGATCCGTCCAGCCGTTTTGGCGTGATTGAGTAACAAACATCCAAACATCGTAACTTTCGCATTTATAATATTAGTAAGATTAGGTATTGTTAAGCACCTAGCGCTGCAGCGGAAATACTTGGTACTAAAATATTGAACTGATGATCTATATCGATCTATCTAATGTGTATTAAATTATTAAATTACAGCAAAAAGTGGCAATGATTTCATACATATATTTAGGTACAAAATCATTGCCACTTTTCGCTGTAATTTTATAACTCAAGAAACCTAGTCAAATCGCGGTAACACAACGATATCGAGATCTAATTCGATCCCAACGCCATCTATCGAGCGAAAGGTGAACTATTACAAAACGTCTTCGTTTCGTGTATATGTTTTGTACTGACGGTCATAAAGATTTTAATACTTTTTATTTGTTTCAAACCTGAACAAGTTAAAGATGTTCCGCAACATATATTGCAGTTACAGTTTATTTAATCTTACTAATATTATAAATGCGAAAGTTACGATGTTTGGATGTTTGGATGTTTGTTACTCAATCACGTCAAATCGGCTGGACGGATCTGGATGAAATTTGGCACAATAGAATAGACTATATATATAGAATAGAATAGGACATAGGCTACTTTTTATCCTGGAAACCCCAAACCCAACCCCAATACCACGCGAGCGAAGCCGCGGGCAAAAGCTAGTATTTAAATAATATGAACTTACCTCAGACTGCAAAGAAGCTTGCAGTTCATCGACTAACTTCTTCAGCGATGCAATCTGTAACAAACAATCATCACTATTAATAATATATCTATCTATATTTGTAATAATTTGTTGACATTATTGTAACAGTGGGTACCTTTATGACTTGTAAGAATCCCTTACCAACAAATAACTATGACTAATACTTGTCTAGCTGTCCTGGCAAAATCCGTACCACCTAATAAGGAAAATTTTCGCACCGTTTAAACTTTCCATGGACTACTAAAAAAAATTCAAAACCAAAATTAACCAAATCGGTCCAGCCGTTGTCGAGTTTTAGCGAGACTAACGTACCTACAGCTATTAATTTTTATATTTTAGAAGAGATTTATGTACTGTATAAATATATCTGACACTGACTTTAGAAATAAACTGTTTTTTACAATAAAATTGCGGCTGGGGAGAGTATTTTAAATAGTCCATTGCGTGCCTGCATGTGGTGGGAAAAGAGCGGGGATCTAAGTTAAGTGTGTTGAAATAGTACAAATTGACACAGGTGCAGAAAGTATGTCATTACAACCCAGGCGAAATTCTTATTGTTATGGAGCCGAGGGCTGTGGCAGTGACGAACACGCGCTTTTTTCCGCACTAGTGCGGAAAGTAGTCCATTGCATGCCTGTAAACATGAGATAAGCAGATTTCCGAGTAAGTGTATGTTGAAAAAGTCTAATCGAGTTACTCTCCCGTGTCAGCGACAGGAAAAGCGTCATAATGCCAGTTACATACATAAATACATACATATACTAGTTTTACATAAAGCGCGGGTAGGTATGTAAACACCCACTTGCCATGCCAATACATTCCACTCTGACCTATTGCTGGCGCGCATTTAAATCGTTCCAAATTTGAATTTCAAAACGCTGCGCCGCCATTGGCGCGTTTGTTTTTTTTTTTATTTCGAACAACATCGATGACAAGGTTTTTTCAAGCTTTGATGTTTATTTTAATACTGTCATGCAATTTATAAATAACTTGTTTTTGTAAGCGGTTTCGGCTGTTTTTAAGTAAAAAAAAAAAATTGCAATTACTAATATACTCATATTACAAACTTGGTGCAGGAAAACTTCGTAAAAGAACCAAAAATTCGAAGCCAACTGGGGCCAAGGGTTCGCGTCTGAAAGGAAGGCTCTAGCCCTGGTATAGATGGCGACGTAGGAACAGGGTAGATTGTATAGTCAGTAAGAGTCTGACACTGTTTCCCAAGGGTGGGATTCGTCATTGGATGATTTTTACCTACCATAAAAAAAGACATAATTATGCCATCCACCAACGCCCGCGTGGTGGATTACGACCCATTCCCTCTTCTAGGGAGTAGGCCTGAGTCCGAGCAGTGGGAGCATATAAGGCTGATACTAGTTATGCTATTATGTTTGAGCCGTTTGGGGTTGAAACACTAGGGCCATGGGGTCCGAGCGCTCATCGAGTTGTACGCGACATCAGCAAACAGCTGGTCGACTCTTCGCGTGACCAGAGGGCTGGGCTTTACTTTTGTCAGCGAATCAGCATTGCCATCCAGCGTGGCAATGCTGCCAGCGTTCTGGGCACTTTTCCCATTGATTTTTTGATGCCCAATAAATCATTTGTAAATATTAGAGTATTTTTAGTTTATTTAGGTTATTTTTAGTGTAATTATATGTATATTTTTATATTCCTGTAATAAATTATATTTTTGTTCAAAAAAAAAAAATACAAACTAGTAAATAGACCTCCGGGTAAAAAGTATTCCTTAGGTTATTTTTAAATAATATAAACTAGTGATGGTAAGCATTGATTTATTTACTCTAGCCCTACTCAACCGTATAAGCCTGACAACAGCAAACTTACATAATATTAGTGTGACCAAGGAAGAACGGGCTGGGTTTTTAGTTCATAAAAATTTGACACAATCTCCCGTTCCGCCTAAAGGCGGGAGATGTCATTGGTTGACTTTTGCCAACCAAAAAACGAAAAAAATACGCCTGGAACCTTCATCTCAAAGGATATTTAGAAACTTGTATTATAGGTACTAACTATTATCTCTCTAAACACTTACTTATGGGATACACAAAAATAATATCTTAATTCCAATGGACTGGCCTGTCAGTCTAGTAGTTAGTGACTCTGACTGCTATGCGGGAGGTCGTGGGTTCGATTCCCACCCAGGACAAATGTTTGTGTGATATGTATGTATTTAGAAATATATAAGTATGTTTATCAGTTGTCTAGTACCCATAACACAAGCTCTCTTAGCTTGGGACTAGATGGCGTTGTGTGATAGTTGTGGAATATAAAAAGAATATAAAAAATAATTTATTTTCAATTTAAAAGAAATCTGTCGCCATTAAGGCTGTACGTTATCTAGCAGATTTTTTGTGGTGTAAATTCATTGAATGACTCTCTCGCTCTATGGTGGAGCGGGCAGATGTGTCAGATTTTTACCAACTAAAAGCTTTTTTTATGGTAGGTAAAAATCATCCAATGACTAATCCCAAATCCCACCCTTGGGCGGAGCAGGAAACCGTGTCAGGCTTTTACTGACTAAACAACCTACCCCGTTCCTTCCTTGCCATAATCCCAGAGCCCTGGTGTGACGCTTTCGCATCAACCCTTGACCCCAGGAGACCAACTAAAATCCGAAGTTTATGAGAAAAACGTAACTTTTTTTTTTAACCTTTTTTTGATGGTGATGGCCATGTTTTTTCTTTCTTTCTTAGTTGTGTAACTGTTACTGTACGTGTATCTTAATATTTGACTAACGGTTTTCCTGTCCCATATTTCGCTTCCTAGTTTTAAACAATTGTAATTGAATCTTCTATTATTAGTATTTAGGACGCATGTGAAACATTAACATTTTAGGTTTTGAAACGGCTGTCGCTTTGACGAGGGAAAAAACATGAAGTAAAACTATTTTCATGTGTTTTTTTTTCATGGTGGAGAAAAACATACAATAACAAATCTCGCTCTTAGGCGGAGCAGGACATAGTGTCAGACTCTTACTGACTACGTGTAGTCACTCGGGTCTTGGTAAGTCTGAAGTCAGGCTTTGCGAATTTTAGCGAATCCATTATTTTTGACGTGACAACGTCTTAAATTAGGTTGCGGCTGGGAGTCACTTATGAAAAAGTGTAACGCTCGGTAACGTTACGATGAGTCACCGAACGAGAGAGAGGCCCGCCGAATGCCTTGCGTCTCTCTCCCACTCAACTATGATCGGTCTGCCGCGCGCGCAGCACTAGAGAATTAGGACGTTGTCACGTAAAATCTTCGCCCGTAAAACCGACTTTACAGGCAACCATTTTTTTTACAAGTTTTCAAGCGCTAAAATTCGCAGAGCCTAACTTCAGTTTCACGAAGATTCTACGGCCGTACTGTTTTTTTTTTTTTTATGGTAGGTGAAAATCATCCAATGACGAAACCCGCTCTTGGGCGGAGCGGGAGACCAGTGTCAGACTCTTACTGACTAAAAAACCTACCCCGTACCTTCCTTGCCTTATTTCTGGAGTCGAGGTTACAATTTTCACATACCCTCTAGGACGGCCGTACTGTAAGTCTAGTAACTAGGTCCAAACAACAAATATGTAGTGGTCAAATCATATGAGAACCATGCAAATAGGTTGCAGGTTGAAACCTAGTCAGACGCATTACTTCGTGAAAGTAATTTGCCTTCAAAACAGTGAAGGAAAACATAGTGAGCAAACCGACATGTCCTAGAACCAAAAAATTCGAAGACACGTGACATCCACCAAGGGTTGATGCGAAAGCGTGTTACTGGGGCCCTGAGATCACGGCAAGGAAGGAACGGGGTAGACTGTATAGTCAGTATGAGTCCGACACTGTTTCCTGCTCCGCCCAAGAGCGAGATCCGTCACTGGAGGATTTTTACTTACTATAAAAAAAAAAATCAACCCGCACTGAGCCTGCTTGGTGGATTACGATCCATCGCCCATAGAAAGGTTTGAGTCCCAGTAGAGGGAAATACAACATTTAATAGTTCAAAAGGTGATATTGTTCATAAAATCACTGACAAAAAAATCTATCAAACTTCTTAAAATATGCAAACGCAAGTGCTACCAACCAACGATCTAAAAAGAAAAAAAAAGCTACAAAAAAATAAAAACAACATCAAAAGACGAATAAATTAACAACTCACCCTTGCATTGTTACAAAATCAACTTTTTCACACAAATCAATGAATATTTTCGGGTATCCGGCAAAAAATGAAACATCAGGTAGGTGGGTAGATGGAAGGTGTGAGGCAAAGACGAGAGTCGTCAATGTTTAGCAATGGTAATCACCGTAGCATGGTAAACTGGACATTTACATAGGAACTGGGACACAGATTATAATCGCAGATTCGGTCATTGACAAATTGGACACTTTTTTTAGAGTTCCGTGAATGGAGAGACCGGGGATCGCTTGTAGAACAACTGTGCACGCTTTGAAGCCCAAATTAACCTAGATAGAATAAAGTAATTAGAGACATAATAGAAAGACAATATTCGTGCGAACGCCAGCGTTCGCTCGGGCTTCAAGCACCAAGAGTAGAGTAGATGTTCTCCTTCACAGTTTTTGAGAGCAGTGGTGATGGCGCCTGGCTGGGTTTGAACGCGCGACCTACAACTCATAAATCGGAGCCGTTACCACTCGGCAGCCACTGCTATTTAAGAAATAAAAATTTTTGAGTGCTTATGAAACAAAATATTAAGGAAGTTATTCAGAAAATTTCAGAGTCAGGACGAAAAATAACAAAAAAAATAGACGGAACCATCCGGAATATATCAGAATATATTTCCTCTCGACCCATCGCAGGGAGGTCTTTGGCCCCCACTTGCGTAATTTTGGGCATATTCTAATGAGTTGAAGACTGGGACAAATGATTCAGATATACTGTCTGACAGATTGGCGAGGTTAAACTCTTAAAAATCATAGATTAACTTCAAAATATGTGAAAATCCAGGAATATATCAACGAGTATTGTGACACTGAATTTTAATAGTTTTGTTTTAAAAAGGTAGTGAGTTTCGTAACTATGGTTTTTTTATTGTTCTCAATATCGCTTCGGGTTCTGCTCTATCCACTAGACTTATATTTTAGATTCGCTGTCGAAGTTCTTCCTTCCACTGTGACAATAACCAGGAAGGTTTAACCTAACCTGCCCGTGTCAGGGTGCCCCAATCTTAACAATTACAAAAAGTCTATTCATATTTTGGTGTATAATTAGTACTTGTTTACGGAGATACGGCGTGATAGGCGTTTGCCGTACATTGCTACGACGAAAGCACAACGCGTCGCTAATCGGGCCGCGTCTCCGTTAACAAGTACTTAGTGTTAATGAAAAATAACACTTTTGATACACAGTTAAAAATATTCCTTTTGTACTAAGTTTCAAAGACCTGTATAATAAATTAAGTTATATTTAAGTAAAGTTAGTCGTCGTTCAGCGAAGGAAAACAGCGTGAGGAAACCGGCATGTCCTAGAAACAGAAAATTCAGAGACATGTGACATCCACCAACACGCAATGGGCTCGCGTGGTGGATTATGGTCCATTTCCTCTCCTGGAGAGGAGGCCTGTGTCCCAACCAGTGGAAACAATAAAAAGGCTGATGATAATGATTCGTCGTTCTACAATTCAAGATAAAAGAAAAAATTGTCTGATTGTAAAATTTTACAAAGTTAATTTTTACGACTTAGGCGAGCAGTAAGAAAAAGGGATGGAAAAGGGGTTCAAAGTTGTATGAAGAAATCTACAATCTCGCGGGCAGCACCGCAAGCAGATACTAGTCATCGAATATTTCTTTCAATTCGATCGAGGACGAAATCGATTAAAATGCATGAAATTCAAGCAGTCGAGCGGATATGGCACGAGTGTTGGGACTTATCAATCGATGAATGAATTGAGCCTGTTTCGTTTCGCCATCTCATTTGAATTGACAATTCTTCATAGACCTCGATCATACATTATTTATTGTTCTCCATGTAGAATGTACTGTTATATGCTCTAGAAAGAAATAAAAAATCGTTTCAAAAATCAAAATCAAAATGGTTTTTATTTCACATAGACCTACATGGGCACTTATAAAACGTCAGAAGCTAGTGCACGGTTCCAAATTGGCCGTTTCCTATGGAGAAGAACCGGCAAAAAACTCCATGGTTACTCTTTTAAATCTTACAATATTTCGTTATTACAGTATTTATATATCAGTTTATCCGTCCCTCACAGATATATACAGTAGAAATAAAATACAAAACAGATGCCTTGGTGCATAAAGTCCGCCTATGTACCACTACTGTACCAGTCGACCGTTATTTATTTATTTAATCTTCATTAAATAAATAAATAACGGTCGACTGGTAGAAAATGCCTAAGGCATTAAGTCCGCCTTTGTACTTATTATGTGCTCAAAGTTTTTATAAAAAATAAATAAATAAAATACATGTCAAAAAGACTATGTCAAAAAGAAGGACACAGCAGAGTAGAACCATGTCTGCTCCTTCACCAGCGTCAGGCAACTGCCACGTAGTAGTAAGGCATCGTGCTGAACTGAACCTATTTGCTACTGGGGCCCAGGGTCTCTTTCTAGAAGGAAGGCTTGGCCGTAGTGCGAAGGGCAGAGAAGAAACGGTGTGTTTAATCAGTAAGTTTCACTGTTCACTGAGAACCACTGTTTCCCGCTCCACCCAAGAGTGAAATTCGTTTTTGGATGATTTTTGTTCAACATAAAAAAAATCCAATTTGGTTGGTAGGATACACTTTTGTAGTCTTTTTTTTATTTTATGTTTAAATTTTTTGTGTTTCATTGTGAGCCAAATAAATATGTTTGCTTTATTTCTTTCTTTCTTCTCTGCTCCTCTCTTAAAGTGTTCTGCCAGATGAATGAGTGAGTGTGAGCAATCGTATCCGCTGAACATCATTACATAGTATAAAACAAAGTCGCTTCCCGCTGTCCCTATGTATGCTTAGATCTTTAATTTCGATGCGGTTTTTTTTAATAGATAGAGTGATTCAAGAGGAAGGTTTATAAGTATTTGCCCGCGGCTTCGCCCACGTGGTATTGGGGTTGGGGTTGGGGTTTCCGGGATAAAAAGCCTATGTCCTATTCCGGAGTGTATCCTATGCCTGTGCCAAATTTCTTCCAGATCCGTCCAGCCGTTTTAGCGTGATTGAGTAACAAACATCCAAACATCGTAACTTTCGCATTTATAATATTAGTAAGATGCATAATATATTTAATATCAGCATTGCACCCGTGCGAAGCTGAGGCGGGTCGCTAGTGCTACATAAAGTAGAAATTTCCAACTTCATCCATACTAATATTATAAATGTGAAAGTAACTCTTGTCTGTCTGTCTGTTACGCTATCCGCTTAAACCTCTCAAACGATTTTGATGAAATTTGGCATAGACAATCTTTAGACCCTGAGAAAGGACATAGGCTACCTTTTATTGAGAAAAAAGACGCAGACGAAGTCGCGGGTACCAGCTAGTAAAGTATAATTTCCAACTAAAATAACTTGTAAGCTAACATCGTAATCCAAGCTCGGCGCGGCACAGGTTTGGCCGAAAGCTGTGCCTTATCAGGAGTTATCGCAGAGCAAACAGCGATACCGTATCTACCCTACCAACGGCCAACGGGCCTCGTGTGGAGCGTGTGGCGGGGAGGGCTCCACAAACTGCGATTTGGACATTGATATGAAATTCTGTTGATGACTAAACATTTTTGAAATTGATGGATCTGTTCATCTACATGACTACATCTACACTAATATAATAAAGAGGTAAAGTTTGTTTTTTTGTTTGTAGGAGGTAATCTCTGGAACTACTGGTCCGATTGTAAAAATTTTAGCAACAATAGAAAGCTGCTTTACTCCTGAGTGACAGGCTATATTTTATGTAGGTACGCGAGCGAAACCGCTGACAAAAGCTAGTTTATATACATAAAAGGAGAAACTGACTGACAGACATATCAACGCACAGCCAAATTTACTGGGCCTAGTAACGCGAAATTATGTACAAGGTTTTCTTTTATGACGTAGGTAAGTGAGGTCAGCACTAAGAAAGGATTTTTCAAAATTCATCCCCTAAAGGGAGGAAACAGGGTTCAAAATTTGTAAGATACATATATAAACCTATTTTCAGGCGTGCGAAGCCGCTGCCAGAAACTAGTGTAAAAATATTTAGAACAAGTTTGCTATGAAAATATTTTTTTCTGCTTTTTTCACACGAGCCCAAACTCGATGGGGTTGTCATTTTATTACAGAGTTCCTATGGCCACCTTCCGGTTCTATCATCAGATCAACTCCACGACAAAATAATTGCATTGTCATCTGATTAACACATGCATGGAAATTTTAGCTCAATCGGTAACTGGTAAGTGGATCAATTAACAAGATTTGATGACAAATATCAAGACAGGTGAAATTAAAAAAAACTTGTAATGAGATGTGTGGTACGTATCTCAGCAATGATTGGTTGGATTTGGTTTCACAATGACCTGGCTTATTTATATGTATGCATCTACTTAGATACATAGACGAAAAAAAAGTAAACAAAATAAAATAATATTCATACTTATGAATATTATTTTATTTTGTTTACTTTCTTTTCGTCTATCTTTGTAGGTTGCACCTACCATGTTTAGTTTCGGCACCACCCTGAGGTCGACTGGTAGAAAATGCCTAAGGCATTAAGTCTGTAGTTTTCTTTAATTCTTTATTGTACACAAAGACTTAACACAGATAGAATGATTTGACAATTCATGTAAAAAGGCGAGCTTAACTCAACAATGAGTTTTCTCCCAGCAAACCTTCAAGTGATAGAAAGAAATCACATATGAGGGTAGAAACCAGTGCATAATCTAAACCTACATAAATACGTCTAATATAAGCATACATAAATATATAATATACATAAACTAATACATACTAATATTAATTCAATTGAGAAAGGAAGTGCTCTTTGATTTTAATAAATAAATAAATAAAAATAATTCTTTTCTACACTTGCAATCACTTGCAAATTAGCTTCAATTTTGACATTTCAAAAGTGCCTGTAAATGATCTATTTGAAATAAACTATTTTGAGTTTGAGTTTTTACATAATCGCTAATTTAGTGGCCACACCATGCTTAGTTTATAGGCCAGTAGTACCTAGAAACTATATCTCTCTCCAATCACATATGTTAGAAAGAGAAGCACTCACATATGTACGATATTATTTTTATAACAGAATAATATACACAGAGGTGGAGTACCAATTATTTCTATGTGAATTTACCCCTAGCATATGTCACAAATAAACTGTGAAGTTAATAAAAATCCCCGGACAAATACAAACAAAAATAAAACCTATTTTGTAGTAATCTATATCATCTACACTAATATAATAAAGAAGTAAAGTTTGTTTTTTTGTTTGTAGGAGGTAATCTCTGGAACTACTGGTCAGATTGGAGTTTTAGCAATAATAGAAAGCTGCTTTACTCCTGAGTGACATAGGCTATATTTTATGTACGCGGGCGAAGCCGCTGACAACAGCTAGTTACATAATATACAAGTTTTCAATGAAAAATTTTTTTTCATAACAAGCTTTTATAGCGGTGGTCTATGCTTATATAAATAAAACTCGTCAAGACGATTCACACGAGCCCAAACTCGACGTGGTTGTGCCGTTTAATTACAGAGTTCCTATGGCTACCTCGCGATTCCATCATCAGATCAGCTCCATGTCATCATAATATTGCATTGTCATCCGAACTAAACGTGTATACCAAATTTCAGCTCAATCGGAAACCGGGAAGTGGATCAAATTTAAGTTGCAAGATTTGATTACAGAACGACAGACAACGGGACAGGTGAAACTAAATAAAAGCTTGTAAAAACAAAGTTGCTTAGATCCTATGTATGCTTAAATCTTTAAAAGTACGCAACGGATTTTGATGCGGTTTTTTTAATAGAAAGAGTGATTGAAGAGGAAGGTTTATAGCTATAATATATCACCTTTGACCCGTGCGAAGCCGGGGCGGGTCGCTAGTATTATATAAAAAGAGAAACTGACTGATTGATATATCAACAAACAGCGAAAACTACTGAAAGTGGGAGAGTGAAATTTTGCACAAGGTTTCCTTTTATGACCTAAGTAGGCGAACACTAAGAAATCGTTTTTCAAAATTCAGCTCCTAAAGGGATGTTATGGGGGTCAGGGAATATTTAAGTCAAGAGTGAATAGGTTACTTCTAGGTAAGCGCGCTCCATCGTCGACCGCATCGTCGCTTTCCATCAGGTGAGATAGCGGTCAAGCGCAAACATAATGCTAAAAAGTTTATATGGAGAACCCTACTTTCAAGCGGGCGAAGCCGCTGGCAGCAGGCTAGTTCTCAAATATTTGTAATATTCTATGACATGATATTTTTTTTTTATTTTATGGTGGGAAAATCATCCAATGACAAATCCCGCCCTTGAGTGGCGCGGAAAATAGTGTCAGTCTCTTACTAACTAAACCACCCACCCCGTTCCTTCTTAGCATCGGAGTGGACAAAAAAACTCGTAAAAAAAAAAGGTAAAAAAAACGCCAATAACAATTGAGAACAGCAATAACAACTGCTAATTGCGTTTATATGTTTTAAACCATTTATTTTTTTACGAAGTTTTCAAACGCTAAAATTCGCAGAGCCTTTAGACTCGCTAAGATCGCCGGCTGTACTGTAAACGCGGTCGAAGCCGCTGGCTGAAGCTAGTAGCATATAATTAAATGTATCTACTCGTACTTCTTTCATTGATTATGTCTTTGAATACCGTCATTAGAGACACAAAGAAAGACAATAGGTGTGCGAACGCTTTGCTTGGGGCTTTGTTCGAGATTTAATTATTGTAAAATTGTCAAAGTGCTCGATAGATGGCGTTGGCGTCAAATTAGAAGTCGCTATGGTTTTGTTACCGGCAGTAGTATATAAGCTAAACTTTTTTATTGCAATAAATTTCCGTTCCGTTTTCGCGACCGTCCCGTAATTGTCCACCCCGACCCTTGCTCGAGCTAGCCCGCGCCGCAGAGCCTGTAGTTTAAAAAATCCCCAAAATAATCAATCTTATGCTCGATCCAGCCCGTCCCTTGCTGCCCTCCCCCAGCGACGCCCTAAGCCGAGGCCCGTACCCCACTAGGGGGTGCCCTTAGCGTAGTCGCTTAGTTTTTAAGCCCTGGCTGGAGGCTTTGATCCTAGTATCGAGGCCGCCACAGGCAAGTCCGGTTAAGCAGCCGACAACCTCATAGGTTGACCTGCGAGAGGCCAAACATAAAAAAAATTGCAATAAATGTACGTCGCAGTACACATAGTTCAACTTACAATTTATGTTTCATTTTCTGTTGATATAGAACAAAATTCAAGTACTAGGTACTGTTCGTACTAAACAGGTTTGAATGATCAATCATCTATAAAACACCAAAGTATTAGCGGCCCAGTTAAAAACTTCGATAACAAAATAGCCAGCATTTAGAGCTAAACCAGTCGACAAAATTAACATTTCGTCACCAGCTAACTCCTCAAGCATGACGTTTATCAGGCACCCAACCAATGAGCTAAAAGAAAGAAACAAATTAGTAACCTCTTACATAACTGCGTCAAACTAACTATGCATGACTATGTTAAATTGTGAATACGCTTAGTTACTTCAGTAGGTGTGTGTCGATGAGTGTAGGTATGTGTAGCCAAATCTATAACATTTTACTGGAATAATGGACACCCAAGGTTTGCCAACGAGAAAGTGGCGCAGTACCTATACTTGGCGTTAAATTAACAGATCGAGAAACACCAAATTTCGCTCCAAAACAAAAATTGTGGATGGGGCTCAAAAGGCTGCCCAACTGAAATGGGACTGAGCAGGACACGTCAGCCGCATGCCCAACAAACTGTGGGCCAAAGTAACACAAAGTTGGTGCCCTGAGATAGTCGCGATCACCAAGAAGATGGCGCGATGAGCTAGACAAATTCATCCCGAACTGGCAAGAGGAAGCGCGGGCCCGCGATGGATGGAAGGAGTGGAGGAAGGCCTTTGCCCAGGAGTGGGACAGAATAGGATAACAAAAAAAAATGCATAGCATAGCATCAGCCTTACACAATGTTCCAACAGCTGGAACTCAGGCCTCCTCTCTAAGAAAGGGAAAAGGCCGTACCTAATCCACCGCGCAAGCCCAGTCCGAGTTAGTGAATGTCACATGTCTTCGAATTTCTAGTTCTAGGACATATCGGTTTCTTTACGATGTTTACCTTCACCGTTTTGAGAGCAGTGGTGATGAAACAAATTACACAAAGTAACGCGCCTGCCTGGGTTTGAACCCGCGAACTACAACTCGTAAGTCGGGGCCGTTACCACTCGGCCACCACTGCTTTCAATATCAATATCCTGCGAAATTCATCATAAAAGCAAATTAAATTCAAAGGGCAGAAAACACGTCCCACGTGCGTATTCCACGAGAAAATCCGCATGTAGGATGAAATCCGAATATTTTTTTCTATGGTAGGTAAAAATCATCCAATGACCAATCCCACCCTTGGGCGGAGCGGGAAACAGTGTCAGACTCTTACTGACTAAACAACCTACCCCATTCCTACGTAACCATATACACCAGGGCCAGAGCCTTCCTTTCTGACGCGAACCCCCAGTTGGCTTCGACCCTTCTGCAGGGTCCTGACTCTTTCCTAACAACTCCTTGAGGCGCGCAGGAACAGTGCGCGCCGTCGATGACTGGGATTGGTCCGGACGGTAATATTAAAGACACCCTAAAGGTACCAATCGAACGTCGACGGCGGGCTGCTGTTTCAGCAGGGGGTGGTACCACGTGCTTTCTGCATTCGCAGCCGGGGATGACACCGAGGCTGGTTGCACGTGCTGCCAGTTGCAAATCTACATCAATATAATATGTAGTAAGCACTAAAAGAAGCGTGCCGTACAGTCACTTTACTCCACTTCAGTGATCTGCATGCACACTTTTACATTGATGATATTTGTGCAGTTTTGACGTATCAGCGCTGTAAGTTTTAAAAGTTTTGAATTAAACGACAATGCCTCTGAAGCGCTGCAGCGGACTTTTGTATTAACTATTCAGTATTTTGACAATTTTTAGTAGAGGTTTTTTTAAATTGTTTCACTAGTGCTTGACTGCTATACCACCTGATGGTAAACAGTGATGCAATCGTTGATGGTGAGGCGCACTAGTTTATTAACAGCGTATTCACTATAGCCTTGAAGGGACTTATAATCCGCAGCCGGCAAATTGTTTTAGTCCTTCTATGTTCGCGGTATAAACGATGAGGCAAAACGCTTAGTCCGGACCGTAGAGGTTTCTACAACGTAACGGTGAATACTTGCCGTACGTTAGGTTGAGGAGCGAGAGATAGTGTCGAATTTAAGCCACCACTACACACAAAAAAAACTGAGTTTTGATGTAAAAAGTTACGACGAAAAACTATTCTTTTTTTTTCTTTGAGTGGTAAAAGTTAACATCTAAAAATCTGCGAGATTACGCATCGCGAAATATGAACACGTGTGGTGTCCATTCGCGCATTCTACCAAACAGCGCTAGCTACAGCGGAAAATGGCTTGTCACACGGTGCAAGCATAATTTTTTCATTAAAAAAAAATTTTTTTCAAAAAAAAAAACCGCCTTCAAAAAAAGACGAACGATAAAAGTTCCTACACTAAAAAGTTGAAAATAAAAATTTGAATTGCTGTAAAGAAACTTAATTTATAGGTAAACTTATTTGACATTAATATTTTGCAAATATTCAAAATTTATTACTTCTTTTTGGAGTCGGTGCCAGCATTTTTATTGTTGAAACTTAATGTTAGGTAGCTTTTTAATATCCGGTGCCATTTTTCGTACATAATGCTTAAACATTTTCAATATACTTAAAATGTGGCAGAAGGTTTTTGTAAGTATATATTTTTTATTTTAAAAAATGTGCAAATCGGATGATTTTTTTTAGAGAAGTCTAATATGTATTTACGTCTTAATTAAGTATTATATATTTGAGTATGCAAATAGGTACTAAGTAGTTTTATAGTTAAGTTAGAGGTAGTTTTTCAAGGGATTGTTGCCCATTCGTAATTCCTTGCCTTGGCTGGCACCGACTCCAAAAAGAAGTAATAAATTTTGAATATTTGCAAAATATTAATGTCAAATAAGTTTACCTATAAATTAAGTTTCTTTACAGCAATTCAAATTTTTATTTTAAACTTTTTAGTGTAGGAACTTTTATCGTTCGTCTTTTTTTGAAGGCGGTTTTTTTTTTAAAAAAAAATTTTTATTTGTAGCCGTTTAGTGTCTTTTATTATAATGTGTTATGGCAACGAAGTCAATATCGTTCCTATATTTCTTTTGAAAAAGTTACCAATGTCATATAAGTAGGAATACATATTAAAGGTACATTGTTACAGTGTAATCGTTTTGATCTCGTGCGACTCGCATCCATCGCGTTCCCGTGATTCTCACCAGGCCGTCGGTCCACCTTGTGGGAGGCCTTCCAAAGCGGCGTCTTTTGGTGCGCGGTCGCCACTCTAGAACCTTTCGGCCCCATCGGCCATCTGTTCTACGAGCAATGTGCCCTGCTCACTGCCACTTAAGTTTGGCAATTCTTCGGGCTATGTCGGTGACCCTGGTTCTCCTGCGCATTTCTGATTCGAACACGCAAGGAAACTCCGAGCATAGCCCTTTCCATTGCCCTTGACAGCATTGCTTATGACAGCTCTAATAAGCTCAAACAATGCTAGGATACATTATTTTATTTTGAAGTTCCCACGCCGACCTTCCACCTTCCAGCTTCATCATCACATCAGTTCATTAGTACCTTACAGCCAAAGTGCATCTTATGACAATTCTAACAAGCCCAAACACGGCTAGGATATATTAATTAGTTACGCAGTTCCAGTGCCTACCTTCCAGCTCCATCATCATCATCAGATCAGTTCGATGATAACATTTTCAACATAATTATTTAAGATCATTGGTTTATAGTGCATTTTCATAGTTGCTTAACTACTTTGATTGTGATATCTATGCGAGTGTCAAGTTTCGTTAGCCATTTTCTGATCTTCTTCACCAGTTCCACCTCATCAAATGTTACTTTTTGACTGTAAATGCTTGAGTTCTCGATGTAAATATAAAAAAAACTATATAGTTGCCTATAATATTTGAGGAGTTCCCTCGATTTCTCATGGATCCCATCATCAAAACTCGATTTTGAAAAAAATGGGACCAATCTGGAAGCATATCCTTGCAAGTACAAAAAAAATTTTGCAAATCCATCCATAAACAACGGAGTTCTGAGGTAACAAACATAAAAAAAAATAAAAAAATAAAAAAAAAATACAATCGAATTGAGAACCTCCTCCTTTTTTTGAAGTCGGTTAAAAAGGCAGGACAATTATAAATCGAGTGAGACGCGATCGATTTTCAGGTCCCAATAGAATCAAATGGTTCAGCTTATTTGCCGCGCGCTACACACTGGCACCCTATCGCACACAAGCACTTTATTGACGCACAGAAAAATTGTCAAGAATTAATTAAAATGGGTACAATAGACTATTTTAAAAATAGCTGAATTCATTTATTATATTACACTAGCGATCCGCCCCAGCTGCGCACGGATGCAATGCTAATATTAAATATATTATACTGGTTTGAAAGTTGGAACAGGTAAAATTTTAATTGCCAAGGATTTAGAAAGTCACTTAGTTTAGTCACTTGGTTTTTTAATCCAAAGTTTGACTGGTAGAGTAAGCCTTGGTGCATTAAGTCTGCTTATGTACCACTAATGTAAATAAAGATTAAACTCTTGAACCCAAGCGAACGCCGGTGTTTGCACACCTATTGTCTTTCTATTATGTCGCTAATTACGGTATTCATTAACCTTTTGAATACCTAAATAAATATGTATCTGGAAATGAACAATGATTGCTGCGCTTTGGTTTCAAACTATTGCAACTATCATTGTCACTTATATAAATTGTTATGTATATTATTAGTTTCTAATAGGTAATTTTATTATTCACTAGCTTCTGTTAAACTTTCCCTAGATGTGGAGCTTCTCCGTACAAACTTTGCCACTTGTATTTCAGAAAAACTTTTCTTTTTGGATACTGAAATCATACAAAGAACATACTCTCAGCTTTCAGATCTTTTCAACCAGCAGTTAAGGTTGTATGTTGATCCGTCAGTCATTTACGTTAAAGTATTTTGTAAGTACAGATTATCGTTGTCCACGAATATGTAGAAATGCATACTATTAATGAACAGACTGATCAGTCCTGTAAAGCCTACAAACAAAGGCAAAACGCCACAAAAACCAATCAGCAAAAGCACTCATGAATACAGATCATTGTATATTCTGTTTGAGAAGGACAAGATTAGCTTCAATCTGAAGATAATTTCTGAATGAAATGACACATTTTGTGTGCTAAATCTCAAAAATTATAATATGATGTCAGGCAAATTTAATTATAGTCAGATGGCTGACTGTAGATAGAATAAAACACATAAAAAAAAATATTATCATGGTAAATCATCATCATCAAAGAAAGATGTCCACTGTTGAACATAGGCCTTATTGTAAACATGCTGAGTGGTAACTATTAGCTCGTTATAATATAATAATATAATATAATATATTCCACAACTGTCACATAACATCGTCTAGTCCCAAGCTTAGCAGAGCTTGTGTTATGGGTACTAGACAACTGATAAACTAATAATAAATACTTTTATATTTCTAAATACATACATATTAGAGATAAATTACACCCAGACACCGAACAAATGATTGTGCTCATCACATAAACATTTGTCCTGGGAATCGAACCCACGACATCCGGCGTAGCAGTCAGGGCCACTAACCACTAGACCAACAGGCCAGTTAAAACCATACCAAACAAAATATTATACCATAACAAAATAGTGCACTCAAAGTAAATGTAATAATTAGGCAAAAAAATATTTTAGCTAATGAATTGCCCAATTAATCTAGATCAATGACATAACCACAAATTGTGGACATCATTATATAACAATGTAATTCCTAAGCACTTAATTAAAACTTAAATATTTTAATAGGCGAATGAATATTAGATAGAGAACAATGTAGGTAATATTATTTTATGTAGAACTCAAGTTAAATCTGAAAACAAATGTTTTGATACCATATAAGTAGCTAATGTTTGGTTTACTAATCTACATAATTTGCTTATAATATTATCAGATCTAGACTATTGTAGGACATGGCCAATATCACTTTATTTCAAAGGATAAAATAGCTGTAAGTTTGTGAATATTAGAACCTAAAACTGATGACTTGCTCAATAAAAAAACAATAAATTGAATAGTAAATAACAATCATATGCTATGTTTACTAAACAAGAAAGAGACAGCAATATCAAAATAACAATTAGAATAACTTTGTTTACGTAAGCCCAATAAGAATTACGAGATTACTTCACTATTTTTTGCACAATGATGCAATGTCGGAAGAATTAGAGAGGATGATTACAGGTCTTAAAGTTACTTGTCTCTGCACAACAATAAAAAAATATAAAAACATAACCTAAAAGTCAGCTGTCAACCGTAACACTAAATTGGGTTTATAATTGTTTAAACTCACCTCAAGCTCCTGATTTCGGCATTTCTCCTGTAGTTCTGATCCAGAAGAGTCTCCTCGTGAACTATCGTTAGCAGCGTCCTGTGCAGGACCCTCAGATAACACTTCAGATGCGAAATTAGTGATCTGGCCTTTAAGGCTGTTTAAACTGTGGTTTAGGTTTAGCCACGACATTTTTAACGTGATTAGCTAGCGTCACACATCACACTAAATTATTAAAACTGAAATAATTGGTAATAATAGATGTAAACAATAAGAATATTGCATTATTTTTACAAGTGACAGGATTTTGTCCAGTTGGCAAAACAAGTCGCCATTTGACAATTCTGACATATGAAAATGACGTAATTGACGTTTCTTGTAGCAATCCATTTGCGTAATTCTTATTCGCAACTAAACTAAACGCTTTATTAAAAAAAACAACTATTTGACTCATTAATAACTTTCCGAGAAGAAGTTACATAGTTAATCATCCAACAAATCTAATTTACATACACTTTTTCTTTATCAAAAATTAAAAAGATATGAAAATAATACTTCTTTAAGTGACAGTGCTGCGGTCAAAGTTCTCTTAACCCACTAACTAAACGTAAATCAAAAATGAAATCGAAAATGTCCTTAGAAATGTGTAATTTGTCAATATTCAAAATATGAAGTAATTTATAATACCTATTTACAAGTTGATTGTTTCATATTTATTATAAAACCCTCCTCACGAAGCAACATAACTGTTTTGTTATTACGTGATTTATTTTTTCATAGTACCGGTGGAGGTTATGAAATGAGAACATTTTTTTAATTTATATTTTTTTCCGAAAGCCTATTGAAAGGTTATGAAATACTAAACAAGCCGAAGGTATTAAGTAAACATGTCGAGAATACTGCACAACCGAATGAGGTGAGTTGTGTCTAACCTTTGTTTTTGACCTATGACTTCTTTTAGTTTCTGTCGCCCTAGGACTTTTCCTTAAGAAATCGTCGCAGTGCCGTAGGGCTCGCTTATTAATCCTTTATTCGGCGTAATATCAGTTTTATTAAGCGTTGCAATGCGTAATGTACATGTTATGAGAGTTGACCTTGACAATTTGCTGACCTAAAACCTATCTGCCAAGTACCTACTTACATACTCTAATGTTTATTCATTTACACACTCACAAGACTTCATAGATCTGATATAAAATATGAATTAATTAAGCTAGTACTCCCTTAGTATTAAATTCATCATGTCACATAAGCTTTACTAATGCTACGGATTGGCTTAGCTATTTTATTTAAATCAATATTTTAAATGCACCTTATAAGTTACACATAGTGTAATAACAGTCGTTGTTATGCTAAACTAAATGTATGTGAGGTGATGTGTAACAAACTCAAAGAGACTAGTGATTGTCATATTACACACTATTGTATTACCTCAGATATATCAATACTATGGACTAATATTATCTAGAGAGTGTTGATTTCACCATTTTCAAACAGCACATATCAGACATAAAAAGTCTATATAATTAGTATGTTCAAGTGGGTAAAGTTTAGGGCCAAGGGTTTGCATCTGAAAAGGAAGGCTCTGGCCCTGGTAAGTATGGCAATGTAAGATAAGATAAGATAAGATAAGATATTTTTATTTGCCAAAAACATGTGTACACATACAAGAATTAGCAAAAAAAGACGTGCATGCAAGATGTTAAAAAAGAAATCGTCCAAACATGTTTGTCACATTCAATGACGTGCAAATATTATGTAAATGTTAAATAAAAAAACATTCCATGTTCACTCATTATGGTTACAGAATATAAATATGTCTAATGAAACAATATAACGAAAAAACGAAAATAATTAATTTTTTAACAATGTCCAGTAATATTATTAAATTAATAGTATTTAAATTAGGGAAAACTTATATAAAACTAGTCAATCAATAGCAAAATTGCAGTCAGATTATTACGTCACAGTTATTTATAGTAATGCATACAGTAAACAAAAATAAAATAAAAAAGTTTTAAGTTGGGATACCAATTCTTTTTTCTTCTAGAAACTCCGAAAGTGTATAGTAGGCTTTACTTACAAGAATTTTTTTTAATTCTTTTTTAAAACTATTAATATTTAACATTTTAATTGTTTCTGGTATGTGATCATAAATTATTGGAGCCATACAAAAAATACTATTACGCATTAGTGCTGTTTTGGATTGCCGTGAACACAACATATTTGGGTGTCGTCGACTGCGATCATTTCTATCTGACAGCTTAGGAAATAGTTTTTGATTTGTTTTTACAAATACTGCAGCTTCGAAAATATATAAACAAGGTAACGTTAATATGTTATATTTAATAAAAAACGGTTTACAAGTGTCTGTAACTTTTAACCCAAACATCGACCTGATGCACCTTTTCTGGGCCCTAAATATAAGCTCCTTATTTGTTGAGTTTCCCCAAAATATGACTCCATATCTTAGTGATGAACCAGCCATGCCATGGTATGCTGTAACTATAGCATCCACTCCCGTGGTTGTTGCGAGTTTATATAAAGCATATGCCGATTTGCTGAGTCGCTTTGCTAAATCTAATGTGTGTGCTTTCCAGTCTAGTCGTTGGTCTATGGTTAAGCCTAAGAATTTTGTTGTGCTTACTTGGTCAATTTGTTTTTTGTCATAATAAATATCTAGAGGTACATTTCTGCGTTGCAATGTAGGAACGGGGTAGGTTGTTTAGTCAGTAAGAGTCTGACACTTGTTTTCCACTCCGCCCAAGAGCGGGACTCATCATTGGATGATTTTTACCTACCATAAAAAAAAAGTGATTAAAGTTTAACGGATTGTAGAGTAAAAAAAGTAAAAAGAATCTTAACCTCTCATTTTCCAACATACCAAATACAGTACATCTCACAGAAATAAATTTTAATTCTTTGAATACTGTCATTAGAGACACAATAGAAAACCAATAGGCGAGTTAACGCCAGCGTTTGATTGGCGCTTGAGTAATTAAATTGACTGATACCAAGGTGTACTGAATTCGGTACACATACGTATGCTTGAGAGGTTAATAAATTCGGTTTCGGTATCAAGAACCTGAAACCCAGATCATACAGTAAGCTAAAAACTACTGAGTAAACTAAGCATATTTCAGAATTGGGCATGCTAGTCAAGTACTGGGCCGAAACACAAATCAATATTAATTATATAAAATTGACTGGAGACATTTTGTAAAACAGAAACACCAAAACTTAAATCTCTATCTTCTCTCTTCCTTTTTAAAGTTGGTGTAACCTTCCATATGCTGTAATTCAATACACAATTAAAAAGCCATTGTGTACCGCATAGCATACACGTTTCTGTGTAATATTTGTGTTCTCAACTTACAAAAATATTACTTTCCAGATCATCATTCAAGAAATCACAATGGACAATTGTAGACAAACGTGCAGTAGCATTCTCTGTATGGACGGGCCGCAGTGTATTGCTCCACAAGCCTATAGACACAAGTCATGTCCAGCGTAGAAAATACGGCATGCTAGTGGCACGAGCTGTGCGGGGGCTGCTAAAAGTGCGGTACCTTGTGCTCGGAGGAGCTGTTGGTGGTGGTATGACTTTAAATAAGGTTAGTAGCTACTAAGAAATCGAATTATTATGTTCGGTTTCTTTTTTTAGATAAGATTAAATATCGATAATAATGTATTAGTAGTCTAGATCTCAAGGAACCAACCATCTTAATAATTATATTCTTTGGACCAGAAATATGTACAAAAAAGTAAAACCATTGTTTATTTATGACTAATAGGAAGTATAATTTTTAGATAATATTTCACAACAACTAAGTGAATTGCATCATTTCCTTTTCTGTACACTCATATTGAATTTAAACTCTAGAATAGACAGGAAGTGCATGATGTGACATGACATGACAAAACAAAAAAACGCATGTTGCTCCAACCCCAAATAAGACGAGACAAGGGCAGAAACATGATAAGAACTGACAGAGAGGAAAAATACACCACCATAAGCAATAAAGAATATATCTATCTATCTATCTATAAGCACTATTTAAGTTTTACAAGACAATTGTTGTACACAAACCCTAAAGGCAAATGGTAGAACTAGATTACGCACACATAGGCCATGTACGCCGATCTGGGAGAATTTTATATGGCAGATAGACACTAAAGTACTTTTTTTCTAAAACCCTTATTGATGTACGCATATATTAATCTCTTTTAGCAAAACGAGTCAATGACCTTGTAGGCAGTTGTCGGTCGTTGCACTACACCTACAGGTCATTGAACTCGCCCAGCTGACGGTTACTTAAAGAAATTAATTTCGTATATGCATAAATTTATTCGAGTTTAAAAGAAAAGGTTATTTTAATTTTATCTTTTCAAATTGATAGTGTTTCGATCGAAAAAGATCAAAATTTTACTGTTTATATGGCGCAAAAACTATTCTTTCTTTCCAGAAATACGCAGAATGGAAGGACGGACTACCCGACATGGGATGGCTGAACGACCTGCTGCCAGACAACGAGCAGTGGGATCAATTCACCACCACCCTCATCAATGCTAAGGAGAAGATAGGAGAAAACATACAAATAGGTCAGTATTATGAATCATTGTTGAAGAGTAATGTTAAAAACCCAAGACCAAATTGAAAGTCACTTTAATAAAAGTAAAACTCTGAAATACATAATCAATCAACAATAAACCCAGATTTGCGAAAATTGTACAAAAAGTTACACAAAGTAATGCGCCTGGCTGGGTTTGAACTCGCAACCTACAACTCGTAAGTCAGGGCCGTTACCACTGGACTACCACTGCTGTTTCGAATATTATAACAATAATAAATCAATTATGAAGTTAGCGGTTTTTACACGGCTAAATGATCGTTTTAATCCCGTGGAGATTCGATCCTGTATCATGTACCATGTATTATGTACATGTATATAGTTTTATTTTCTTAAACCCGATTTAAAATACGCATTTACGAAATTAATTTCTTTAGGTAAAGATCAGCTGAGCGAATCAATGACTTGTAGGTATGTCTGTCATTGCGTACTAGCTACTTACAGGTCATTGCACTCGCTTTACCGAATCGACCCTCCACGGGATTAAAACGATCAAAATTTAGCCATGTGTAATGTTAAAAAAATATTGCTGAAACAATTATGCTAAAAAAATGTGTATAGGTAAAAGAAGATAAAAGGGAGCATTTAGTGGACAAATACCAGCTTGGTTGAAAAACCTTGACTTTAAAGAATATGTGACTTTTGGCTTGATTCTGGGTAATTTTAGTGTATTACATTTAATATCCACCACATTCTAGTGAGTGCTACATCCCATCCATAGTGTTAGCAGTGGTCTAGTCTGTATTCGTTGGGTTTTAGTGGTTGTTACTGATTCCAGTCTGACTTTGAATTATTTCTCGTTCACACACACAATGTGAGTAGAAGACTTTAATTAAATATGTACATACTTTAGGCTGAATAGGTTTTAACAGACAACTTTTAAGCTATGAAAGTACGGGGCCTATAATATTTATATCTATTTCCCTCATTAGAATAGGACAACTAGAAAAAGGTCTTGGGTTTGATTCCCAGGTCCAGTAGTATTATCGAGTTTTTCAATAGAAGTATAAAGTTTTGACTCCTGGTCAACAATAAGCTCTGCTTCTCTTCTATTTGAGAAGAGGCCTTTGCCCTGTAATGGTACAAAAAGGCTATGAGGCATTTAACCTACAGTGGTACAGAGAGGCTACTTATTACAAATAAACAGTCGACCGCATCGTCGCTTTCCATCAGGTGAGATAGCGGTCAAGCAAAAAAAAAACAGGAGTATTTGTCCTACAATGGTACATAGAGGCTAGTTTAATGGTATAGAGGCATTTGCTCTGCAGCGGAACACGGACAAGCTAGTTTAATTATATATAGGCAGCTGCCCTGCAGTCAACAGAGCTAGGAGGCTAGATTAATTCTATAAAGACATCATGCAATGGTACAAAGTGAATAATTTAGTCGTACAGATAATTCAATGATATTGCATTGCATCGGCCTTATAATACTCTCACTGCTGGGACTCAGGCCTCTTCTCTGGGAGAGGGTATCCAAAATTCAATGCTATGATGGTATTAAATGTCCTGCAGTGATACAAAGAGGCTTGTTTAATTATTTAGATACAGGTATTTACACAACAATGAAACAGACAGGAATATGTAATTATAGAAAATCAATCGCCTTGCAGTGGTACAGGCTATATACTATGAACACAGGACTGTTGCTTCCAAATTCCATGGTGTTTGCAAGGTGGTGGTATCTCATCTCACAAAACTGGTACAGAAAGGCTAGGACCATTTAAAACACTTCTGTCTAACCCCCCGAGGGTTACAGACGTGTTATAGCAGTACAAAGCTGAGCGGACCGTCCGTTGGTATCGTTAGGTGTCCCACTGACGCTGTCGGTGCACATAGATCCCAGGCTGCGGGACGCCGGGCTGGCTCGAGCTGCCGAGCTGCGCGAGTGGCTGGCGCAGCGCTATGAGGATGCCGTGGCTGCAGCCGCTGCTAATAATGCCGCTGCTAATAGTCTTGGTATGTTGCTCGTGTAGTGTTTGTGAAGTCGGGGGAATTTGTTGTTAGTAAGGTTGAAATTCGCGTGCACGACAAAAAAAGGTAGTTGAAAATATGTTTGAAGAAAATATTTGTTATCTAATTTATTTAGCGATAAATATTTAAAAATAAATAGAATATTAAAAGTGAATGAGAAAGTAAACCAGATATAATTATTTTTAATAAATATATCTGTCTCTCTCGTTAAAAAGCCGTCTTTTGGCTATTGTATAGGCGTGATGAACTTTGACGTAAAATTGCATAAACTTTGTTTTCTGTCAAAATACTAACAATTTTACAGAATCTTAAATCGCTGACAGCGATAAGTTCGCCATTCAAATGTCAAAGTCCGTTGTGATTTTTTTTTAATAATGTGTAAGCAATGATGTGGGCGACGGTGGACCACCCTTGACACTGTCACTGAGATGGAATTGCGAATGGAAATTGGGCCTTCTGGTGTATTTGTTTATGGAACTATGGCATTAACCTAAATGTAATTCTAAATTAGATGTTTCTTCTAAAATTATTTACAACAAATTTCCCCGACTTCACCTAGTATGTGTTTGGTGTAAGTAGTACAATCACCTTATGGAAACGTTGGTCATTTTGTTGTCATGGTAGATTTCATTGGTGTTTCATATTACTCATTAACATCATAATTTCAGTCATTTTATAATTTAAGTTAAATTATGATCAAGGTTTTCATAGACTGACTGTACTTGGTGAGTTTTTACAAATTTTTTTGTTTATTTTTTTTAATGACATTAAAATTTTAATTGAATAAAATGTTTTTATGAAACATCCCTACTAAAACAAACAAAATTTTTTTTTTACTTTCGGGTTCTAGATAATTATTTTATTCCAAGACATTTCAATATTAAAAATAAAGGAAATAAAAACGAATAAAGACTTGCCATATATTAAAAAAATATTTTATACTAGCTGTTAGCGGCTTCGCCCGCGTGACAGTAGATTTCTCTATATAAACTTTCATCCCTTTAGGAGGTGAATTAAAAAAAAACTATCTTTGTATGTGTCATCATAAAAAGAACCGCAAAAAAATTCAGCATTCTTGCCAGTGAGGGAATTAGAATTTAGCCGTTTATTTAATACCTATATACAGATTTCAGCTTTTAAGTATTTGATTTGCCAAAATTTTGCTAATCATCGTAATGTTCACTGAATTTCTATTTAGTACAAGTTGTATTTCCTCAGACCAGCCGCAGAAGATCGTGAACAATCTCCAGAGCAGGCCGGCGCCCTCGCCCAGTCGGGGAAGCAACGAAGATGCCTCTACCTACGGTAAGTAACTTGTTACAACGCGATACACAATGTCTGGAAGTGTGACCCGCTTAAATGTAGTACCGCTGAGTCCTCGTGGAGGCTTTTTCACGGTCCAGTTGAAAGGACCCCGACTTTGATAACACCGTAGACGCAGACTAGCTTGAATGGACCCCAACTTTGATTCCAAACACCATAAACGCATATATATTTCGTTGTTACAGAAAAGCGCGTGCACGCGTTACAGGAAGAAGTGTTAGCGTTACAAGCTCGCTACCAGCGCGAGCTGCAGCGCCTGGAGCAGGAGAACAGAGAGCTGCGCCAGCAGAACATGCTGCTGAGGCAGGGCCGGCAGCCTTCCACTAGGAAGATGAAGGTACGTAGCGTGTCCATGGACGCATAGCTTCCTAGACGCGTATTCGTCATTATGTTGTTACGAGCTCGCTACCAGCGCGAGCTGCAGCGCCTGGAGCAGGAGAACAGAGAGCTGCGCCAGCAGAACATGCTGCTGAGGCAGGGCCGGCAGCCTTCCACTAGGAAGATGAAGGTACGTAGCGTGTCCATGGACGCATAGCTTCCTAGACGCGTATTCGTCATTATGTTGTTACGAGCTCGCTACCAGCGCGAGCTGCAGCGCCTGGAGCAGGAGAACAGAGAGCTGCGCCAGCAGAACATGCTGCTGAGGCAGGGCCGGCAGCCTTCCACCAGGAAGATGAAGGTACGAAGCGTAAACTGTCCGTGGACGCATAGCTTCCTAGACGCGTATTCGTCATTATATTGTTACGAGCTCGCTACCAGCGCGAGCTGCAGCGCCTGGAGCAGGAGAACAGAGAGCTGCGCCAGCAGAACATGCTGCTGAGGCAGGGCCGGCAGCCTTCCACCAGGAAGATGAAGGTACGAAGCGTAAACTGTCCGTGGACGCATAGCTTCCTAGACGCGTATTCGTCATTATATTGTTACGAGCTCGCTACCAGCGCGAGCTGCAGCGCCTGGAGCAGGAGAACAGAGAGCTGCGCCAGCAGAACATGCTGCTGAGGCAGGGCCGGCAGCCTTCCACTAGGAAGATGAAGGTACGTAGCGTGTCCATGGACGCATAGCTTCCTAGGCGCGTATTCGTCATTATGTTGTTACGAGCTCGCTACCAGCGCGAGCTGCAGCGCCTGGAGCAGGAGAACAGAGAGCTGCGCCAGCAGAACATGCTGCTGAGGCAGGGCCGGCAGCCTTCCACCAGGAAGATGAAGGTACGTAGCGTGAATATGGACGCATAGCTTCCTAGACGCGTATTCGTCATTATATTGTTACAAACTCGCTACCAGCGCGAGCTGCAGCGCCTGGAGCAGGAGAACAGAGAGCTGCGCCAGCAGAACATGCTGCTGAGGCAGGGCCGGCAGCCTTCCACCAGGAAGATGAAGGTACGTAGCGTAAACTGTCCATGAAGTGTTAGCGCTACAAGCTCGTTTGAAACTTTCAATAAGTATGTTGCTACTTACTCAAAAATGTTTAAAAATACTTGTAAGGCAGCTAAAGCCTTATATATTAGCAACAAAGTTAAAACAGCAGATAATAAAATAAAAACGGTTTGGAAAATTATAAATAATGAAACAAACAGGAATAAAACACATAATAATGATTACACGTTAGAGACTGATCATGGCCTCATTAGTGATAACAAAATAGTTGCGGAAGAATTTGTAAATTTCTTTACCAGTATACCTATTAAAACTACTGAAACCCTAGATTCATCGCCATCGCAAGCTTTTGATTTGTTGCAGGCGAATGTTGCAGCCTGTCAGACTGAATTTAACTTTAAGCATATAAACCCCAAAACAGTAATGAAAGCTTTTAAACAAATCAAGGTTAAATTAACGGAAGACCTATGGGGTATGTCTATCAAAGTTTTTACCTCAATTATTGAGACAATAGCGCCGTATTTAGCTTTAATATTTAATTTATGTATAGATCAAGGAGTCTTTCCGGATCTAATGAAGTGTAGTAAAGTGATACCACTTTTTAAATCCGGGGATAGTAAAAACACTAATAATTATAGGCCTGTGTCCGTGTTGCCGGTTTTTAGCAAGATATTTGAAAAAGTGATGTTGGATCAAATGCTTAATTATTTTAACACGAATAACATCTTGCACGACAAACAGTATGGCTTCACCAAAGGACGTTGCACGACGGATGCTGGTGTCTCCTTACTAAAACATATATTTGATGCATGGGAGGAAGCACAAGATGCTATAGGCATCTTCTGCGACCTGTCTAAGGCATTTGATTGTGTAGATCATGAAACACTACTCCTAAAACTTGAGCATTACGGACTAGGCATAACAGCGTTAAGATTAATAAAATCTTATTTAAATGATAGACAGCAACTAGTTCAGATTAATGGTGTTAATTCGTCGAAATTAAATGTCAAAATGGGAGTACCCCAAGGTTCAATTTTAGGGCCTTTTTTATTTTTAGTTTATATTAATGATCTACCCAATTTATTGCAAAATAAACTTAATATGGTGTTGTTTGCCGATGACACTTCATTGATTTTTAAGATAAATAGAAAGACTAATAATTTCGACGACGAAAATAACGCCATACTGCAGGTCCAAAACTGGTTCACTGCTAATAACCTAGTTTTAAATGGAAAAAAAACTAAATGTTTAAGATTTTCCCTACCTAATGTTAAAAGTAGTTATTGTGACATTATATTGAACAATGAGAAACTAGAATTCGTTGATAAAACGGTTTTCCTGGGGATTACGCTTGACTCAAGGCTACAGTGGGGTCCTCATTTAACATCTCTTGCAGGACGGCTTAGCTCAGCTGCATATGCTATAAGAAAAATCCGCCAATTTACGGATATTGATACCGCTAGACTAGTCTATTTTAGTTATTTTCATAGTATTATGTCATACGGTATCTTACTGTGGGGACGGGCTGCAGACATAGACTCAATTTTTATACTACAGAAAAGAGCTATCAGAGCCATTTACAATCTCCGCCGGTGCGATTCTCTAAGGGAACTGTTTAAAGATATTAACATCATGACGGTGCCTTGTCAATATATTTATGAAAACATCATGTACGTTAGGAAAAATCTTCATCTTTTTAGTAAAAGAGGCGATAGACACAATTATTTTACAAGAAATAGGGATCAGTTAGTTCAACCAGGCTTCAGACTGGCTAAAGTGGCCTCTTCTTTCATGGGGTACTGTTTAAAATGTTATAATAAAATACCTCCCAATATATTAGAACTCAATGAAATTAAATTTAAATCTTGTGTTAAACGCACACTATGTAGACAAGCTTATTATAAGTTAGAGGATTATATACAAGATAAAAATGCTTGGCTCATTGCTGGTCCAGCTCCACTACCACTAGTCCCTACGAATTGATTATTATTTTTATTTTTAATCTTAAATGTTGACATTATTCTAGTGTTGTATAATGTAGAAGCAGTTTTTTTTTTTCAATGTTTGTAAATGTGAGTACCATGGAGTAATTTATGGTTTAAAGTTGTTTGACGTAAATGACCATGGCAGTTGAGAGTTTGTCATGCTCACTCAAATGTCTCGCTGATGGTGGCGCGTGTGTTGGATCATTCGGTTCCCTTCATAATGGTTGAGCTGAGTGGTGCTGATATACGCGTCATGTCCGTGAACGGGCGCTGTCAGTTGGGACTGGTCATCTCTTAGCTGCCAGTGGTTTATTTTAATTGGTTTAGAAAATACTTTACGTACTCTTTTATTATTTTAGTTACATCGTTCTCGCATCATAGCAGCGACAAAAATATGTAACCTATATATTTGTAAAACACAACATGATTAAAAAGAGTGTCCATGGAGTTTCTTGCACATTCTTCTCCATTGAGACCTACTTTTTGGAATGTGCAATTAGCGTCATTTTTTTCCTGACAGACCGACTTTATGACTTTTCAAAAGTGCCTGTAAAGGTTTATTTGAAATAAACGCTTTGAATTTGAATTTGAATTTGCTCGCTACCAGCGCGAGCTGCAGCGCCTGGAGCAGGAGAACAGAGAGCGGTTGTGTGCGGTTATTAAACCCTATACTAAATTGATATCTTTGATCCTCAGCGTTCGTTAATCGACATGTACTCGGCGGTGCTGGACGAGCTGTCGGGCTGGGACGCGGGCGAGACGGACCGCCTGCCGCGCGTCGTGGTGGTGGGCGACCAGTCGGCCGGCAAGACCTCCGTGCTGGAGATGATCGCGCAGGCCAGGATCTTCCCCAGGGGGGCGGGCGAGATGTGCACCAGGTGACGTAGTTATAGGCCAGCTCATCGGTCCAACTTGCATCTCGCATAACCATTAAATTCCTGCAACCCTTTGCCATGGTCATAGGTCCACCTTGTAGAACGCCTTCCAATGCTGCTGCGTCTGATTCCTGCAACCCTTTGCCATGGTCATAGGTCCACCTGGTGGGAGGCCTTCCAATGCTACTGCGTTAGTTTCCTGCAACCCTTTACCATGTTCATAGGTCCATCTTGTAGGAAGCCTTCCAATGCTGCTGCGTTAGTTTCCTGCAACCCTTTACCATGGTGATAGGTCCATCTTGTGGAAGGCCTTTCAGTTTTACTGCGTTTGATTCCTGCAACCTTTTAAAATGGTTAGGCATAGGTCCACCTGGTGGGAGGGCCTTCCAATGCTGCGTCATCCGGTACTCAGTCCAGAACCTTTCGATCCCAACGGCCATCCGTTCTGCGATCAATCCCCTACCCCCTGCCACTTAAGTTTGGTTGTAACATGCATGATATTATTTATTTATTTTCTAGCCCATACTGTCCCACTGCTGGGCAAAGGCTCCATTCTTTCCAGTGTTCACGGTCTTGAGCCACTTCTTGCCAATTCCTAAGGAAGGCATCCAAGTCGTACCGCCATCTTCTTGGTCTACATGCATGATAACATAATGTTTATTGTTTCCAGAGCTCCAGTTAAAGTGACACTATCTGAGGGTCCCTACCACGTCGCGCAGTTCAGGGACTCGTCCAGAGAATTCGATCTCAACAAGGAATCTGACTTAGCGGATCTAAGAAAGTAAGTACCATATAATATTACTAGTTTTTGTCAGCGGCTTCCCCCGCGTACATAAAATATAGCCTATGTCACTCAGGAGTAAAGCAGATTTCTATTGTTGCTAAATTTTTTCCAATTTGGACCAGTAGTTCCAGAGATTACCTCCTACAAACAAAAAAACAAACTTTACCTCTTCATTATGCGGCAAATATCCACCCTTACATTGTTGAGACATCTACGGTCTGGACAAGCCTCGTTGATTATACCGCGTACATCGAGAGACTGGAACAGTTTGCCGGCTGCGGTCTTCCCGTCCGACTATAATTTAGGTGTTTTTAAGGCTAGAGTGAATAGGCTCTTAATAAACTAGAACGGACTAGATCATTGTTTCAAAAATGGCCCGACAAATATCACCACAAATAGTTTTGGAGTGATATTTGAACCCCATATAAAATAGAATAAGCACCATTGTTAATATTTTATATTTTAAACCTTATTACTTACAAGCTTGGTTTCATTTTTGAATAAATATTTATGAATATATATTTTAAAAATGGGTTTTGAATTTTTGCCATTTTTTTATTTTACGTACTTACTAATGCAAAAGATATTTAGTTTTATGTTTTTGAGTTAAGGTTTATAGTTAACTGAACTTTTTGTTTTGTACTTATAACTTCAGTCTTGAAGAAATATTAAACGTTGTTTATGATTTTGTACTTAATCCTTGATCGACCTTTTTGTCGGTAATCAAAGAAGGGGTTTGATTACCATGACGCGGTAATAAAGTCTATAATCAAAGAACATTTTCTTTTTGCTTTCTTATTACACGGGGGCGTCGAATTCCGATGCATACTACAGTTATAAGTAACAGTGTTTCGGCTTCACCTTTTTTCATCATAACTTTTTTATTTCGACAGAGAAGTAGAACTTCGAATGCGGAACAGCGTGCGAGGAGGTCGCACAGTCTCCACAGAAGTCATCTCTATGGCGGTGAAGGGGCCTGGCCTGCATCGCATGGTGTTAGTTGACCTGCCAGGAGTTATTTCTGTAAGTTACAACAAAGAAAGAAAACACATTTAGTACATAAATGAAGAAACTTGTACAAAGACTTTTTCATTACTCATACTCTGAAAGTAGATGTAAAAATGCCTGTGGACCGGGTTGGAAGTTGTACTTTTCCTCCCCAGAGAGTTTTACTTTCAACTGACAGCTGTCTAAATATTAAAAAAAAAACTAGTTCTATTTTGACATTTCTATTGAACCGTAACCTGAATTGATATACTGCCAGTACAAATGAAATAACATAAAGATGGGAATAATTTAAGAATACTTTTTTTTATCAATTTATTTTAATTTCAACTATTTCATTAAAACTAATATATATTTGAAAAAAATGTTGACCTGACCCATTTTTACAATGATAAAATGATAAATATTGACTGAATAGCTAGCCGGCCAGAGAAAAAAAAAATGGCGGGTAGTCTCTCTATAATATGTGGCCGATTTGATCTTCCTTGTTTATTTTTTTCGAGGGGTAGAGCTTTGTTTACATTTTACTAAATCTCTGTTACAAGAAATTTGTATTAACACGATAAGTTCATCAGCTTCAGTTATGGATTTAACGCAAGATTCTTAAGAGGAGAAAACCTTTTACCTAGGCGGCCTTCCAACGCTTCGTCTTCCGGTACGTGGTCGCCACTCCCGAAAAAAGAAAAATTTACTCATTTACGAAATTAATTTCTTTAGGTAAACGAGTCAATGACCTTGTGGTTCGTTAGTTTAATTCCATCTTTACAAATCGATAGTTTTTCATGTACCCGATCGATCCTCCACGGGATTAAAACAATCAAAATTAAACGGTGTAGGTTTCAAATCGCATTTTGAAGATCACCTCTATTTTCAAAATTGTTCGGAAGAAACCGTAGACCTCGCGAGAGGACAATTGGAACTAATAACCTGTGTGTCCTTACAGACTCAAACGGTGGACATGGCATCAGATACGAGAGACGCCATCAAACAGATGACGAAACAGTACATGGACAACCCCAACGCCATCATTCTCTGCATACAGGTAAATATTTGGCTTCCTGCTTAACCTTTCGTCTTTGGTAATTACAGACACAATTAAAGAACAATAGGTGTACGAACGCTGGCATTCGTTTAGGGCTCAAAAGTTTAAATTCCTACTTTGAAAAAGGAAGAATCTTCGGGACAGACGGCTGTTGTATCTGGTCCGGGCAACTGCTCAATTTTGAGTTGTAGAAACAGTAATATCCCTGGTGGCTGACCACATAAGGCAATGGTGCTCACGCCCCAGACGCCGTCGGTATCCCGGACCGGATTTCCGGCCATAGTGGGTGCTGACTTGCGGACTGCGATCAATAGGTAGTTCGCCATCCGATCATCCGGTAACCGTCCGGACCGAGCCCAACTCGTAGGGATCCAGCCTGCCAGCAGGCAGGGTCGAAGAATTGGAGCCAAGAGTTCGCTTCTCAAAGGAAGGCTCGGCCCTGGTGTGAAAAGCATTGAAGGAATGAGGTTGTTTTAATCTACATCTACACTAATATAATAAAGAGGTAAAGTTTGTTTTTTGTTTTTATGTTTTTTTGTTTGTAGGGGGTAATCTCTAGAACTACTGGTCCGATTGGAAAAATTTTAGCAACAATAGAAAGCTGCTTTACTCCTGAGTGACATAGGCTACATTTTATGTACGCGGGCGAAGCCGCGGGCAAAAGCTAGTTTTTACATATTTTATTATCCTGAGCGTATCTTCTTTCAAATAAAAATACAAACAGATTAAAATCGGTTCACACAATCCGAAATTACCACTAGGTACAGCGCCATCTTTCGGGAAATTGCGTTACTATTTTTTACACAGGCTACTGGGTTCTGTTAAATTTTGAGATATATGTGATGGAAGTGAAACTACGGCACCCCACATTGAGCGTTACCTGACACGCTCTTGGCCGTTTTTTTATTCTAATACTAGCTTTTGCCCGCGGCTTCGCCCGCGTGGGTTTGGGGTTTCCGGGATAAAAAGCCTATGTGCTATTCTGGAGTGTATCCTATGCCTGTGCCAAATTTCATTCAAATCCATTCAGTAGTTTTTACGTGAAAGAGTAACAAACATCCATACATCCATACTTACAAACTTTCGCCTTTATAATATTCTAATATTATTGTCGTGTTCCAGGACGGCTCGGTAGACGCAGAGCGCAGCAATGTGACAGACCTGGTGTCGTCGTGCGACCCGGGCGGCAAGCGCACCATCTTCGTGCTCACCAAGGTGGACCTCGCCGAGGAGAACCTCGCCAACCCCAACAGGGTGAGTACTGACTATAACTGTATATTTGACTGGCCTGTTGGTCTAGTGGTTAGGGACCCTGACTGCTATGTCGGAGGTCGTGGGTTCGATTCCCACCCAGGACAAATGTTTGTGTGATGAGCACGATCATTTGTTCTGTGTCTGGTATATAATATGGTTATCTATAATATGTATGTATTTAGAAATATATAAGTATGTTTATCAGCTGTCTAGTACTCATAACACAAGCTCTGCTTAGCTTGAGAATAGACGACGTTGTGTGATGGTCGTCGAATTATTATTATTATAATTACTCTTCAACTTGTGGGGTATCCATGGATCATAAGCTCCATGTAAGACAGGTATTCAGCCACAAAGGATTGGACTGGAAGCCAACTCCAAGCTCGCGATTGGGATCGAATCTCATAGCTCGTGAGTCGTGGCCATTTCCATTGGGTAGCTACAGCTTCTAAAATGGTAACTACCCTCCTTTGTAACAAGTTGTTCTATTTTTGTCCAGATCCGGCGCATCCTAGAAGGCAAGTTGTTCCCGATGAAGGCGCTGGGCTACTACGCCGTGGTGACGGGCCGCTCGCGCAAGGACGACTCCATACAGAGCATCCGGGAGTACGAGGAGCGCTTCTTTAGGGCTTCCAAACTATTCAAGTAAGTTCTTTTGTATAAGGCGAATAAGTGCGCCTCACCATCAACGATTGCTTCACAGCTTACCAGGTGGGATTGCAGTTAAGCACTAGTTTATTTCAATTAATGCAATTTTTTTGTTTATCAAGTAACATGGAATCTTACATTTCAACGAATAAAAAACACACCGACTTTAATAAAAATCACATAACGTGTCGCGGGGCTATTACGTCGGAGGGGTAACTACGGCGTTTCGCTCAAAGTCAAAGTAATATTGCAAGGGGCATCTATGAGTTTATTAAGAAATTAATAATGCCGTTAAAATATAAACTCATAGATGCCACCACTAGCAATATTACTTTAAAATAATGGAGTTAAAGCGAAACGCCGTATTTACCCCTCCGACGTAATAGCCCCGCTGCACTATATTTTGCCGTGAGAATTTTCGATTGAAATCAAAACAAATTACACATATGTTTTGGACATAAAAAAAACTCATTATATTTTGTGAAAAAAAAATTGTAGTACATAATTCAGTTATTTGAATTTTTCACATAAATTTTAAGGTTATGTAAAAAAAGTAAATACAAAAGTTGTAGGTCTTTTTATGACCCACAGTTTTACCGGAAATCGAGATAAACTGTTTTTTTACTCTTAAAACTTCCACTTCCCGACCTCAGATCAAGCGTAATTTATTTTTCCTTTAATTTTTATATTCTCTTCCTTTTCCATTGCTACTTTTGTTCTACTTTTTATCATGTTGTGTTATAACTTATAAGTCAACAGTACAACGGTACAGCATTACTGTAGTATGTGTAATTATAAAGTAACATTTCTCCTTTTATTTGTTACAGAGATGGCCTAGTAACTCCATCTCAAGTGACGACGCGCAACTTGTCGCTCGCCGTCGCGGAGTGCTTCTGGCGGATGGTGCGTGCGTCCGTGGAGCAGCAGGCCGACGCCTTCAAGGCCAAGCGGTTTAACCTGGAGACGGAGTGGAAGAACACCTTCCCCAGGTATGTACATCGTTCCTCAGGGATGTGCCCTAACAGGCATTGCACACATAGAGGGTTCCGGGGTGGTCTTTTAAGAGGACACGGGGCCCTCTTTCTTGTGCTGATGGTGATCACCGGAGTGGTTTTAGTGAGGTAAGAATCCCACACTCCCTGGTCTTTTCCCCAATAGTCCAGGCGCCATTTGAAGGTGTCCCCCCGAAAACAAAAAAAAAAGGTATGTACATCATAATCCAGGTGGACCTGGGACACCGTGTTCTTGACATCCAATAAATGCTACCTTTTTACCCGACTACGGCGAAGCAAAAGGAGGGTTATGATTTTGACCTGTATGTATGTATGTATGTATGTGGGTATGGATGTTCATCTGTTCCCTCGTAACTTCTAAACTACTTATCAGAATTCGACAAATGACATATCATTAGAAGCGTCTTAATTGTCCGCTGGTTATAGGCTATATGGGATTTCACAAAATCTAATGTGGCGCCCTCTAGCAGACAAAACATACGAAGTAAAAAAATAAAGTTAAGATAAATATGCCGTGTTTGGTATCATTTGAAAGCGCTTTACTTGTACATTTTGAATATATATATATTACTAGCATTTGCTTGTGACTTTACCTGTATTCATGGGCTGAGAAATCAATGAACCCAAGATTAACCTATTTAGAACTCCAAAATATGTTAAATAAAAATAAAGTTTAAAAACTAACACCCGACTACTTAAAAACACGCTCTAAAAAGTACGAAACAAGAAAACAAGAAAGCCGTGGTCGTATACCACTTTTTTTAATTTATTATTCTTATGGCATACGACCACGGCTTTCTTGTTTTCTTGTTTCGTACTTTTTAGAGCGTGTTTTTAAGTAGTCGGGTGTTAGTTTTTAAACTTTATTTTTTTATTTATTAGATAGGACTTTTTTTAATAGCCTAGTTTGTATCCTACTGCTGGGCAAAGTCCTCCCCTTTTTCCTTTCAAACTTTTCTGTTTTGGGCGACCTCCCTCAGGCGTCCAGTGAGTGACAATCTTTGCCCATCTGTCCGGGTGCATTCGTGCGACGTGGCCAGCCCACTCCCACTTCAGCCTGGCTGTTTGTTCTCCAACATCTGCTATCTGGGTTATGGAGCGTAGCGTGGGATAAGACTTAGAATGTTTTAATTTTATGCAGATAGTCTAGCATTTTATGGTGAGTTTCAGTTGATGATTTTCGCGATTTTTATAACAGTTTTTGTCTTTCCAGACAGCGTGAACTCGACCGCGACGAGCTGTTCGAGCGCGCTCGTGCCGAACTCCTGGACCAGTCAGCAGAGCTGTCCGCAGTGGCCGCAGCCGCCTGGGAGACGCGGCTGCAGCAGGCTCTCTGGGCGGCGGCTGCCGAGAGAGTGTTCGGCAGCATCTACCTGCCGGCCGCTGCTAACGCACAGGCGGATGTCGGTGAGTCACATAACTAGAACTCACTCCGAACTCCTCGACCAGTCGACAGAACTTTGCAGTACGCTCCCTGGATGTCATATAACCCCCATCTCCTCAACCTTCCTCTCCCTCCAGTTTCCAGGCTTTCCCCAGCAACTAACTCCTATCCTCCCCTATCCTTCTAGATGTAAAGCTGCCGGTGGCCCGCCAGGTGAAGTCAGCACCACGACACGTCCAAAACGCAATTGATGCGACCGTGCAGCAAACTTGTGTCACCACGATATGGCTGGATCCATTCTTTTATGACTCCAGTGAGAATTTTAACTTTTTGTTTGTAGGTTGGGTAGTTTGTAGTGATATATATTTTAAGGCATTATACGGTCATCCAGGTGTCAATCATGACGTATAATTAATGAAATTTGAATGATCGTTATTAAAAAAATATGCATGATTGATAGGAATGATTTACCGTGTAATAGACGTCTAATCTGTAACGATATGTTGGGAATTAAAAATGAATAAATAGTTTTTATAGATACTTGGAAAAAGTGTCTATAAAAAGTATTTATCATTGAATTACTTCTCCCGTTCTTTTGAAAAACTTACTCCTGTTACTTCTTTGCTTTGCGTTCAAGGTCCCTGAATTTCCCTTTCGGAAACATAGTATCAACCTATAATGTTTCCACAGCTGGAACACTGGAACACAGGCCTCCTCTCTAGGAGAAGGAATGGGCCGTAATCCATTACGCGAACCCAGTGCTGATCGGGTGGATGCCACATGTCTTTGAATGTTTGGTTTTAGGACATGCCGGTTTCCTCACGTATATTTTTCTTCACCATATTGAGAGCAATGGTGATGAAATAAATTACACAAAGTTTTGCACCTGGCTAGTTTTGAACCCGTGAACTACTCGTAATTCGGGGCCGTTACCACTCGGCCACTATTGCTCAGGAATTGAAAAGTACTTTGTATCTGTAACTTTTTTAAAATTATCTTTTAGAATAGAATGCATTTATTTGTCAGAATATTGTACAAAGTTCTTACGTGCTTATATATTTTGATGATAATATTCTGTAGTTTCCGGCGTACAAATATGGTTTGTATAATTTGACCAATACATATTTTCTGTATGGACTTTAAAAGAGACTTTGACCCCTGAGTTTGTTTCGGTGTTTCTTCTCAGGGTAGTCAGCTAGGAAACACCGGACTCATCTAGCATAAAAAAAAATGACGTGTAAAAGTGTTTTTTAAACCTACTTGCAAAATAAAGATCATTTATCATTTATGGGTTTTGATACATATCACTTTTTTTCAGACAAATTTAACACATCCGTGGATATAAAGCTCCGCGAATGGGCGGAGGCCGAGCTGCCCAACACGTCCATCCGCGCCGGGCGCGAGGCGCTGCGCGAGGAGTTCAGCGAGCTCATGGCGAGGGCACAGGACTCCGACCCCGTGTACGAGCCCGTCAAGCGGGAGGCCGTGGACGAGGCGCTGCGGCGGCACCAGTGGGAGGACCGCGCGCAGGACGTAAGTACTTCAAAAACTAATCATCATCAGCCTTTTTAATGTTCCCACTGCTGGGGCTCAGGTCTCCTCTTTAGGAGAGGTAATGGGCTGTAATCCACCACGCGGGCCCAGTGCCAGGATGTCACGTCTTTGAATTTTTGGTTACTAGGATAATATGCTGGTTTCCTCACGATGTTTTTCTTTACCGTTTTGAGAGCAGTGGTGATGAAATAAATTACACAAAGTAATGCGCCTGGGTAGGTTTGAACCCGCGATTTAAGACATGTGAGACTCGTAAGTCGGGACTGTTACCACTTGGCCACCACTGCTCCCTACCTAAAAACTTATACGACTGGTAAATGATAAATGATTTTTATTTTGTAAATAGGTTTTTTACAAACTCTTTTACTCGTCTATTTTTCTTTTTTATTTCGTCCATTGACTAGTATATTCGGTGGTGATATTGGTGGGATGTACACTGGTTTATTTTAATTAATGCTTGATATGATTATCAAATTCAAATTGTTAGTATACAATGAATCTGAGTTGAAACAAATACTATAATAGTTGTAATACAAATCAGTAGTTTTTCTTCATTGTGACTATGTTATTATTTCACACCGAAATCCGAAAGTAAGGTTAAAAGAAAGTGTTTTTTTTTTAATGTTCTTCTTAATTTACTTGTATATTTACTTGTATTTTGTTACGTTTAAAAAATAGGTAGATTTCGGCGTGAATTTTTATACAACGTGTAAAAAAATAACCATATACATCAAGAAGTGCTAAATTAGGTTGCTAGGTACTAGGCGCTCAGATTTACAGAATGTTTCGTAATATTAGCGAGTGTCGTGAATGTTATTGACTCCCGTAGTGTCGTGACACGTCTGTTATGATTTGAAATCAAGAGTCATGTAACACCACGAATTTGGTATCAATTTGTGTAGAGTAACGTGTAGAGATTCTATTCAACCTGTATTCTGTAGCGATCCTTGATGTATATGGTTATTTTGTTACACGTTGTATAATTTATCAATAATGTTTTCTATCGAAAATATGTAAGTATGTTAATTTTTTCCTTTTTTTCCTGGTATGCAGGTGCTCCGCGTGCTACAACTGAACGCGCTGCAAGACCGCTGCGTGTCGTCGCGCCAGGACTGGGACGCCGCCGTGTCGCTCATGGAGACCGCGCTCAAGCAGCGCCTCGACATGACGCAGCAGGAGCTCAAGGAACTCACTGGTGAGTCTACCTCACGACAGGACTGGGACGCCGCCGTGTCGCTCATGGAGACCGCGCTCAAGCAGCGCCTCGACATGACGCAGCAGGAGCTCAAGGAACTCACTGGTGAGTCTACCTCACGACAGGACTGGGACGCCGCCGTGTCGCTCATGGAGACCGCGCTCAAGCAGCGCCTCGACATGACGCAGCAGGAGCTCAAGGAACTCACTGGTGAGTCTACCTCACGACAGGACTGGGACGCCGCCGTGTCGCTCATGGAGACCGCGCTCAAGCAGCGCCTCGACATGACGCAGCAGGAGCTCAAGGAACTCACTGGTGAGTCTACCTCACGACAGGACTGGGACGCCGCCGTGTCGCTCATGGAGACCGCGCTCAAGCAGCGCCTCGACATGACGCAGCAGGAGCTCAAGGAACTCACTGGTGAGTCTACCTCACGACAGGACTGGGACGCCGCCGTGTCGCTCATGGAGACCGCGCTCAAGCAGCGCCTCGACATGACGCAGCAGGAGCTCAAGGAACTCACTGGTGAGTCTACCTCACGACAGGACTGGGACGCCGCCGTGTCGCTCATGGAGACCGCGCTCAAGCAGCGCCTCGACATGACGCAGCAGGAGCTCAAGGAACTCACTGGTGAGTCTACCTCACGACAGGACTGGGACGCCGCCGTGTCGCTCATGGAGACCGCGCTCAAGCAGCGCCTCGACATGACGCAGCAGGAGCTCAAGGAACTCACTGGTGAGTCTACCTCACGACAGGACTGGGACGCCGCCGTGTCGCTCATGGAGACCGCGCTCAAGCAGCGCCTCGACATGACGCAGCAGGAGCTCAAGGAACTCACTGGTGAGTCTACCTCACGACAGGACTGGGACGCCGCCGTGTCGCTCATGGAGACCGCGCTCAAGCAGCGCCTCGACATGACGCAGCAGGAGCTCAAGGAACTCACTGGTGAGTCTACCTCACGACAGGACTGGGACGCCGCCGTGTCGCTCATGGAGACCGCGCTCAAGCAGCGCCTCGACATGACGCAGCAGGAGCTTAAGGAACTCACTGGTAACTAAACTTTGAGAGGTTCTTCAACATATTATTACGCAGTAATGTTTAACAAGAGCAAGAATACGTCTAGTCTCCGAGACTATTTCACAACTACTACGTGACTACTACACACGCCACAACTAGGCGACGTCGACGGTGCGGCGACGACGTCGTCGTCCACGGTCGTTAGCAAGGCGACTACGCCGCAGCACTCGTCGCCCTTAGACGTACCGTACAGTCACACATGTCTGTCAGCCTGGTAGTTAGTCACCCTGACTGCTATGCCGGAGGTCGTGGTTTCAATTTCCACCCAGGACAAATGTTTGTGTGATGAGCACGATCGAAAAAACAATTTTTAACAAAAAATTAAATTACTTATAAAAGAAACATCGAGGCAAATATTGTCGTTATTCTAATTTCGAATGTAATTCATATATTTTTTTCAAAAAAAAATTGCTTTTATACAGTTTAGTTTAAAAAAAGTAAAAAAATAAATTGAGAAAAAGCCAACTAAAAATCCCACCACTGGGGGTCTAGAATCATGTACTGGATCCATGATATTTGTTTGTGCGACGATGTCAAAGACGCCTTGTATACAGATCAGATATCTAGCAGCTTTCCGTCCGACTATAATTTAGGTGCCCTCAAGGCTAGGTGAATGGGCTCTTTATAAACTAGTGCGCCTCATCATCATCGATTGCATCACTGCTTACCATCAGGTGGGATCGCAGTCAAGCACTAGTTTATTGCAATAAAACAAAAAGATAATCTACACTAATATAATAAAGATGGAAAGTTTATTTTTTGTTTTTAGGAGGTAATCTGAAAGTACTGGTCCGATTGGAAAAATTTTAGCAACAATAGAAAGCTGTTTTACTCCTGAGTAACATAGGCTATATTTTATGTACGCGGGCAAAAGCTAGTAATTTATATTTGATCGTTCCAGGTCCAGGTTTAAAAGAACGTTGGCTATACTGGCAGTCGACCTCAGACGAGCAGGCGCGGCGCGGGGAGGTGCGCAACGAGCTGGAGAGACTCGGGGTGGCGCGGCCCGTGCTGTCCTACGACGAGGTGGTGGCTGTGCGGGACAACTTGAGGAGGAAGGGCATCGAGGTGGATAATGATTACATCCGGGATACGTGGAGGCCGGTGTACTTGAAGTTAGTGTTCCTTTTTTTGTATTATTAATGGTCGGAGTGCATATGCGCGCGAAGGTTTCTAAACGCGTGTCACATTAAGCGAATTTCTACCTGAACAAGCGTGTGCATCCACGCGGAGTCTGCGCTCACTCAACACACTCATTCGTTTTTGCAATTTTGCTAACGTCACCTTATATGGCACGGTAAAATACAAAAGCACTCTGTACCACAGAGTACTTTATGTTTGTACTATACAGTCACTTTACTTGACTTAGATGATCTATAAGCCGTTCACGCAGCGTGACAGCGCTGCACCGAATTTTTGTATTAACTTTTCAGTATTTTGGGAAACATTTTCTATAAACGTGTTTGTGTATCGCTAAGATAAGTCTATAAAAAGATAAGATATAAAGTCCATAAATATTGTATAAATCATAGCTTTTTTTAAAAGTAACTATTGAATTTCTTGCTGGTTCTTATGTATAGGAAACGACCAATCGGAACCATGCACTAGCTTCTGAGCTAGGCCTATGTGAAATAAAAATTTGATTATATTTCATAGTAAAAAAATATACAGGGTATCTTTGACATCGTACCACAAACAAATACCATGGATCCAGTACATGATTCTGGACCAGTGGTGGAATTTTTTGTCTTTAGCCACATCCGTACACCGTTATAGGTCAGAAGAGACACATGATCCTCAGTTTCTTTAAAAAATTATGTCTTAATTCCAGGAACTTCCTGCAGCGCGCGCAGACTCGAGCGCGAGACTGCCGGAAGAGCTTCTACTTGTACAGTCAACAGAACGGAAATGGGGTTAGTAAATATTATTTGCAGGTTTACCATCTCCTTCGCATCCTAGACACTGCTACATGTACAGAAACCGGCACAGATCTTGAACGCTGGCATTTTGCTTCAAGGCTGATTTTCAGTTGCGCAGAAGTGAAATATCGGGTCCCTTTAGTGATATGAAGTGAGACGCGGGGGCGGGGAGTACAATCGTAATATGATAATATTAAAATAGTTCAAACTAATTATAATTAAAAAAATATTTTAATGTGTTTTTTAAGAAAATATTTAAAAATGTAATTTATATGTTTAAAAATAAAAATAAAGGAATGTAATCAAAATAAATATTATAAAAAAATATTTAAAAAATATTCCATAATTATATAATTTTAGTTAATCTTCTTAGTAAGATATTCTTGTATTTTTTCCTTTCTCTTTTATTGCAACTACCACTGTTTGTCTCTACATCACCCTAAGGTTGTCTGGTAGAAAATTCCTAAGGCTGCCTCTGTACTTTTTTGTGTATAAAATGTTTAATAAATAAATAAATAATCCTTGTACTAGTGATTGGTTCGCCGATGTGTACCATGCTCAAAGCGAACTTCGCTCTTTCACCGAGCGCTCAAAATTCGTGCCGGTATGTGTATCAGCATTGCACCCGTGCGAAGCTGGGGCGGGTCGTTCGACAACATAAATTGCTTAATAAATAGTTTCAAATGAAATACACTTTTTTATTTTTTTATAATTAGAATGGTGTGTGTTACAGAAAGAGTGCTGTGAGGTGGTGATGTTCTGGCGCGTGCAGCAGACGCTGCGCACGACGGCCAACGCGCTGCGCCAGCAGATCGGCAACCGCGAGGCCGCGCGACTCGACCGCGAGCTGCGGGAGGTGCTCGACGAGGTACGTGCACTACGTTTTACTCCTTGAAACACTTAGGGCCTGTTTCACCATGTACTGTCGCGATCCGAGGACTCTTCTGGGGGGCGCTCCAGTACCAGGATCGTGGTAGCAGCAAATAAAGCCCAATTTACGTTTTAAACTTTTTCTGTGTTTTTACTTTGACGGCTCGACATACAATGAATATAAAACAACATACTATTTTTTATTGAAGTAATTTTAAATTCAAACTACGAATAGTCTGCGAACGTCTTACAAGCCAGTGCGCTAACTCGTGACGCATGTGATCTCTTTAAAGTCATCACAGTACCGATAAGTTCTGCACAAGGTCCGAATAAGCTATTTGTTACTTATCCGTAGGATAAACCCAATCGTTGCGTTTCACGACTGTCAAATAGCGCTGTGTGACATAAAGTCCACCATAAAGTATGGGTCAGATAAAGTGGCCAATAGCGCATTTATCTTAAACATAAGTAACATGTTTGACAGTTAAAATCATCTGTTAAAATTAAATAATGTCGTTCTTGCGTTCGTGGTGTATTTAAACTATATTATTGTGTCGTGGTATTTACGTAAAAAACATGTCGTGGAAGTTTTACGGACATTACTATCTGTATTATTAGAAAGAAATAATCGTGGTGTGTCTTAATTACAAAGGTAGAGTTACTTATAACGACAATGGAGATTTTTGAGACTCCTGAAGATGAGTTTGATGAATATTTTGATAGCCACACAATACCACGCAGGAATCCAGTGTACCGGGAAAGAATAAACTATATGGAGTTACTAGACGAAACGGACTTTAGGGCGCGCTTCAGACTCACTAAGAAAACTGTTATGTTTGTGTATTCAATGGTTGAGAAAGCAATATCGGTTACTACAGAAAGGTAATTAAGCACATAACCTACAACCTTCATATTTTATAATGACAGCAATGCCTAGCTAGAGTAGAAAATGTGGGAGACGCTACAGTGCGAAGTAATTTGATTAATGACTATTTTGCTTCATTGCTATAATCCATTATAGTGGCAAAAGAATTAATAATATGGTAGGTATATTATATGTATGTCTTCTCTATTAAGTTAAATAATAAACGAATTATTTTTCATATTTATGTATAAAGAATTTTTTTTCTAATGCCCACATTTCTCTCTTGTGCTCCTTTTCTTCCTCTTCGAAGGCCCATTGTTTTCTTTTATTTAATAGTTCTTCCTCTTTGAAGGCCCATTGCTTTCTTTTATGCAATAGTTCTTCCTCTTCGAAGGCCCATTGCTTTCTTTTATGCAATAGTTCTTCATTCAAAATCTTTTTTCGCAAATTTGCTAGCTCTAATTTTGAGTCCGCTAGTCTTTCAAATGGCCTTTTCATTTTCTCAGCGCCTGAAACAAGATTTTTTATTTTGAATTTTGGTAAAAAATACATGACGAATAACAATTTAAAACGTAAGATCTTACCAATATGATCAGAATCAAATTCACTTTGTATTCCATCAACAGACAACAATATCATGTCTTTAACCCTTTCTTCTTTAGGTGTCAGAGGGGGAGTAGCGCTAGGCCCCCCTCCTGTGCGATATGTTTCTGCGCGTATTAACGCAGACTTTTTTCTAGTCGTTCTTTTTATGCCTTCGTATTTGGCTTTTAAAGTTTTAGCACTCCGGAAGCATGTACCGCTTGTGCTATTAAATAATGCCTCCAGTGTCTTCCAGCACTTTTCTTTTTCTTGCCAAGTGACTGCGTCACTCTTCTTATTCTCAAAAATATTTTTATGTTGAACAACAAGTGAGGTTAGAAGCTCAACTTCTTCCTGGCTAAAGTTAACACTTCGTTCACGTTTCGGTGTCGACATTTTTTACTACAAGAAATCACTGTGCACAAAATGCAAGTAAACTGAAATCACAATAATAACAAAACAACGAGAAATTACAAATACACGAAATAGCTTAAAAATACCACTAAGTTAGTAACTGTCAATAATGTTATTGTCAAAAGACGTCGCGTTTCGTTGCAAGCAATATTCAATTACCATCAAATCTTTTGTATTATAATTATTATCCGTTACGTGAACAATAACGAATTATATAAAAATATTAAAGTAAAACAATACTTGTAGTGTAAATTAAAATATTTTATTATGTAGTTTGTATTAACTTTCTTTGTTTATAATGAAAAGACATAAAAAAACGGAACGTGTGTATATGGTGTTGCCACTGCGCTTACGTCTATGAGCGTGGACCCATGTCTACGGTGCTTCACCGTTTGCCGTGCAACGGTACGGCACCGCCGCCGGCTGATGGCGCGGCGCCGTGCCGCGCCACGGCGTCGTGTATTTGATTTTGTTTGGTTTTGGTATCGCGATTTTGTTTTTTCTTCATTCGTCGTCGTCTTAACAGCAACAGGAGCAGGATACGTCTTTCGCGGTCCATAACAAGCCAAAACTAAAAAAAAAAAAACTAAAAAAAAAAAAAACTAAAAAAAAAAAAAAAAATTTTGGTATACGTGCAGAGCGTGAACGAGCGTGCACGACGCCGTGGTGCGGCACGGTGTCGCGCCATCCGCCGGCGGCGGTGCTGTACCGTTGCACGGCAAACGGTACCGCACCGTAGACATGGGTCCACGCCCTGTCTTGGATAGTTATGTGTCAGATAAAATAAGTCTGTGAAACGCAAAGTTTCCTATCCAGAACTTTTATCATCCGAATAGTTTATGTGTAACATAGCTATTTGGCACTTTATCCGTACATTGTGAAACAGACCCTTATTGTTTTAAACCCTTTTTTTTATTCCTAAAACATTTTTTCAGGAAACGAAGAAGAATCAGCTTCTCGATACAAAATTATAAACATGACCAGTGGCGTAACTATATCATCTGAGGCCCGTGGTAAAATTATTGTAGAGGGGCAAAAAAAAATAATCTTAAATTTTTGAATTTTGGGTTACTTCTTCTGAGCCAATGACTTCTTAGATTGGGGGCCCCGTCAGACCGGGGCCCGTGGCATTTTGCCAACTTTGCCACCCTATAGTTACGCCACTGAATATGACAGTTTGTATGGTCCAATTGGTTTTTTCGTGCAAGCCCTCAAATTTTGCGGAGACCTATCCCTTACGTACATAAACAGATATCTTAAAACTAAGTAATGTGCTTGTGATGTTGCAGATGGCAGCAGACCCCGAACTGAAGAAGAAGCTGCTATCCGGCAGAAGAGTGGAACTAGCGGAAGAACTCAGTGAGTTTGTTAACAATTACTATCTTCTGTATATACTCTCTTAGTCGATTTCGGCTACGGTGACTGGTTTCTGAACCAGAGTAACTAAGGGTTGTGATCATGTGATCTAATGTGGCTTATAGCTTATTTTTGCTACAAAGGTACGTGCACTCTCTCTCTTGAAGTCGAGATCTGCCTTACATTGGTCTTCAAAACCATAGACCTTTTGTTTAATTAGACGTCTTCAACCAAATTTATCCTTGCGCAGATTGTACACAAGTCTGTACAACTTGCTGACTTTGAAAAAATATTATTTGACGTATATTAGGCTTTGTTCGGACTATGTAGTAGATGGTTTATGTGAAGTTTGCACAAAATCATATTTTTCTTTGCCGTGAGTGAAGCCGCGGGCAAAAGCTAATAAGTTATATATAAACCATATCAATATTTTCTTTTACAGAGAAAGTAAGACAAGTTCAAGAGAAGCTAGAAGAGTTTATAGAGGCGCTGAACAAGGAGAAATAGTCGTTAGTTGTATATTGTAGTTATATTATGTATGTACGTGAACACATAGGGGCTGCGTCGCCAATGCGGGCCGTGCACGGACGGCACACGCGGCACACAAGTTGGAACAAAATGGCGACACCGATCAATGCGCAGTAACAGATATTTGGGTCTCAATCGAAGCGGGGGACTGCGTGTTACCATCGCAATGGGTTCAACTTTTGAGCCGCATGTTATAAGTTTGTTGAAATGTAACTATGATGCTTAAAATGTTAATTTACTTTATTAATTGATATTTAAAATTAAACAGTAGCCATCAGGAGCTTTACCATGACCTGTGTTGAACTGTTAAGCGTGTGAGCGAGAAAGAGGGCCGAAACTGCGTGAAATCTAGTGCGTAGTACATATATATCAATGGTTGTCGTTTATTTAACAATCCGGTTACCGCTCTGGGGAGCCGGGCGGGTAGCACACGAGCTGTGCCCCCGCGAGCGCCAGCATAACGCACGGCGAGTATCAACCCTAACGTTATTGAAACCTCTACGGTTCGGACCAAGCGTTTCGCTTAGTCGTTAAAATGGTAAATAATTTTTATTTTGCAAATAGGTTTTTACAAACTCTTTTTCAGTTTATTCCGCGTACATCAAAAGACTGGAACAGTTTACCTGCTGCGGTGTTCCCATTCGATTATAATTTGGGTGTCTTCAAGTCTAGAGTGAATAGGCTCTTAATAAACTAGTACGCCTCACCATCAACGATTGCATCACTACATACCATCAGGTGGGATCGCAGTCAAGCATTTATATCAAATTTAAAAAATTGCCGGAGTGAAGACACGGTATTTTGTATAAGAGAACCCAGCCATATGGCTATACTATCGCTGTACAATCGTAAACAGAAATGTATATGTGTGATTTAATTTATTACTTTGTATGTATTGTGTTTGTGAAAATGTCGGATTAATTCACTTAACGATTGTACAGTGATAGTAATGTTAACTACTTTTTAGGGTTCCCTAGTCAAAGGGTATAAACTGAATCACGCTACTGTACCGCTTTGTGCCATCATCGGACCACCAGACGTACGGCATTGCGCCACCGGTACATGGTGGATGTCCCACATATACGTACAAAACGTTTTGGGAACACATTCATTATGCGTACAGCCAAGGAGTGGAATTCCTTGCCGGAGTCGGTGTTTCCTGATGGCTACAATCCGGGAATCTTTAAGTCAAGAGTGAATAGGTTACTTCTAGGTAAGCGCTCCATCGTCGACCGCATCGTCGCTTTTCATCAGGTGAGATAGCGGTCAAGCGTGAACTTATAATCAATAAAAAAAAGCTATAAGATGTAGCTAGATAATGATTGTAGAAACGATAACATTTCATTCTGTAATTTTTAACGATGTGAACTTGTCATCAAATTTTGTTGAGATGATGTAATTTCTAAACATTTGATTCGTTTTCTACTAGCGTTAGCAATTGTAGATTATTTAAACTTGGCTAGGGGAGCTGAACTGAATTGTAGAGATGGGGTAGTTGGGTGTAGGCAACTTCGTCCATCTTTCTCGCTCGCCGACCACTCCCGAAGCTCTTGTGCTTACCGTCTGAAATCAATGGCGACTCCTTTTTGAGTTGTATATTATTGTTAAATTCCCAGATTATGCCTTTATAATGCATTATATTATACTACTAGTGCGTAGTTCTAATATTGTTACAAAACGCGGCGTAAAAGTTGAACTAAAATGGCGACTGATCTTCAACGCGCAGTAACAGAATTTCGGGTCTCAATCGAAGTGTAACACAGCGGGGGGTAGCGCGTAACTATAGCAACGGCGACCATTTAAGTTCAAGTTATACGCCACGTACGATATATCTGTTTTTAACTGGTCATAGTTTATATAAAGATTGTAATGTTACCAAATCTTTCGTAATATACTGATGTTTTAAATTGATCATGTAATCATTTGATTTTCTATATGAACTTTGTCATTTCTCACTGTTTTTTATTCTTAAATGTGTAATTTCTTGTTATTAGACTATACTTTCACGAACCGTTTCATTTTTAATTCTGCAGTGGGCGGCGAATAAGTTGAACCCTTTCGCTTTGGCTACGCTCTGTCCCCACCCGACTGCGACCAGGAAATTGGCTACCTCGTTACACTAGTTGAATCATGACGGTCGATTTTGAATGCGTAGCAACCACAGATATAGATATACCTAGATAACGCAAGAGCAACTACTTCGCGTGCCTTGCTTACGTACAAAAATCGTAAGTGGTCACTTTCGCGGTCAGTCTGCATCCGTGTACAGCGATAGTCAGACATCAGTTACAAATATAAAAATAGTTAATTATGATGGCCAGGCGGGGTTGGAGCGAGGGGGACGCCGTACGCGGCGGCATCTTTGAATCGATTTGATTTTTCCCATAACAAATAGTAGGTACTTGTGACGCCATAATAGGTAGTCAAAAAATGGCGCGCTTGGTTTCCATACAGATCGTGATGCTTTTTTTTTATGGTAGGTAAAAATCATCCAATGATGAATCCAGCTCGTGGGCGAAGCAGGAAAGTGTCTGACTCTTACTGACTAAAGAATCTACCTCCCTTGCCTTATTCCCAGAGCCCCGGCATAACGCTTTCGCACCAATCCTCGGCTCCAGGAGATCGTGACGCTTGCGTTATCTAGGTATATCTATATCTGTGGTATCAACCGATTATCGAGTGTCAATAGAAGTGGTGGGACGGTCACGCAACCACAGCAAATGGTTCAAGTTATGTGTCGCGCACTATACCACATTACCAATCATAGTCCACTGATGATGAGATACTTGTTTTATGAATTTAGTTTTTTAGTCTTTATGTTCTGTTAAACTCTTAACTATATTGCGTTTAATATTTTTAATATACAGTACTTATAAACATGTAATAATCTATTTATAATAAAAACTTATTTTCAAACGGTGTACAGAGATTGAAAATCCACTTTGACAGATGTTATGGCGCCAAAATCGGAATTAAATCCGCCATCTTTTTTTCCAAAACAATTCCAGAGAAATTGTGGAGGGCAGATTTGTAGAATTTAAAATGTAAATATGTCAGGTAACGGCAAAAATGCTATTTATTTGTTAAATGTTATTATTAATTTATTAAGTTTATAACACGTATAAGTAATACTTGCATTTTAAATTACGCACAAAAAGCAATATTAAAATAGAGCAATAAAAAAAACTTATCAATACTTATTTACCCCGAAACCTATTGACATAAAAAAGCTACCATCTACCATAGCGTTTTTTTTTTACCACAAACAAGATCATTTTGGCGCCAAACATTAGTCTAAAAAATTTAGTCAGGTTTTAAAAAACAAATCTTCCTATTATGAAGTAGATAATTTCTACAATAGAAACTTGCGCATTTCTGCATTGGCGATGTTCCTGCTACGTTGTATTATTTCGTTATTAATTTAACTGCTTGATCTAAGTTGTCTTTTAAATAAACTGTTAAGAAAATAAAACGAGTTTTATTTGTTAAACATTTTTTATTGACCCGTAAAAAAAAATACATTTATGTAGTTACAACAATGCTTAAAGATAATGCTTACGTTATAACAATAAAGGTAAAAAAATAATATTTAGTTTATATTAGCATTTTTAATACTAGAAAAAAAAAATATTATGCTTTGTAACAGAAAATATAATTGGATAGTGGTGGTATATATTCTGAATCTACGAGTGTATTTGTGATGTTGTTAATTATATTAACATCACAAATACACTCGCTGTTAGAATTTGTAGCAGCATCACTGTTAGAATACCACTGTTAGGAAAAAAAAATCATGTCTATTGATTAAGAGATTCGAAAGATCACTTGACCACAGTACTATGTCAAGAGTATTATTACTTTTAGAAGTTATAGTTGAACTACCTGCATATATTTTTCTCCTCTGTCAAATTCCGCCAAATGTCTGTACAAAACCGCTTTTAGCGATACTGACCAGGTGAATCAGAGTTGCAATTTAATACCACCTCGTTTCATTATCGGACGTTTGGCATAGGAGACTGCTGTTCAACAGTTTGGGAAACGCATTGCGTACAACCGTGTGGAATTTTCAAATAGCTACAACCTACGGGTCCTCAAAGCAAGTGTGAATAGGCTATTTTTAAGCAAGCATGCTCCATCGTCGACAACATCAACTCTACTCAAGCCTGGCTGTAATATAAATACTAGCGACCCGCCCCATCTTCACACGGGTGCAATGCTTTATTAAATATATTATACATATAAGCCTTCCTCTTGAATCACTCTGCCTTAAAAAAAACCGCATCAAAACCCGTTGCGTAGTTTTAAAGATCTAAGCAAACAGGGACACGGGAAACGATTTTTTTAATACTATGTAGTATGTATTTAATTACTTCTTTTTTTTCAGTTTTACTGACAAAGGCGACAAATTCTATCACGGATGTCTTTTAAATATAATATTCAATATTTTAATACTTTTAAAAGTATAAAACGTACGTACTTATAAGAAAATTGCAACTTCCGAGCCATGCTGGATCTGAATAACCCAGAGATATTGTATCTAAGCTAAGAGTTCAGCGTGCGCAAAAATCTTAATATCTTGGTCCTGAACCATTTTTTCTTCAATTTCCTTCCTAATGTCCTCCTCAATTTCGTACCGAAAATCTGCAAAAACATACACCGCCAAACGGCGCTGAAGACCAACGCCCTCTGCCAGGATACCTTTGATAATTGATGCATTCAGCTTCCCTATCGAATTGGAATACGATATGAAGCTTTCACGTAAGAATTCTTCCAAAGCGCCAGTGTACAATTCAATGATCGAGTCGAAGTATGTGCTCACAAGCTCAGCTACTTCCTTCACTATATATCTGCCCAAGATGAAGCCCACAGCTTCCACACCCTCCGACTTCTTCCTCTTCGGATCTGCGAAAACTTCCGGCATCTGCTTCATACTCTGTCTTACAGCTTTGAAGTACAACATTGTTAAATGTATCTTTATGTACTTTTTAAAGTGTTCCTCTTTTGGCAAAAACTTTTGCATCCAAGTTAAGAACCTCTCGATGACTAACAAACAAGCCGAGTATTTCGTGTCAAAGAACGCTGAATTGTACAGCAAGCTCTCTAACACTTGATCGAGTCTTTCATCAAAAGATTCCTTTTCTGATTGCAGTTTATCTAGACGCTCCAAAAACTGATTCCCTATCTTCGTGAATCTTCTTTCAACATCCTCTTCATTTCTGGACAGCAGTAAGTATCTGACGAAGATAGAAGGGTATGGTATCGCTGGAACATCCTTATCAGTATTTTCCAGGATCTGAAGCAATATGTTTTCCACAGCCTCATCGATTTTGGGAAGAAATAATGATACATCACAAAGCACATCATCGGCATTGCTGTAAGCTATTTTGTTGATAGCTACGTACAGGGTAACGCAGTAGTCAGGTTTGATGGCGGCCGGGATCCAGTCGGTGTTTCCGAGGAGTTTACGAAGCCTGTCGCGGGGCACTAGGTTTACACTGGAGAACAGGGGCTTAACAATGTCCCATACTCCGGAGTCGGCGTTAGCGCCGAGACGACGGAAGTACGGTAGCGCGGCATGTAACGCCACCGCAGGACGCAATTGTGCTGCTGTCGTGAAGGTCTCAAGTAGTAACTCCCTCGGGCCAGCAGAGCGCATGCTCAGTGCTAATGCTACTCGCACAGTGCGTCGTTCAGCCGCTAACGCGCGGGTAAATGCAGCTCTTTCTATTTCTCGGCAGCGCATCGCTCGCGTCGCGACAGCTTGCACGCCAGCCTTGCGCCAGCCCCACTCCGCCAAATTGACGAGAGGCCGGGCGCGGTGTGCGCAGGCCCTCAGGGCTGCCGCAAACTTTGCGCTTTCTTTACCCGCTGCGTCAAACTCTCGCAGCTCTTTCTCAAAGTCCTGATTGACGAGACTCGCCAAAGGTCGTGCCAACTTTACATTCTTTTCTTTTTCAATCTGCTGTAAAGGTATCTTCTCTTTTAATGCCGTTCTGAGATTTACTATGAAATCGTGTTTTTGGAAGTACAATACCAGCTTCGACGTAAAATTATCGAAGCTGGTATCGCGAGCAGCCAATATATCGACCACTTTCTTGCCTTCGAGGACAGACAGATCATGTCGCAGTGCATTTAGTAGAGCTGCTTCATCTTTTCGGAATTCCATGTTTAGTCGCAGCAGCTCGCGTCGCGCAATCCTTGCATCATAAAGCTTCTGCAACACAGGGCGAGCGATGTCAGCATCACGTGAAGCTAAATCTACGGCTGCCTTCACTGCTGATGAGGTTGGTTCAACGCGAATTCGGTACAGTTTCAGAACGTCTAGTAACTGACCGAGACGCTCCGCGGCGACTGCAGGCTCCACGTTGGTGGCGGCAGCTGCCAACATGTTTTGGAGACCGTTAGCTACGTGCGTTCGCTCGGCTCCCTTAAGGGAATACTCAGTTAGCGTGGAAAAGTCTTTTAAAAATGCATCGCGAACGGCCTGTTCGCATTCGCCAGTTAATAGCTGACGAATCACGACGCAGTGCAGTCCCTCATGGCACGCGGCTTCAGATGGTGCGCCGTCGAGCCCGAGTCCGTGCCCAAAATCTAGTAAATTCTTCCAGTCTTCTGCAGGCAGGCGCCAGACGTTAGCACGCTTGACGAGGCTGCGCAGTATGGAGGCGCGCGTGTGCGGGGGCTCGTTACTATGCTTCGCAGCGAGGCTCAGCACAGCGGACACTGCTTCGGTGCGGCCACCGCTCTTGCTCACTAAAACAAGGAAGATATCGCGCCGCCTGTCCGCAGACCCCGTAGCACCCAATCGCTGGCCCAACTCGTGAAGCGCACGCTCAAAACCAATGAAACGAAACTCATCGAACAATCTGTCTAGATCAGTTTTTATCTGTATTTCGCAATCTTCTACTTGATCATCATAATAGGCACATTTCATGGCACAACGAGCCATTATTGGCATACGTAGTAAGTCATCATATCTATCTCTACCGCAGACAGGCATGAAGTTCTGATCATCAAACACGTGAGCATCGGTGTCGGGCGACGTCGGGGGAGCAGGTATCTCATACGGCCATTTGTCCACACAGTCACCGATATCTTTATCAACAAACACCTGTTTCTTGAACGCCGCTCTCTTGTCAGGACTTAGTCTCTTTATCAGTGGCTCCACAACTTTGTACTCGAACCAATGCTGCAAGTAGGTCGCTCGTGCTAGCTTTAGCACTACTTCCTGACACTCCTCGATACTGAGTCGAGCAGCAACAGTCGGGATGTGCAGGAAATACGCAACGTACAGCTCCGTCTTATTTGTGAATCTAGCTTTGTGGTTGCGTAGGATGTAGTCAGTCGCCAAAGGGCCGAGTCTGGAGAAGCCATTCGTATTGAAATACTTCTCCGTAATGTACAAGAACACATCAGCATCTAGCTTCAGCACACACTTCACACTGTTGTAGTAGAACTGGTCTCGTTCAAGATAACGGGTCGTCAGATCTTCATTTGTCGCCAACGAATCGAAATATATCTTGGCTACTCCAGGACATTTCTCACATAAAACTTTCAATGAATGAGGGGTTAATTTAGTCAATATTTTGGGAGCCTCTGCCAGTATGAACTCAGGATTGCAGTGACTAAGGAACTTTAAAGCAAACTCAAATGTCTTCTCTTTGTAGTGCTGATAAAACTCCTGACACGTTGCTGGGTCCCGTAGATTGATGTAAAGCCAGTTCTTCATTTTAGTAACTGCTGGTTTGATCATTTCTGGGAAGAGAACATCTTCCAAGTATTTAGGGTTAATAATGTTGCGGTGGTCTATAAGCCATGTTGCTTTCAGGGCTCTGCTTACGTACAACATGTCATCGTCTTTTAAATTACGTATTATGTAGTCTACATACTTGAGTTCTCTGGCAAGGTCTATTTTAAAGAAGCGATCTATTGGAGATTCTTCAGGCAGAGCTTCAACTTCCTGGAGTGAAACACCATGCTTTTTAGCCTGAAGCACTAAGGAGTTTAGACGTTGTTGCCGTTGGCCCAGGTTGTTCCCTTCCAACGTTACAGGTGGAAAGAGCGCCATCTGCAAGAAAAATATTTCACATTGTACCTACATAAAAATCATAAGCCTCAAACGCCTCTATCCTATAAGGAAAATACAGACGTTTACGATCGCAGTGCACGCGGCGAGATGCACAGAGCACATTTTTCCATTTAATAAAGTACAAAAATAGATTAGTACTTTTGTAGGTACAAATCATCCAATGACGAATCCCGCCCTTGGGCGGAGTGGGAAACAGTGTCAGACTCCTACTGACTAAACAACCTGCCGCATTCCATATATACCAGGGCCAGAGCTTTCCTTGCAGACGCGAACCCTTGGTCTCAGTAGGCTTCAACCCTTCTGCCAAACTCTTGAGCCTCAAGCGAATGCTGGCATTCGCATACCTATTGTCTTTCTATTATGTCTCTAATGTAGGTACTCAAAAGGTTAAATAATATGCATTTTCATTAATAATAAAAATGAAAACTCCACTAATTAAAACAAGCATTTTCAGCTAAACAATATTTTTGTGAGAAACAAATTATTGTTAGTGAAGGCTTAGGCCTTCACTAACAATATAAAAAAATACATATTTTTAATATACAATAATAAAAAAAAATACTTATTTTTAATATACAATAAGTAAGAATAACAATAATACAATATAAAAAATACTTATTTTTATTAGGAATGGGTAATCTACAGAACCGGACGATATTATTAGTAATATCGTCCGGTTCTGTTGCTTACCCATTCCTAATAAAAATAAGTATTTTAGCTAATTCTAATGATTTCCTAAACTCTCACAGACTTAGCACTCCTCCCATATAGTGTTGACAAATGTACAGCATGCTTCTAAATAAACGTAGTAAACAGAAAATAAGTATCCTTACATTGTAAACAGAAAATAAGTATCTTTACAGGAAATTGTTTCTTACAACTCCGCTCATTACAAATAATTCCATTTTCAAATAATAGCAGATAAATTCTCTGTAAATATTCAATAAAAACTTATGATTGCTGGTTTACTAATATACCATATTATAAATTACCGTGTTTTTTTTTCAAAACTACATTAACTTGACGTAACAAGACATAATAATTAGTCTAGGTAGGTACCTAGGCTTCTCTTCTCCCAAAATTATAAATTTAATTGGATATTGTTTTAAAGAAAACTATTCGTCAGTGGGCCATCTGAGGGGCGGATTAATTATTCAAAAACCATGTCACAAATAGGAAAACACAAAAACAACAAAAGTTTTGAGACATCAGATTTGCTTGTGGCTCGTAGTTGATATAGGGTTTACTATTATCTGATCATTATAAGATGTGATAGTCAGCAAATATTATTTACAGATGCCCGATAGGAAGCCATTGTTGGAGCTTACATGCGAAACAAAAACAAAATCTTACCTTTTGCGTAATATCAAATCACGCAGCACTCAGTTTTGTAAAATAAACAAGTGAAAAATACTTATGTATTACAAAAATCACTACACTTTTATTAATTATGGATTTTCGATTATCTGTAGCAGGCGGATGAAACTTCCCTACATTATCGCATCACAAAAAATATCATACAAACTAGTTCCCTCAAGTGGTGGGGGATTCGAGTTATTTGTTGAGTTGACAAAAAAAATATAATAGAGGGCAGTAGCTACATGAGGAAAACAATTGAACAAAAATAATGTTAACGAAAATATGTTTTAAAACTCTGTTATTCACTACAGTATATTTATTTTCTACTTGAAATTAATTAGAAAATAAATACACCTATTATAAATTACATCATTATCAGTACCTTTTTTTTTTTTCACCACGGCAACCCAGTGTTTTGGGGAATTTAGTTCGTCCATATTTGAATGAAATCGTTTGTGGTTTCGTGCGTTTTGTGTTGCTTTTTAGTTTATTGTCTTATTTACTACGGCTTGGCTTGATAACGGATTTTCTGATATTCTACGTAATACGACATCACCTGGCTTGTTACTCGGACCCCGGACAGATTGCATAACTGACAACTTGGCGCTTAGTATACACGGACTTCGTTTTTATCTTTACGGACTTGGTTTTGAAAATGCCGAAAACGACACAATTAAAGTGCTTTTTTGGATGTGTGACTGACGGTAAGTGATAAATTACTTTAATTATTCATTAGTAACTTATGTATCCTATAGGTAGTTAAGTAGGTACATAGACTTACCATTTTGCTCCAATTACATTAAGAACAAGTTTTAAATTTAATGCTAGACTTCATTTTAAGCTCTCTGGCTATAGCTCAGCTTCAGGGCCGTCTTTAAACTATTTGAGGCCCTGGGCACATTAGGATCGTGGAGCCCCTTTGACCTTGAGAAAAAACTAGTTATCTACACTAGTCTTCTACACTAATATAATAAAGAGGTAGTTTGTTTATTTTTGTTTGTAGGAGGTAATCTCTGGAACTACTGATCTGATTGGAAAAATTTTAGTACCTAACAATAGAAAGCTGCTTTACTCCTGAGTGACATAGGCTATATTTTATGTACGCGGGCGAAGGCGCTGACAAAAGCTAGTAATGGATAAAGAAAATAGACAAACAAGGTTCTAAATTTATTTTTATTTAGTTACTAACTATAAAAAAATAGGAAATATAAAAAATAATGTACAAAAGTAACTCGCTTAGCATAAAATCCTTAGATTAATTCTATGTTGATTGCAAAGGTACCCTTCTAGATTTAAGATGAGCAAAATCGTTAATCACTTCTTCAAAATCTATGGTACTGAGAATATCACATTCTATGGACATCAGCAACAAACTAGTTAATCTTTAAATTAACCTAAACATACTAATATCGGAAAACCTCATTTTTGAGCGAGAGTGGAATACTTATACCCTGTTTATGTTTAATAATTTGATCTTTTTAACAGATGTCAAATCTGAAATCGATGTAACTTTGCAACTATGAAGAATAATTTCTCTTAATAATTTTAAAAATTGTTAATTATCCTAAGAATAGACACACAAAAGTACCTGTTAAAGACTCAATCATTTTCCGATTTTTCTTAAGTGGTTTTTATATATTTATTTATTTAATCTTCATGTACAGTAGCTACATTTTATTACTTCAAAGTAAAATTTAAATAGAAAATCTGAAAACAATGGTCTCTTACATACCCAATGTTTTTATGTCTAGTGCAATAAAATTGATTGATGAATGAATTAATTTATTTTGAATAGTTTAAAACATACATACAGCCACATATTTTTTACACCAATAGATATTTTCTGTTTCCCGTCACTGACCATCTGTCAAAAAGTTCAAGCTATGTTGTACAAAATATAGCTATGCGCATGCGGCATACCTACTAAAGCTAATAAGCGTAGCTATTGTAGTAAGTCATTATCATCAGAGTTTTTCATAATTAATGTTTTTCGGTATTACCTAAATATCGGTTACCATTTGGTAATGTGGCAGGAACTAGGGGCCCCAATCGATGGCAGGGGCCTTGGGCACGTGCTCATAGTGCCCAGTGGGGAAGAGGGGGCTGCTTATCCTCAACTTCAAAAGACTAGCACTATTGTATCGTCATACCAGAGTCTTCAGTACATTAATAACTATATATATATTTAGTTATACTTATAGTCATGCTGCAAATTATTGTATCAAAGAATACCTACAAATACCCAACAAGCCCAAACCTCCTAAGACAACCCACTTACCCAAGAATGTGATGATTTTGCCATTGCTGGTGGAACTAGTTAGTATTTTGATGAGAATACTAAAATTCAGTTTTTGTATGGAACTCAATTTCATGCATTTAAACTATTGAGCCCCAAGCGAATACTGGCATTCGCTCACTTCCTATCTTTCTATTATGTCTTTAATTACAGTATTGAAAAGGTTAAAAGGGATTAAATAAAAATAATGGAAAATGCACTCTTTATCAGAGTAACCAAATATTGAAAAGAAATATTGCTATAAAAACTAAAAACCTACTTAAATTAATTGTTTATTGATCTAAATAATCAATATTATATTCTATTCTTGCCTAAAAACTTAATATTTTTACATTACCAATCCAGCAGATATTATAACAGTTATTGGTAAATGCTGATGTTTATGATATCTCACCTGTTGTGCATATTGCAGCTATGTAAAACAGTCAATCTTACAGTCCATCTGTTTTATATTTCACATTAAACATAAAATAAAAATATGAAATTTCAGGACCTCTTCACCGATTCCCCAAATGGGAACATCCTCATACGGAGAAGTTTAACCTGTGGAAATCCGTACTTGATAGTGCAACTCAAGAGAGAGGAAACAACTATATTTATAATTCAATACGTATTTGCCATCGTCACTTTGAGGATTATTTTATGTCGCCAAGCAGAAGATTGACAGGAAATGCTATCCCAACATTGAATTTAAGTAAGTTTTACAAAGTCTATTTCGAATTTTGCATATACTTCAAAATAGTCAATATTTTATTAAATTCTTTTCCAAGATATTTTACAAGAGAGTCTAAAACACATTGTCAATTTAAAAAAAAAAAAACACAAATGTATTCAAAGTCCGGGCCAGACCATAACAAACCATGGATCTTAATTGAAGAATACATGAATATTAAAAACACATTAAGTGGCTCAAAAATTTAACAAACTTCACACATTTAGATTAGGGGTCTTGTAGATTAGATGTCATAATAATTGATATATATTTTATTTACAGCCTTGCCAAGAAGTACACAAAGTACACATCTTCAGCAATTTCCTGAAGCGGTACCAATTACATCTGGTACATTGCAATCAGAAGCAGAGCCAACAACCTCACCAACTGGTATGTTACCTACCAATTTACTTTTTATTTAAAAAAAAAAAAACATGTAACAACAATGTAACATTACATTTTATAATACTTATTTTGTTTTACCATTATCTAAGCTATGTTTTAATTTTAAGTTACATACAGGTTATAGAACAAACCATTACTTATTCCTTCTATTTAGAAAAAAAAATACATTAGTTAAATTAAATATTATATATGTAGATTATATATGTAAATAGTTTGCCACAAACTACCCGTGTATCTTTCTCCTCTGTCAGATCCATCCAAAGGTTGTCTTTAAAAAATCGCTTTTAGCGATAAGCCCGCCCATTATGACACTCTTTTATTTAATTTTAAGTTCCTATTGTTAATTTTTATTTTTGGTGTGCAATAAAGAATATATCTATCTAAATTAAATAAATATTTTTGATTTGCAGATTTAATGCAAACTGGCCAAATTATCCAGCCATCAACTGAGCAGTTTCCAGTGGTGGAGCCGGTGGAGCCATCAACATCCAGTTTTGCACAGTTTGAAGTAGAGACAGAATCAAGAACATTATCAAATGGTTAGTAAACTTTATTTAAAAAATAAAATTACATGACAATACTTTATTACTTGTTAAATTGCTGCACAAATTTTAATAAAATGAAGATAATACCTTTCACATTATGGAATAGAATAGAATAATACTTTAATGTAAGTACACTAAAAAAGTAACATTCTCATAGAAACTTGTATGAAAGGGTACAAAGGCGGTTTTATTGCTGACAGTATAATTATTCGCTTTAGCGTTAGTCACTCCATATATATATATATATCACGCAGGACTAACTTGGCTCTAACTGATACTATGTTGGTCTACCACCGTCTGACACATCAGTGGTAGTACCCCAGTAATTAACATAACGAAATGAGGCTTACCTACCTCTTTCTACTTTCCTTAATGTTTTTTTTAAATATCCATATTATAGTACCAATTATTCTTTATTATACATATAATTACCTCCAGTACACTATATTTAATCTTTCTATTAGTCTAAGTATTACATTTTATTTTCATGCTTACCTTTGTATATTTGAATGGCGTGCCAGTCTAATAGTTAGTGACCCTGACTGCTATGCGAGAGGTTGTGGGTTCGATTCCCAAATAGGACAAAATATATTGGTGTGATGAGCACGATTATTTGTTCTGTGTCTGGGTTTTATTTATTTATAATGTGTATGTATTTAAAAATATATAAGTATGTTTAACAGTTGTCTAGTACTCATAACACAAGCTCTGCTTAGTTTGGGACTAGATGGCGATGTGTGATAGTTGTCGAATATTATATTATTATTATAAAAACTAGTTTAGGCGGCGCATTGTCTGCCAATCGGTGTGAATCATTTTATTAAATAAACTATTTGTTTTTTTCAGCAGACCCGAAGAAACGCTTCATGAAGCAGGAATCTTCGTTTAATATTGTCCACAGATTGGAAATAAAATTAAACAAACTGCGTCAAAAATGCAAAACACAGTCAAATAAAATAAAAGCGGCAATGAAGTTTGCAATGTCCAAATCATTTTTAAAAACAATTGAAAAATTACCTGCAACAGCCCAAACTTTTATGAAACTGCAATTGAAATGGACAAAAACACCAAGAGGCAGACGATACACGTCTGAAGAAAAAATTATGGCCTTAACTATATTGAAACAGAGCCTTAAGGCATATAAACTTTTGGAAAAAATGTTTGTTTTACCATCGAAACGCAGCCTACAAAAACTCTTGAGTTCAATTTCAATAAGACCAGGTATAAACAAAGACATTTTAGAAAATTTAAGAAAATATGCTTTACGTATGCCGGACGAAAAAAAATTGGTAAATTTATTATTTGATGAAGTGTCATTAGCACCTGGTGTTACATATAATGGGTATGCAAATGAAATAATTGGCTTCGAAGACGATGGCACGCTAAAAACAAGCAATATTGCTGATCATGCCCTTGTTTTTATGATCAAGGGCATAAAAAGCAAAACAAAACAACCCATTTGCTTTATATTCGTAAAGAGTGGAACGAAAAAAGAAAAATTAAAAGACCTGATCATAAATTTAATTAAAGAAATAAATAACACAGGGCTAACTGTAGTTGCCACAGTTTGTGACCAGTGCCAAACAAATGTTGCGGCTATAAAAGATTTAAAAGAAGAAACACAAAAAAAATATGGCAAAGAAGGAATGTTCTTCGAAGTGAACGACAAGAAAGTGTTCCCATTGTTTGATACGCCCCATTTGCTCAAAGGAGTTCGAAATAATTTATTAACGAAAAATGCAAAGTTCCTTCAAAATGGGCAAGAGAAATGGGCAAAATGGGAACACCTAAAACTGTTTTTGGAAATCGATGTTGGAGACGACGAGATTAGACTGGTAAACAAACTAACAGAAAACCATATAATAAAAGATAAAATAAAAAAAATGAAAGTAAAATTAGCTGCACAAGTGTTCAGTCAACGAGTATCGTCTGCCATTCGATTTTCAGCAAGTAAGTGTAAATTACATTACATAAATTTTAGGTGGCAATCTACACACTTATAAGAGAAGCTCTAATTTACATTATACTCTCTATTGTCGCTCTAATCTCGTTCACCATTTATCTGGCTTTAAACATCGTATGTTAAATTATGTTGATTTATACAATACTTGCAATCCCCGCGGTTTCACTCACGATCCGTTCCTTTGAATGTATGATGTCATGTTTCTACATAACATTATGCTATATGCTATGACTACCACCATATCCTTATGAATGTGTCATTCTGGTGCAAAATCCATTTGGTACTGTAAATGTTCCAAAAGTCGTTCAGTAGCTCTTATTGATTGAGTAATAAACATTTAAACATCTTCACAAACTTTCATATCTATAATCATAGTAGGATAATAGAGTAATTATTAATATGTATTTTCTTTTTCAGGACATGGAATACTACCAGCAGATTGTGAGGGAACAGCAGATTTTCTCCTAATTTTTGATAGGTTATTTGATTCTTTTAATGGTCATTCCTACAAAGATGACTCCAAAATATATAAAAGTTGCATAAAAAAAAATTCCCCTCACTTCCAACTGTGGGTTGATTTGCTTCCAATTTTAGAATCAATCAAATTTGAATCAATAAAAAAAAGAAATGGTGTTAATCAAGTAAAATATGAGTCGATTCCTTCAATTAAAAATTGGATTACAAATATAAAAACATTTATTGAAATGTGGGAATACCTATCAATCACTCATAAAATTACTAATATTGTAGCTAGAAATTTTAATCAGGACCCATTAGAAAACTTTTTCGGTGCTATTAGAAGTAATGGTGTTAGAAACAATAATCCTAATTGTAATCAATTCATAAATGCTTTTAAAACATTGATTGTTAATAATTATAATTCACCTCATTCTGCAGTAGCAAATTGTGAAGAAGACTTCAATACAATTATGCAATCACTGTCCCATCTGATCAGTAACAATCGTGATGATTCTCACACTGTTGATTTTGCATGTAATATAGATTCGTTGCTGAATATTATGTCAGAAATTAAAAATAATGATACATTACTGCATGCTGAATCGAAAAAATATGTAACGGGGTATGTGATTAAGAAATCAAAATCAAAAATCTTTAAAAATTGTTCAAATTGTCTTGTTAATTTATGTAGATCTGGTATTGATTTTGATTCATTTAATTATGAAATTGATTACACTAAAAAATCATTATTTCATCCAAGTGATGGATTTATAAATTTAATGAATAATATATATTACGTGATTGTTGCATGCCTCAGGGATAATCCGACATCAAAATGTATAAAAAATCAAATCAAATTTTTTATTGATTCTGCGTGTGATTTTAGTATTATAACTTGTCAAAAACATAAAGTTGATTTGGTTAATTTTATTTGCAATTTATCTATTAAAATGATTGTTCACAGTTGGTGTCTAGGGGTAAATAGATTATTAAATGGCAAAATAACAGTTTTTGATAGGAATGACCATATAAAAAAACAGGCTTATGAATATTGTATTAAGAGAAAACGATGAAGATATATTTTCATCGTTTTTTTTTTTTTTAGTTAATAATATAATTTTAACCCATAACCACTTGACGTCAATTTGGAGAGAGACAATTTTGTTTTTTTTTTTTAATATATACAAAGCTGGCGACTGACATGATTATTCGCTCGATTTGAGCACGTTACAAGGCAAATATTTGGCATGTCAGTACAGGGGGCCGACCACAAGCTCTTATGGCAGTATTGTTTTAATCTTACTTACAGGGAGGCGAACAGCTCATTGGCGAGCATCGTACCGAATATTTATTACTCAATTCTACGCTATATTCACATCGAGCCAATGCTCATGTCTATCGCCAGCTTCAAAGTCGATCAGTCAGAATTTCTGCAATTGAAAATTCAGAATAATTATTCCAACTTAGATGTTCCACTTAGGATTGTTGCAAGCCAATTGCATACTTAATGCATATCAGCAGTAAAACAATGTGCATTTAGTTATATTGTAACCACACATTTAGCTTTATACTGCTAAATATATATATTGATTTATAATATATAATATAATATATACATTTTTGTAAGTTACTAAATTTGTTTCCTAAAATGTGTTATGTTTACCAGAGATTAGAGCTTCTCTTATAAGTGTGTAGATTGCCACCTAAAATTTATGTAATGTAATTTACACTTACTTGCTGAAAATCGAATGGCAGACGATACTCGTTGACTGAACACTTGTGCAGCTAATTTAACTTTCATTTTTTTTTTATTTTATCTTTTATTATATGGTTTTCTGTTAGTTTGTTTACCAGTCTAATCTCGTCGTTTCCAACATCGATTTCCAAAAACATTTTAAGTGTTCCCATTTTGCCCATTTTGAAAGAACTTTGCATTTTTCGTTAATAAATGATTTCGAACTCCTTTGAGCAAATGGGGCGTATCAAACAATGGGAACACTTTCTTGTCGTTCACTTCGAAGAACATTCCTTCTTTGCTATATTTTTTGTGTTTCTTGTTTTAAATCTTTAATAGCCATAACATTTGTTTGGCACTGGTCACAAACTGTGGCAACTACAGTTAGCCCTGTGTTATTTATTTCTTTAATTAAATTTATGATCTTTTAATTTTTCTTTTTTCGTTCCACTTTTTACGAATATAAAGCAAATGGGTTGTTTTGTTTTGCTTTTTATGCCCTTGATCATAAAAACAAGGGCATGATCAGCAATATTGCTTGTTTTTTGCGTGCCATTATCTTCGAAGCCAATTATTTCATTTGCATACCCATTATATGTAACACCAGGTGCTAATGACACTTCATCAAATAATAAATTTACCAATTTTTTTTCGTCTGGCATACGTAAAGCATATTTTCTTAAATTTTCTAAAATGTCTTCGTTTATACCTGGTCTTATTGAAATTGAACTCAAGAGTTTTTGTAGGCTGCGTTTCGATGGTAAAACAAACATTTTTTCCAAAAGTTTATATGTCTTAGGGCTCTGTTTCAATATAGTTAAGGCCATAATTTTTTCTTCAGACGTGTATCGTCTGCCTCTTGGTGTTTTTGTCCATTTCAATTGCAGTTTCATAAAAGTTTGGGCTGTTGCAGGTAATTTTTCAATTCTTTTTAAAAATGATTTGGACATTGCACACTTCATTGCCGCTTTTATTTTATTTGACTGCATTCTACATTTTTGACGCAGTTTAATTTTATTTCCAATCTGTGGACAATATTAAACGAAGATTCCTGCTTCATAAAGCGTTTCTTCGGGTCTGCTGAAAAAAACAAATAGTCTATTTAATAAAATGATCCACACCAAAATGATCCTTGGTATTTTTAAACTGAATGGCACAAGTAAATGGAGCGACTATCTCAACTGATATGTTTGAGTAAAAAACGCACTTCAATATATAGTACTTTAGTTTGAGCCCTGGTTTTTATTACTGCTTAGTGTATAAACTTTCGAAAATGTAGTTAATAAAAATTCATATCATGACATAAATTTGTTTGACATAATTGGGCTTTTTAAACATGGAAAATGCGAAAGGCTGTTTTCAGGATCAATAGTTAATAGTTTAACTGTAAAACCTTGTCTGTATATCAAACTGCGCTGGGCCCGCGTGTTGGATTACGGCCCATTCTCTCCTAAAGAGGCATGAGTCCCAGCCGTGCGAACATTATAATTATGCTATGTTCAACTGTAAAACGTCAGGTGGCTGTGGGTTTTTGTTTCAATTGTATTTGTTAATAATGGTGAAATGTGTTTCTGCACTATGTTATTATATACCATGTTTGCACTTAATCCCATATTTTAATAAAAATTACAAGTATATAAAACTGGTGTTTAATTTTTATACTGGCGTATCCTTAATTGTTTTAATAAATCAGTAAATTATTAAAAAGTACTTGGAAGTTTGGTAAATATCTTACTTGCCAAAGTTCCGAGTACTTTTTAATAATTTACTGATTTATTAACTCGAAAAAACTATTTAGAAATTAATACATAGCGCCCTCTGGCGGCTATCTGCGAAAACACAATTGTAATTCGCGCCATCTATGTGTGGGGGATACTTTAAGCTTACTATTTTTGAACTCCGAGTGGCGCATCTATACCAGTATTAAGTGTATAGTCTATGATCTGTAGTATTTGATATAACTCTATTGTCACCGGTTATTTGACCTTGTTTTTATTTTAGAAATGATCACATGTTCTATCTAATTTGACAGTGACACACCCATTCATTTGATCCATATTTGATCCAAATTCCAAACATGACTCAACTGCCTTTATTTTTACCATTTCCATATTAATTTATTTTGGTAAATCTTCAAGGAATTCTTTTTCTCTGTTATTTGATGATTATGTTAGTATTAAAAAATCCAAAAAATCGCAGATTCAGTAAAAATTTCAGTAATCCTAGTCTGTAGGTCATGCATTGCGAAAGAAAAAAAATACTGGTAACACAGCTGTGATGAAAGAAATTGGCGGGAGATTTTCGAGTGGCTGTTTTAATTATTCGCAAATTGATTCCTAGTGGATATTTTCATGTAAATGAAATTAGTGTAATACGATTCCGCAGACATTCGAGATATAAAATCCCTGTACCTAGGATAGAAATGTTTAGACGCAGCTGCGTATATATGGCACCACTCATATACAAGTTATTACCTAGCTGGATAACTGAATTGCCCTACAATAAATTTCGTGTGGTTTTAAAATTACTGAATATTGAATCATTACATAGTATAAAACAAAGTTGCTTCCTCCCTTAATGTATGCTTAAATCTTTATGTAACTACGCAACGGATTTTGATGCGGCTTTTTTTAATAGATAGAGAGATTCAAGAGGAAGGTTTATATGTGTAATACATGCATAATATTACATTGCACCCGTGCGAAGCTGGGGCGGGTCGCTAGTATTTTTATAATTATGTTGAAACAGATTTGTTGACAACAAGACAAGGCACGCCTACACGCCATCTAGTGGCAACTAGAAGAACTAAACAAAGATGGCGCGCTTGACATAGTCAGTGAAGTTTCCGCTTTGCTGCGAGCTTGCGGTGGAGGGGTGGAGGGAAACCGCCCAGAGAGCGGACTTAGTTTAGTCTTAGTTTTATTATTTATTTATTTATGCACACACAAACACAAAAAGAAAATAAAAAAAAAAATAGAAAAAGAATAAAAAAAGAAAAAAAAAGTATAGTATAGTGTAGCAGTATAGTATAGTTTTTTTTTATTTTATTTTGTAAAACAAATATTTCAATCAAATTATGGTAATTAATTAAGACCTAATTAGTAAATGTTGTGCATACCTGTGACTTTTTTACACAGGATGCCCTTATACCTAAATATACAATGTGTCCGGGTAAGGACTACAAACTTTAGGGGGTGATACTTTGCTCTATTTTATCACTAAAACTATTCTACATGTGAGGTCTAAACCCAACCCCCTCTGGATAGCAGCCATTTTTGTATTTTGGTTCAGTTTTGGGTAACGTACATACTAAAACTTATGTAAAATTGGAATTTAATGCCCGATTATCGTAAAAAAAAAACTTCCCGTAACGGAAAAGTATAAGCAATCAGATAAATAACTCAAATTATTTTAATTATTGCTGTATCATACTGAAATAAATGCTGAAACATCAACTTCATGTCAAAATTATCATCGTTTTTTTAGTTTTTCAAGATTATTTCAAAAAATACCCCTCGGAGCAAATTATGTTTAGCCACAATAACCAAAAGACAGGGACTGGTAAACATTAATCCACTTGAGTTTCATCTGACGAATACTTACTTATTTTGTATTGACATCGTATTTGTCCCATTTCCATTACAATGACACGCAATAAACCTTTTTTTTCTGCCTACTTCCCCATAGAATACAACGCTCATTCATATCTTACATACGGAAGGGCTAGGTTTAAGCAACAATATCTCTTGAACAAATTGTCATAGAATCGAGTTTTTGGTAACATTATCTAGGTAAACTTATCATCTGTTAGTCACGCTATTAAAAAAAGTAGTTCTCGGGGGTATTTTTTTAAATAATCTTGAAAAACTAAAAAAACGATGATAATTTTGACATGAAGTTGATGTTTCAGCATTTATTTCAGTATGATACAGCAATAATTAAACTAATTTGAGTTATTTATCTGATTGCTTATACTTTTCCGTTAGGGGAATTTTTTTTTACGATAATCGGGCATTAAATTCCAATTTTACATAAGTTTTAGTATGGACGTTACCCAAAAGTGAACCAAAATACAAAAATGGCTGCCATTCAGAGGGGGTTGGGTTTAGACCTCACATGTAGAATAGTTTTAGTGATAAAATAGACCAAAGAATCACCCCCTAAAGTTTGTACAGTCCGAACCCGGACACATTGTATTGTTATAAATGTTTTTGTAAATAAGTCGTTGGTGTGCCTATATAAATAAATAAATGGTTGATTTCGCATAGTTTTTATTCAATAGCTGAATTTCTAAATAAAAAAACTTGTCAGTCCTTCCACTTCCGGAATGTTTTGCAATCTACTTTTATTATAATTAGTGTAAAAGTTTGACCAATATTATAAATGTAAAAGTTACGATGTTTGGATGTTTGTTACTCAATCACGCCAAAACGGCTGGACGGATCTGGATGAAATTTGGCACAGGCATAGGATACACTCCGGAATAGGCCATAGGCTACTTTTTATCCGGGAAACCCCAATACCACGCAGGCGAAGCCGCGGGCAAAAGCTAGTGGGTAAATAAAAAGACCGTTTATTTAATAAGTTTTATTTTAATTAAGTTACACACAAGACACAACACATCGACTTATCATTACATACATTACATAGTATAAAACAAAGTTGCTAACCGCTGTCCCTATGTACTCGTATGCTTAGATCTTTAAAAGTACGCAATGGATTTTAATGCGGATTTTTTAATATAGTAGTCATACTTTTTTTTTATTAGATAGAGTGATTCAAGAGGAAGGTTTATGTGTATCATATATGCATAATATATTCAACTAGCTTTTGTCAGCGGCTTCGTCCACGTACATAAAATGTAGCCTATGTCACTCAGGAGTAAAGCAGCTTTGATTGAAAATGATTAGGGGTCTCGTAAAATATTTTTTTGATAATGTAAATATTTTCGGAAATAATCGCTCCAAAACTAAAAAATGAGGCGTCTCCCCCCTCTAACTTTTGAACCATAAGTCTAAAAAATATGAAAAAAATCTCAAAAGTAGGACTTAAAATAAACTTTCTAAGAAAATTATTTGGAACTTGATAGGAAGAACAGTTTTTGAAAAATTAAAAAAAAAAACGGTCTGATCAAATTTTGTAATTTAACCGTACATGCAAGCATATTTTTAAAACTTTTTTACAGATTTCATTATCCTGAGCGAATCTCCTTTCAAATAAAAATACAAAAAGAATAAAATCGGGACACACAAATTATAATTACGAACGGATACAGCGCCATCTCCCGGGAAATTGTATTACTAATTTTTACATGGGCTACTGGGTTCTGTTACATTGTGAAAAAATTGTGACGGACGGGAAACTACAGAACCCTACACTGAGCGTAGCCCGATGCCCGCACGCTCTTGGCCGATTTTTTATTTTTTTATTGATGTTAAGCAAATTGAGTCTACGGTACGTTAAATCTAGTGCGTTGTACGGTAGTAGATACCTAACGTAGATACATATCGATGGACTACTTACTTTTTGTTACACTAAAATTACCTATCTACTTAATTTTGACGATTTAAACTAAAAGTAGGCAAATAATTATTTAGTTATTATTTTGGAACATAAAACTTACGTCCCGAGTAATTTGGGGAAACTTTGACCCTGGGGTATGATTTTGCCACAAGCTAATTAACCAATAGTAACACAGTGAACACACAGTTTCTCATGTTTCTGTTGATAAGCTTGCTTGGGCCAAAGTTCAACCCCAGGGTCAAAGTAACCCTACTTTACGGTACCTACCTACTCGAATTATTTTAAATTAGCTTTTGTCAGCGGCTTCGCCCGCGTTCATAAAATATAGCCTATGTTACTCAGGAGTAAAGCAGCTTTCTATTGATGCTAAAAATTTTCCTATCGGACCAGGTAGTTTCAGAGATTACCTCCTACAAACAAAAAAAAACAAACTTTACCTCTTTATTATATTAGTACAGATAAAGGTAAAAGTAAAAAATAACCAACCGTTCTAGCTGTACAATGTTGGTCTGATTGAGGGTTATGGAGGTTCATGGCGAAGCCGATTCCACTAATACACAAGGATGAACAGAATATCAATAAGAATTACGATTATTTACACAATAATTTGTTGTTATAAAGAAAAAAAGAAAAACAATTTTTATTCGGCCCAAACTAGACGCACATACATACACACATAAAACAACTACACAAAATACAACAATTAGTCAGTCAAGTGTGAACAAGGTATTATTAAACGACACCATAGACACTATGCAAAAAGCCTTGGTCTCCGTGAAAATTACATGCGTTGTCTATGGCATCTGTCATAATCAACATTAAAAAAAAAAATTAAGGATATTGTGTTCTAAATCAAAAAATATTTAAATTTCTATTGTAGAATGTTGGGATAGCGGTTTGATACCTGAACCTTCAAAGGTTAAGGAATGGAAATAAACTATTTGTGTTATCATTACATGTATAAAACAAAGTTACCGTTCCCTATGTACCTATGCTTAAATCTTTAAAAGTATGTAACGGATTTTGATGCGGTTTTTTTAATAGATAGGGTAATTCAAGAGGAAGCTTTATGTGTAGATATATAAATCATTACATAGTATAAAAAAGTCGCTTCCCCCTATGTATGCTTAGATATTTAAAATTAAGCAACGGATTTCGATACGGTTTTTTTATTAGATAGAGTGATTCAAGAGGAAGGTTTATATACACATAAACCTTCCTCTTAAATGTATAATATATTCAATATCAGTACCCGTGCGAAGCTGGGGCGGGTCGCTAGTAGTTAATAAACGCAGTGCTTACATTCTCTGTGTGTGTAAAGTAAAATTATATTAAATACTTTTTTTTTTTAATCTTTATTTATTTAGAGGCTTTTACCTTACAAAGGTATGTCAGCCTCATCATACCCTAAATTAACTAATTACGTAACTTAACTAAATAATACACGTATTATTGCGTAAGCGAGGGGGATAGTGATGCAGCAACCATTTCATAAACCAGTTCCGCTTCTTTTGAATTTGGTGAAGATAGTATCTTAATAAAAGCCCCAATATCATACCTATTAACCTTTAGCTCTCGCATCACTATCTCTCTTTCTTTCCTGTTCTTTTCACATTCCACCAGTAAATGTTGGACATCGTCAACTCTATTACACACTTGGCAATTAGGTGTATCGACTTTCTTCATGAGGTATCCAAATTTCTTGGATGGAATGTGACCAGAACGCAATCTATGTGCCATGACAACATATGCCCTCTTTGTACGACATTCACCAAACCATGGGATCCGGGGAGGCTCACTTTGCATAGTCTTATACCATATGCCTTTCTCTTTAGATTTACTGTCGAAATACTCTTTAAAACGATTGTAGCATATGTTTTTGTAGTAGCTAAGTATTTCTGTGTAGAATGGAACGATGTCAATTTCCACTCCTTCCAAAATAGCTTTCTTTGCCTTCTCGTTTCCATATATGCCAATGTGAGATGGAATCCATTGCAACCTCAAATTACTGTCACCTAGTTCGTAAAATTGTCTAAGCACTACATAAGCTATCGGTAGGCCTCTGCAACCAGAGGCACATCGAGCTAAATGCATTAAACCACTTTTGCTATCAGTGCATATAAGAATGTTTTCATTTACGGAATGTTTTACATTGTCCCAACAAATTATGTTCTCCAGAGTTTTTGAGATTGCAACGAGTTCCATCGTCATTACAGATACGTTTATATCGCTAGATTTAAACAGGGCCGAAGTTCCATCACTTAAACTGTAATAAGCGGCACCACATCCACTTTTGCTCTTAGTTAGACCCATCAGTAAAGTACATTTTCCATCCTGGGTACTTTTCACCAAGCTCTTTGATAACGTCGAATTTAAGCGATGTAACTTCATGGCTGCGTTTTGCTCCCTTAACACAGTCTAACTTATAACTAATTTTATCTCTTATGTTTATACCCGTCACCCATTTTTCTAGTGAGTACATGTCTAAAATATCCGAACGATGTATATTACTAAGTTGACATTAATTGTAAACGGTCACGAGTAGAGGTTTTTTCTTATTGTTCCAGTATCTTGCGACAGAGAGACTATTCAAATCATCCATTAGCTTAACATTGTCCACACATGACATACTTTTTATACAGAACTTGTAAGCTAAGTATAATCTCCTAACGTACAAAGGAGGAATGCACATTTCAGCTTCCATTACATGGATTGGAGAGCTTTTTATAAAACCACCTATAGTCCTCAAAAACTGGTTCTGAATTTTATCCAGTTTAACTAAATGACTCTTTGCACTATTATCATAGAGAAAGCATCCGAAGTCAATCCTACTGCGTACCAATGAAATATACAATAGTACATTGTTATACGAGGGATGAAAGAAAGTTATTTAGTCCCGAGAAATTTCTTGGCGACCGAGCGAGAGCGAGGTCGCTAATAGTTCGAGGGACTAAATAACTTTTGAACCCGAGGTAAACACTGTGCTTTTCATTACGAATACGAGGAAAATAAAAATAATAAAAACCTGAGTCGTCGTCAAAGGCCTGAGTCGTCGTCAAAGTTATGTTTTTAGGTAGGTATATTTCTTTTGATTTAGGCGATAAGCGGTTTTCTCCTCTTAAGAATCTTGCGTTAAATTTATAACTGAAGCTGATAAACTTATCGTGTTAATAAAAATTTCTTGTACTTAACAGAGATTTAGCAAAATGTAAACAAAACTATACACCTCGAAAAAAAAAAGGAAGGTCAAATCGGCCACAGATTATAGAGAGTCTACCATTTACCCGCCAATTTTTTTTTTCAGTGTTCGGCTCCCTGGCTTTTCAGTCAATATTTTTAATTTTGTCACTGTAAAAATGGGTCTGGTCAACATTTTTCTCAAATATATATTAGTTTTAATGAAATAATTGAAAGTAAATTAAAATAAAGTCATTAAAAAAAGTATTCTTAAATTATTTCTATCTCTGTCATTTTAATTCGGTATAAAGTTCCGGGTCACGGTTCAATAGAAATGTAAAAATAGAACTAGTTTTTTTTTTAAATATTTGCTGTCTAAATATTAAAAAAACAACTGTCAGTTGTAAAGTAAAACTCCCTAGGGAGTAAAAGTACTTCTTCCAACCCTGTCCGCAGGCAATTTTACACCTACTTTCAGAGTATGAGTAATGAAAAGATCTTAAATGTTTCGGATGTATACCCCAAGTCGGCCCAGCTAAAACTTTAAATAGATTTAGAAACTTTGCGGCCTTTTCCTGTGTTTCGTTAATATGTCTTTTCCATAGAAGTGACCTATCTAACCAGATACCCAAGTGTTTCACACAATCCACTGAGGAAATTGGTAAATTTTTAATAGTAAGTTGCATCTGCCGTCTTCTTCTGCCTCTACTAAAAACCTTTGATTTGTCTGAAGACAACTCCAAACCCATGCTATCCAGCATCACACCCATAGAGTTAAGAGCAACTTGCATTTCCGATTCCGCGTGATTTAAATCTTTGTGTCTTAGGTAAAACACAAAGTCATCGGCGTACTGTGAGACAATTACGGCCTTGATCTGTTGGCAAATTGTTGACGTAACTATATTAAAAAGCATCGGTGATATTGGGTCGCCCTGAGCCAAACCCCTACCTGCTCGTCTAACATCAATAGCTCGTCCATCGCTACTCCTTATCAGTAAATATCGCTCTGATAGAAATGAGTTTAAATAACTACAGATTTTTGAGCCAATTCCCAAATCATCCAACGTCTCAACAACTTTTTCCACCAATACATTGTTATAAGCATTTGTAATGTTCAGAAAGCAAGCCAAGGTAGGCTCATTTTTAGTGAAACCCACCTGAACATAAGTGGATAATCTAGAAACGCAATCTAAGCAAGATTGAGCTCTCCTAAAACCAACCGTGTAAGGTAACAAAATTGAATACTTCTCAATAAACCATTCTACTCTTTTTCCAATCATATTATGGAATATTTTACATACACAGGACATCAGAGATATTGGCCTAAGTTTAGTCTCCGTATTCGTGTCGTGTCCACCTTTAGGAATAGCAATAACTGATATCACTCGCCATTGTTTTGGGATATCCCCCGTTCTATAAATGTTATTGTATACCCGGAGAAGGAATTTCTTGGCTTCACCCGGAAGATTAAAAATCATAGAGTACGTTATTCCATCATTACCCGGAGCAGTGTCTTTCTTTTTTAAACTATTCTGTAATTCATCTATGGTAAATGCTGATTCCATTAAAACGTTCTGTGACTTAAATGCTGGTGCCTGATTTATTACGGAATCCGGTGTGAGTGAATATAATAAACCTTTTAATTTTTCTTCCGACACATTAAATTTAGCTTGGCGACAACCTTTAAGCCATCTCATCTTACGCCACATATCAGACACGGAAGAAGTTTCAACTATGCTACTGCAGAAATGTTTCCAGCTGCTGTCTTTGGCTTTTCGTATTAGCTTGTCTGCATTTGCCCCTTTCTCTTCTAATCTTGTAAGATTGTCGGGAGTAGGATTTCTTCTGAATTTGGCCAAAGCCAACCTACGCTCAGCCACTGCTCTGGATAATGATGGATTCCAATACTCTTTTGGCTTAAAATTCCTTAAGGGACTATTACAAATTTTAATCATAGGTATGTGTTTATTGGCTGCCATCTCTACTTGTTCTAAGAAATAGTCGTATAATACCTGAATATCACTGCTGACATCAACTACCCTGGAAAATGAATCTATAAGCTCCTGACGATATGCCTCCCAATTTGCTTTTTTGAAATTCCGTTGTTTTTTATACTCTACGTGTTCTTGAAAGTTCATCGAAATCTTCATTACGAGGTGATCACTACCTAAATTTTCATTCATTACGGTCCACTGAAATTTAATAGCGATGTCAGATGATGCTAATGTTATATCCGGTGATGATCTTTGTATATTTCTATTGACTAGCCTAATTCGGGTTGCCTCTCCACTATTTAATGTCACAAAGCCGTGTTCCAAAGATGAGTCCAGTATTTGAGTACCACGTTGATCTGTTTTATAAGACCAGTTGGTATGGTGACCGTTAAAGTCACCAGCAACTAGCGATTTTTTTGGCACTAACGAGAAAATATTGTCCCAATCTGATGATGTTGTACGGACTGAGGATGGACAATAAATAGATACAACATATTCCAAACTCTTACAATTAAGTATTTTTACACATACAACCTCAATACCTGCATTATTTAAACTAATAGGGCGTCGTTGCACCTGTATTGATTTGTGAATAATTATCGCGACACCACCGTAAGAATCGTCTCTGTCATTTCTATAAATATTATAACCGCGTATATTTAAACAAATGTCTGGATTAAGCCAAGTTTCACTTACAATGACAATATGTATTTTTTCTTGAGAGAGTAACGCTTCTAAGCTAGTTAATTTGGGTTTTAAGCTTTGACTATTCCATTGAAGTATATTAATCAAAGCGTCCTTAGAATAATTATCCATTTAAAGTGTTTAACAATAATTGACATAAATTTCCTCCAACTAAAAATTCCTTAATAAATACCTTAAGTTCTTCGTAAATTACTTTCAACAGCGACGTTATTATTTCTTCAAATCCCCTCCTGATCTAATTATTTCTTTAATTTTTAAAAATATTTCTGCAAATTTTGACCTTCTTGTCTTTTTCCTTTCCGCTTCCTCTTTTTGTGATTTACTATTTTCCTGACTATTTCCAGCTAGCTCATCTTCCACAACGAACGATTCCCACTCTGTTTCCATAGATGTAGTTTGGTTTTCGCGCCAGTCTTTATTTTTAGATTGCTTCTTAGATTTGTCCACTTTTTGTTTTTGTCCGTTGCCTAAGTTTTCATTGTAGTTGAATGCACTTTCCTTAGTCAAGCCTTCTTGTGTGGTAACTCCAAATTGTACAGCATTACTGTAAGTTTTCCTCAAAGTAATTTGATTTTCTTCCGTTCTTTCATCAGAATCCTCAATTGTTACAGCCATACTACTTTTACTTCTGTTCTTTAGATATATTTCTAATCCTTTTCTATAAGATACATTCTCTAAACTCATTATTGTTCGAATTTCTTTTTCCTTTAAAAAGACGGGACACGTTTTGTCAAGTGCCATATGAGGTCCTTTGCAATTAGGACATACTATTCTGTCGGTGTCACAATTTTCATGCTCTTTGCTACATTTAGGGCACAGAATTTTTTTTATTGGGCAAAACTTCTTTATATGCCCGTATTTCCAACAGTTAGAACATTGAGAAACTGGAAATACATATCGCTCTACTCTAAAACGGCATCCATAGGCAAGAACAAATTCTGGAGCTATAGTGCTCTCAAAACACACACGTACAGTCTCACTATTCACCCATTCCCTGTCCTGACTGATACGCCTTAGTCTTCTAACTGATAGTATTTTGCAGGACGACTCCAATGACTCTAATATCTCTGATTCGCTCAGCTCTAAATCAACACCCTTAATAATTCCATAAGATAAGACAAGTTGGTTGACAAATTGAATTCTTATTCCTAAATCCAAGAGCTTCTCACATTTCATTAATTTTTCTCCATCTTCTTTCTTAGGAATGTGTATAAAAACTTTGTAGGGACTCTTATAATTAATTTTCAATATGTTTTGTATATTTTCATTTTTAAATAATCGTGCTAATGCCATTTGTTTGGGCAAGACTTCTAATGATGTTAAACTCATCTTATATGTGTCATTCATATTCTCTTCTCTCATTTCCTTCCTCGACTCACCTTCAATTCCAGACTCGCTTCTTAAAAGGCGCTTTGGTCTCCTTCTAATCACCGTTATAAAACCCTCTTCACTGCAGCTTTCGTCACCCTTTTCCCTGCCCCTTTTTTCCGCAATTCTTACACTTTCCATCTCGCCATCCTTCTTGTTATTATTATTACTCGCTCCATCCGCAAAGGAAATCGAAGTAGACATCAAATCGTATTCCGCGTTATCTCCGTCACTTTTTTCTTCCATTCTGAACTTATGTGGGTACTTTGAGAAAAAGTTGATTTAAGCGATACGGAGTAAACAAACTACGTGCGCTCGCGTCGGCGTCTCGCGCGCAACGAACATATTAAATACTTGAAGAGAATTGCGTAGATGCTTGCAATAGCCTGCAGCAGCCATCAAAATCGAAACGAAAATGTATAACAAATTTTCTTTAGTACAAAATGACCAAAACTGCATAGTAATTTTCAAAGAAAGCAATTATCGTAACTTGTGTATTGAAATTTGCCTCGGAAGCAATGGCAAATTTTTTGCACTTGTATCAAAATATTCACCACACGCGGATAAACGTTAGGTTAGTTCGTCTTCTCAGCTTACAAAGTGTGGCGGTGCAGGTACACGTTAGGGCCAATTTATGCGCCGTATTTTTTTCTTGTCCTTACTATATGAATGGGCCCCGCCTACTGGCTTCAACCTGCGATCGGGAACCACTGGAACTCCTCTGAACAGTTCAGCATGGGCAAAGAACTGCAAAGTCCGGTCATTCATTATTTGTTCCTCTATTTCTATCCTCACAGAGTCCTTTATGTTTACCTGATACTCCCTCAGGATATACACTGCCATCTGGCGCTGGATGCCAACTGCTTCTGTCAGAATGCCTTTCAGTATAAAACCAACGAAAATATTTCTCGATGTTCCATACATGAAGTTACCGTTCAAATATTTAAGCAAACCGTCGGTATAAAGATCTATTATAGAATCGAAGTAAGTGCTCACAAGTTCAGCTGCTTCCTCCACTATATATTTGCCGAAGATGAAGCCCACAGCCTCTACACCCTCTGACTTCTTCCTCTTCGGATCTGCGAAAACTTCCGGCATCTGCTTCATACTCTGTCTTACAGCTTTGAAATACAACATTGTTAAACGTACTTGTGTATAGTAGTTGAAATATTTATCTTTTGGCATAAACGTTTGTAACCAAGTTAAGATTCTTCCAATCACTGACAAACATGACGGGAATTTAGCGTCCAGAAATGCTGAATTATACTTTAAGCTCTCCAAGATTAGATTTAGTCTCGGTTTAAAATAGTAGTTACTTTCGCTTCGTAACGTGTCTAAACGTTCTAAAAATCTATTTCCAATCTTCATGAATCTCCTCTCGACATCTTCCTCATTTTGAGACAACAGAAAGTATCTGATGAAGATGGTAGGATAATCTGCTGCTATGATATTGTCATATGACTCATGGCAGAGCATCTCAAGCAATATGTGTTCGAAGGACTGTTGGTCGCATTCAGGAAGGAGTTTGGACAAGTCCTGAAGCAGGCCCACCATTTGGAAATCATAAATACGAGTTTTGGAAAGAGCAATGTACAAAGTAATGCAGTAGTCAGGTTTTATGGTGGAAGGGATCCAATCAGTTTTTCCCAGTAGACGATGGAGTCTTTCACGAAAGGCGATCTGATTTCTCGTCTTCGATCTGATTTCTAGTATCAATCTTGAAACTCGTGAAAAAGTTTCAAGATTGATACTAGAAATCAGAGGTTTAACAATCTCCCATACTCTAAGGTCAGAACTAACACCGTGACGGCGGAAGTACAGAAGCGCAGTGCGTAGTGCTACCGCAGGACGCATCTTCGCTGCAGATGCGAAGGTCTCGATAAGCAAATCGCTCGCTGAGCGTATACACAGGGCTAAGGCTACTCTTACCGTGCGTCGCTCCGTCGCCAACGTACGTATTAACGTATTCCTTTCTATTTCTCGGCAGCGCATCGCTCGCGTCGCGACAGCTCGCACGCCAGCCTTGCGCCAGCCCCACTCCGCCAAGTTGACTGTAGGCCGGGCGCGGTGTGCGCAGGCCCTCAGCGCCGCCGCAAACTTTTTACTTTTCTTACCAATTGCGTCAAAGTAACGCATTTCTTGTTCAAATTTTTTTCCAAAAAGAGTTGTCAGAGACCGGGCTAATTCAACTTTCTGCTTTTGGGCGAACTCGTTTGTCAAAGCGGTGCAGAGAGCTATTGTAAAATCTTGTTTTTGGTCAAAGTAAATTATTAGCTTCGAAGTGAACCTATCAAACTTTGCCTTCAGATCAACGATCCGAAAGCTCTGACACCTCGATACTTTATAGCACCTGGGATTATAGTATCTCTGCCACTTCCCAACAGTCATTATGTAAACCACTCGCTTGATTTCGAGGACAGAAGGATCATGTCGCAGTGCATTCAACAACGCCGCTTCGTCTTGTCGGAACTCCATATTATACCGCAGCAGCTCACGGCGAGCAATCCTTTCATTATAAAGACGCTGCAGCAAAGGAAATGCGACGCCGGAGTCACGTGCAGCTAAGGCCATCACTGCTTTGACTGCTGGTGACGATGGCTCAATTCGAATGCGATATTTTTTTATAACTTCCAGTAACTGCTGAAGTCGGATCACGGCTTTTGTTGGTACATCGTACGTAGCAGCCGCGGCCAACATGGTTTGGAGACCATTAGCAACACGCTCTCGTTCGTCCACTTTCAGCGAATACTCTATCAGCGTTGAAAAGTCTTTCATAAATGCTTCGCGGACGGCCGGCTCGCATTCACCAGCTAATAATTGGCGAATTACGACGGCGTGGAGTCCCTCACGACATGCAGCCTCAGCTTTTGTACCGTCGAGCCCGAGTCCGTGGCCGTAATCAAGTAAATGTTGCCAGATATCTGCAGGCAGGCGCCAGACTTTAGCTCGCTTGACGAGACTGCGCAGTATGGCGGCGCGTATGTGCGGCGGCTCATTAATGTGCCTCACTGCGACACTCAACAGGGCTGCCACCGCGTCACTGCGCCCGCCGCTCTTGCTCACTAAAACAAGGAATATATCGCGTCGCTGGTCCGCAGAACCAGTAGCTATTAACCGTGGTTTCAAGTCGTGTAGAGCTCGGCTGAACCCAATAAATCGAAACTCATCAAACAACCGGTCGAGGTACGTTTTCACTTTCTCACGTGGACTTTGTGGCACTGGAAGACTTTTTTCAAGGCAACATGCTCTTCTTTTTTTCATCTTGGGCCTTCCGTAAATAAAGCTTTCAGCGATTCGGCTATAAACTTTATCATCGAAAATGTGTGGATCACAATCGGGAGGAGAGGGCGACCGCGGCGTCTGGTAGGGCCAATCCAAACCGCGCTCTCCTATATCTTTTTTGACGAACACTAGTTTCTTGAACACCGGTCTTTTTTCGGGACTAAGGCGCTTTATTAACGGCTCCACCACTTTGTACTGAAACCAATGCTGCAAGTAGCTCGCACGTGCTAGCTTTAGCACTACTTCCTGACACTCCTCGACACTGAGTCGAGCAGCAACAGTCGGGATGTGCAGGAAATACGCAACGTACAGCTCCAACTTATTAGCGAATCTAGTTTTATGGTAGCGTAGGATGTAGTCAGTCGCCAAAGGACTGAGTCTGCTGAAGTTCTTCATATTGAAATACTTCTCCGTGATGTCGAGGAACACATCTGCATCTAACTTCAGTACGCATTTTACACTTTTGTAGTATAAATGTTCTTGTTTAAGATAGCGTATTTTCACGTCTTCATCTGTTGCCAATGAACCAAAATATATCTTGGCGACTTCCGGACATTTCTCGCACAATAGTTTTAATGAATGGGTGGATAATTTACTCAATATCTTGGGAGCCTCATCCAGTATGAGCTCATCATTGCAGTGATTAAGAAACTTTATGGCATAATCGAATGTGTTGTCTTTGTAGTGGTGATAGAACTCCTGACACGTTGCTGGGTCCCGTAGATTGATGTAAAGCCAGTGCTTCATTTTAGTAACTGCTGGTTTGATCATTTCTGGGAAGAGAACATCTTCCAAGTATTTAGGGTTAATAATGTCACGGTGGTCTATAAGCCATGTTGCTTTCAGGGCTCTGCTCACGTACAACATGTCATCGTCTTTTAAATTACGTACTATGTAGTCTACATGTTTGAGTTGTATGGCGAGGTCTATTTTGAAGAGGCGATCGACTGCAGACTGTTCGGGCAGGGCCTCGACATCCTGGATCGAAACTCCGCCCTCTTGAGCCTGGCGCACTAAGGAGTTGAGATGACGGTGTCGGCGGCCCAGGTTGTCTCCTACTAAAGTTACTGGTAGTAACGGCGCCATCTGAAAAGAGAAAAATACAGTTGATCCATATAACAATAGTAAACAGCTTATCATAAAAATCGCGTTGTTTTTAAACCAATACCTATAATCGAATATAATTATAACTAGTTCATGTTACTTTCAATTCAGACAAATTTTGTAATAATTTTTAGTGTTCCGTAGTCAACAAGGAACCCTTATAGTTTCGCGATGTCTGTCTTTTTGTCTGTCCGTCCGCGAATAATCTCAGCGACCGTTGGCACTAGAAAGTTGAAATTTGGTATCAATATGTATATCAACTACGCCGCCAAAGTATAAAAACAAAAAGTAAAAAAAATTGTAATAGAGTACCGCCCCTAGACGTAAAGTGGGAAGTGCTTTTTTTTTCATTTCTACCATAACGTGTGATATATTGTTGGATAGGTATTTAAAAATGATTAGGGGTCCCGTAAAATAATTTATAAGATCTCAAAAATGAAGTACTCTTTACTCATTCTCGCGTTGATCTTTAGATGCTTGTAGATTTCATATAAATCGGACTGGATATTGTTGATAGGTAAAGTAAGTTCTTTTGATATTTGACCGCAAATGATTTGAAGTTCGTTGCTGAGCTGCTCTGGAGAGATGCATGTTAATTTTACTATGATAAATATTTATTTATTTATTTATATCCGCTAAGGTGTCGATTAAAGTATCTTGGACACGCTTTAAATTGTGTATCATGTTTGTGGTAGCCATGGCTGCGAGAGTGAATTCTTGTAATATTGATGTAGTTTTACTTTGTAATTGTATCTGCTTAGTCGCTTGATCTAAGAGGTTTAGATGTCTATTTATGAGCTTGTACTGAGTATCCATAGTCTTCTCAGTTCATTTCAGAATTTTATACTCAGCTTCTACCACTGACGTTTGGTTTTTCCAAAGCTGTAATAGATGCTTTTCGTTGCTATTTATAAGTTCAATATCACGTTGGTATTTATCAGCGAAACTTTGGTCGAGTACTCCAAACAATGTATTGGCTATGGAGCCGACCGCGTTGACAAGGCCGCGTCGCGTTCTTGACCGAGTGCCGAAATGCTGATTTAGCAGCAGCTGATTGTGATATTGGAGCTCGTTATAATCGTGCTGCACTTGTAACAAAATCATGTTACAATGGCTAGGCTCTTTGATTTGTTCACATGTCTGCTGTAGATATTTAATGAAGGTTTCCACGGCTTTATCACCTTGCCAATAAGGTTGCATGTTGTAGTAGGACACAATTTTCCACTGATCCCGTATTAGATTTAATTTACCTATTGCGTCGTAGTATAAGGATTGATTGTCGCTAAATTGGGTAATGTGGTTCGATGCCTCGCTGCTGCTCAAAATGCTGATAAAACATAAAATTTCGGAAATAATCTCTCCAAAAGTAAAAAATAAAACTCCCCCCCCCCTACTTTTTAACCATAAGATTAAAAAATATGAAAAAAATCTCAAAAGTAGAACTTAAAGTAAACTTTCAAGGAAAATTATTCTGAACTTGATAAGATGAATAGTTTATGAAAAATTAAAAAAAAAACGCTGCAATTTAACCGTACATGCAAGCATTTTTTTTAACTTTTTCACATATTTCATTATCCTGAGCGAATCTTCTTTCAAATAACAATACAAAAAGATTAAAATCGGTTCATGCAAAGTAAAATTACCACCGGATACAGCGTCATCTCTCGGGAAATTGGGCTACTCATTTTTACATGGGCTACTGAGTTCTGTTACATTGTGAGAAATTTGTGACGGACGGGAAACTACGGAACCCTATACTGAGAGTAGCCCGACACGCTCTTGGCTGATTTATTTTTCTTGAGTTTGGCTTACTGAGCACCTTTTTTTATTGTTCATTGGTTCGCGCTTGACCGCTATCTCACCTGATGGAAAGCGACGATGCGGTCGACGATGGAGCGCGCTTACCTAAAAGTAACTTATTCACTCTTGATTTAAAGTTTCCCAGATTGTAGCCATCAGGAAACACAGACTCCGGCAACGAATTCCACTCCTCATAACATATTTTAATATTTGCATACCAGATAATGGCGAAATATGTCTTTGCGTTAATAAAATATAGGTATATATATATATGTCTGGTAAATTATGTCAGGTATTTTTAATTAAAAATACCTGATATAATTTATCCAGACATATAATTATACAGACATAATAAACTACGGCAAAAAAATAAAATAAAAAAATAATTAAAATATCAGACATATTATTAACCCATTCTTTTACACAGATGTGATAATATTAATTGCTTAAACAATTTAATTAAAAAAAAAAATTAATAATATAACCAAAGAAAATAAATAAAAATACCTAATTTACCTACTCATGTACAGATATAATATATTATAATACACATATAATTAAACAGTGATGACGACATAAAATAAACAAAAAATATGACATAATCTAATTTACACTAATAATTTGACATATTATAATGTTTACATACAATATTATTGAACTTACTAGATTTGCAAAATTATTGAATTCCATAAATTACAACTTAGCCGTCTTCCTCTCTCCTAATGTTTGCTGTGCCCGACAGGCTCCATATTGATCTGTGACAACTTTAAACACCATCTATGTACACATATGGATTGCAATAAAATATTGAGTACTAGCTTTTGTCTGCGGTTTCGCCCGCGTACATAAGATATAGCCTATGTCACTCAGGAGTAAAGCAGCTTTCTATTGTGGCTAAAATTTTTCCAATCGGACCAGTAGTTCCAGAGATTACCTCCTACAAACAAAAAAATAAAAAAACAAACTTTACCTCTATTATATTACTAGCTTTTGCCCGCAGCTTCGCCCGCGTACATAAAATATAGCCTATGTCACTCAGGAGTAAAGCAGCTTTCTGTTGTTGCTAAAATTTTTCCAATCGGACCAGTAGTTCCAAAGATTACCCCCTACAAACAAAAAAACAAACTTTACCTCTTTATTATATTATTATATTATATTATATTATGTAAAAGTGTTTTCTGCTCGGGCTTTCCCGGTGTTTTTCCTTGCTCCCGCCCTGAAACCTTCAGGGAAAAGGAGTTTCGGATCCCCTGCTAATTATTAACAAAGACTGTGTCCCCCAGTACTTTGCTCAAAATAGTAACTGTGTGTATAGCTGCTTGTTTTTGTAGTATGTGTATATTTATGCCTGAATCTAGTTTATCACAATATCTGTGTATGCTTTTTCCTACTATGCCTGTTGCCCCTATAACTATTGGTATTATTTCTGTTGGTGTGTTCCACAAACGCGTTATTTCAGTTTTCAGCAGGTGGTATTTGCTTAACTTTTCAATCTCTTTAGGCCCTATGTTATAATCGGATGGTACTGTAATATCTATTAAATATGTTTTATTTTCTGCTTTATTTACGTATATGATATCCGGTCTATTGTGTGTTACTGTGACATCTGTCTGAACTGGGATTTCCCACATTAATTTTGCTGTGTCGTTTTCTTTTATTTGTGGCTGTGTTAATTTTTCTTGCCACCAGAGTTTAGCTATTTCAAATTTATGCTTTTTACCTATTGCCCAGAAAATGTATTGAACGATGTTATTGTGACGTTTGGTATAATAAGTGCCGGCCAGTTTCTCACACCCAGAGATGATGTGTTGTGTGGTCTCGTCTTTCATCTGACATAGCCGACACTTGCCGTCAATAGGCCTCTTCAAAACATCTCTTTCGAATTGTTTCGTCATAATTGCTTGGTCTTGAATCGCAAATATTGAAGACTCTAATGAGGATGAAATAGGTTGTTTTTTTAGCCATTTAAATGAGTATATCGTATCTATGTTTTCTTTTTCTAATACTGATTTGCAAAACTGTCCATGTAGCGGCTTGGCCTTCCACTTCTCTATCGCTTTTTGTGTAGTTGCTGTTTTTATTTCTTTATCTGTGTAGTTATTGTTTTGCGTTAATCCTATTTCTAGTGTATTCGTTCTAGATTCTTTATATATTGAGTATTTATCTTTTTCTCTATCATGCCTAACTATCACTTTGATTATATCATCCTGCTCATTATCCAAGTATTGCTTATATTTTATTATTTGTGTTTTATATAATGTTTCTATATTTGTTAGGCCTCTTCCACCTTCTTCTATCGGTAGATACAATCTAATTATATCTGCTTTTTGTTTCTGTGCTTTGTTAATTGCTAAAAGTTTCCTAGTTTTTACATCTATATTCTTTAAATCGCTATTTTTGTAGTTAATTATACCAAATGAGTAGAGTAGAACCGGCACCGCATATACATTAATCGCTTTTATTTGATTCCTAGCATTTAATCGTGTAGCTACTATTGATTTTATCCGTTTAAAGTATTCTTTTTTTAGTTGCTCTTTTATTTTGTTGTGATCTATTTTACCTGCCTCGTTAATACCTAAATATTTATACGCTTCGTCTTTTTTCAGGTGTTCAAATTTCAATCCGCTTAGTAATGTGTGTCCTTCTCCATGCTGTTCACTGACTCTACCGGCTGTTATATGTAGAACATTGCATTTATTCAATCCAAACTGCATTCCTATGTCTCGCGTAAATATTTCGGTACTATCTAATAAGATTTTTAAACTATTTTTGTTATTGGCGTAAATCTTCAGGTCGTCCATGTATATTAGGTGATTGACGGATAAATTACTCTTGAGTTTATAACCTTTTAATATATATTTGTTAAGTAAAGTTGAGATTGGATTTATACCTAAGCAAAAAAGTAACGGTGATAATGAATCTCCTTGGAATATTCCTCGGCGAATCATTATAGGATCAGTGGTTACGGAAGCGTTCGCGCCACGAGCCGTCATGATAACATTCCATGTGGCCATGACCTTCTCCAAAAAGTCTATGATAGCACCCGAACACTTGTACACCCTCAACACTTGAAGAAGCCATTCGTGCGAGATGCTATCAAAGGCCTTCCGGTAGTCTACCCATCCCATACTTAAGTTTTTCTGGCACTGATGTGCATCTTCTAGTATGGCTTTGTTAATCATGAGGTGGTCCTTGCAGCCCCTGGCGCGTCGCCTGCACCCTCTCTGTTCTGGAGCGATAATGTCGTTAGTTTCGCAATGTTTGTATAGTTCGTTAGCTAATACGGACGTTAAAAGTTTATACATAGTCGGTAAGCATGCTATTGGGCGCCAGTTTTGTGGTTCTTTGGTGTTTTCATCTTTAGGGATCAGTATTACTTGTCCTGTTGTAAACCAATTTTCTACCGACTCTGTTTTATTGAGAATTCTATTAAATAGTTTTGCTATGGGTTCATGCGTACTTGTGAGATATTTTAAATAGTAATTTTGTATTTTATCTATCCCGGGTGTCTTCCAATTATGTGTTTTCCTTACAGCTTCCTTAACCATATCTGTATCTATTTGTTCAAACCTATGCTCTTGTATATTTTCTGCCTCATTTTGAATCTCTGAGATCCAAGCCGCATCTCTATTATACGAGACAGGCTTCGACAGTATCGACGACCAGAAATCTTGGATTGTATCCTTGTCTGGGATTTCTGTCGGAGCCTGTTGTTGAAAATTATTGAGAGACCTATAAAAAGAGTGCTGATTTTCGCTGAATCTTTGGTTGTGGATCTTTCTCATATTTATATCGTCGTACCTTTTTATCCTACCTGCTAAAGCTTTTACTTTTTGATTTAATATTTCTATTGTGTTGTCAAGATCTTGCTGTGTGAAAATATTATATTTATGGAATAGGCTATCTCTAATATGTGTCATTCTTCGAGTGCTAACTCCTCTTTTTATCTCTAATAGTCTACCTAGTTCTTTTCTAATGCCTTCTATTTTATTTTTTATTCTTAACTTCCAAGGTGGTTCCTTTTTAGGTTTTATTGTTGACGACGGAGTATATGGTTTTTGCCCATTAGCTGTTATCAGGGTCTTAGCTGCCGCATATATGATGTCGTTTATTTCGCGGAGAGTGTTATTCGTTATTAAGAGTGTTTTTATGTAATTATTTATTAGTTTAAAGTTAATTAAAAATTGTTTATTAAACTTTGGTTTCGGTAATAATTTTCTATCAGTGATTGAGATTTCTTTTGTTTCTGCTAGAGTTTGTAAGAACTGAAGAACGACAGGATCTAGGTTATCATCTACTTCTACGTGTTGCGATAGTAAATCAGAATCAGGAGTTGGTCCTGGTGTTGTGTGCATAACCTGAGATATTGGTGTGTTAGGGTTGTCGGAGTTCAAATCTATGTCAGGTGTATGTACTGACGTTGATGTTTGATTATCTGTTACTACAGTAGTATTGCTAGTGTCCAAGTTGATATCAGTCTCTATTAAGGACTGTTCGGCTTTTAATTTTATTTCATCTAACAGTTGAGTGGACATGAATTTACGGGTTATAATACTTCGGGCTTGATTTGAAAGGGTGTTTCCGGTGAATCTACTAACTTTAGGATTGTGTTGGTTTCTATCTTTAAATAGTTTTTCGAATCGTTTTATATAACCCGGACCCTCAGCTTTTGCTCTGTAGTAACAGAACATCAATTCGTGTAACTCTTCTTGTGACCACTTTCTTCTTGAATCACCATTGTGTGAACTTGTCGTGGTCGCGTCCAATGCACCGGCAGGACTCGTAGGACCATTTCGGTCCATATCCCGCAAGGTATCATCGGTAAAACTGATAATTTCGGCTGTGACCTCTTCGGTTTCCCCGACTCTCGCCCGCCTGTTCAGCGAAGAGCCACTGACGGTCCGCATGCTGTCACGTCCAGCGTCAGCTCCAGACATGCCCCGGCGATCGCCCCCGGGCAGCGGCATTAAACGTGTACGATAATTATTTGTCTCCATATTGTTTGGGGTTTGCCAGAGCCCCGTTGGTCACCTGCGTAGAAATTTTGTTGCAGGTGTCCGCCTCTCACGTGAGCAAAGATGTTATACTCGGACGTGGGATTGGCCTTCTGAGAGGCTTATATTATATTATTATATATTATATTATATTATTATATTATATATTATATTATATATATAGTGTAGATAAGTGTAGATTGAGTAATTAAACCTAATCTAACACATTTAATGCAAATAAATGGCTTTGACTATGATGATGCGTACACTTGAGAGAGATTAAACGTCTCATCTCATAGATAAAATTTCTAATCCACTTGTGGGCAAACAAATTTTAAAGGAGGACCAGAATTATAGAAAAAAAAATACAATTTAACTTTATTCCAAAGTAGTGCTTTTATGCCATAGTAATTAATTAGTTTTTAATTTGAGAATCATCTTTTTTTTTTTAATTCTTATTATTTGATTTAATTTTATGTAATGTGACTGATTGTATTTTTATTTATATTTTTATTGATTTGTGATAATGTGAATACGGATCTTAGATATCCGAAATTATTTTTTTTCTTTTATAGTAGGTTTGTGCGTGTGTGTGCATTAACGGTGACGACGCTAGGAGTCAGCGACGTCGGCGACCGCGTACGACCGCGCGCTTGAGGGGGCCTCGCACTTGTACATTTTGATACAAATGCAGAAAGTTTGTCATTGCGACTGAGGCTCCGACTGAGGCAGAATAGAATCGTATGTTTAGCACACGTCCTGACCTTACAATGTTTAACTAAGTATTATTAAGGAAATCGATCTACATCCATTCCTTCTCTGCTTTGTGATCTAGGACCCCAGGGTTTTCAGAAGCGTTGGCCCCAGTAGGCTTCGGACCTACTGGGCCCCTACGGTATTGCTGGAACTCGGTTGGAATCCGGTCCGGAGTTCGGACCGAGTCGTCGACGGCACGCAATGTTCCACGCGGACAACTACTGTCGGACGGTAAACTACCCATTGCTCGCCGTCCGCAAGTCCACGCCTATGATGTCTGGAAATCCCTTCAAGCGTGCGGCCGCCTCCTTCGTTAGCATTACTGTTTCTTCTCCTCGCTCTAGACCATGTCCTTTTTGCCCAAGCATAGAACACCTCCATCGTAGATATGCTCCACCCAGGTGCAACGCTAGATCGATATTTATAAAAATGATGAAATCACAAAATATGTGAGGAAAGATATTTTTAGCAATTTAAGTACTTACCTTGAAATTGTGATAGGCGATGTTCAATATGGAAGTTCACACTTTATAAGGAAATTAGATAAAAGAAAATTGCAGCACTCTCGTCTCGACCCATTTGCAATGGCGGCACAGTAAACAAGAATAATAAAAATGAACTGAACACCAAATAGGATTTTCTTCGCTACCATACACTACCGACCTGAATAGCCATGAGTCTGACTATGAATCACCTACCCAAAGATAAACATTTATCGGCAACGTGACTTTCAGTTTTTATCTGTAAAAAACATTAAAGAAAGCCCGGTTCTACATTTATTTAGTAAACTGTACAAATAATTAGATATCTAACCTGTAAACGCAAGGTAAGCCGTGGTGGTCTACGTCAGCAAGTACAGTACGGCCGTCGGTTCTTGGCGAGTCTGAAAAAAACTCGAACAAAAGGTTTTAAAAAAATAAATGACTATAACAGTTTTTAACAGCAATAATAACTGCTTTATTTGTTTAAACTATTTCCTTTTTTTCAAGTTTTCAAGCGCTAAAATACGCAGCCTAACTTTAGACTCTCAAAGATCCGATGGTATGTCTGCAAAAGAAATCACATATCAGCCAACGGACTGGCTTGTTAGACATTTCGAAGGATGTCCGCAGTTCTAGATAGGTTTTATAATTGAATATGAACAAATAATATGTTGTTTTTTCAGTCGAAGTGTGTCCGCTGAAGCCTCAATTCATGTGTACCTACATAATTAAAGTGTTTTTTTTACTGCGATCGACGAGCACTAATTTTATAGAAAACAATGTGCCATCTTTAGAAAATAAGTAATTAAAACTAGCCTTTATAGGGTTCCGTTGCCAAATGGCAAAAAATGGAATCCTTATAGATTCGTCATGTCTGTCTGTCCGTCCGTAAGTACCTATGTGTAACTATAAGAACTACACTGTTGAAATTTGTTAAGTATAGTCTGTGAAGTGGTTCCCTATACATAAAACTGAATTTGTTTTTTTTTATTTACGAATTGTGAACCAATCACAATCCAGTTGTTCAATTTTGCTCATCTGTGTGTCACCGTGTGAAGTGTCTGAGAGTGGCAAACGGAAAAGAAGGTGAATTGTATCCCCACATGCATTAAAAATATTTCATCTACTGATTTTATGTAGGTATTATAATTTTACCCAATAGCAAACATCTAAAAAAAAACAAAATCTTGAGCGTAGCGGCCCAGCGACGAAAGCCAAAAAGGTACCTAGGTTAGATTTTATACCTATGTGATTTAAAATGTAGGTACATGTTTGGATTTCGTGATTCTGCAAGCATTCGCCGACAGTCGTTTCTCCTTTGGACTATTCGCCGCCAGGACGTTTCGTTTCGTATAATATAAATAAATACCTACGTTTAATTAATCTTTTGGTTTTTTTTTATTTCCCCAATGTTTGCAATAATAAAATATAAGAATTTGGCTACGTAAAGTAAAGGTGACGGTGAATATTCCATAGTTGAAAAGTCTTGTCGTCGAAACAAACAAATGAGAACCATCCTGTCGGCGAAACGTCCATCGGTAAAACGTTCTGTCGACGAATCTCTCAAAAACGAAACGTCCTGTCGGCGAATAGTCCAAAGGAGAAACGACTGTCGGCGAATGCTTGCAGAATCGGATTTCGTCGCTAGGACAGGCGCTCAAGACTGTTTTCTTAGAGAATATCAACCGTGGGCTTTTTTTATGGTGGGCAAAAATCATCCAATGACGAATCGTGTCAGACTGTTACTGACAAGACTCCCCACCCCGATCCTTCTTTGCCCTTCGCACTGGGGCCAAGCCTTCCTTTGAGAAAGAGACCCTGTAGGCTTCAACCCTTTTGCAGAGTCCCTATGGTTTTGCTGACAGCTACTTGGGGCGCGCGGGAACAGAGCGCGCCGTTGACGTCTTGGCTTAGTCCAGACTGTTACCAGCAACCGTGGGTTCGTAAAACACAGCCCGGACCCAGCAACGCGACTCTGCAGCAGACCACGAAAGAGATTGCGGGACGATCTGGATGTCTGGAATTGGAACGAGAAAGCGAGTAACCGAGATAATTGGAAAGAATGGAGGGAGGCCTTTGCCTAGCAGTGGGAAAATACAGGCTCGTCAAACAAAACAAATTAAAAAAAAAAACAAACAAATTACACAAGAACAACAAACAACAAATCAACAAATTATACAAGATGTCATTGACATCGCCGCACAAACGAATACTTACCACTGATCCAGCACGTGATTCTGGACACCCAGTGGTGAAATTTATCGTCGGTTTTGACGTGACAACGTCTTAAATTAGGTTGCGGCTGGGAGTCACTTATGAAAAAGTGTAACGCTCGGTAACGTTACGATGAGTCACCGAACGAGAGAGAGGCCCGCCGAATGCCTTGCGTCTCTCTCCCACTCAACTATGATCGGTCTGCCGCGCGCGCAGCACTAGAGAATTAGGACGTTGTCACGTAAAATCTTCGCCCGTAAAACCGACTTTACAGGCAACCATTTTTTTTTTTAATTTTTGAAAGAAACGTTTTGTTTTTTTTTTAATTTTTACCTGTATAAAATCACTACCTATTCTTACCAAGCCCAATGATATTTTTAGAAAAAAAAATAATAATAAGAAAATCATCGAGGCCAATAAAGTCGTTATTCTAATCAAACCCGATGACATTTTTAATTCGGAATGTACCTATTCATTTTTTTTTTCGCAAAAAATTTTAAAATAACATTTTTATACAGTTTAATTTTAAAAACGTAAAAAAACCATTTTAAAAAATTAAGAAAAAACCAACAAAAAATTCCACCACTGGGGGTCTAGAATCATGTACTGGACTCATTGTATTTGTTTGTGCGACGATGTCAAAGCCACCCTGTATAGTTTAGTTTTCACTGTAATTATGTCGGGGACTTGCGTCTACGCAGAAGCATAATTTCAAAATAATATCAAGGTCAAACTATCGCGTATTTTTGTTCAGTATAGCCGGCAATGCTGCGCGAAGTGTTTTGTGTTTCGGTTGCAAATTACCCAACTCAAAAGTTTAACAGTAATTGATCTCGGAAACCGTAAGTACTAAAACCCTATAAACTTATTTAGTTAGTAAATATATTATTACATTTTCAATACACTTCCTCGAAATCTGGCGAAACATGCAATGTAAGTATAATGTATAGTATATTACCCGCCTCGTGTTTCTCTTTTTCATTTATCACCACGTTATTTTTTCTGATTTAACAACTAATCAATTCGTACATTTGAATCGTAATTACAATAACTTTTAAATAGTTTAAATGTCGGTCAGTCAAAAAGATGAAGACAAATTGATCTCTATGGAGAAGTACATGCAAGAAACTTAAACAAATTGAGATCCTCCTCCTGTTGATCAAGTTATAAAAGAGTAATTTGAAACATTGACATCATTCATCTAATTAATCCACAGTCTAAGTTCACAGTTCATATTGTTACACAGGAATCGGCACAAATCAAATGCAAAAATACATAGCTACCGCCCACGCAGTGTTTTTAATAGCCAAGGCAATCAAAAAACCTAGAAAACAGTCATGCGGCAAATAGATGTTATAATTATTCAAAACTTTGAGCACTATTTTGACTCATTGTTCTTATCAACTGAATTCGATTTTGCACCATCATTTCTTTCATATTTACAGATGGCGTCATTTACACCAATCAAGTTGTCAGGTGATAACCTGGGCCAACGACATCGGCACCTCAACTCCTTAGTAAGCAAGGCCAAAGAGACAACAGCTTCGATACAAGATATCGAGCCCCTGCCCGAAGAGTCTGCAGTCGATCGCCTCTTTAAAATAGACCTCGCCATACAACTCAAGCTTGTAGACTACATAGTACGTAATTTAAAAGACGATGACATGTTGTACGTGAGCAGAGCCCTGAAAGCAACATGGCTTATAGACCACCGTGACATTATTAACCCTAAACACTTGGAAGATGTTCTTTTCCCAGAAATGATCAAACCAGCAGTTACCAAAATGAAGCACTGGCTTTACATCAACCTACGGGACCCAGCAACGTGTCAGGAGTTCTATCAGCACTACAAAGACAACACATTTGAATATGCCATAAAGTTTCTTAGTCGCTGCAGCCAAGAGTTCATACTGGCAGAGGCTCCCAAGATATTGAATAAATTATCCACTCATTCATTAAAAGTATTGTGCGAGAAATGTCCTGGAGTTGCCAAGATATATTTTGATTCATTGGCAACAGATGAAGATGTGAAAACACGCTACTTTGAAAGAGAACAGTCCTACTACAACAGTGTGAAATGCGTACTGAAGCTAGAAGCAGATGTGTTCCTCGACATCACGGAAAAGTATTTCAATATGGACAACTTCAGCAGACTCAGTCCTTTGGCGACTGACTACATCCTACGCTACCACAAAACTAGATTGACAAATAAGATAGAACTGTACGTTGCGTATTTCCTGCACCTCCCGACTGTTGCTGCTCGGCTCAGTGTCGAGGAGTGTCAGGAAGTAGTGCTAAAGCTAGCACGTGCGAGCTACTTGCACGATTGGTTCCAGTATAAAGTGGCAGAGCCGCTGATAAAGCGTCTTAAACCCGACAAGAGAGCGGCGTTCAAGAATCTAGTGTTCGTAGAGAAGAATGTCGGAGAGCGGGTGCTGGAATGGCCGTACCTCACACCGCAGCCACCGACATATCATGAGTCTGGCCCGAATATATTCGATGACGAGAATTTCGCGCCCGTTTGCGGAACAAAAATGTGTAAGCGTCCAATAAGAAAAAAGAAAGGACCGCTCCATGAAAATGTCACCATAATATCATGTGATCCCATAAAATCGGACTTAGATCGGTTGTTTGATGAGTTCCGGTTTACCGGATTCGACCGAGCTCTGCACGACTTAGGACAACGGTTAGGAGCTGCTGGTTCTGCGGACCGGAGACGCGATATATTCCTAGTTCTAGTGAGCAAGAGCGGCGGGCGCAGTGACGCGGTGTCGGCTCTCTTGCGTCTAGCTGCCCGCCACAGCAACGAGCCGCCGCACATTCGCGCCTCCATACTGCGCAGCCTCGTCAAGCGTGCTGACGTCTGGCGCCTCCCAGAAGATGTCTGGCAAGACTTTCTGGCATTTGGACACGGACTCGGGCTCGACGGCGCACCATCTGAAGCCGCGTGCCGTGAGGGACTGCACTGCGTCGTGATTCGTCAGTTATTAACCGGCGAATGTGACCAAGCTGTCCGCGATGCTTTTCTAAATGACTTCTCAACACTGTCAGAATATTCCCTTAAGGTGGACGAGCGAGTGCGCGTTGCTAATGGTCTCCAAAACATGTTGTCAGCGGCCGCCACTGACGCAGAACCGGCAGTCGCTGCCGAACGGCTTTATCAGCTACTCGATGTAATTGAAAAATACCATGTTCGCGTCCAAGCAGCATCAGCTACCGTGGCAGCAGTGAAGAGCTTAGCTTTGCGTGATGCTAATGTCGCTTACTCCTTATTAGAACGGTTATACTACGCAAGGATCGGACGTCGTGAGTTACTTCGAGTAAACTTAATGATTCGGCGCGATCAGGAGGCGCTCATGAACGCGCTTCGTCACGACCCACCTGCCCTCGAAATCGATAAAGTTGTAGATGTAATAGCTACTGGTGGATCAAAGTTCGACCAATTTATTTCGAAGCTGGTGATATATTTCAACCTGAAAGAAGACATAACAACAGAATTAAAGAAATCGTTAAAGGAGAAGATCACTCTTCAACAGAATGAAAGTTGCAAAAATGTTAGAATTATGCGACCATTGGCAAGTCTCTTAAATCAAGATTTTGAGGACGAAATACGTCAGTTGGACACAGACGGCAAAGAAAGTGCGAAGTTTGCAGCGGCGCTGAGGGCCTGCGCACACCGCGCCCGGCCTACAGTCAACTTGGCGGAGTGGGGCTGGCGCAAGGCTGGCGTGAAAGCTGTCGCGACGCGAGCGATGCGCTGCCGAGAAATAGAAAGAGCTGCATTTACCCGTGCGTTAGCGACTGAACGACGCACTGTGCGAGTAGCCTTAGCACTGAGTATGCGCTCTGCGGGAGGATTACTGCTAGACGCCTTCACATCAGCAGCAAAACTACGTCCCGTAGTGGCACTGCGTGCTGCGTTACCGTACTTCCGACACCATGGTACTGCTGCTGACCCCAAAGTGTGGGATATCATTAAACCTCTGTTTTCTAGCCTTGATCTCTCATCCCGCGAACGACTTCGGCAGTTACTTCGAAAAACCGAATGGATACCGTCTCACATCAAGACTGATTACTATATAACGCTGTACTTTGCGCTTGACAAAATCTCCAGGTCAGGAGCGGGCATCGTGCTTCGCGATCTGTGCATGCTCCTTCCTGAGGCTAAAGAAGATATGATCGAAAATATTTTACTTGGTAGGTTTGAGAAGTCTAGTGAGGATGAACCAGCGATAGCCTACCCTGCGATGTTTATCAGGTACTTGATGCTGTCCAGAGATCACGAAGATTTAGAGAGAAGATTTGCTAAAGTTGGTGATCGGTTTTTAGAGAGATTAGAAAGTCTGCGTTGCGAAGAAGACAAGAACTTTAATAAGAGACTTGAACAAACTATGAAGAGTTTAAAGTACAATGCAGCATTTCTGGACACTCAATACTCGTCGTGTTTGTCAGTGATCGAGAGGATCTTAGCGTGGATGCAGAAGTTCATGCCGAGAGAAGAATATTTTGACAAGTATATAAATGTGCACTTAACAATGTTGTACTTTAAAGCTGTTAGACAGAGTATGAAACAGATGCCGGAAGTTTTCGCAGATTCGGAGAGAAGGAAGTCGGAGGGTGCAGAGGCTGTGGGTTTCGTATTCGGAAGATATATAGTGAAGGAAGTAGCTGAACTTGCCAGCACATCCTTCGACTCGGTAATAGAACTATACACTGAATCTTTGGAAGATTATTTACGTGACAATTTTACGTGGTCACTTTTGAATGAGAAGTTCTTTGGAACTCTTCTCAAAGGTCTACTGACAGAAGCAGAAGGTATCCAGTGCCGCATGGCGGTGTATATCTTCGAATATCTTCGGTGCCGAGTTCATCATTTTACTAGAAAAGAGGTTGAAGAAATAATGGTACAGGATAAATGTATCAATTTATTTGTATATGCTGAAATATTTTGATAGATTTTAAGAATCGAAACTTTTTCAATAGTTTTCATATTCATTGTTTTCTTGTGTGTATAACAGGCGTCTTAATAAAATGTATTTTTCAATCCACTTACTACGCTCGTATCTTTTTATCCGTTATTATTATTATTATCCGTGAGTCACGCTTATAAAAAAGAGCAGTTCTCGGGGGTATTTTTTGAAATAATCTTGAAAAACTAAAAAAACGATGATAATTTTGACATGAAGTTGATGTTTAAGCATTTATTTCAGTATGATACAGCAACAATTAAAATGATTTGAGTTGTTTATCTGATTGCTAATACTTTGCCGTTACGGAAAGTATTTTTGATACGATAATCGGGCATTAAATTCCAATTTTACATAAGTTTTAGTATGGACGTTACCCAAAACTGAACCAAAATACAAAAATGGCTGCTATTCAGAGGGGGTTGGGTTTAGACCTCGCATATAGAATAGTTTAGTGATAAAAAAGAGCAAAGTATCACCCCCTAAAGTTTGTACAGTCCGAACCCGGACACATTGTAGGTATATAGATTGTATGTAGGTAGTAAATTAATTATAACCCATAATCTACACTAATATAATAAAGAGGTACTCGTAAAGTTTGCTTTTTTGTTTTTTTATTTGTAGGAGGTAATCTCTGGAACTACTGGTCCAATTGGAAAAATTTTAGCAACAATAGAAAACTGCTTTACTCCTGAGTGACATAGGCTATATTTTATGTACGCGGGCGAAGCCGCTGACAAAAGCTAGTTAGTAAATAAATTACCTATTTTTGATTTGATTTGTTGCGTTTCCACCGTATGTTGGGGACGGGCGTCTAGGCAAAATCATTATTTTAAAATAGTGTCAAGGTCGAGGCGTTTTTTTGGCTCAGTTTAGCCAGCTATGCGGTGCATTTAGAGTTGCCATTTGTTTTAGAAGAGAAAAATAACATATCACAATTTTTTTGATAGAAAAAGAAAGCAATAATAAAAAACTTACCTATTTTGCAAAACTATTATTTATTTATTTCTTCTCTTGAAAACATTTTTATGTGCTTTTCATTAGGTAGGTACCTATCCAATCCATATTTTTTCTAAAACGTATGAATTCGTAAAAGCATCAAAATTAGTATTTTTTTTTTTCATTTTACGATTATTATTAAATTGTTTAAAGATTGTTCCGAGTAGGTATTTTCATGTAGATATATGCACTTTATTTAAATGCAAAAGTGAAATGTGAATATTTCGTATTCACCAAAAATAAAGTAAGATAACTTATTATAAAGTGTTGTTGGCAACCCTTTGAGCAAATTCTGATTTTTTCTTGCAAATTGTTGCCAGCTCAAAGTTTGACATTGACTGATCTCGGAAACCGTAAGTACTTAAGTTTGCGAATTTTCTAGTTTTCATATCATTTCACATTACAGTTTTTTGTAACCAAAAGTAAATGACCATTTACTTCTGGTTACAAAAAAACAACTAAAATTTCAGAACTCGGTTTCTGTTTCTTTAGTACCGACGCGAAGTTAGTTGTATTTTTTAGGCGTCTGCGGTGTGCGACATTTTCTTATGCGGTCGGCCTCCTCCTTTGCTAGCATTACTGCTTTGCAGAAGGAGGCGACTACCTGCAACTCCTCGCTCCGGACCATGGCCTCTGCCCAGGTCCGGCGCGAGAGATCGCCGCCGCCGGTCGCCCCCACGAGGACACGGCGACATTTTCAAAAATCAGACCGCTTCAATCGTCTTTTATTAACCGGGAATAATACATGAAAAGAAAAGATTGTGACGATTTGAGAGGATCTCAAATCGAAACCTTCTAATTTAAAGTCACTTATTTGTTATTAACCTTTTGATCTCGTAATTACAGACACAATTAAAGAACAATAGGTATGCGAATGCCGGCTTTCGCTTGGGGCTTAATGAATTATCCGAATCGATAAAAAATTGATAAGTGATTAAAGTACACATACAGTGTCTTTTACAGAGTACGGACGAAATACGTTCTGTATGTATATTAATTTGTATGATTATGATTTTAAAAATATTCTTGTTACACAGAAACCAAAAATACATTTCTGCCGCCTACGTAGTTTTATTAATACTTAGGATCACCACGAAGTCTAGAATACTGTCGTGTGGCAAAGTGATGCTACCTCACACTTTGAGCACTATTTCAGCGAACTTTTCTTATCAAATTAATGTGATTGTACACCATGATTTCTTTCATAATTCCAGATGGCGTCTTGGACACCAATCACGTTGTCAGGTGACAACCTGGGCCAACGACATCGGCACCTCAACTCCTTAGTACACAAGGCCAAAGAGACAACAGCTTCGATACAAGATATCGAGCCCCTGCCCGAAGAGTCTGCAGTCGATCGCCTCTTTAAAATAGACCTCGCCATACAACTCAAACATGTAGACTATATAATACGAAATTTAAAAGACGATGACATGTTGTACGTGAGCAGAGCCCTGAAAGCAACATGGCTTATAGACCACCGTGACATTATTAACCCTAAACACTTGGAAGATGTTCTCTTCCCAGAAATGATCAAACCAGCAGTTACTAAAATGAAGCACTGGCTTTACATCAATCTACGGGACCCAGCAACGTGTCAGGAGTTCTATCAGCACTACAAAGACAACACATTTGAATATGCCATAAAGTTTCTTAGTCGCTGCAGCCAAGAGTTCATACTAGCAGAGGCTCCCAAGATATTGTCTAAATTATCCACTCATTTATTGAAGATATTGTGCGAGAAATGTCCTGGAGTTGCCAAGATATATTTTGATTCATTGGCAACAGATGAAGATGTGAAAACACGCTATCTGGAACGAGAACAGTCCTACTACAACAGTGTGAAATGCGTACTGAAGTTAGATGCAGATGTGTTCCTCGACGTCACGGAAAAGTATTTCATTATGAACCGCTTCACCAGACTCAGTCCTTTGGCGACTGACTACATCCTACGCTACCACAAAGCTAGATTCACTAATAAGACAGAACTGTACGTTGCGTATTTCCTGCACATCCCGACTGTTGCTGCTCGACTCAGTGTTGAGGAGTGTCAGGAAGTAGTGCTAAAGCTAGCACGTGCGAGCTACTTGCACAATTGGTTCCAGTATAAAAAGGTGGAGCCGCTGATAAAGCGTCTTAAACCTGACAAGAGAGCGGCGTTCAAGAATTTAGTGTTCGTAGAGAAGAATGTCGGAGAGCGGGTGCTGGAATGGCCGTTCCCCACACCTCAGCCACCGACATGTCACGAGTCTGGCCCGCATATATTCGATGACGAGGATTTCAGGCCCATTTGCAAGACGAAAATTTGTAAGCGTATAATAAAAAAAAAGAAAGGACCGCGCCATGAAAATGTCATTATAGTATCATGTGATCCCATGAAATCGAACTTAGATCGGTTGTTTGATGAGTTTCGGTTTATCGGATTCGACCGAGCTCTACACGACTTAGGAAAACGGTTAGGAGCTGCTGGTTCTGCGGACCGCAGACGCGATATATTCCTAGTTCTAGTGAGCAAGAGCGGCGGGCGCAGTGACGCGGTGTCGGCTCTCTTGCGTCTAGCTGCCCGCCACAACAACGAGCCGCCGCACATTCGCGCCTCCATACTGCGCAGCCTCGTCAACCGTGCTGACGTCTGGCGCCTCCCAGAAGAAGTCTGGCAAGACTTTCTGGCATTTGGACACGGACTCGGGCTCGACGGCGCACCATCTGAAGCCGCGTGCCGTGAGGGACTGCACTGCGTCGTGATTCGTCAATTATTAACCGGCGAATGTGACCAAGCTGTCCGCGATGCTTTTCTGAATGACTTCTCAACACTGGGAGAATATTCCCTTAAGGTGGACGAGCGAGTGCGCGTTGCTAATGGTCTTCAAAACATGTTGTCAGCGGCCGCCATTGACGCCGAACCAGCTGTAGCTGCCAAACGGCTTTATCACCTACTCGATGTAATTGAAAAATACCATGTTCGCGTCGAAGCAGCATCAGCTACTGTGGCAGCAGTGAAGAGCTTAGCTTTGCGTGATGCTAATGTCGCTTACTACTTATTAGAACGGTTATATAACGCAAGGATCGGACGTCGTGAGTTACTTCGAGAAAACTTAACGATTCGGCGCGATCAGGAGGCGCTCATGAACGCGCTGCGTCACGACCCACCTGCCCTCGAAATCGATAAAGTTGTAGATATAATAGCTACTGGTGGATCAAAATTCGACCAATTTGTTTCGAAACTGGTGATATATTTCAACCTGAAAGAAGACATAACAACAGAATTAAAGAAATCGTTAAAGGAGAAGATCACTCTTCAACAGAATGAAAGTTGCAAAAATATTAGAATTATGCGACCATTGGCAAGTCTCTTAAATAAAGATTTCGGGGACCAAATACGTCAGTTGGACACAGACGGCAAAGAAAGTGTGAAGTTTGCAGCGGCGCTGAGAGCCTGCGCACACCGCGCCCGGCCTACAGTCAACTTGGCGGAGTGGGGCTGGCGCAAGGCTGGCGTGAAAGCTGTCGCGACGCGAGCGATGCGCTGCCGAGAAATAGAAAGAGCTGCATTTACCCGTGCGTTAGCGACTGAACGACGCACTGTGCGAGTAGCCTTAGCACTGAGTATGCGCTCTGCGGGAGGATTACTGCTAGACGCCTTCACATCAGCAGCAAAACTACGTCCCGTAGTGGCACTGCGTGCTGCGTTACCGTACTTCCGACACCATGGTACTGCTGCTGACCCCAAAGTGTGGGATATCATTAAACCTCTGTTTTCTAGCCTTGATCTCTCATCCCGCGAACGACTTCGGCAGTTACTTCGAAAAACCGAATGGATACCGTCTCACATCAAGACTGATTACTATATAACGCTGTACTTTGCGCTTGACAAAATCTCCAGGTCAGGAGCGGGCATCGTGCTTCGTGCAGTATCTAACTTTGTGCTTCGCGATCTGTGCATGCTCCTTCCTGAGGCAAACGAAGATATGATCGAAAATATTTTACTTGGTATGTTTGAGAAGTCTAGTGAGGATGAACCAGCGATAGCCTACCCTGCAATGTTTATCAGGTACTTGATGCTGTCCAGAGATCACGAAGATTTAGAGAGAAGATTTGCTAAAGTTGGTGATCGGTTTTTAGAGGGATTAGAAAGTCTGCGTTGCGAAGAAGACAAGAACTTTAATAAGAGACTTGAACAAACTATGAAGAGTTTAAAGTACAATGCAGCATTTCTGGACACTAAATACTCGTCGTGTTTGACAGTGATCGAGAGGATCTTAGCGTGGATGCAGAAGTTCATGCCGAGAGAAGAATATTTTGACAAGTATATATATGTGCATTTAACAATGTTGTACTTTAAAGCTGTTAGACAGAGTATGAAACAGATGCCAGAAGTTTTCGCGGATCCGAAGAGGAAGAAGTCGGAGGGTGTTGAGGCTGTGGGCTTCGTCTTCGGCAGATATATAGTCAAGGAGGTGGCTGAACTTGCGAGCACATCCTTCGACTCGATAATAGAACTGTATACTCAATCTTTGGAAGATTATTTGCGCGACAATTTTACGTCACTTTCGAGAGAAAAGTTTTTTGGCACTCTTCTCAAAGGTCTACTGACAGAAGCAGAAGGTATCCAGCGCCGCATGGCGGTGTATCTCTTCGAATATCTTCGGTACCATGTAATAGATTTTACTAGAAAAGAGATTGAAGAAATAATGGTACAGGATAAATGTATTGATGTATTTGTTTATGCTGAAATATTTTGATGGATTTCAGGAATTGAAAATTTTTAAATGTTTTTCATATTAATTGTTTTTCTTGTGTGTATAACAGGCGTCTTAATAAAATTTATTTTTCAATCCACTTACTGGGAAACTCGCTCACATCCGGACAGCTTTTACGCGTTGTCTTTGTAAGCGTTAGATACACGTGGAAAGTCACTACAGCATTCGGCTCCGTGACGCCCTCACTTACGGCTTGTGCGAATTCCGCTATGGTCGCAATGACAAAACTTCTGCCACTGGTTCTGGTTTCGTTAACGTCAAACTATTGGAATAAGCCACGCCTCTAAATCCTTTGTTTTGACGTGACTGAGCGTTGAAATGGCGTCAAAAACACCACAACAACAAAATTGGAGGCGTGGCCCACTCAAAGCGATCGACGTCAACGAAACGACCGAAGTTCGGCTTGGGAGGCTTCACTTGTAACAAAATGTAAACTTTACGAGTGGTTTATAGGTTACAGTATGTATTTATTGGAATTGCTTTTATTTATTTTTTAAATATACAGTCATGCCTTTTAGTTACTAAGTTTTTTTTGTTTAATGTTCTTTGTAAAACCTTGTAGCGCCATCGGCCTTACATAAAAACTAATCCTTCATCGCGCAATCAAAATTCTCCGCGCAATTTGAACATGTAGTGTTCTATATGTACAGGGTGTCCGCCGGCAGATTTTATACTTAAAAAACAAAATAAAACAAAAATATAAAGAAAATCAAAGTTATTTATTTATCATCGTGCGAAATAATAATGCGGATTTTAGGTTTTAAAAATAACTCCACTCAAATGACATCCTTCTAGCCGCAAACATTCTTGCAATCTTTCTTTCATGTCCAGCATCGCGCAGTATCGTTGTGCATTAACGGTTTCACCCCTGTCGTAGAAATAAGGTCCAATTATGCCATTTCCAGAAATAGCGCACCAAACTGTGGTCTTTGGGCTGTGAAGAGGTCTTTCATGGATTTCTTTTGGATTGCTCGCACTCCAATAACGCATATTCTGTTTATTAACGTACCCTCCGATATGAAAATGCGCCTCGTCACTAAAAAAGATGTTACATAATCGCGTAGGTGTAGAAAATCGTTCCAGAACAAGTCTAGCATAATCCTGCCTTTTTATGAAGTCATCATCTTTCAATTGTTGGATGATTTGGAGTTTGTATGGATGGAACTTCAATTTTTTTTTAATAATTTTGTGAACTGATGTCTTTTTCAAACCTGTTGATGCTGCAATCTTTCGGACAGACTTACGCGGATTTGTCACAATTTCCCTTCTCACAAGTTCTGCGTTTTCAGGTGTTGTAACAGATGTTGAAGGTCCAGGCCGAGGCTCATTTATGACTGATCCAGTTTCTCTAAACTTCTGTATCCACGTCCATATCAATTGGTTCGACGGGCCATCCTTTACTCGACGGATATCACAGTGAGAACAAAACCGACGCCTCGCCAAATTGATCGAATTATTGTTCGCGAAATACGTCTCAACCGCAAAAGCGCGGTGCGCTCCCGTCCACTGACTCATGGCTACTAAACAACCCGCAACACTCCCGCGCCCAAAGATACCCCGCTCCCCCCGCTGACGCCTTCCAAATCGCCGCAAGCTCCGTTCAAAGTGTAAAATCTGCCGGCGGACTCCCTGTATATGTCTATCGGCTGTTGCCCGAAATCAACTTTTGGAGACTTTTACAGAGAGTTAAGTCCTAGGGCTTTCAATCCGGAGTTCCGGAGTTTCGTAACTCCGGAGTTTCGAAGCGATTTTAAGCATTTTTCAAATCCGGAGTTGAAATAGAACACCGGAGTTGAAACCGGTTTTCAAAAACCATGTAAACATTATTTACAAAACGAAAAAACGCATCTTAATTTTTGAGCGTAACGTAACCCGCTGTTTGATTCATTCCTAAGTCCTTAGCACAAAACTTCGGTATTATGCGGTAGTGCTCAGCTTACGTCGGCCCGTCGAAAAATCTAAAAAAAAACGAATAAAAGAGAGAAGACTTGCAAAAATAATCAGAACCAGAAAAGACTTTCGCGTAAACTTGACATCTACATCATATCAACAGAATCACCAATGGAAACGTATGAACCAGAGTTGCACCTAAATGTTGCAGAGCAACTGGAGCAGGAGTTAAGTAAATATAAATTAAAAAACAAAGCACCTCCTCTGCTAATTTGGATCTGGATGGATTTGTAAAAGCAGAAAAAGCAATTTATGACAATGGCGGATGCAAAGGAAAATACCTTTCAGAAGCGTACCACTATCTGCTTTGTGTCTTGCCGACGAGCGTGGAGTCAGAACGAGCATTCTCGGCAGCAGGCTTTTTCTGCACGAAACTTAAAACTTCTATTTCTGACTCATCTTTAAATGCCTTATCGTTTCTCAAAACTTATTACCAAGAACTTCGATCTCAAAACTTATTACCAAGAACTTCGATCTCAAAAAAGTAGATCGTTTAGGTACCTACTAATAAGTTCATGATTATTATTAATTTTTAATATTTTATAATGCGTATTAGTTGTCTATTATGACGTCTGCCTGTCAGAGAGTATTTTTTTAAACAAAAACATTGATTCTTTAACAAATAAAACTTATGTTGATTAAAATAAAAGGCATTTTTTATTAATTTCTAAAAAAGTTGTCAACTCCGGAGCCAACTCCGGAGTTCCGGATTTGATTGCTCAACATCGTAACTAGCTCCGGAGTTGATAACTATCCGAGTTTGAATGCCCTATTAAGTCCCACATGAAAACCTGGTACCCGGTACCTCCGACGAAAAGGAAGGATCCTCCGACCAGACAGGTGTTATCGTCTGGTGGGCTACTGCCCGATAGTTGAATTAGGGTTGTCGTATAATGTCTAATAAATCGCTCAATAAAAGTTCTTCGCGCGATTTGATCATATTATGTTCAAATCGCGCGAAGAACTTTCATTACGCGATGCAGGATTCTTTTAGTTCTTTTGTGGCGCCATAGATGGCGCTACGAACTATTGGGCAGTAGTCAACCAGAAGTAACAATCTGTCTGGTGGGAGGATCCTCCCCCGTCACTCCATTAACAGGCAGGATCCTTCCACCAGATCCTCCCCTTTCAATGGAGGTTAGCAGGACTTTACTCTCTGTTCTGCAAACCTCTAGAACTAATTTCGCTAAGCAGACGTTATGTGCTTCATCTTCGGCAGATATACTGAAGGAGGCAGCTGAACCTTAGTGAGCTTCTACTCCATATTAGAACTGTACTTCGTGTTTGAATAATCACAACCGATTTTTATAGATACAATTTTGTGGTAGGTATATTGACTTTTTTATGGTGGGCAAAAATCATCCAATGACGAATCACCCTTGGACGGAACGGGAAAAATGTCAGACTCTTACTAACTAAACACCCCACCCTGTTATTTCTTTGACTATCAAGCCAAGCCTTTCTATCTATACACCGTGAAATTTTAATGGTTGTTTTCCCTCAGCGAAATGGTTGTGTCTTGGTAATACAAACGTTTCATAAAAAAATAAAATATTAAAAACAAAAAATGGACCTGTAGAGTGCAAGCTAATTATGACGTATCACAACGTGCGAGAGCTTATTTTGGTTTAAATATTTAATGAATCGGTTTCCTTTGACAGCGTGCTGGTCATGCGACTCTAGTAGTACCTAAAAATTACGTCTAATTTTACTATTGTTTTCGCTTTTTTGAGTTGATAAATATTTTTAATAATTATTTATTAAAAATATTTATGAAAAAACTTAAAAATATAACTTTTTATTTTTTTATTTTTCTGTATGCTTCAAAAGTACTCCTTACGGCAAGTCATTCTGCCGCGGGAAAACAACCATTTAAATTTCACGGTGTAAGTATATATTACTATCAAGACCTCAGAACCAAATTATCGATTTAGTTACGACTTCGCACATTTTACAATCTTTAATTTAGTTTAACCTTTCCAGATGTTTGTGATCAAATCTTGCAAATTTTTGATCCTCTTCGCAATACCGATTGAGCTGAAATTTTGCTTGTACCTTGTCAATCAGATGAAAATGCAAAATTATTATGTCGTGGAGTTGACCTGATGATGGAACCAAAAGGGACATAGGAGCTCTGCAATTAAACGACACCACTAAAACAAAAAAAATAACGTTTGATTTACGCATATTAGAGCAGTTTTCTTACTACTAGTTGTACCTATGTAGTCCTAGTAAATAAATTGTAACTCGTAATTAGTAAATAAATTACCTATTTTTGATTTGATTCGTTTCCAGTGTATGTTGGGAACAGGCGTCTAGGCAAAATCATCATTTTAAAATAATGTCAAGGTCGAGACGTTTATTTTTGGCTCTGTTTAGTTTAGCCAGCTATGCGGTGCATTTGGGGTTGCCATTTGTTTTATAAGGAAAATAACTTATTAAAAATTTTTAGATAGAAAAGAATGCAATCTTACTAATATTATAAATGCGAAAGTTACGATGTTTGAATATTTGGATGTTTGGATGTTTGTTACTCAATAACGCCAAAACAGCTGGACGGATTTGGATGAAATTTGGCACAGGCTTAGGATACACTCCGGAATAGAACATAGGCTACTTTTTATCCCGGAAACCCCAACCCCAACCCCAATACCACGCTGGCGAAGCCGCGGGCAAAAGCGAAATTATGAATAATACTTTTTAAAAGGACGTACCTATTTTTCAAAACTATTTTTTTTCTTTCTTCTCTTGACGACATTGTTATGTGCTTCTAGAACACACTAACAGTTTATCATTACGTAGATATAAAAGCTTTTTTGGAAAAGTATTCGTAGAAGTGTAATGTGTATTTACCAAAAATAAAGTAAGATAACTTATTATAAAGTGTTGTTGGCAACCCTTTGAGCAAATTCTAATTTTTGTTGCAAATTGTTGCCAGCTCAAAGTTTGACATTGGCAGATCTCGGAAACCGTAAGTACTTAAGTTTTTTAGATTAGATTTTGGATTATAAATAGAATTTGTTTCCAAATAGAAACATTTCAAAACCGTCTTCGATATTTAGGTACAATAAACTGCATCAGTGCTTCCTAATACCTAATATCTTATACAGCTTAAAACTTTGATAGTGCTAGACATTGTCCTAACTCTAAAGGTGTTGAAGATGATAATTATATTTTACTAGCGACCCGCCTCAACTTCAACTTTGATATTGAATATATATTATGCATCTAATATACACATAAACCTTCCTCTTGAATCACTCTATCTATTAAGACATCCGCCGCATCAAAATCCGTGGCGTACTTTTAAATATCTAAGCATACATAGGGACGAAGCAACTTTGTTTTATACTAATGATGTTGCTTTTCGTCAATTAGTAGGTACGCTCGATAGATGGCGTTAAGGCCATTTTAAAAGTCGCTATGGTTTCATTTTAACCAGAACATACTATTTCTATTAAATTGCCCATACAGATCAGGACACGATAGTTCTCAATTTAACCCTATTAGTGTTCAAAAAGTTATTTTTCAATAAAATTTATTTTTCATTCCACTTTACTTGCTTTATTTTTAACCCTATTAGTGTTCAAAAAGAGTTCAGTTCAAGTTCAACATTACCTTACGGCTGGATATGATATTTCTATAGTACCATATTCTGACAAATAAACATTTTTGATTTGATTTGATTACTTACTTTTCACTATCTCTTTCTTATTTCTACTCACTAATGTCTACATTTCTTCTAATTTCTCCTTTCGCAGGTCTGCTGGAAGAAATTTCTATATGAATTTAAGCAGTACCTTTGTACAATTTCTTTTTCTAATGTAGGTATTTTCTTTAAAATGTAAGTGTAAAATACATAAATATATAAATTACCAGCTCGCGCTCGGTAATAAACAAAAGGCGAATTTTCTACTTTTCATATCTCCATTTAATTTTGGTTACACAAAAATAATGCGTGACCGGTTTCAATCATTTTAAAACTCTGTTTCTATTTTGTTTCTTTAGTACCGAAGTTAGCTGAATTAAAAAATAAATAGGTATATATTTCTACTTTCTGTAGGGCGTTTTCAAATTAGACGTTTTATGTCGGCTCGGTGCCGCAACATTTGCCGTTACGCAGCCGGCCGGTTGACGGCCGTCCTGGGACCTAATTCTGTTATTTTCAAAATATTGTCATTCCAACACGATTCCATTGTCATTTTGCTAAAAGTTCGTAATCTGTTAATTCATAATGGCTGATCATTGGGCGGTCAGTGGTGTCGTTATAGAATTGTGGTACCTACGAGCTGTTTTCTAACGAATTAAAAACTTACACATAACAATATCTCGACAGCGATGCGGAAGATTTTTTTGACGCTTTATTAGATTAGGTTAGGTACTTTTAGTTAAGTTTAAGTTTTAAGGGTTTTATTTATTTTTATTTATGTGTTACATAGACTAAATTAAAATAACATCATTATTACATAAAAAAAATATATATCTGCATAATAAAATTCTAATCGTAAGTCACTGATTATAGGAAATGACATTTTTTTTTTAATTTACCGCATGTGTCAAATATTCATTTGTCATTATGTAGGTACGAGATTACCATTTCTTTAAATGAAGTGTCAGTGATTGATCATTGGAAAGTCAAAATGACGCCATCACATTAGTAGATTACCAAACTTGTCAAAATCAACAATTTTGGAATCAATGATCGACTATTCTGACACTATTGTAATAGCAAACTTGAGGCCCTGTGTCGTCGACCGTTCCCCGCACGATTGTCGCACGTTTTGTATAATGGCAGCTCAAAATTAGTGGCGTGAATTTGAATGAATAAACTACACAAGTCATACGTCGTGAACACCACGCGACTATTGTCCACATTCACGTTCACGCCGGTTAAAGGACCTTCATTCATGGCACTATTCTGGAGCTGTCATAAAAAATGCGATCGTTTTCACGCAATACGACTAACACGTCGCATCCGCACCGCCGGCCACCAACAAACATATAAAATGAGGTTAGGTTAGTGACCCAATTTATAAACCAAGATCATGGATGATTCTATAAAAGAGGAACCAGTAACAATTTTCAAAAAGAAACTAACTGTATTTTTATAAAATAAGTGTTATTACTCTGTATCGGATTTTCTAGCTGATCTTGTAATATATTCTTATAAGTTTGTTGATGAACTTGCATCAATGTTTGCATGCCAAAATGATAGAATGTGTATGGACACTTTGGTATTATTGTTATAACCTTATTGTAATTAATTACCTGCATTCTAAGAAAATAAATCAATATTCTATTCTATTCTATATTCTATGGTAAACCTACTGCTATCACCATTGGATGAGACCATAGGATGAGACTCTCAAAGTTGTACTGATTACGTTTAGGTACCTGTGACAAACAGTCCAGTAGGTTTACAGCTTTGAAATGTGGTGGCCCACAATGGATCTCTTCATAAGGTCTCTTCCACTCACCTAAAGGGTGGTGGAGAGGGCTAATGTGCTCAGAGTTTCCTTTCGCGATTGGATCAGAAATGAAGATATTCTCAGGAGATAGACCTCAACTTTAGCTGGCCTGTCAGCTTAATAGTTAGTGACCCTGACTGCTATGCCGGAGATCGTGGGTTCGAATCCGTTGGCTGTGAGACATGCACCATGGGTCATTGTGGTGACACTTGGGGAGGTCTATACCCAGCGGTGGACGTCTTTCGGCTGGAAAGATTATGTAGGTATGTTAGATTATGATGACATTTTGATTTGATGTGCGAGTTCTATGTCCCGGTCAATCAGTCAGACTCGTGAGATCCTGACGTGATGACCACGGACCTGGGAAGCCCGTAGACCTATTAAACAAAAAAATCTGATAAATTAATTAATAAAATAAAACATGAAAAGAAAAGATTGTGACGACTGGAGATCTTGCTTCTAATTTAAAGTCGGTTACTTATTATTAAACTTATTTAGATAACAGTCTTTGAATAAAGTAATTACTTTTATACAGTACGGATGAAGTACCTACTAATATGTGTACCTATAAATGTATAATTATAATTTTAAAAAGTTCTTGTTACACAGAAACCCAAATTTCTACCGCCTACGTAGTTTTATTAATAGTTAGAATCACCACGAAGTCTGAAATACTGTCGGGTGGCTATTTCAGCGCACAGTTCTTATCAATCTAATGCGATTGTACACCATGATTTCTTTCATAATTCCAGATGGCGTCATTTACACCAATCACGTTGTCAGGTGATAACCTGGGCCAACGACATCGGTACCTCAACTCCTTAGTACGCAAGGCCAAAGAGACCACAGCTGTGATCCAGGATATCGAGGCTCTGCCCGAAGAGTCTGCAGTCGATCGCCACTTTAAAATAGACCTCGCCATACAACTCAAACATGTAGACTATATAATACGTAATTTAAAAGACGATGACATGTTGTACGTGAGCAGAGCCCTGAAAGCAACATGGCTTATAGACCACCGCGACATTATTAACCCTAAATACTTGGAAGATGTGCTCTTTCCAGAAATGATCAAACCAGCAGTTACTAAAATGAAGCACTGGCTTTATATCAATCTACGGGACCCAGCAACGTGTCAGGAGTTCTATCAGCACTACAAAGACAACACAGTTGAATATGCCGTAAAGTTTCTTATCCGCTGCAATCAAGAGTTCATACTAGCAGAGGCTCCCAAGATATTGAATAAATTATCTACTCATTCATTAAAAGTATTGTGCGAGAAATGTCCTGGAGTTGCCAAGATATATTTTGATTCATTGGCGACAGATGAAGATATGAAAAAATACTATCTAAAAGGAGAACAGTCCTACTACAACAGTGTCAAATGTGTACTGAAGTTAGATGCAGATGTGTTCCTCGACATCACGGAAAAATATTTCAATATGAACCGCTTCAGCAGACTCAGTCCTTTGGCGACTGACTACATCCTACGCTACCACAAAACTAGATTCACAAATAAGTTGGAGCTGTACGTTGCGTATTTCCTGCACATCCCGACTGTTGCTGCTCGACTCAGTGTCGAGGAGTGTCAGGAAGTAGTGCTAAAGCTAGCACGAGCGAGCTACTTGCACAATTGGTTTCAGTATAAAGTGGTGGAGCCGCTGATAAAGCGTCTTAAACCCGACAAGAGAGCGGCGTTCAAGAATCTAGTGTTCGTAAAGAAGAATGTCGGGGAGCGGGTGCTGGAATGGCCGTACCCCACACCGCAGTCACCCACATATCCCGAGTCTGGCCCGCACATATTCGATGACGAGGATTATAGGCCCGTTTGCGGGACGATAAAGTGCAAGGGCATCACCAAAAGATTTAAAAGTCCGCGCAATTACATGGTACAACCGTGTGAAGAAAGGAAATCGGAATTAGATTGGTTATTTGATGAGTTCCGGTTTATCGGATTCGACCGAGCCCTACACGACCTAGGACTACGGTTAGGAGCTGCTGGTTCTGCGGACCGGAGACTCGATATATTCCTAGTTCTAGTGAGCAAGAGCGGCGGGCGCAGTGACGCGGTGTCGGCTCTCTTGCGTCTAGCTGCCCGCCACAGCAACGAGCCGCCGCACATTCGCGCCTCCATACTGCGCAGCCTCGTCAAGCGTGCTGACGTCTGGCGCCTCCCAGAAGATATCTGGCAAGACTTTCTGGCATTTGGGCACGGACTCGGGCTCGACGGCGCACCATCTGAAGCCGCGTGCCGTGAGGGACTGCACTGCGTCGTAATTCGTCAGTTACTAACCGGCGAATGTGACCAAGTTGTCCGTGATGCTTTTCTGAATGACTTCTCAACACTGGCAGAATATTCCCTTAAGGTGGACGAGAGAGTGCGCGTTGCTAATGGTCTTCAAAACATGTTGTCAGCGGCCGCCACTGACGCCGAACCAGCTGTAGCTGCCAAACGGATTTATCAACTACTCGATGTAATTGAAAAATACCATGTTCGCGTCGAAGCAGCATCAGCTACCGTGGCAGCAGTGAAGAGCTTAGCTTTGCGTGATGCTAGCGTCGCTTACTCCTTATTACAACGGTTATACAACGCAAGGATCGGACGTCGCGAGTTGCTTCGAGAAAACTTAACGATTCGGCGCGATCAGGAGGCGCTCATGAACGCGCTGCGTCACGACCCGCCTGCCCTCGAAATCGAAAAAGTTGTAGATATAATAGCTACTGGTGGATCAAAGTTCGACCAATTTGTTTCGAAGCTGATTTTATATTTCAACCTGAAGGAAGACATAACAACAGAATTAAAGAAATCGTTAAAAGAGAAGATCACTCTTCAACAGAATGAAAGTTGCAAAAATGTTAGAATTATGCGACCATTGGCAAGTCTCTTAAATCAAGATTTTGAGGACGAAATACGTCAGTTGGACACAGACGGCAAAGAAAGTGCGAAGTTTGCAGCGGCGCTGAGAGCCTGCGCACACCGCGCCCGGCCTGCAGTCAACTTGGCGGAGTGGGGCTGGCGCAAGGCTGGCGTGAAAGCTGTCGCGACGCGAGCGATGCGATGCCGAGAAATAGAAAGAGCTGCATTTACCCGCGCGTTAGCGGCTGAACGACGCACTGTGCGAGTAGCATTAGCACTGAGTATGCGCTCTGCGGGAGGATTACTGCTAGACGCCTTCACATCAGCAGCAAAACTACGTCCCGTAGTGGCACTGCGTGCTGCGTTACCGTACTTCCGTCACCATGGTACTGCTGCTGACCCCAAAGTGTGGGATATCATTAAACCTTTGTTTTCTACTGTTGATCTCTCATCCCGCAATCGACTTCGGCAGTTACTAGAAAATACCAATTGGATACCGTCTCACATCAAGACTGATTACTGTGGAACGCTGTTCTTTGCGCTTGAAAAAATCTCCAGATCAGTATCTAACTTTGTGCTGCACGATCTGTGCATGCTCCTTCCTGAGGCAAACGTAGATACGATCGAAAATATTTTACTTGTTATGTCTAGTGAGGTTGAACCAAAGATAGCCTTCCCTGCAATCTTTGTCAGGTACTTGATGCTGTCCAGAGATCACGAAGACTTAGAGAGAAGATTTGCTAAAGTTGGTGATCGGTTTTTGAAACGTATAGAAGGTCAGCGTTGCGAAGAAGATCCGGACTTTCCTTGGAAACTTAATCAGATTATGAGGAGTTTAAAGTACAATGCGGCTTTTTTAGACATGAAATACTCGTCGTGTTTGACAGTGATCGAGAGGATCTTAGCGTGGATGCTGAAGTTCATGCCGAGAGAAGAATATTTTGAGAAATATGTAAATGTGCATTTAACAATGTTGTACTTTAAAGCTGTTAGACAGAGTATGAAACAGATGCCGGAAGTTTTTGCAGACCCGAAGAGGAGGAAGTCGGAGGGTGTGGATACTGTGGGCTTCGTCTTCGGCAGATATATAGTCAAGGAGGTGGCTGAACTTGCGAGCAAATACTTCGACTCTATAATAGAACTGTATATGTCCGCTTTGGTTGTTTATTTAGGTGCAAACTTTAACGGGGCAGTTTCGACAGCGAAGTTCGTTGGATCTCTTCTCAAAGGTATACTGGCAGAAGCAGTCGGTATCCAGCGCCGCATGGCGGTATACATCCTCCGTGATCTTCGATGCGACATTAAAGAATTTATTAGAAAAGAGATTGAAGAAATAATGGTACAGGATAATTGTATTGAATTATTTGTTTATGCTGAAATATTGAATTGATTGGTAGTTTTTTTATATTGATATAAACTAGTACTTGACTGCGATACTACCTGATGGTAAGCAGTGCTGCAATTATTGTTATTAGCCTATTCACACTATTCTAACTTAAGCTATGAATTTTTGTTTTCGTCATACACGCCCATAGGTACATAATATATAATGTATTTTTACGTGTAGTTTACAGGTTTCAGCGTGTTACTGTAATTGTTTTTTTATAAAAAATACAACATTGTATTTAGTAAGTCATCTTTTTCATTTTGCAATACTTATTCACTGAGTAGACGTAGTGGGTTTCGTCTTTGGCAGATATATAGTGAAGGGGTTTTTTTTTATGGTAGGTGAAAATCATCCAATGACGAAACCCGCTCTTGGGCGGACCGGGAGACCAGTGTCAGACTCTTACTGACTAAAAAAAACCTACCCCGTACCTATAGTGAAGGGGGTAAATTAACTTCCACTCTACACAAATGTCCTTTCTTTGTTTCTAAGTTTGACTTACACGAATACTGACAAATCCTTGCACTGATTGGACAGGTCTACTCAAATTTGGTGGTTCTTTCTTCAGAAGACTAGTTCTCATACGATTTGACCATTACATGGTTACTGTATGGATTTTAAAAAAGATTTTGACCCCTGAGTTTGTTTCGGTGTTTCTTCTCAGGGTAGCAAGCTAGGAAACTCCGGACTCATCTAGCTTAAACTGCCGAAAAGAAAAAAAAAATTACGTGTAACAGTATTATTTTAAAACCTATTTACAAAATAAATATTATTTATCAATCCAAAAGAGAACTGTGTACCATCGAAGACACTTCCACCTGACCATCACTAAGTTCAACTTAACTCTTACAGTTTTCAAGATAGAGTGAACGATCACTATGTTTCTCTTCCGTCTTAGTTGCACATTAGTAAGTATGTATTATTTTATTTTTATTATACCTATAGTATGTATTCTTATGATATTTATTTTACTTTGTGTATATATATTTATTTCCTATTTATTAATTATTGTGTGTGTACTAATTTTCGTTTTCAGTTACACACAAAGTCTAATTCTATTGTTCTAAGTCTCCTTTCGCAGGTATGCTGGAAGAGATTTCTTTAGAAATAAGCTTCACCTCTCTACCTATTTTTCTGTACTGTATCCTTCTTCTTGTCTTGTTTTCCGTTGTGTGTTAATAAATTGTTAAATAAATAAGTTCATTTTTGCTTGTACTTGAAACGAAAACTTCAAAGGTTTGGCGCCGCGCCATAGTATTCAAGAAAAATGTTTTTTAAGTGAGGCAGAAATGAACTTTATTTTAGAATATAAATGCTTGTGGCCCCAGCATTTATATTTGTAGGGGCGTAGCTCATGTGATGCCTGCAAAGAGATTATACTACTTATTAACTAACGGACTGGCCTGATACGTGTTTCGAAGGATGTTAGCAGCTTTAGAATAAGTTTATTTGATAGAAGAAAAGAGTTGACTGAAGCTTTTTGGTTTTTAGGAAATGACATAATTTGATGTATAATGAAATAAGTTGATGAAATATGTAAATGTAACGATTACTGCGACGTCTGATCTTTCATATTGAAATACAAACCGTTGACCTAAGCCCTCCCAGAGCTAGACCCCAACAGTACTAAGGAGTGGTGTGGCACCGCAACGCTGGGCCCAAGTCTGCTACAAAGAGTATAATAATATAATAATAGGGGAGAAGAGAGCCCACTTGCGCTATTTTTAAGCATACAGATTCGAAACTCCATCTACATTTCTTAACTGGAATTAACGTTTTATAGGCAGACATACACGCATACAGATCGTAGGAAGGCTTATGTGTGTACTTACCTACTTAGGTGTATGCAATTTATATTAGCAATTACTTTGGTGTTATGTTGTTTATTACAATAGTGTCAAAATGGTCTGTCATTGGTTTCATAACTGTTAGGTATGTGTTTCAGCGCTTATTCGAGTAGGTGGGCGTGACGCGCGAGGCGCAGGCGCTAAAGTTCGTTCCGAAACGCATTACGGTGAATATGTCTCTGGAGCCCTAGTCTGCCATTTTCATAATCGTCATTTCGAGGACACGACCACTTTTGTCATTTTGCTAAAAGTTCGTAATCTGTTTAAATAATTAATGGCCGAACAGTGGTCGATCAGTGGTCTTGTTATAGAATTGTGGTATGAGTTGTCGTGTAACGAATTAAAAGCATAGCTACACACTGACGTTCTATTGGTAGGTCAAAGGAACTGGCAATATTTTAGCAGATTACCGCAAATCCTTTTTTAGTGTTCGCTTACGTCATAAAAGGAAGCCTTGTGCAAAATTTCACTCTCCTAGTCCCGGTAGTTTCGGCTGTGCGTTGATATGTCAGTCAGTCAGTTTCTCCTTTTATATACACCGTTAAATTTTAGTCGTTTTAATCCCTTGGAGGATCGATTCAGTACATGAAACACTATCGATTGGTAAAGTTAGAATGAAAAAACAAAGTACTTTTTTTTTAAACTCGAATTAATTTACGCATGTTCTAAATTGATTTCTTTAAGTAAACGTCAGCTGGGCGAGTTCAATGACCTGTAGGTAGTTAGTACGCAACGATCGACAACTACCTACAAGGTCAATGACTCGTTTACTTAAAGAAATTAATTTCGTAAATGCGTATATCAATAAGAGATTTAGAAAAAAAAGTACTTTATTTTTTTATTTTATCTACACAAATCGATAGTGTTTCATGTACTGGATCGACCCTCTTCGGGATTAAAACGACTAAAATTTAACGGTGTATTATAGAAGATTACCAAAAAGACCAATCAGACTGTAATAGCATACATGACGCCCAAGGGCCAGGGCACAGACTACTTAGGCCTACCATCCATGGCCCGGATGCGTAATTTCAAAGACATGTATTCGTCAGTACCTATACGCTTGGTGTACCTACGCCTAAAGCTTATATACACTACAGCTGTCGGATCTTGGGGCGTTTGAAGTTAGGCTCTACGAATTTTAGTGATTGAAAAGTCGTACAAAAATAAAGCTTTTAAAAAAATAAATTCCAATAACAGTTTTTAACAGCAATAACAACTGGAAATTGCATTTATTTGTTTAAACCATTTTTTTTACGAGTTAATTTCAGACGCGCCAAGATCGGACGGCCGTAGTGTACAATGAACGGCGTCACTAAGGGGGGCGCAGGGAGGGACTACGCCTCCCCCCACTTGAGAATAGATTGATTTATTTTATCTAATCTGCCATCATGACATTTGTCAACCACTTGTAAACTTGTCATTTATGTAAACTCGATTAGTTAAAAGAAACATTATTTGAACAACCATCAAATGTCGAATCCCGCCCTCGGGCGGAGCGGGAGACAGATTCAGACTTCTACTGACTAAACGATCCACCGTTCCTTCTTGCCTTAGTTCCAGGACCGAGGTGTTCTGCTTTCGCATCAACCTGCTGGGCCCCTACAATTGCTGACAACTCCTTGACGCGCGCGGGAACAGTGCGCGCCGATATACGTACTATGTAGGTACGAGATTCTGTTATAAAATTACAGGGTTGCCAACCCATTTTATAATAACGTACCTTTCTTATTTAATTTTAGGTAAATATACTTTACACTTATGCATAGGTACCTACGCATAATTTGCGCTTTAGACGTGGAATTGCGGATACCAGCCCGACATACTATACTATACTTATGTATAAAAATAAAGCAAATATGAAGATACATTATTTTCATATTTGAAAAAGTCCGCCTTTATACCTTGTGTTGCATAAAGAATAAATAAATTAATAATAAATAAATAAATTTTAAATCTTAACATGCGCAAAAGTGAAACAATAACATGAATTAATTCCCTCATCCTTCATCATCATCATCATTTGAGCCCAAAAACATCCACTGTTCATTTATCCTTAGGTCATCATCATCATCAGCCTTATTAATGTTCCCATTATTAATGTACACAAAGTAATGCGCCTGGCTGGGTTGGAACCCGCGACCTACAACTCGTAAGTCGGGGCCGTTACCACTCGGCCACCACTGCTCTATAATTATCCTTAGGTACATAAATCTAATGAGAAACGGTTGGTGTGTCCTAGAGGCACATGAAAAATTGTCTTAAATGAAGTAAAAATAAGAATGATGAATGAATCTATTAATAAATTAATATTTAAGTCCCTACAAACGAAAGCTAATTAATTATCTACACTTCTACACTAATATAACAAAGAGGTAAAGTTTGTTTTTTTTTGTTTTTTTGCTTGTAGGAGGTAATCTCTGGAACTATTCGTTCGATTGGAAAAAATTTAGCAACAATAAAAAGCTGCTTTACTCCTGAGTGACATAGGCTATATTTTATGTACGCGGGCGAAGCCGCTGACAAAAGCTAGTATCATTTAAGTTTGGTCGTTTAAGTAGTTCTTCCATTATAATTTTCGCAAAAACTTACCTATGGAAAAATCTCAATTCACGAATCGAAAATCTGTAAGAATATAAGTATTTTATAAATATTAATAATGTATGGAAGAGCGCAGTCTCCTAATACAGGCTTCATACGCTTACAAGGAGGCTTCAAACACCACTGATGTAAAAGAACTTGTAAATTGATATTAAACCTTTTCCATTTTTTATAAGAATAGATTTTCGATTTAATTCACGCCTTGATTAAACTACACAAGTCTTACTCTGCGAAAACTGTATACATTCACGTCCACGCCTGTTAACGGAGATTCACGGCGCTAATCTGAGGCCGCCGTAAATTACGAGATTTTTAGTTGTCGATTGTACGAAAAAAGACGTCAAAGGCTGGCAACCTTAGTTATTGATTTATGTGGTATCTAGTCTGTGATATCAGTGAGTCTTATCATTGTTTTGAGTCGCGATTTTTGCAATTCTTCTAAATATTGTCGAAAGTAAGGACGTGAAGATTAAATCCCGTATTGAGTTCACCCCAAAATTGTAAGGTAAATGTCAAAGACATATTTGCAATTATTAATTTAGTTTTTTGTTTATTTACACAGTATTGCGCGGCAAATAAATTGAACCTATATGACTGTCGTTTCTATGGTTGCCGCTTCGATCAAGACCCTTTAATCAGGTACTGCGCATAGAAGGACGATCGCCATTTTGGCTCTACGTAATTGCTGGGTATTGTACACAAATACCTCCTAAAAAAAAATAGATAATTTTTTTACACTAAGTATAAACATTAGTACAAAGGCATTTTTTGTTGTAATTGTAGTTTTTAGTAATATTTAAGTCTTAATTAGGGCTACCGGATTTTTTTTTCAGCTTTTATGGAAAAAATACTTTTTTTTAATACCGTATCATTGTATGGAAAAATAATACGATACGGTATTTAAATTTTTAACTCGTCACCAATAAATAATAAAATCAGATAACACTGATCTACGAATTTTTACTTTAAAAAAGTATTGTTTGTGTAAAGTAGCTTTTTTCCCGTATTTATTACCTACCTATAAAGTTTCTTTTTTATTTATTTTACCGAACTGAATACAAATGATGGTAAATGATTTTTATTTTGTAAGTAGGTTTTTACAAACTCTTTTAGACGTAAATATTTTTCTTTATTTTTCCTTTTTTTCGTCTATTGAAACTTGATTAGGCCGGTGTTTCCTAGCTGAGAAGAAACACCGAAACAAACTCAGGGATATAAAAAATAATCTACACTATCTACACTAATATAATAAAGAAAAGTTTGTTTTCATGTTTGTAGGAGGTAATCTCTGGAAGTACTGGTCCGATTGGAAAAAAAATTAGCAACAATAGAAAGCTGCTTTACTCCTGAGTGACATAGGATATTTTATGTACGCGGGCGAAGCCGCTGACAAAAGCTAGTTACTTTTATAAGTAAATATAATAATATCAACATTATCAAGTCTAAGGTACAAAAAGAAAAATGTTAAAGTAATGATATTTATAACAAAACCATAACAAATAAAAAAATAAATTACTTTTACTTATCAGCTTGTATTTAGTATGGTTATATATACCTACGTATGAATTAGTTAAATTATGATAGAAGTGAGTTATGTAGGAGGTTACCGTCGAGGCGTTATAGCTTTCGACTACCGTAATTACACACACGGACAGAGAGACAGAATAGTACATTGTTATACGAGGGATGAAAGTTAGTTATTTAGTCCCGAGAAATTTCTTGGCGACCGAGCGACAGCGAGGTCGCTAATAGTTCGAGGGACTAAATAACTCTTTAACCCGAGGTAAACACTGTGCTTTTCATTACGAATACGAGGAAAATAAAAATAATAATAAAAACCAGAGTCGTCGTCAAATGTCTTCGTATGTTTTTAGGTAGGTATGTTTTCTCCTCAAAGAATCTTGCGTTAAATTTATATCTGAAGCTGATAAACTTATCGTGTTAATACAAATGTCTTATAACAGAGATTTAGCAAAATGTAAACAAAACTACACCTCGAAAAAAAAATCAAGAATGACCAAATCGGCCACAGATTATAGAGAGACTTTACCCGCCTTTTTATTTTTTTTAGTCGTCGTCTGGCTATTCAGTCAATATTTTTCATTTTATCATTGTAAAAATGGGTCAGGTCAACATTTTTCTCAAATATAATATTAGTTTTAATGAAATAGTTGAAAGTAAATTAAAATAAAGTCATTAAAAAAAAGTATTTTTAAATTATTTCTATCTCTATGTCATTTTAATTATTGTACTGGCAGTATAAAAATTTGGGTCACGGTTCAATAGAAATGTCAAAATAGAACTAGTTTTTTTTTTATATTTGCTGTCTGAATATTAAAAAAACAACTGTCAGTTGTAAAATAAAACACCATAGGGAGTAAAAGTACTTCTTCCAACCCTGTCCGCAGGCAACTTTACACCTACTTTCAGAGTATGAGTAATGAAAACACAATTAAAGAACAATAAGCGTGTGAACGGCGGCGTTCGTTAGGCCTCAAGAATTTAAGACCCGAGCCGTGGCAAGGGTCTTAAGAGAGTCAAGAACGGTAATCTTTCATTACTCACGCATGTGTAGGTATCATACGACGTTTTTCAATACACTTGAGAAGAAAATAATCCAGTCAAAATAGACATTCCAGTTTGCATTAATTCCCAACAAGCTGGAAATCATAATTTAGTCTATTTTGACTGTACTAAAAATAATTTTGGCTAACTATTATTACAACAGTAAAACTAATAATTTATTCATAACGTGGCGGTAAAAAATTAATCTGTTTTCATATGCGCGCGCATTAATTTTTTTTTTTACCTGTAATATGTGAAGGCTTTGGATATATAGTCTTTTGAGCCTAGTCGTCGTTCGTTTTCTTGGGTGAAAAGTTTTTATGATAATGTGATACCATAACTATTTAGTAATCTGTGGTGATACATAGTGACCACATTCTATTGTTCGGATGTAATTTCTAGTATTTCTGTATTATTCGATTCTATTTAAATAAAATAAATACAGCCTTTTAGACGGCAATAGACCACAAAGAAAAAACATTTTTTATTCGAACAACCGATTTATACATTTTCTTTAATACATAAATCGTTTATACAAGTTAAAATGGCCGAAATTGAATAAAACTAGCAAGTAAGAATTGAACGAACACCATAATTATGTGAAATTTGTTCGTATCAAAATGTCACAGTTTTGTAACAGATGCTACTATATACCTAAGTGGAGTGAAATAAGAGCCACTTTCTGAGCAAGTGTGTTGAAAACAGACAACGACTTGACTCAAAAGACAATATGTATATCCAAAGCCAGAGATGTCATGCTGATGAGATGATGATGATGATGATGGGGTGTTTGTAAACAACTCAGTTGCAGTAGCAGCTACTGACTCTTTGTTATTATTTCCAGATGGCGTCTTGGACACCAATGACGTTGTCAGGTGACAACCTGGGCCAACGGCATCGACACCTCAACTCCTTAGTACGCAAGGCCAAAGAGACAACAGCTGCGATCCAGGATATCGAGGCTCTGCCCGAAGAGTCTGCAGTCGATCGCCTCTTTAAAATAGACCTCGCCATACAACTCAAACATGTAGACTACATAGTACGTAATTTAAAAGACGATGACATGTTGTACGTGAGCAGAGCCCTGAAAGCAACATGGCTTATAGACCACCGCAACATTATTAACCCTAAACACTTGGAAGAGGTTCTCTTCCCAGAAATGATCAAACCAGCAGTTACTAAAATGAAGCACTGGCTTTACATCAATCTACGGGACCCAGCAACGTGTCAGGAGTTCTATCAGCACTACAAAGACAACACAGTTGAATATGCCGTAAAGTTTCTTAGTCGCTGCAGTCAAGAGTTCATACTGGCAGAGGCTCCCAAGATATTGTCTAAATTAACCCCTCATTCATTGAAGGTATTGTGCGAGAAATGTCCTGAAATTGCTAAGATATATTTTGATTCATTGGCAACAGATGAAGATGTGAAAGAACGTTATCTTGAACAAGATAAATCATACTACTACAGTGTGAAATGCGTACTGAAGTTAGATGCAGATGTGTTCCTTGATTTCACGGAAAAGTATTTCATTATGAACCGCTTCAGCAGACTCAGTCCTTTGGCGACTGACTACATCCTACGCTACCACAAAACTAGATTCACTAATAAGGTGGAGCTGTACGTTGCGTATTTCCTGCACATCCCGACTGTTGCTGCTCGACTCAGTGTCGAGGAGTGTCAGGAAGTAGTGCTAAAGCTAGCACGAGCGAGCTACTTGCAGCATTGGTTTCAGTACAAAGTTGTGGAGCCACTGATAAAGAAACTCAGTCCTGACAAGAGAGCGGCGTTCAAGAAACGGGTGTTTGTTGACAAGGATGTCGGTGTCTGTGAAGATAGATGGCCGTACGAACTACCTGCTCCCCCGGTGCGCTCCGACTTTGGACCACATATCTTCGATGATCAAGACTTTACTTACTGTCAAATTGTCACATCAATTCGTTATTCACCAGTTGACGACGTGAGAATCTCCAGCGGTTGTGGGTTGTACAGCACTAATGACCATTTTCGCAGCAACGTGGGGATGAATCATGACATGCGAGGGAAAACTGATCTGGAGAGATTGTTCCAAGAGTTTCGTTTTATTGGTTTCGAGCGCGCGTTTTTCGAATTGGGTCAGCGATTGAATAGTACGAGTACTCCTGACAAGCGGCGTGATATCTTCATGGTTTTGGTGAGTAAGACTGTTGGACGTACAGACGCGGTGTCAGCCCTGTTGCGTCTCGCAGCGCGTCACATAAGTGAGCCGCCGCACATACGCGCCGCCATACTGCGCAGCCTCGTCAAGCGAGCTAAAGTCTGGCGCCTGCCTGCTGACGTCTGGCAGCAACTACTAGATTTCGGCCATGGACTCGGGCTCGACGGTAGAAGAGCTAAACCTGCATGTCGTGAGGGACTGCACGCCGTCGTAATTCGCCAGTTACTAGCCGGTGAATGCGAGCAAGCAGTCCGCATAGCGTTTATGAAAAAGTTTTCAACACTGATAGAATATTCACTGAACGTGGACGAGCGAATGCGCATTGCTGACGGTCTCCAAAACATATTGTTAGAGGCTGCTACAGACGCCGTACCTTTCATTACTTTAATTCGACTTGGACAATTACTAGGTGTTTTAAAAACATACCGCATTCGGCTTGAGCCAACATCACCAGCACTCAAAGCAGTAATGGCTTTTGCTTCACAAAACGCGTCTCTCGCGCGTCCTGTGCTGGAGTGGCTCTACAGTGATAGAATTGCGCGGCGTGAGCTGTTGCACCACAACATCAAGTTCCAACGACATGAAGCTGCGCTTCTGAACGCACTGCGGCATGAACCCAAGCTAGTGTTGGATATGATTGTTGCTGCCCATACTAGTTCTGATGCAGAGTTGACTGAAGCTGATTTCGATAATTTGTCTGACCAACTGTCACTATCATCCGATAATGAGTTTGATCTCCCGATGGTTCCTATTCCTATATACATTACTCCTCGTCTTTCAAACTTTGATAGGTTCACTTCCAAGCTAACTGTTTACTTTGGAGACTTTACGCCACATCTCCGAACCATTCTGAAAGAGTTTATTGCCCAAGAGCAAAATGTTAAACTGGCTCGACAGCTGGCAAGTCTTTTAGGAAATAATTTTGAGAACGAACTGCGGGAGTTTGAAGCAGCGGGTAAAGAAAGCGCAAAGTTTGCGGCGGCGCTGAGGGCCTGCGCACACCGCGCCCGGCCTACAGTCAACTTGGCGGAGTGGGGCTGGCGCAAGGCTGGCGTGCAAGCTGTCGCGACGCGAGCGATGCGCTGCCGAGAAAGAGAAAGAGCTTCATTTACCCGTGCGTTAGCGGCTGAACGACGCACTGTGCGAGTAGCCTTAGCACTGAGCATGCGATCTGCTGGGCCGAGGGAGTTACTACTTGAGACCTTCACGACAGCAGCACAATTGCGTCCTGCGGTGGCGTTACATACCGCGCTACCGTACTTCCGTCGTCTCGGCGCTAACGCTGACTCCGGAGTATGGGACATCGTTAAGCCCCTGTTCTCCAGTGTAGACCTAGTGCCCCGCGTCAGGCTTCGTAAACTCCTCGGAAACACCGACTGGATCCCATCCGCTATCAAACCTGACTACTGCGCTACTTTGTACATAGCTATCAACAAAATCGCCAGCTCCAATGCCAACGATGTGCTTTGTAATTTGTTAAAATTACTTCCTGACACCGATGGGTCTATTGTAAAGAGCATATTACTTGAAATTCTTAACCATGCCGACAAGAGCAGTCCGGCGATACCATACCCTGCTATTTTTATTCGATACTTGATGCTGTCCACAAGTACTGATGATTTAGAGAGCAGATTTGAAGTAATAGGCAATCAGTTTTTACAAATTATGCAAACTCTACATTCCGAAGAAGACAAATGGTTTCAGGAAAGGCTGGAACAAATTTTGAAGAGTTTAAAATATAATGCTGCATTTTTTAACACTAGATGTACATCGTGTTTGTCAGTGATGGAGAGGATTTTAACTTGGCTACAGAAGCTTATGACAAAAGAAAAATATTTCGACTACTACACGCAAGTACGTTTAACAATGTTGTATTTCAAAGCTGTAAGACAGAGTATGAAGCAGATGCCGGAAGTTTTCGCAGATCCGAAGAGGAAGAAGTCGGAGGGTGTGGAGGCTGTGGGATTTGTCTTCGGCAGATATATAATTGAGGAGGTCACTGAACTTGTGAGCACATACTTCGACTCAATAATAGAACTGTATACATATACTTTAACTGACTTCTTGGGGAGTTACTTTGTGAAAGCAAAATCAAATCCGATGTTCATAGGTGCGATTCTTAAAGGTATTTGGGAAGGAGGAGCTGGTGTCCAGAGGCGTATAGTGGTGTATATCCTGAAAGATAAGCGGCTAGACGTGGACGACTCTATGAGAAAAGAACTAGAGAAACTTATGTTAAACGAAAAGGCTTTAGAGATTTTCATTCACAGCGAAATATAAATGCTTACGGGAAAAAAAAAACAAAAACTATGATATAAATGTTTGCGGTAAGTTTAAAAGTATTCTTTAAAAAAGATAACTTAATAATTATCGTACTAGTGTTTATCTGTATTTTTAACATTTTCTGAATGAATAAACTGATTTTAAAAAGTATGCAGCAAAGCATGAAGTTTTAGTGACAATTAACGTGATCTCCTGGTGGAATTTTGGCGAAAGGTCTTCTGGAAGAGCCGAATGGATGAAGCTTGGTTTACCCTACGAGAGGGTTACCTAATACCTAACGTGTTGCAAATTTGGCCGACGGCCCTTGTTGCTCGGGCTTCGGGGGCCCCGTATTAAGGCGGTAGCTACGCCCCTAGAGTAAGACACACTTTCCGTAATTTTTTATATTGAGTTTGTTATAAGGGGGGCCTGAGTATTTTTTTAATTCCTTGGAGCACATTCTTTCAGCTGATGCTTGATTTTTTCAAATAACAGATGAGGGTAATTGAGGTCAAAAATGTAGTAACAAATTGTATTATTTAACATCATTGGCATTAAACAGCGAGGCAACCTATTCGCGATGTATTAATAAAAGCATTATCTAGCATGTAATATTTTTTTTATTAATTTTAAAGAAGGCTTACCTACATACTAATAACATAATGTGAGTAATGTGTTTATTATAATAAAATAACATATGAGGGGAGGTCCTTGTTCTACCGTATTTTAGATCACTGTATCTGGTGTCAACATGAAAATAAACGTGTTTTTTTAGTAGTAGACGGACTTTCCCTGGTAATTGGCGCAAAACCGTCACAATTGCTTGTAATCTAATAGATATTTGCACGCATGTGAACATTTGGAAATAAAAGTTAATCAAGTGTAAACTCCTTTCGAGTAGGTAGGTACTTTAATTAGAGACATAATAGAAAGAGAATAGGTGTGCCATCGCGCGGGCCTCAATAGTTTAACGAGTACGGTATAAAGTAGCAATCATAATTTATAACAGTAAAATCATAAAATGGGGCACAAGTAAGTCTGGTGTGTTTTCAATGAAAGGGATTGTCAATATTTAAATCAGTGTAACCACTGATTATTTATATATTACTAGCGACCCGCCCCAGCTTCGCACGGGTACTGATATTGAAAATATTTTGCATGTATATACACATAAACCTTCCTCTCGAATCCACTCTAGGTATCTATTAAAAAAACAACATCAAAATCCGTTGCCTACTTTTAAAGATATAAGCATACATAGGTGTTGGTGACGAGTGAAGACAATTGTGATTAGTGATCTGTGATTAGTGATCTGTGATTAGTGATTTGTGATTAGTGACAGTAATTAGCGATTGGACACGTAAGTTAATTAGTATTAATTATTTTTAAGGACACGGACACGTTTGTCAATCACGTAGAAGTAATAATAACTTGTACTATGATAACATTCAACAATTGTGAATATTAGTCAATTCTGTATAGTAATTAGCTCATAAGTTGTTAATAACGCTGGGTAAAATCACCAGACACATTTTCCAATAAGATTTATGTCAGTATCCTTATTAGATTAACATTTAGAATCTCTTTAGTGTGACAATAGAGATGACTTTACCCATCAAAGAATAATATTTGTACGTAAACATTTGTAAAATAGCCGTAAGTCTGCATATTGTATACCATTTTAAAGGAAATAACGTAAAGATTTAGATACAACATAAATAAGACCTGAATATTGTAAAAACAATAGATATTTAACCCCAGGACCATAAATAGTTAAATGAAAGTAATTGTACAAAACAGTTTAAAAACCATGGCTCTCGTTATGGTAAAGTTTGGAAGTAAATTAGCGAGCATGGAATTTTGATTTTTGTCGTCTCCGGTCCTGACAAGTTTTCTCCTTTTGTGAACCAAGAAATCAAGAATAAAGAAGATTGAACCTTAAGATCAGTGTTTTCATGAGAATCCCCTACAAAATATTGGTCCTTCGAGAGCCGGATTCAAGAAACCGAAGCTGGGAAATTGAAGAATTACAGTTCATCGGTTGAAGATCGTGAAAAACTTAAGATTCATTCTATGAAGAGGTTTACAAGCTTCGTCCGTCATATCAAAGGAACTCCGTGTTTGAAGAATTCGAAGCTCAAGTACAACGTCTCACCGTGTTGGTAGGTCGACCCTGCCACTACTTGCACCCACCTGGAAAGTACTTAAGCGACGTTGCAACTTGGAAGCCGAAAGTTTTTTACTTGAGGAAGGTGAATTGAAGATCCAATAGGAAGATCAAGACTTAGGAATTGGACTTCAAGACCTAGGTTCAAGATTGGAACTTGAAGTAAAAACTTTTCGAAGACTTCGTCGAAGTTTATGCTGAGAAGATAGCAAGCACTAAGAAGATTTTTGAGTGTGTTGCCCCTTCTTGAAGCCCAGATATGATGACGAGAAGCCGAAAGGGAGACAGTTCGAGGTCAACTACCGAAGAAGAGACCAGTGGTGGCGACACTACGACTACAGGAACAACATCGGGTACTACATCTGAAACAGTCACTGAAGAAACCACAACGGCTGAAGAAACCACTGTAGTCGAAGATGCCGACATCACTTTGATTGAAAACAAAGAAAAGAATAAGAAAAAGGCAAGATCTAATTCCAATAAGAACAATTCCAATAAGAAAAAGGAATTGGAAGCAAGATTGGAGTTGGAAAAATTGAAATTGGAAGAAGTCCAATTGAAGACTAAGTTAGCAAGCACCAGATTGGAATTAGCGCGCGCTGAAAATTGCTCGGACGACAGTGAAGATGAAGACGCTGAAGCCGAAGCAGCCGCAGCGAAGGCAACTGCGGCCTGGGTGTCGAAGACCAAGAATGTGGAGCGCAACGAGGGGGAGCCAAGCAACGCTGACCCGAGCACCTCGAGAATAGCACCGACCACATCCAGTCCCACAAATCAGCTGGCCGAAGCCATTCTAGAAGCAGTGAAGTCCGTAGCAGAAAATAAGACGTCTTCAATTATGCAGCGCGCACCGAAATACGTAAGCGAGTTGCATCCATTCGAGGGCGATCCTAGAGACTGGATGGCCTTTAAAGCAACATATGAAGACACACAAGCACTCTTCAGCGACATTGAAAACATGGGAAGATTAAGAAGAGCCATTAAAGGCAAAGCCAAAGAAGCTGTCAAGTCGCTTCTCTTCACACAAATAGACCCGAGAGAGGTCATAACGGCCTTAGAGCGTCGGTTTGGAAGACCTACGTACCTGATACGGAGCGAAGTGGAAAACATCGAGAAGCTTCCTGCCATGTCAGAAGATGCAAGAGAGTTGGTGCGTTATGCTGGGGCGATATCCAACACCGTCAGCGTCATAAAGCAAATGAAGAAACAAAGTTACCTACACTCCAGTGACATCTCGAACAGAATTATTGAGAAAATGTGTACTCTGATACGCTTTAAGTGGTTCGAGTATCGTGCAGCCAAAGAAGACGAAGATGAACCAGTGCTACTCAGTCTCATGCACTTCTTCAACAAAATGGTGGATCAATTCGAGATGCATGACTTCATGGGATCCAAAGTGAAGAGAGAAGGCATGAACACAAGATCAAGACACGCTGGTTCACGAGGCGTACACACCACTCGCACTACAAACGATGCCGATGAAGAGGATTATACATCAGATGAAGATCGAGATGGAAATTGGAATGTCAAAACGAAATCAGCTACAGTGTGTTCCTGCAAAGAAAACAGCAAATCGGAAAAACCCAGAAACATAAACTGCCCGCAATGTAAAGAAGAACACACTCTTTTAAAATGCAAGAAGTTTAATGAAGCTTCAACAAAAGAAAGGTGGGACCAAGCCAAGAAGACTGGAACATGCTTCAAATGCTTGGAAGGGAGCCATCGAGGATTCAACTGCAAAGCGAAGCCTTGCAGCAAATGCAGGAAGGCACATCATCTGCTGTTGCATTATGAAGAAGCAACACAACCAAAGATCCAAGAAGAGGCCGTAAAAACAATAGCTTCATCCATCAACTCCGCTCGCACAGTATCAAAGGCGTACTTGAAGATAATCCCAGTGGAACTTTCAGGACCGGAGGCGAACGCCTGCGTCTATGCCCTACTAGACGAAGGCTCGACAGTGACTCTGATCGAAGACGAAGTGATCACGAAGATTGGAGCACAAGGGCCTGAAGAAGACTTGAGAATAGAGGGCGTGGGTGGTCATCGGATGTCTCAGAAGTCCAAGAAAGTGAACTTGAAGATCCGCGGGATGTACGGACGAAACATCGAGAAGTTGACTGGCTACTCAATACAGAACCTGCAGTTGACACCTCAAGAAATCACCGAAGACGATTTGAAGGGATGCGAGCACTTAGAAGAAATAAAAGAACAATTGAAATATCCCAATGTTAAACCGACAGTGCTCATAGGACAAGATAATTGGCATCTCATCGTCTCTCAAGAAGTGAAGCACGGCGATCGCAGCAAGCCAGTGGCATCGAGAACCCAGTTGGGATGGACGCTACATGGAACACGCTCAAGCAGCAACAATCCAGTGAGATTGGTGAATCACATCGTCACACGACCTAATGGAAAAGACGATCACCTAGAGAAGATGATCAAGAATCATTTCGATATTGAAGCCATGGGGATCGCCGCCAAGAAACCATCGAACGACATTGACCAACTAGCACTCCAAGTCTTAGAATCTACCACGAAAAGGCTCCCCGATGGAAGTTTCAGTACGGGTCTCATCTGGAAAACGAACGAAGAGAGTCTGCCTGAAAGTAAAACGGCTGCTGCTCGACGCCTGAAGAACATGGAAAAGAAGTTCACGAGAGACAAAGAATTTGAAAAGAAATACGAAGAACAAGTGTTCAACCTTATCAAAAGCAATTACGCTGAAGAAGTAACTGAAGAAGCTACCTCCAAGAGGACGTGGTATCTGCCACACTTTGCTGTTGTGCACCCACAGAAAAGAAAAATGAGGCTGGTCTTCGACGCTGCAGCGAAATCAAATGGAAAAGCACTCAACGACGCGTTGCTGGCGGGACCAGACCTGCTTCAATCATTGTTTGGTGTCCTGCTTCGTTTCCGGCAAGGCAAAGTGGCAGTGGTTGCAGACATTAAAGAAATGTTCCTGCGCGTGAAGATCAACGAAGAAGACAGAGATAGTCTGCGATTTCTGTGGCGAGACAAGGAATACCGGATGACGTCGTTGATATTTGGAGCCGCTTGCTCTCCATGTACAGCAATTTACGTGAAGAACAAAAACGCAGAAGAGTTCGAAGATCGACATCCGGAAGCAGTGGCGGCAATTAAGCGTAATCATTATATGGATGACTATTTGGCAAGCTATGAAGATGTGTCTACGGCTAGAAGAGTCGCAAAAGAAGTTTATGAGATCCACAAGAAAGGAAGTTTCTACTTGAGAGGCTGGGCGAGCAATCAACCCGCAGCCATAGAAGACTTCCACTCAGAAGATGTGAGCAACTCTGTTCGATTGGGCGAACAAAAAGATCAAGTCGAGAAGACATTAGGACTAAATTGGAACGTGAAAAAAGACAGTCTGCATTTCACATTGACCCTAAGGAACACTCCAGAAGAAACCATCAATGGAAAACGCGCTCCCACGAAGCGAGAAGCTACAAGTGCAGTAATGACAGTCTTCGACCCCTTGGGATTGGCATCACCCATCACCATACAAGGAAAAGTTATGCTTCAGAACCTCTGGAGGTGTGGTATTGACTGGGACGAGAAACTGCCACCGGCCCGCGAAGAGGAGTGGAAGAAATGGCTCGAAGACCTGAGAAAACTGGAGAACCTGCACATTCCACGCTGCCTAACTAGGGAAACCGTCGAAGGGGAGCTACATACCTTTTGTGACGCCAGCGAGAGGGCTTACGCTTGTGCGGTTTACTGGCGCACGGAGAGCCCGCGAACGGAAGTGAAACTACTAGCAGCAAAGGCAAGAGTGACACCATTGAAACCTACCTCGATCCCAAGGTTGGAGCTACAAGCTTGTCTATTAGGAAGTCGACTTGCGGCTAGCACTGAACAAGAAATCGACCTGAAAGTGTCAAAAAGATATTTTTGGACAGACTCGAAGACTGCATTGGCGTGGATCAAGTCGGATCCGAGAAGATACAAGCCTTTCGTTGCTCACAGACTCGCCGAGATCGAAGAACTAACGAAGCAAAAGGAATGGCGTTGGGTCCCGACTAAACACAACGTCTGCGACGATGCGACTAGAGAAACTCCGAAGAATTTCGATGAAAAGCACCGATGGTTTAGGGGACCTGATTTCCTCTACGAAGAACCGGAAAACTGGCCCGAAGATGAAAAAACAACCATGACGAAAACCGGCGAAGAGAGGCCCACAGCCGTGACGCTTAATTTAAAGAAGATACAGCCAACACCCATTCCAGAACCCTCCAGGTTTTCAAGATGGACAAGACTGCTCCACGCTACTGCAAGATTCCTTCAAACTGTGGACACATTTAAAAGAAGTTTGATCCACCAAACCAACATAACAAAGAGGATCACTAGGACGGAAAAAGACGTGGCTAGGGAAAAGGTGCCACTTGGAATCACGAAGTCCAAAAGAGGGATAAACCTTCGAGAAAAATCAGCGTTGTACGTAGAAAAGGCCGAACAACTATTAATACGACGTGTACAAGAAGACAGTTATCCAGAAGAAATATCAGCACTACGAAAACAAGAGAACTCCAATCAAATCTCAAAGATAAAGAACTTTACTATCAAGTTAGAAGATGGTCTAATAAGATTATCAACGCGAATCGGAGCGGCGAAGTATCTGACAACAGCCTATAAAAGTCCCATAGTACTTGACGGACGACACAAAATCACACAATTACTGGTGAAGCATGTGCACGAAAAACTGAATCACGGTAACCACCAAACTGTGATGAATGAACTTCGACAAAAATTTTGGATACCAGGCCTCAGAAACCTAGTCAAGACCACTACAAGAACCTGTGGATGGTGTCGAATACACAAGAAGACACCACAGCTGGCACCCCAAGGCGACTTACCTGAGGAGCGTTTGTCCAGAACGAGTCCACCCTTTACTTGTACAGGGGTCGATTATTTTGGACCACTGCTAGTAACAATAGGTCGTCGCATAGAAAAACGATGGGGAGTACTCTTCACCTGCATGACAACGAGAGCAATACATCTGGAATTGGCATCGTCACTAACCACCGACTCAATGATCATGGCTTTGAGAAGAATGATCGCCAGAAGAGGCACACCCAAGATCATGATGAGTGACAACGGCACCAATTTCGTCGGGGCGAATCGCGAATTGCAAGGAGCGATTTTGGCGGCCACCAACCAGATCGGCATAGTGTGGAGGTTCATACCACCGGGGGCTCCACACATGGGGGGGTCTTGGGAAAGGCTAGTGCGTACCGTCAAGACCGCACTTGCAGCCACACTTCAAGAAAGAAGACCTAGAGAAGAAGTTCTGCACACTCTTCTCCTCGAAGCAGAACACATCGTGAACTCACGGCCACTCTTTTCCGTGAGCACCGACCCACATGAAGAAGAAGCCTTGACACCCAATCACTTCCTTATTGGGAGGTCCTGCGGAGCCACTCTTTTTGGCTCTTTCGACGACAGGGAGTTAATCGGCAGCCCATCCTGGAAGACATCCCAACGTCTGGCCGATCACTTCTGGGCCAGATGGACGCGAGAGTACCTACCCACGCTCTCGCCCCGGTACTACCAAGGTCCTAACTATAGGGACCCCACCATCGGCGACGTGGTCCTCCTGGTAGACCACACCCTGCCACGATGTTCCTGGCCTCGTGGCGAGATCGTCGCGACCTACCCCGGACCAGACGGAAGAACGCGGATCGTCGACGTGCGGACGACAGCGGGCGTTCTGCGACGACCAGCTTCACGGCTCGTCGTCATTGTTCCTGCCTCGTCACCCCGAGCGGCTGAGGTGCATCGCACCGAGGGGGAGACTGTTGGTGACGAGTGAAGACAATTGTGATTAGTGATCTGTGATTAGTGATCTGTGATTAGTGATTTGTGATTAGTGACAGTAATTAGCGATTGGACACGTAAGTTAATTAGTATTAATTATTTTTAAGGACACGGACACGTTTGTCAATCACGTAGAAGTAATAATAACTTGTACTATGATAACATTCAACAATTGTGAATATTAGTCAATTCTGTATAGTAATTAGCTCATAAGTTGTTAATAACGCTGGGTAAAATCACCAGACACATTTTCCAATAAGATTTATGTCAGTATCCTTATTAGATTAACATTTAGAATCTCTTTAGTGTGACAATAGAGATGACTTTACCCATCAAAGAATAATATTTGTACGTAAACATTTGTAAAATAGCCGTAAGTCTGCATATTGTATACCATTTTAAAGGAAATAACGTAAAGATTTAGATACAACATAAATAAGACCTGAATATTGTAAAAACAATAGATATTTAACCCCAGGACCATAAATAGTTAAATGAAAGTAATTGTACAAAACAGTTTAAAAACCATGGCTCTCGTTATGGTAAAGTTTGGAAGTAAATTAGCGAGCATGGAATTTTGATTTTTGTCGTCTCCGGTCCTGACAAGTTTTCTCCTTTTGTGAACCAAGAAATCAAGAATAAAGAAGATTGAACCTTAAGATCAGTGTTTTCATGAGAATCCCCTACAATAGGAATGCGCAACTTTGTTTTATACTATGTAATGATTATGGTAATCAGAATATTCTGAAAAAAAAAAACAATAGCTAGGTACTATGCGTTCCAAATAACAATAGGATCGATTGACGGTATGTGACGACATGCCGTACTGTCAAATCGAAGATGTTTTTGCAGAATTGAAGAACTCAGAGATGAGTAAAATTAAAAACTGGATTCTGATTAAAATTTTTTCGTTCACAGTTCGTAAATAAACTGAATTTTAAAAAATATCTTGCCTCGATTTGACAGTGAGTCGTGACGTCACAACATGACAATCGATCATATTCTCATTTGGAACGCATTGTAAGTATGTTTGTTGATTTGATCTACAAAAGTAACGTGTTTGATAAGGATGATACAAACTAAGTCTAGAGCGTCTTTTAACTAAAAGAAAATAAAAAGAAAAAACCAACAGGGTAACCTATAAGTATTATGTCCTGTCGATACCTACAGATAACATATAAATTAAAGAAATTGATAAAAACCCTGTTTCCTCTTATAACACTCTTTATCCTTAAATAAATTAATAATTTATTTTAGATTTATCCATGCTCTAAAGTTGTTAGAAACACAGTGTTCGTATTTGAGGTAATCGACATGCAAAAAAAGATCACAAATATAAAACAAAAGCAAGCAGTTTAGTTTTTGACGTGACAACGTCTTAAATTAGGTTGCGTCTGGGAGTCACTTATGAAAAAGTGTAACGCTCGGTAACGTCAGGGCCATGCAACTTCTTAATAAAATATGAACTCGAAAAATATCTTGACAGTAGCGCCCTCTTTGAGGCGTGGGGGTGCATTTTCTCCCATTATTGACAAAAAGACACGCTAGATGACAGCAGTAGAAGGATTAGGGTGACATCCGAATTAAATTATACAAATAAAAAATATAATTGTAATGAGCCAATCCATATTTTAAATGATTTATATATTTATTATAATTTTCAATATATTTTAAATTAGTAAATATTTGTGAAATGAGAATATTTTTACATTGGCAACATTGTCAACTTTCCGTGGGAACTTCTGAAAGTTTGGAAAACTTTACTTGACGGCAGCCATTTTCGTTTGGTTCTCCTCAAGTTTTCTTTGCGTTTGATTATTGTGTGTCTCCTTATTTTTTCTACGACTTGGCGTGATAACGGATTCTGTGATCTCTGCTTACGAAACGACCCGGCCTGTTTTGTGACACCGATTACTTGCAAACCTGATAACTTGGCTTTTCATTATACGGACTCTGCTTTTGTTTTGCGACCTGGTACTTGAACATAGAACAATGCCAAAAGCAAAAGAATTAAAGTGCTATTTTGGATGTGTTGTTGATGGTAAGGTTTATTTACATTTATAGAAACAGTTTAAGAATTTTAAAATGTTATGGAGTGTTTATCTGTTTCTTAGATAGACACTTGTAAGATATTTTTGATTTATTGTGCTGTGTACATGGATTAAATATAAATTAAAGACGTATGGTCTTTATGGAATTAAAGTTGTTGTGAGAAATCCTAAAATTGAAATTGCAATAATTTATGGTGGGTGAAGGATTCACTCTAATAAGAATATTAATTTGCAGGTCCATTACACCGTTATCCTAAATGGGATTACCCATATTCAGACAAATTTGAACAATGGAAGGCTATCCTCAATTCTGAAACCATAGCACGAGGCAATGAATTTATTTATAATAATGTTCGGATCTGCTACAGGCACTTTGAGAAGGGATTTCAATTACCAAGTCATCGCTTGACCAAAAATGCAGTGCCAACATTAAATTTATTCCGTAAGTACCAATTTATGATTCCTACAAACTTAATAATTAAACAAATTGTGTTATATTATTGTTATTGTTATCTTATGTATCAGAAGAACTTATCTATCAGAAGAAGAATTTTATATCTAAAAATCTATTGTGTGTATAAACATAAAGACTAAACTTTTACAGTTATTGATTCAGTCACTTTTAAATGATAGTGCTATAAATAAAAATGAAATACTGTATGTGACAGCGTTAAATTTTTATTTATGAAGATTTTAAACTTAATAATAAGGCTGCTGAAATAATTGAGTGTAGATTTTTAAACAAATAAATAAATATCATTTATATTTACAGCTTCAAGACAAAGTGTTGAACAGCCTTCAACATCATCCGCAGACCAATATGAACATAGTTTGCCAGCAACATCTGATATTGCTTCTTTAGAATCAATACATGTAATGGTTCCAAGTAAGTAATAAATTGATTATCATATCTTAGAGCATGACAGTCATTCTTGATATTGTGACCTGAGATTGGCTTACATTTAGGAATTATAAACAAGCCATAAAGAAATTCATTGCAGTGTAAATTTTAAAGAAGAAGTTGCAACAGCAATGAGAAGTATCTTAGAAAATCGGTTATAAATAAATATAAAAATATGATATACTTCCGGTGACCATCTTTACTTGCAAATCCTAAAAAAGAATCCTACGAATATTAGTTCAGGGGCAGAATATCAACATATTATTCAGATTACTTATATAATATTTTTATAGAATTGGAACAAAAATAAATTATCTTTTTTTTCTTTAGATCTTTCTTGTATCACGAAAGCAAATGAATTTAAAATGTCACAAATGGTTGTTTAATGTTTATGTCATCTTTATGAAAATAAAACATTTTAAACATAAGTAATACTACGCGATATTTGGAGCAATTTTAAGTATGATAGCCAGTAAGAATGACAATCAGAGTTCTGCAATTTATTAAAACTAATTTTTATCTATCTTTTGAGATATTTCTCATAGCTGTCGGACGTGGGGTAATTTTCTATGTAGCTTGCAACTTCTTTCCTGCACACATTATTTATTATCTCTTTTATTACCTTCAAATGTCAGTAATGTCACGAAATCCCCTATTATGTAGGACATTATGTTTTCGTCCTACAAAACAATGATTCTTTTGTTATTATTAAACAGTGAAATTTTATATAAATTATTTAACCGGTTAAAGAAAATTTTATAATTTTTTGTTAACTACACATTATTTATATTGAATTCAATTCATAGCATGTGTTCGTGAAAACGAGACCTCTGATTGGCAATGTAATGATCTCACCACTAGTAGGTTAACACTAGTATGATTTAAGTATTCTAATAATGTCACTACCACATTTGATATAATATAATTAAACAAATTTTTTCATTAAATTTACAGCTATGGATGGAAGTAGCGCTCAAGAAGCTTCGACATCATCTGCACTGCCAAATGAAATAATACCAACAACAGGCGATGACGATTCCTCAAATTTAACATGCATAGCACCTCCACGTGAGTTATATATATATTTTTCAATTAATACTGATTAATCACTGCATAAAATTTGGGAATCACTAATATCGGGATTCGATTTGTGTCGACGATTTCTTTTCTGAAACTGTTATCACTTTCAGACTACCTATATTATATTTATTTCTCACTTCATCCATTCTGGTCACTCCACACACACATCCATCGCAATATTCTCATCTCCACTATATGCAATCTTTTTTCATCCATCTTTTTAAAAGCCCAACATTCTGATCCATACAGTACGACAGGTCGTATCATGGACTTGTAGATTTTCCTCTTTAACGTGAGGGGTATCCGTGGGTTGCAAGTTGTTCCACTAACCTGTCACCATTTCATCCATCCTGAGTTGATCCGATGCGTTACATCTCGGTTTTAGAGTTAGTATGGATTTAACATAATCTTTGTAAAGAAGGTGAATGTATAGTATATTTATTTATTTATTCTTCGTGTACAATGGAGGTACTTAGGTGGACAGGCATGATCTGCCAGTCAACATTATAATGTAAATATATATAATATGTATTTATTTCTGATGTATCTTTTTCTTCTAGTGTACCCCTTTTTCCAATAGATCATTATGAATAACCCTGTTGTCTGATGTCATAAAAACATAGATGTTAGGTACTTTTTTGGATTTTAGCTGGTGCGATTCCCGAGTGTAACAAGCAATTTTTCGAAAATGTATGAATGCAGTTTTATTTCTTTTAAAAAATAAAGGAATGTTTCCTATAAGTAGAATATTCTATTAGTTTTCTTCGAGGGGCCCATAAAATTTTTCCACCTGTATATCAAAATCTAGGGCATTTAATATTTTCACTAATTAAAATTCTATGTAGTAAAACATAAGATTTAACTAGATTATTTTTTATTGCAGGCCCTAAGAGAGCACGTTATGAGCAACCAACGGCGAAGGCCATTCTACGACTTAAAGAAAAATTGCTACAGTTAAAAGACAAATGCAAATCGCAATCTAAAAAAATTCGAGCAGCTAAAAAACTGGCCACTTCAAAAAAATTTTTGAAATACATTGAGAAGCTACCTGATGCAGCACAAACTTTCCTAAAAATGCAAATGAGATGGAAGAAGAAGCCACGAGGCAGACGTTACAACACTGAAGAAAAAATTATGGCCTTAACAATTATGAAACAGAGTCCAAAAGCTTATAAACTTTTACAAAAAATGTTTGTGTTACCTTCAAAACGATGTTTACAAAAAATACTTGGGGCATTTAGGATGAGACCAGGCATTAATACAGAAATATTAGAAAATTTAAAAATTATGGTTCAGCGCATGCCAGAGCAAAAAAAGCTTGTAAATTTATTATTTGACGAAGTGTCTTTATCGCCTGGTCTCGTATATAACGCTTCCCAAAACGAAATTATAGGCTTCGAAGAAAATGGCATTAATAAAACAAATAATATCGCAGATCATGCTCTAGTATTTATGATTAAAGGAGTAAAAAGTAAAACAAAACAACCAATTTGCTTTACATTTTGCAAAAACGGCACAAAAAAAAATGATTTAAAAGCACTTCTTTTAAAAATTATTGAAGAAGTAAATAACACAGGCTTAAGAATTATTGCCACAATATGTGATCAACATTCCACAAATGTTTCAACAATAAAAGAATTGATAGATGAAACTGCAGAAAAATATGCCATTGAACAGAAGCCTATGGAATACAAAACATGTTTTGAGGTAAACAACATTAAAGTGTTCCCATTATTTGATCCACCCCATTTACTCAAAGGTGTAAGAAATAATTTTTTAGTTAAAGATGCAAAATTTACACAAAATGGGGTGGAGAAATGGGCTAAATGGGAACACTTAGAAAAGTTATTTGCAGTGGACGTGGGTGATGACGAAATTCGTCTCGTTAATAAATTAACCGAGAGACATGTCCATAGAGATAAAATTAAGAAAATGAAAGTAAAGTTAGCTGCTCAGGTATTTAGCCAAAGAGTGTCTTCTGCAATGAGATTTTTATCAAGTAAGTATAAATTAATTTTCCTTTGAATGAAGTATATAATAAGAGCTTTTAAATACTTACATTTGGCTGTGTTATTTTATTAGATTTAATTTAACACTATTAAACATGAGTATTATATGTAATTTAATCTAAATTACATTAAGTATAAAAAAAATAAACTCTGTAGGCTAACATTACTTTTTATGGTTCTGTACCCAAGGGGTAAAAACGGGCCCTATTACTAAGACTTCGCTGTCCGTCTGTCTGTCTGTGTGATAGCTCGACAGTTCAAACTTTCACAGATGATGTATTTCTGTTGCTGCTAGTTACCCTGACTGCTAAGCCTGAGGTTGTGGGTTCAATTCCCACCTTGGACAAACTTTTTATGATGAGCATGATAGTTTGTTCTGTGTCTGAGTGTAATTTATCTATATTATGATGTATTTATAAATATGTATTGTGTTTATTTTTTTATAAATATAAGTAAGTTTATCAGTTGTCTGGTTACCATAACTCTGCTTAGTTTGGGATCAGATGGCCGTGTGTGAGTTGTCCCAGAATATTTATTTATTCCACAACTAGGTGATTAAGTAGTCTGTGGGAAAACAGGGTCCTAACATGTGCGTTTCCCCAAATAAATGATTTAAAAATTGTTTTGATAAACAAATATATATAAAAAAATATTTGTTTTTTTTTTTTTTACAGAACATGAAATTCTACCAAAGGAGTGTCAAGATACTGCAGATTTTTTATTAATATTTGATAAATTATTTGATTCCTTCAATGGTCATTCCTATCAAGGCGATTCTAAAATATATAAGAGTTGTATTAAAAGGAATGCCCCTCACTTCCAACTGTGGGCTGATTTGCTCCCAATTTTAGAATCAATCAAGTTTAAATCAATCAATCGTAGAAATAACATTGATCAGATAAAATATGAATCGATTCCATCAATTAGAAATTGGATCCATAATATTAACACTTTTAGGGAAATGTGGCAGTATTTGTTGTTAAATCATAAAATAGTTAATTTAATTACCAGAAACTTCAATCAAGATCCGTTAGAGAATTTTTTTAGTAGTATTAGAAGCAATGGTATTAGAAATGTCAATCCTGATTGTAATCAATTTACGAATGCATTTAAAACATTGATTATTAATAATTATAATTCACCTCATTCCGCAGGCGCAAATTGTGAAGAAGATTATAATACATGTATGCAATCATTATCACACTTAATTATATCCAATCGCAGTGATTCTGAAATCCCTAATTTTGCATGTAATGTTGATTCTTTGCTTAATGTGATGCATGAAAATAAAATTAATGATTCATTATTGCATGCTGAATCAAAAAAATATGTTACAGGATATGTGATTAAAAAATCTAAATCAAAAATTTTCAAAAGTTGTAATATTTGCTTAAAAGATTTGTGTAGATCAGAAATTGATTTAGATTCGTTTAATTATGAAGTTGATTATACAAAGAAATCATTATTTCATCCAAATGATAGGTTTATTAATTTAATGAATGACATTTATTATTCGATTGTTGCATGCCTTCGTGATAATCCTCAATCAAAATATTTGAATCATAGAATTCGGTTTTTTATTGATTGTGCATGTGACTTTAATATTATAACATGTAATATACATAAATGTGATTTAGTTAAATTTATTTGTGATCTTTCTATTAAATTGATTGTACACAGTTGGTGTCTAGGGGTAAACAGAATATTGAATGGAAAGATTTCAGTTTTTGATAGGAATGATCCAATAAAAGTTCAAGCATTTGAATATTATAATAAAAGAAAGAAAGTTTGTAAATAAATAAATTTCGAAAAATATGTTTTATGTTTTTTTATTTCAGCGTTAACAAGTAATAACTTGATTTAAAATACTTTTTAAATGATCATACATACGAGTTATTTAAAGTAAAAGTATTTTAAATCAAGTTATTACTTAACGCTTACCTTTAATTGAATTTTATTTGAAAAAAATAGTTACACGAGAAAGAGCGCCATCTATCGAGTGCGATCGGAATCCCGCATCAGTTTTTAACGCCATCTCTGAGGCGTGGGGGTGTATTAATATTTCGTTTTAGACGCTGAGTGGCATATCTATACCAGTCTATAATGTATAATCTATGGGTAACGTTACGATGAGTCACCGAACGAGAGAGAGGCCCGCCGAATGCCTTGCGTCTCTCTCCCACTCAACTATGATCGGTCTGCCGCGCGCGCAGCACTAGAGAATTAGGCGCATTGAATCGGCGCAATAAATATTCTACCGAGAAAAAGACGTTGTCACGTAAAATCTTCGCCCGTAAAACCGACTTTACAGGCAACCATTTTTTTTTTGTTAACTATGAACGCATCTAAACTCGCTTCATTTATTAGCTACACCTACTATGATAAACTCAAGGTTATGGAGTGGGCGTTTTGTTTGTGGTTAGGTGATTCATGGTTTTGGACTAGTATCTGTGATAGTAATGATAATACGATATCAAAGTGAATTCTGTTTGAAATTTATTTAATATTATTATTGTTTTTTTATATTACTGCCAAATGATCGAGTGTTTTAAGAAGTCATCTTCATCAGACAAAACTTCAATTCAAGGTAAATAGGTATTGCTAAGAATATCTACTTCATGTTACCTTATTATTATTTGGTGATTTCGTCACTTATTTAAATAAGGTTAGGTAGAGTAAGTACACAGAGTACTATCCTATCACTACGTAATGAGGGTAAGTGCGGCTATTGGGCAAGTGCGACGTACTGGAACATAATATCAAAAAATAAAATTAGTCCTAAATATCATTAGTTTTTGATACAGATAATTGAAAAAACCGCCATCTAGCTACAGAAAACATTAATTAAATAGTTACAAAATTAATTTGTAGATGGCGTAATTGCTATCTTGTAATTGTTATATTTATTTTGTGTCGTATTATGATGTTATTAAAACATAAAACGATTTCTCTATTATGGTTTCTTCTTTTTGGTTCTTAAGAGCGGCCAACCCGACGTACATTTTTTCATACAACCGCTCCTTCGTGATCAGGATTTTATTACACCATCTTTCTTCAGATATTTTGGATACACAGATATCTTGTAGATAATATCTAGGCTTCTATAGAAACCAAAACGTATATTTGTGTAAGAGTAATCCAGTAAAGACCTCTCAAAATCTGCTAATACATAATAATCTTCTTTTTCTGTTATTTTTTTACTTTGACTCTCCATAATGTACTTCTATATTAAAAATATAAAAAAGTACTTCTATAATATAGCTTAGCGCATTTAATCGAGATTCTAAATGTAGACATTTTCTTTTTCAAAAATCTTTAAATACGTATTTCCTGGAACAAGTTTTGTGGAATATTCGAGTAAATCGTAGAATTTCTGGATACCAACAGAGTTTTCAGGCGTAATCTTTCTCTTTTGGTATTACTTTTGTATCAAACATCACATTTAATTGCATTAGATGAAGCAACAAGCCTTTATACCATGCTCGGCGTAGGCGATAGGTGAGTCGGGAAGGCCCACCTTAACTCGGTTTATTTTATTGTGAGATCGCAGTAAAAAAAAATATCACCTGAAAAACACACCGGCTGCACACTTGTGCAGTTATTATTATTATTTATAAATCTTTTCAGATGGCGCCGTTACTACCAGTAACGTTAATAGGAGACAACCTGGGCCGCCGACACCGCCATCTCAACTCCTTAATGCGCCAGGCTCAAGAGAGCGGAGCTTCGATCCAGGATGTCGAGGCCCTGCCCGAAGAGTCTGCAGTCGATCGTCTCTTCAAAATACACCTCGCCATACAACTCAAACATGTAGACTACATAATACGTAATTTAAAAGACGATGACATGTTGTACGTGAGCAGAGCCCTGAAAGCAACATGGCTTATAGACCACCGTGACATTATTAACCCTAAATACTTGGAAGAGGTTCTCTTCCCAGAAATGATCAAACCAGCAGTTACTAAAATGAAGCACTGGCTTTACATCAATCTACGAGACCCAGCAACGTGTCAGGAGTTCTATCAGCACTACAAAGAGAAGACGTTTGAGTTTGCTTTAAAGTTCCTTAGTCACTGCAGTCCCGAGTTCATACTGGCAGAGGCTCCCAAGATATTGACTAAATTATCCACTCATTCATTGAAGGTATTGTGCGAGAAATGTCCTGGAGTTGCCAAGATATATTTTGATTCATTGGCAACAGATGAAGATGTGAAAACACGCTATCTGGAACGAGAACAGTCCTACTACAACAGTGTGAAATGCGTACTGAAGCTAGAAGCAGATGTGTTCCTCGACATCACGGAAAAGTATTTCAACATGAACTGCTTCAGCAAACTCAGTCCTTTGGCGACTGACCACATCCTACGTTACCACAAAACTAGATTCAAAAATAAGTTGGAACTGTACGTTGCGTATTTCCTGCACATCCCGACTGTTGCTGCTCGACTCAGTGTTGAGGAGTGTCAGGAAGTAGTGCTAAAGTTAGCACGAGCGAGCTACTTGCAGCATTGGTTTCAGTACAAAGTGGTGGAGCCACTAATAAAGAGACTCAGTCCTGACAAGAGAGCAGCGTTCAAGAAACGGGTGTTTGTTGACAAGGACGTCGGTCTCTTTGAAGACAAATGGCCCTACAAGATACCTAGTCCCCCGGTGCTCTCCGACATAGGCCCACACATCTTCGACGATCAGGATTTTATGTGCCGTATCTCACCACTTTACGCACTTCAAGCTCCCGGCATCGCCATGCAGTGTGGCGCCACTGCATTTTGTGCAATGCAACCTCTCGCGTTAAATAACTTCAAAATGCCGATGAACATGATTCCAGTGAAAACCGATTTAGATAGATTATTCGATGAGTTTCGTTTTATTGGTTTTGAACGTGCTCTGCACGAATTAGGTCAGCGCTTGGTTGCTACAGCTTCACCAGACAGACGGCGTGATATCTTTATGGTTTTGGTGAGCAAGACTGGCGGACGCACTGACGCGGTTGCAAACCTCCTGCAGCTCGTTGCGCGGCACGTCAATGAGCCGCCGCACATACGCGCCGCCATACTGCGCAGCCTCGTCAAGCGGGCTAAAGTCTGGCGCCTGCCTGCTGACGTCTGGCAACACTTTCTTGATTACGGCCACGGACTCGGGCTTGACGGTACAAAAGCCGAGGCTGCATGTCGTGAGGGACTCCACGCCGTCGTAATTCGCCAGTTATTAGCTGGTGAATGCGAACCAACCGTCCGTGAAGCATTTATGAAAGACTTTTCAACGCTGGTAGAGTATTCGCTAAAGGTAGACGAACGAAAGCTAGTAGCAAACGGTCTCGAAAACATGTTAGCCATGGCCGCCACAGATGATGAACCAAAAATAGCTGCGGACCGACTTTGGAAGTTATTGGATGTTCTAAAAATATACCGCGTACGAATTGAGCCATCGTCACCAGCAGTCAAAGCAGTGATGGCCTTAGCTGCACGTGATTCCGGCGTCGCACGTCCTTTGCTGCAGCGTCTTTATAATGAAAGGATTGCTCGCCGTGAGCTACTGCGGTATAATATGGAGTTCCGACAAGACGAAGCGGCGTTGTTGAATGCACTGCGACATGATCCTTCTGTCCTCGACCTCAAGCAAGTGGTGGACATAATGGCCGTCTGGAACAGTGAGCAGAGAAACTTCAGTAGTTTTGCATCTCGGCCGAACATCATTGGCAGATCCGCTCCTCCTTCAAACAGCTACACTTTCGGCAGGCCCGTCCCTCCTTCAACGGGCTTTACTCAGATGTCAGATGTTGGTAGTTCCAGAACACTTCCAACGGGCTTGGGTTTCAGAAGTGCTACTGCTCCCTCAACAGATATCGGTAGTTCCGTTGAACCTGTGACAGGCTTCAGCTCCTCCAGTTCTACTGCTCAGTCGACAAATGACAGTATTTCCATTGTTCCTCCAACAGATGGCAGCAAAAGCCCAGTGCCTCCGACAGGCTTCCGTTTTACCAGTTCTAATATGCCTCCATTAGATGTTAGTAATTCAGCTGCTCCATTGGCAAACGTTTCTGCTACCTCTCCAACAGACAATTTCAGTTCCGTTGCTAATTCAAAAAATGTAAATAATTCCGCTGCTGCTCCTATCGGTATCAGTTCCACTTCTCCCCCAACAGACGTGGATAGTGTAGCAACCCTTCCGAAGCTTGATAGCTCTCAACCAATTCCACAACCGACGGGCTTTAGTAATTCCGTACCTGAACCGATGCATTTTGGTTTACCCGCTCCTCAACCGATGCGCTCCAGTTTCCCCGCTCCTCAACCGGTGGGCTTCGCTAGTACTACTCCTCAACCGATGCGCTCCAGTTTCCCCGCTCCTCAACCGGTGGGCTTCGCTAGTACCACTCTTCAACCGGTGGGCTTCGCTAGTACCACTCCTCAACCGATGCGCTCCAGTTTCCCCGCTCCTCAACCGGTGGGCTTCGCTAGTACCACTCTTCAAGCGATGCGCTCCAGTTTCCCCGCTCCTCAACCGGTGGGCTTCGCTAGTACCACTCCTCAACCGATGCGCTCCAGTTTCCCCGCTCCTCAACCGGTAGGCTTCGCTAGTACCACTCCTCAACCGATGCTCTATGATAATTACGCTCTTCAAGTGATTGAAAGTAACCCTTGTCGTCTGACGCGGTTCCGTAGATTCGGTGCTCATCCGTCTAACTTTGATAGGTTCATTTCGAAGTTAACAATTTACTTTGACCAGAAACAAGATTTTACAACAGATCTCAGCACCGCTTTGACAACAAAGCTCGCCCAAGGGCAGAATGTTAAATTGGCTCGACCGCTGGTCAGTCTGTATGGAAATAATTTTGTACAAGAATTGCGTGACTTTGACGCAGCTGGCAAGAAATGTGAAAAGTTTGCGGCGGCGCTGAGGGCCTGCGCACACCGGGCTCGGCCTATCGTCAACTTGGCGGAGTGGGGCTGGCGCAAGGCTGGCGTGCGAGCTGTCGCGACGCGAGCGATGCGCTGCCGAGAAATAGAAAGGGATACGTTAATACGTACGTTGGCGACGGAGCGACGCACGGTAAGAGTAGCCTTAGCCCTGTGTATACGCTCGGCGAGCGATTTGCTTATCGAGACCTTCGCATCTGCAGCGAAGATGCGTCCTGCGGTAGCACTACGCACTGCGCTTCTGTACTTCCGCCGTCACGGTGTTAGTTCTGACCTTAGAGTATGGGAGATTGTTAAACCTCTGATTTCTAGTATCAATCTTGAAACTCGTGAAAGACTCCGTCGTCTACTGGGAAGAACAGATTGGATCCCATCTATCATAAAACCTGACTATTGTATTACCTTGTACACTGCTCTTATCAAAGTTTCTAATCATAATGCTACAATACTGCTACGAGACCTGTCAAAAGTTCTTCCTGAATGTGACCAGGTCATAGAAAACATATTACTTCAGATGCTCGACGATTTTACTGGTAACGATAACAGAGCGATACCGTATACCACTATTTTCATCAGGTATCTTCTGCTGTCCGAAAACGAGGAAGATATCGAGAGGAGATTCATGAAGATAGGAAACAGATTTTTAAAACGTTTAGACACGTTACGAAGCGAAAATAACTTTTATTTTAAAGAGAGACTAAATCAAATTTTAGATAGCTTAAAGTATAATTCAGCATTTCTGGACGCTAAATTTCCGCCATGTTTGTCAGTAATCGGAAGAATCTTAACTTGGTTAGAAACGTTTATGCCAAAAGAAAAATACTTTGGAAACTATACACAAGTACGTTTAACAATGTTGTATTTCAAAGCTGTAAGACAGAGTATGAAGCAGATGCCGGAAGTTTTCGCAGATCCGAAGAGGAAGAAGTCAGAGGGTGTGGAGGCTGTGGGCTTCATCTTCGGCAGATATATAGTGGAGGAAGTAGCTGAATATGCAAGCACATACTTTGATTCGATTATAGATCTTTATACAGACGGTTTGCTTAAATATTTAAACGATAACTTCATGTATGGAGCATCGAGAAATATTTTCGTTGGTTTTGTGTTGAAAGGTATCCTGACAGAAGCAGAAGGCATTCAGCGTCGCGTGGCAGTGTATGTCTTGAGAGATAACCAGATGAATATAGAGGACTCTGCGAGGAAGGAAATAGAGGAACAGATTTTGAATGACCGATCTCTTCAATTTTTCGCTCATGCTGAATTGTTCTCACAAATACCAATCGTTCCTTACCGTAATAATCGGCTAAAATAAAGTGTGCAGTACAGTAGGTACATCTACGACTTTAACTCGTCAAACGCTTCTGTCGCATTGAACGTGTATTTACGACCAAGTACTTCATCTCGCCAGTTCCTTTGTCACCTGGAAGTCGAAGAGTTCAGTGAAATTAATAATTTGTTTGTATATGTTACGGGTAATGCTAGAAGATGGAGTAAACCTAGGTTTACCCGGGTTAACTTAGTATTACCCAAGCTTCTTGGGTAAAGTCCGAATAATAAGTAAAATAAATTTTAATTCGGGGTTTACCCATGCTCACCTAGGTCTACCCGACTCGGGCTGGGTAATGTTAGGTATTGCGTATTTTTCGAGCCCGTGGCGTAAATCTCGGGGGTCCGCGTTCCCCCGCGCCGGTTACGCCTTTATTTAGGTCTACCCAACTCTGTCTGGGTAATGTTAAAAAATTGTTTAATTAATTAGTGAAATTAAAATCCAAAGGCACACTATACATTTATTATTAAAAAACATACAAAAGAGAACGTAATTGCTTGAAGAGCACAAACTTAATAGCTTTAATAGCATAAACTAATAGCGGTTGTTGTTATTAAAATTGAAATTATTTATTGGAACAAGATAAACTGCTGTGACATTTTGAATTGCAAAATTTTCCTGCAGCTTTGCATGGAAAATTCTTTGTAGCATATTTTGTTTTGCAATTAGACCTTTTATAACCCTGACCTTCTGAAACAGACTATTCATTTGCAAGTTCTTGTAAGTTTTTTTTTCTGGTATTATATTTTTGATATCAATCAGTTTATCATGACACACAGAAAATTTATTCTTTGAGAACATTTCCTCAATAGTACCACGTTCGTTTCCTAGTCTATACAGATCATCAGCTTTTTCTATAACTGTTATAAGCATGTTCCTTAAACTCGCCTCTTCCTCTATCGACATCTGGTATTTGGACTCTTACCGTATCTCCAACAGAACATAGAGGAAATTTTAAATTAGATAAGACTTTCATTTATTTAGTTTGACTGTTTTAAGCTCAATCGGGCGGATAGACAAAGGCGCAAGCGGCGCGGGTGAACGCAGACCCCCGAGATTTACGCCACCGGCTCGAAAAATACGCAACACCTAACATTACCCAGCCCGTGTCGGGTAGACCTAGGTGAGCATGGGTAAACCCCGAATTCAAATTTATTTTACTTATTATTCGGACTTTACCCAAGAAGCTTGGGTAATACTAAGTTAACCCGAGTAAACCTAGGTTTACTCCATCTTCTAGCATTACCCGTAACATATATATGGCAAATAGACACGAACAGTGCTCTTTCTTTTACTATTAATATATCGATGCCTTAGTTCACAATTGCACTGATTACGAAATTTACATTTTTGAGGAGAGAGCTTTAAAGTGTTTTTAAAGTTTAGACGAGAACAATAGAAAAGACTAGTCCTTTTACTCAATCATAATTCTCAATATTGTAATATTAGTTTAAACGTAACCTTTCAAAATGGCCAAATAAACATAAAACCCCCATTTCATTTTTTTTTTTACCACGTTCATGGAACATTAAACGAACTCATTTAATACGACTGTGACCCACGTTTTTGGTAGAAAGATACGGAATAACGGTATTTCCATGCGCAGAAACGAAAGAGCACGCATTTGGCATTAAAAAAGTAAAAATTGAAAATTTTGTAGTTAGTGCAATTGTGAACGAAGGCATCGATATTGAAGCCCTCAGCTTCATCGATGAGCAAAAACTTCTCCTGTAATCGGTGCAATCGCAATTAACTAAATCTAAGGAATAGTTGTAATTTTATTAATATTATGAATCACTCTGGGGCCTTAGGGCGTGGACCCATGTCTACGGTGCGGCGCCGTTTGCCGTGCAACGGTACGGCACCGTGCCGCGCCGCGGCGTCGTGTACCGACGTACACGCTCAGGACGTATTTATATATAATATATAAATTAGTTTTGGCTTGTTATGGACCGCGAAAGACGTATCCTGCTCCTGTTGCTGTTAAGACGACGACGAATGAAGAAAAAACTAAATAAAAACAACACAATAGTGAGCACGTCGGTACACGACGCCGCGGCGCGGCACGGCGCCGCGCCATCTGCCGGCGGCGGTGCCGTACCGTTGCACGGCAAACGGCGCCGCACCGTAGACATGGGTCTACGCCCTTACGTTTTAAAATGACAGTCGTTCGAGCGAGCAAGTGGTTCTTACCATCAGATGGGATCGCAGTCAAGCACTAGTTTATAGCAATTTAAAAAAAATGGAGCTGTCCAAACATTATTTACTATTTTATTTATGTTTGTATATTTTTTTAATTTGTTTTGTATACTTAACCGGTTTACTTTTACCTACCTACTTTATTCTCTTCGTTAATTTTTTTTTATTTCAATCTTTAGGTAAGTACCTACTTACCTGTATGATATTGTATTGCCGTACCCGATAGAGTTCATGGGTATTGCTAATATTAAGATCATAAATAATACCTACATGTGATATACCTACAAGGTGTCATTGACATGTTAACGCAAACGAATACCATGGATCCAGTACATGATTCTGGACCCCCCAGTGGTGGAATTTTTCGTCGGTTTTTTTTTTCAAATTTTTGAAAAAAAAGTTTTGTTTTTTTTATTTTTTACCTGTATCATGCATAAATCGTTATTCTAACCAATCCCAATGATATTTTTAGAAAAAAAAGAAAAAAAAATTTTTACGAAAAAAAATTAATAAAAAAATCATCGAGGCAAATAAAGTCATTATTCTGATCAAACCCGGTGACATTTTTAATTTGGAATGTAATGCACTCATTTTTTTCGCAAAAAATGTTAAATTGACGTTTTTATACAGTTTAATCAAAAAAACGTTAAAAATCCATTTAAAAAAAAAATAAGAAATAACTGACAAAAAATTCCATCACTGGGGTGTCTAGAATCATGTACTGGATCTATGGTATTCGTTTGCGTTAGGGTTGCCATCTTTAAAATTTGGAAAACAGGACAAGACGCGCGAAAACCCCGGATTTTAGAGCCCGAAAGCCGGACATATCAACAAGATCTTTTAAACATGTTCAGTGTAATAAAAAACAGTTGAAAATGTCATAAATCCTTACCTTTTTTATTCATTCATAATTAAAAAAAAAAAACTTTTTTTTTAACTAATTTATTTTTTTAAACTCTAGTCTACAAATGAAACCTTCCCCGGACGCTCCCCGGATGCCCTCTAAACTAGGACAAATCCGGGAAAACCCGGACGGATGGCGACCCTAATTTGCGTTAACCTGTCAATGACAACCTGTAAACCAACATATAATATCTAGGCAAGATTTTTTTTACATTTTCATGGTGAAGTCCCTGTTTGCTTTGTCTATATCTTGTATTTTTTATGCATTTATTAATCTGCATTTAATTTTTAAGCTTTTTTGGGTGATTCTTTGAAACTCAAAGATTTTAATAATTGTAAAAATATATATATATACTAGCTTTTGCCCGCGGCTTCGCTCCCGGCAACAGATTATTCTACTCTACCCTACTCTACCCTACTCTACCCTACTCTACCCTACTCTACCCTACTCTACCCTGCTCTACCCTACTCTACCCTACTCTAAAAAAAAAAAAAAAAAAAAAAATGTATCCTATGTCATTCTCCTGGCTCTAAACTACCTCCCTACCAATTTTCAGCTAAATCGGTTCTAGCTGTCCCGGCAAACTTCGTTTCGCCTATTTTTTTTTTTTCGTTCTCACCGTTTAAACCTTCCCTGAACTATCACGAATATTTCAAGACCAAAATCAGCCAAATCGGTCCAGCCGATCCCGAGTTTTAGCGAGACTAACGAACAGCTAATTATTTTTATATATATAGACTAGCTATTGCCCGCGGCTTCGCTCCCGGCAACAGATTATTCTACTCTACCCTACTCTACCCTACTCTACCCTACTCTACCCTACTCTACCCTACTCTACCCTACTCTACCCTACTCTACCCTACTCTACCCTACTCTACCCTACTCTACCCTACTCTACCCTACTCTACCCTACTCTACCCTACTCTACCCTACTCTACCCTACTCTACCCTACTCTACCCTACTCTACCCTACTCTACGCTACTCTACCCTACTCTACCCTACTCTACCCTACTCTAAAAAAAAAAAAAAAAATGTATCCTATGTCATTCTCCTGGCTCTAAACTACCTCCCTGCCAATTTTCAGCTAAATCGGTTCTAGCTGTCCCGGCAAACTTCGTTTCGCATATTTTTTTTTTTTTCGTTCTCACCGTTTAAACCTTCCCTGAACTATCACGAATATTTCAAGACCAAAATCAGCCAAATCGGTCCAGCCGATCCCGAGTTTTAGCGAGACTAACGAACAGCAATTGATTTTTATATATATAGATTTAGGTACCTACATATTAATTTTGATATTTTGGTATTTTTATTTACATGTTAATTTTCTCCTGCCACTAAGTGAATCAAAGGCATTTGCGTCTAGTGACTTTCGACACGATATAGGTACCTAAGTACAAAAACTTGAATGAGACACCCTCGCCTCGGTTTCAAAGAATCACCTTAGATTATAACAAATACCTAAATACACGATGATACATACATCGAAAAAAAAAAACACAATAATTGTTAAAATAGTTTATAACAAATAAATGAAAGTTGATATCTATTGAAATGCTATTTTATTATAAAAATGACACTACCTTCTTATTCTTAAACTACACTTGTTTTTTTTATGTTGTATTATTAATTACTTTCTCAAATATAAACTTTGAACATTAAAAAAAAATGAGAATGACAAAGTAATCACTTGGTTAATTGTAGTTTAAAAATAAAGTTATTTTTGAACAATAGTTATACTCGTAGTTACCTACTGGCAAACCGACAAGGCCATTATACTGATTATACCTATATACGTACTTAAACAAAAACCCGCTAAGTGCGAGTCAGACTGCGCGAGGTAAAGGATTCCGTCATCATTATTTCAGCCGAAAGACGTGCCCTGCTGGACATAGGCTTTCCCCAAGCGCCGCCACAAAGACCGGTCCTGTGCGTCTTGCATCTATCGGATACCAGCAACCCTGACCATGTCTTCGGTAGGTACACCTTGTGGGACTGTGGGAGTCCTTCCAACGCTGCGTCTTCCGGTACGTGATCGCCACTCCAGAACCTTTCGGCCCCAACGGCCATCTGTTCTGCGTGCAATGTGTTCTGCCTATTGCCACTTAAATTTGGCTATTCTTTTCGCTATGTCGGCAACCGGTTCTCTTGCAGATATCTTCATTTCTTATTCGATCACGCAAGGATACATGTAGCGGGATCCCGTCCGGAGATTCTTAGCACCCCTTGCCACGCCATTGCCTTGACCGCTACCGAAGTCAAGCTTAGACGAGCTGCCGGGCACTGGGGGTCATCTTTTATTTTTGGTGTTTATATTGTGGAAGGGGAAGGTTTCCATACCATCTAAATATACAACTTTTTTTACACATTTATTTTATTCTGATTTTAATATTTGTTATTATAGCGGCAACAGAAATACATAGGTACAGTCAGCACCAAAAGTCAATGAACAGAATCAACATAACAAAACACTTGTTCACAATAAAATGCCATAAGTTATAGTCGCAACTAGGAAACAAAATAGCCTGTACACCAGAAATTTACAAAAGTCGCTAAACACGAATTATTTCAAAAGTACATGTGCACTAGTATTCCTAAAGTCGCTGTACACCATCAATCCAAATGTCGCTGAACATCTTTGTATCAAATTTAGGTTAACAAAGTATATTTTTAATGTTGTCGTGTGTTAATATACTTTTGACGCTTATGTTGTTCAGCTACTTTTGGGACAGTGCTTGAATTACCTTAATAATGTATGTTAACACGTTAGTATCTATTTAAATACTTATTTGCAATGTCGAATATATATATATATATATAAATTACTTTGCGCGAATCTTACAAAACATACCTTCCTTTAATTTTTAATTTATTATTTCTATTCACATAACTTGTGATAATTTTAGTCTAGCGTTTGATTGTCGTAGTCTGAAGTAATTGAAACGTTCTGTAAGTGCATAATTGTTTATTTATACTATTGAGATACATCAATCGATAAATATCATACGTATCATTACATAGTATAAAACAAATATGCTTACCCCTTATGTGCGCTTAGATCTTTAAAACTAGGTACGCAACGGATTTTGATGCGGTTTTTTTTTAATAGATAGAGTGATTCAAGAGGAAGTTTTATGTGCGTAATACATGCATAATATATTCAATATCACCCGTATGAAGCTGGGGCGGGTCGCTAGTAAAATATCAATCAAGCATTTTCGGCGTCCTTTTCAAGAGATAATATTTAATTCACTATTTCAGCATAAACTAGTAACTTGATACATTTATCCTGTACCATTATTTCTTCAATCTCTTTTCTAGTATTATCTTTAACATCGTATCGAAGTTCACTGAGGATATACACCGCCATGCGGCGCTGGATACCGACGGCTTCCGCCAACATACCTTTGAGAAGCGATCCAATGAACTTCTCTCTTGAAATTCCATACGAAAAGTTTTCACATAAGTAAGCAACCAAAGCAGCCATATACAGTTCTATTATCGAGTCGAAATAGGAGCTCGCAAGTTCAGCTACCTCCTTCACTACATATCTGCCAAAGATGAAGCCCACAGCCTCCACACCCTCCGACTTCTTCCTCTTCGGATCTGCGAAAACTTCCGGCATCTGTTTCATAATCTGCCTCACAGCTTTGAAATATAAGATTATTAAATGTATGTGCACATACTTGTCAAAATATTCTTCTCTCGGCATGAACTTCTGCATCCACGCTAAGATCCTCTCGATCACCGACAAACACGACGGGTATTTAGTGTTCAGAAATGCTGCATTGTACTTTAAACTCTTAATAATATCGTCAAGTCTATTTTGGAAATTCGAATCCTTTTCGGAGCGTAATATATCTAATTGCTCCAAAAAACGATCACCTACTTTTGAGAATCTTCTCTCTAAATCTTCGTGATCTCTGGACAGCATCAAGTACCTGATAAACATTGCAGGGTAGGCTATCACTGGTTCATCCTCACTAGACTTTTCGAACATCGAAATCAAAATATTTTCGATCATAATATCTTCTTTTACTTCAGGTAAAACCATGCACAAATCGCGAAGTACGAATTTTGTACTTGATTTGGACATTTTGTTCAGCACTAAATATAACGTTCCGCAGTAATCAGCTTTGATATGAGAGGGTATCCATTCGGTTTTTCGAACTAACTTGCGAAGCCTTTCCCGGGATACATGGTCAACGCAGGACAAGAGCGGTTTAATGATATCCCAAACTTTAGGATCGGCAGTAGAGCCATGGCGACGGAAGTACGATAACGCAGAACGCAATGCTACCGCGGGACGTAGTTTTGCTGCTGATAACAAGGTGTCTAGAAGTAATTCTTCCGCATAACACATTGTCAGTGCTAAGGCTACTCTCACTGTGCGTCGTTCAGTCGCCAACGTACGGGTTAAAGTATCTCTTTCTGCTTCTCTACAGCGCATCGCTCGCGTCGCGACAGCTTTCACGCCAGCCTTGCGCCAGCCCCACTCCGCCAAGTTGACTGTAGGCCGGGCGCGGTGTGCGCAGGCCCTTAGTGCCGCCGCAAACTTTGTGCTTTCTTTACCCCTTGCGTCAAACTCGCGCAGCTCTTTCTCAAAATCTTTATACAACAGACTTGTGAACGGTCGTACCAATTTTAAATTCTTACAACCTTCAATTGTTTGTTGAACAATCTTGTCTTTTAAAACGCTCCTGAGTTGTATTGTAAGATCATCCTTCTGGTAAAAGTATATCACCAGTTTCGAGATGAATTCGTCAAACTGTGATTGTTCAGTGGCTAATAGATCGGCAACTTTATCGACTTCGAGGGCAGCCGGGTCGTGGCGCAGCGCGTTTATGAGCGCCCTCTGATCGCGCCGAATATTTAAGTTTTCTCGAAGTAACTCACGACGTCCGATCCTTGAACTATATAAACGTTCTAATAAAGAATCAGCGACATTTGCATCGCGCAAAGCTAAGCACTTCACCGCTTCGACCGTAGGTGATACTGCTTCCGCGCGAACATGGTATGTTTCAATAACATCGAGCAGTTGATGAAGCCGTTCGGCGGCTACAGCTGGTTTTGCGTCACTAGCGGCCGCTGACAACATGTTTTGAAGACCATTAGCAACGCGCACTCGCTCGTCCACCTTAAGGGAATATTCTGCCAGTGTTGAGAAGTCATTCAGAAAAGCATCGCGGACAGTTTGGTCGCATTCGCCGGTTAGTAACTGACGAATCACGACGCAGTGCAGTCCCTCACGGCACGCGGCTTCAGATGGTGCGCCGTCGAGCCCGAGTCCGTGTCCAAAATCTAGAAAATATTGCCACACATCTGCAGGCAGGCGCCAGACGTCAGCACGCTTGACGAGGCTGCGCAGTATGGAGGCGCGAGTGTGCGGCGGCTCGTTGCTGTGGCGGGCAGCTAGACGCAAGAGAGCCGACACCGCGTCACTGCGTCCGCCGCTCTTGCTCACTAGAACTAGGAATATATCGCGTCTCCGGTCCGCAGAACCAGCAGCTCCTAACCGTTGTCCTAAGTCGTGCAGAGCTCGGTCGAATCCGATAAATCGAAACTCATCAAACAACCGGTCTAAGTCTGTTTTTACTTCCATACATGACTCGACAACGCACTGTTCATAACGAGCACATTTTCGTTTTTTAAGCATGCATCTAAAGTCGAAATTTGTCTCACAGATTGGCATGTAATCCTCATCGTCAAATATATCTGGATCGGTGTCAGAAGGTGTCGGAGGCTCTGGCGTCGAGTAAGGCCATTCCGGCACCCGCTCACCGATATCTTTCTCAACGAACACTAGTTTCTTGAACGCCGCTCTTTTGTCGGGTTTAAGTCGCTTAATCAGCGGCTCCACCACTTTATACTGGAACCAATACTGCAAGTAGCTCGCTCGTGCTAGCTTTAGCACTACTTCCTGACACTCCTCGACACTGAGTCGAGCAGCAACAGTCGGGATGTGCAGGAAATACGCAACGTACAGCTCCAACTTATTTATAAATCTAGTTTTATGGTAGCGTAGGATGTAGTCAGTCGCCAAAGGACTGAGTCTGCTGAAGCGGTTCATGTTGAAATACTTTTCCGTGATATCAAGGAACACATCTGCATCTAACTTTAGTACGCATTTCACACTGTTGTAGTATAGTTGATCTTGTTCAAGATAACGTGCTTTCACATCTTCATCTGTTGCCAATGAATCAAAATATATCTTGGCAACTCCAGGACATTTCTCGCACAAAACCTTTAATGAATTAGTGGATAATTTAGACAATATCTTGGGAGCCTCTTCTAGTATGAACTCTTGACTGCAACGACTAAGAAACTTTATCGCGAATTGAAATGAGTTCTTTTTGTAGTGCTGATAGAACTCCTGACACGTTGCTGGGTCCCGTAGATTGATGTAAAGCCAGTGCTTCATTTTAGTAACTGCTGGTTTGATCATTTCTGGGAAGAGAACGTCTTCCAAGTGTTTAGGGTTAATAATGTCACGGTGGTCTATAAGCCATGTTGCTTTCAGGGCTCTGCTCACGTACAACATGTCATCGTCTTTTAAACTACGTATTATATAGTCTACATGTTTGAGTTGTATAGCGAGGTCTATTTTAAAGAGACGGTCGACTGCAGACTCTTCGGGTAGAGCTTCGATTTCCTGAACTGATGCTCCACTCTCTTTAGCCTCGTGCACTAAGGTGTTCAAATACCGGTGTCGTTGGCCCAAGTTACATCCTAATAACGTGATAGGTGTCAAAGACGACATCTGGAAATATAAAAGTTATTCAATTACTATAATTTATCAATACGATATCGGTAGGTACAAATATTGAACATAACATATGAAATTTGCAGGTTTGTTTCTCTATAATTGTATAGTTTGCAATTGGTGCTATTGGAAATAATTTAAATTATTTTGTTTTTATTCAGATTATCATAAATAATAATTTTATTTGGGTATATAGCGACAAAACAGTATTCAAAACTTGTAGAAAAGCGTGGCTCAATAAATCATTACGTAGGTAGTTATCTGGAAAGAAAGTTCCATGGGTAGAAGCTGAAGAATTGATTTGTATTAAGAGGCCAATATCAAGAACAACTGGGTCAAATCGAAAAAATGTTTTTAGTGTTAAATAACTCTGTTATTGAGAAAGGCTGTATGACATCACGCTACGACCAATACGGGCGTAGCAGTAAATATACACATAGATGAAACCGTCGAGTATGGCTAGTATACTTATGTATATATGCGTTAGGTCATTACAATGGAGGAAAGATTTAGTAGGCACCTAAAAAAAAGGTCGAAATACAAATGAATATGTTAAAAAGACAGATTAAATATAAAACCTACCGTATCGAAATTCCTTGATTAATGAAATCTATGGAATTATAATTCAAATGCAACAAAACAAGTCGAGTTCTCAATCTGTATCATATCTGTATTGCCAAAAACCGGCCAAACTGAACAAAAATAACACATGCGATTTGACCTTGATAGAAACTATGGCTGTCCCCAACATACGTGCGTGCCTGTTTCGGCTATTATGAAAAATGATTGGTTTTGTTTTAAAAATATTATATTTATGAAAGACAATTGTTTGGAGTATTTTATTATCATTTATTTATATTACAATTTTGCTTATAACAAGAATAAAACATGAACAATAATATTAAAAGTTTCAAATGAACGCACCTAAATTGACAAAAAGTTGAAAATTTTCGTGCTGTCAAAATCAAAGCTGAAAGCTGCCAACCAAACTTCAAAAGAAGCGTCAAACTGAAAATAATATTAATGCGCGAGTTCTATCTATATTTTTGTTGTATTTCATGATAAGACTGCTAAGATTTCTGAATTAAAATGGAACCAGAAACTGATGTAACTTTACCAGCTCTTAAATTCTTGACGTGTGAATCTGAACATATTTGTAGGTTATGTTTCTCTTCTACGGAACAAGAAGAAGTGTCGTTTGAAGATATTGTACGGCTTCAGAGGTCTTATTTGGATGAAACGCTTACTTTCGTGGATATGTTTCGTGAGCTTGGTGTAAGTATTTAAACAATTCGTCAGTGAGTCAGATATTTACTAGAAGTTAGATTGAATTTCATTCTCCAAAGAATCGTAAACAATGTAGTATTTATAATTTCTTTGAGCTTAATCATTGATGCAGTGTTTAAAGAAAAGAAAAATATAAACCACCCCTAAGACTAAAACGACCCACTGCCCAAAATCAGTCCCTAAGACGACCCACTGACCAAATATTTCTCAAATTGCCCTTGGGTGGTTCAATCAAGAAATACCTATCGTGATATCCTTTTATTTGTGTATAAGTAGTTTATATAGAATGTTCTAGCAATAAACCTTGAATATTTTATTTCAGATTTTCCAGGAGCCTTCTTTACCTCAAGTCCTGTGCATGAACTGTGCCACCATGACCATTAACTCTTACCTATTTCAAAAACTGTGTCAGTTCTCCAATGATAATTGGAACACAATCCTCAACAGAATAAGCACAAGTGTAGACCAGTCTGCAAACATAGGTCCCAAGCTAGGTGTGCAAACTGTATACTTAGTGGTAAAAGAAAATGATAATCTCATGTTTACCAGCCGAAAACGACACACAGTCAGGAGTAAAAAAACTGCCCTTAGTAAAATAAGAGAACTTGTGAAAGATAAACGTTATAGAGTGAAGAAGCAAAAGAAATCAAATGTGATTTGTGAGGAATGTGGAGAAAGATTCAGTTCCAATTGCCACCTGGTCAAACATATGAAGGTTCACAGCAACTCCAAGCATCCCTGCATGCAGTGCCCTAAAGTTTTCGCCTCCCAACTACAACTTGATGAACACAGCGAGAGAGTGCATTATCCAAAAAAAATAAAATGTCCGAAATGTCCTAAAATGTTTAGCACAAACAAAATGTTGACATTACATGACAAACTACATCACGTGGCTGCAATATGTAAACTGTGCTTTGTTCAGTTCCCCTCCAAGAAGGATTTACGAGCACATTTGAATAAACACGAAGTAAACACATGCCCACGCTGCAACAAAGCATTCCTAAATAAGCATACATTTAAACTACACTTAAGAATCTGTGGCAAACTTGAAGAGCGGCAACCTAGTTTCTTTTGCGACATTTGCAGCAAAGGCTATGCCACAAAGAATGGTCTACGGACACATTTGAAAACAGATCACGGATTCGGAACTGTGCTCTCTTGCAACTGGTGTGGAAAGAAGTTTGATGCTAAAAGTAGATTAAACAATCATATTGTAAAGCATACAAAGGCAAGGAATTTCCACTGCAGTCATTGTGGTGGAAAATTTGTGACGCAGGCAGCTTTAGTGTACCACACAAGACTTCACACAGGCGAAAGACCTTTTCCATGTGACTTGTGTAGTGAAAGTTTTCTTTCAGCATCTCGAAGGATGGAACACAAGCGACGGAAGCATTTCGGCCCTACAAAAGAGTGCCATGTCTGCCACGTCAAGTTTGTTACTGGCCATCAGTTAAGGAAACATGTCCAGAGACATTACAATCCTCACAGCAAGCTGTTTGTGCCTGAAGCAGAAGCACCATTTGCAGTGTATCCAAATATTAATTTAAATAATAACAAGAAGTCACAGCCGTACCCAAACATATCTAAGTTATTATCAATGTGAATTAGTTACAGAATTCAGGGTACCATATATTTGAAAAAAAGCACTGCTGCAACAAAAGGCCCATGCTGCGTTAAACGGGCATCAGTTGCGTGACTATACTCGACTCGTGTGTCGTTTGCTGCAGTCTAGCGGAAACCGGATAATCACCTGCGCAGTGTCACTAGTTAATTTTTAACACACTGCATTTAGTAGTGTTGATGAAGAACTTTAACGTATTATTAGTACGTAACAAAAGGGGCGCGGAACGCAGCGTGGGCTCGCAATGATGAAGAAAATCTAGTGCGAGTTTCACCAAAAAAATAAAGAATAAGTGGTTATAACAGTTATACTAATTTATCAATAAAAACAATTATCACAGCACTCTAATTTATTGCTTTATCAATCATTAACTATTTGAAGAGCAGTCCTTCACAGAAAATGGATACACTTTAATTGTCGCAACTGCGTAAAGTGGTCGACTGCACAGTCATATACAAGCTATACTGGACCGCCGCAAAACTATACACCGACGGCGACGATTGCCTGCGCGGAAGCGCTTTACGCAGCATTGGCCCTTAAATCTGAGTGATTATCCAATGTGAAATGAATTTTTAAAATAAAATGTACATAACATGTATAAATTATAATAATTGTATTAATATTAAAACAGAGTCCTATTTTTAAACAGAACAATTGATATGTCGTGGTCAGATCATAGAAATTGATCATGTAATTATATGTCTATCTCAATTTAGCCTACTTTCATTTAATTTTCATTATTTATCATATAAATCCTACATCGATGTAGGATTTATATGATAACAATCCTGCGCGATGAGCTAGACAGATTCCTTCCGAACTGGCAAGAGGAAGCGCGGGACCGCGATGGATGGAAGAAGTGGAGGGAGGCCTTTGCCCAGGAGTGGGACAGAACAGGCTAACAAAAAAAAAAAAAAAAAAAAAATCCTACATCAATATGGCCAGCAAGAACTGAAATATTATCAAATGTTAATGTTTAAACAATCCAGCCAGTTCTTGTTGGTCATGTTAGGAGGTGATTAATTTCTATGATCTGATACTAAATGAAAAAGTTATTTACAATAAATTGATAACTGCATAAACTTAAAAATATCATATTCTACAATATGGCAAATTTATTTATTTACCAAAACTTTATGCACTAATAAAAAACACAATGCCAAAACTAAGCTATTGTCGGAGAACTGCGAAATAGCAGATAACTATTTCTAAAACCTGTTTAAACAACATAAGCATAAGAACCCATAATAGAAAGGCCAAAAGACAAGCCTTGAACAATAAAATTACAACTAATTTGCATATACTGCACTAATATTTTTAACACTGTGTAATGATTTTTTTAAAAACCCACATGATATTGGAATAAATGAATTTTAAATATATCACAAAGAACAGGTATTCATTATCCTTTTAATCCACTTATGTCAGGTAAATTCAACAAATACATGCATTTATTCTGCCAGGGCTGTGCATCCACAACCAAATATTCCAACTCGTCAGCTATGAGGATAAGTGCTGAATGAGGTGGAATACCCAGATAAACATACAAGACAAGGTGAACAGGACATGGAAACATTGGTCAAACCAATCCAACGCAAGTGATTAAAGTCAATTGCTTAATTTTTCCCTTGATTATAAGTCTCCAAGCCTGACTCTCATATTCTCAACAGCTGGAACATTGGGAGGTATGAGACTCCGCCCAGCATAAAGCTTGTTGGAAGGATCGTGATGTTTCTTTATATGTTGCTTCAAGAAGTTAGGGGTGAAGAATTTGCGAGAGCATATCTCACACATGAGAGTTGGACCATTGTGTTTGAATTTAATGTGCTCAGCCCTAGCCGAGGCATTCACAAACTTCTCATCACATAATGTGCAACTGTATGGCTTGTCCCCCGTGTGTCTCCGAGTATGGTACAACAATGCCTCTTTGGAAACAAACAGTCTGCTACAAATGTCACATTTGAAATTCTTTTCACCCGTATGCTTCACCATGTGAACCTTCAGGTAACTTGGAGCAGTAAATTGCTTGTTACAATATTTGCACGTATGTGGCTTAGCGTCTCCATGGACAAATCTATTGTGGACCCGCAACCCTCCAGGAGTACCTGGACCTGCAACTTATCTAAATTTTTGAAAGACTTGCCACAATCCTTACATACAAACACTCCATGAGATGTATCCTGGTGATGTTTCAAGCTCTCCTCAGTGCATCTAAATTGATTGCATTCAGGACATTCATACTTCTGCTGACTCTCTTCATGAGCGGCCAGTTCACTCTCATCAGCCACATTATCGTAGCATTTCTCACATGTGAGTATATCATGAATTGAAATGTTATGTACTCGGAGCTCTACTATATCTTCAAATTCTTCATTGCATTTAACACATAAAAATAGATTACTTGCTTCAGCTTTCCTCTTCTTCTTTACTTCTTTTTTAACCATAATAATTTGAGACTCATGTTCACTAACTGTTATGTACATAGTTTGATCTGTATTTGTGGTGTCAATGTCAACAGACAGTGTATTAGAGAGATTATTGAAGACATTGTTTAGAACACTTGTTGAATTTTTACATGACTGTACGAACTTCAATGATTCTAGTGCTTTTTCTACACATGGCATACACACTGCATCAATCCCAGGAATTTCTTCACAGATCTGAAAATATCAATATGTAGATTAGGACTTATTTCTTTCAATTACACTGTAAATTTTAATAATACGGTAACATTGGTACAATTTGTAAATAGGTCTGTACCTATTTACAAATTGTACCACATATCAACGATTGTGTCGCCGTGCCAAAACAAACAAATTAAAAGCAGACAACGAAATCTAGAGCATGCATAACTTTATATTACTTACTTCAGCCCCCAGCAGTTTCGCGAGGACATCAGAAAGCGCTTCATAAATTCCATTCGAGGAATCCAACGACACAGAATCATGAAAACGAACGTAATGTTCTTGAATATCCTTTAGGCATAACCTGCAATGGCTGTACCGATTTTCACTCAACACGTTAGACACAAGCACATTTAATTCAGACTCCTCAATCATTTTCACAAACAAATCTACAACAACAATGTCAAGTTGTTTGTTGGAAATAAACAAAGTTTAGATTCAGTTCAAAGTGGAGCGCGCGCTTAAAAATTTTTCGTTCAAGAACCTCTCTTGCGTAGATCAATCGTCGCCATGAAACAAAATGGCGGTGACACATAAATCTAACGACTCGTTTCGAAGATAATTATTATTAAAATTATTTGAAACTAGGTTTCTTTTTCCCCAAACGTTTACATAGTTAACATATTTTGTATAATATTCAGCAACCATAGCGATGTAATAATACGAATGCAAAGGCTCCAAATTATTATTTGTAGTTTTTAACACATGCAACTTTGAAGAAAGAAATTGACTTTCAATTTTAACGGTGCGTTTTCTGTAGTACTGTAGTGTATCGTACACGGCCAAAAAGGTGGATACTTTATTATGCGCAGCCCTCCACTTCGCTTGAATCCTGAAAATCGCTCTATCTCACTGACGGGAAGTCGCTGCGTCCCCGTAAGAGGACGCGGCAGGCAGGGTGTAGGCTAAGCCTTTTTCCCGCGGTGTCGGGTAGGTACCTGTAGTATCGGGCACAGCGTTGGGAGCCATATAGGCCGTGGCGCAAGACAAGCTGCTTGTCTATGTAACCGCTGAGAGTGATGCCAACTAACAGCCCATTCACGACCTTGGTCTTATCAGTGAGGGACGGTACCACCGATAGGTCGAGCGCGCACTGCTTGGGCTGCGTCGACCAATCGCCTACCGAGTACCGATACCGCACGAACCGAAGTCGTGAATAGGTCATAAGCGCAGTGGCGCCGAACGGTAAGATTAAAATTCAAAGAATTAGAGAAAAGCCGGAAATCGAGAAAGGAATTCACTCTGGTTTCATGAGCGGATTCCGATCCCAATTTTCAGTCACCGTAGGCGAGGGCTTGCGTGTCATCGTTTTTATAATGCATGGCGCACATCTCAGGTTACACGTGGTTTTACGTTGCGTTTCAATAATCTGTTTCAGCCTTAAAGCATAAGGCGGCAGTTATACGATAAGTTTTGCTGTCAGTTTTGTCACAGTCGATAGTTCTATTCAATTTTTTTTTTAATGGCAAGTAGGGCCAGTGTCGACTATTCTGCCAACGTCAAAAGTAGATTGGATAAGCAAGTATATTAACTTGCTTTTAAGTTTGTAATATTTTTGCCAGTACAATTAATCTACTTTCGTAATATCCCTCATAATAAAAAAAAATGACATGAGAGAAGGTAGATTAAATGTACTGGCAACATTAAGCATGCTCCCAGCCACGCGCAGAGTTATCGTGATCATATTTTGATCAATCGTGATTGAACTCAAAGAGTATAATAATTGATTGAACTCTTGCGTTCCGAATCAGAATAGGATCCTGATGCGACGATACGTCATATCTGTCAAATAGAAAAAAATGAGTTTCGAATTGCTGTTTGTTAAATTAATTAGGGTTATGTAGTTTTAAGGTTAAAGTTTTCAAAATGAAATAAATAAAGTAAGTTTATTTCGAAGAAATATTGATATGCAAACAATTTTCTTTGCAAACCGTACTTTTCAATAGATATTTCAAGGATCGAGCTTTTTGACTTTCCTAATCTCTTTAGGAACGCATAGTACTGACTGACGAAAACAGTCATTCATGACTGACGAAAATGATTAACGAACAATATGTTTATGAGTAACCATATGTAATCTGTGGATTGACGTGTACTGTATGATGATCGTCTATTGGCCGCCTAATAAAAGCAAGCAAATGCAAGCAAAGCAAAGCAGCAAGCCAGTACAGTAGGCAAAGCAATGGTGTCAGTAAATAGTACCAAAAGAAATATCTAAAAATATTTGAAATAACAGCGTTGAAACGCTATTAATATGTCAATTTTACGTAATATACTTTGTGATATTTTGTCTGATACATCAGACTGTTGTTGTTTATGCTTTAGCGCAATCGGAGAATATGAAGACATTTATAATTTTGAAGACGAGGTTTCTATGGGCATTGAGATCGAAACAACTAGAGTATTGCATGAAATGATATGCACCGTATTAGGATTTAATGTGAGTATTATAAATTTTCCATTTCGTCGATAACCCAACTTTCCTTACAAGTTTTTCACAGTATGTTTCACAATTGACTTGTTTCAGGTTTCGGACAGCAATTTTGCACACAATATAGTGTGCCAGAAGTGTACAATAACGGTTACCAACTGCTATAAGTTCATTCAACAATGTAAACAAAATATAGAAAAGTTACACAGTGCCATAGATTCCCTCCAAAAACATACCCAAGAAAATGTACCCAACTATGATTACAAGTCATTATTTGTTGCTCTGGATACCAGTAACAATAATGTGGAGTTTTATCATCATAAAGATAGAAAGAGCAATAATCAAACTATATTGTACAAAAGATTCAAAAGTGTCCGCTACCAACATAAAAAGAAATCTGCTTTGAAAAGAAAACATGACAGTATTTTGCATTCTATTGAAATTACTAACATATGTGACATATTACGTGATGAAGATGATTGTAACCTCAAATGTAAGATATGCTCAAAAGTGTATTGGTCAGCAATGCAAATGAAACACCACTACTTAACTGTGCATACTGACAAAGAATTTAAATGCTCCAAGTGTCCAAAAAGTTTTGGGACTCAAATGCAGCTTGCAAGGCATACAAAACACAATCATTGCAAAAATATATGTAGCCAATGTGGCAAAACATACAGTAGCGCAGCCTCACTAAGGCTTCATGAAGAACGACACAAATTTGTTCCCCGCATGTGCCAAACGTGTGGTAAGACTTACAAAGACAAATTATCATTCAATAACCACATTACAAACAAAACATGTCATAAGAAGAGATGTGCTAATACTGATGCAAAGTTTAGCTGTGCTTTTTGTGACAAAAAGTATTCACACAGAGCAAATTTAAATATTCACATTCGCACGGAACATGAAGGCGGTTCTTCTGTGGTATGTGACTGGTGTGGCAAGAGGTTCAGTTGTATGAGCCGGTTGCAGGATCATATCGTAACTCACACTAAACAAAAGAATTTTGAATGCGATTACTGTGGTGGTAAGTTTGTATCAAAGATGTCTCTGTTATATCACACAAGAAGACACACAGGAGAGACTCCATATAAATGTGAACATTGCGACAAGACATTTTTGTCTGCTTCCCGCCGCTCTGAACATGTGAAGCGAAGTCATATTTTAACAGATGCAGAATGTGATATCTGCCATGGTGTATTTAAGGGTACCAAAAATTTAGCTCAACATAGGAAAAAACATTTTGATGTGAAAAGTAGATTATATTTAAAACATGGACAATCTGTATATATTTCATCTTAACAAATATTGTAAACTGTTATGTGTACAATCCGTTCCGAATGAGAATAGGATCGATTGCCATGTGCCACATCACATCGAACTGTCAAATCAAAAAAAATTGCTAGAGTGAACAAAAAAAGATATACTCGCAAACACCTAAGCGAACGCCGGCGCTCGCGCTTGATTTCGCGCCATGTGGTAAAATATTTGAGCATTTTTTTAATAGCGTATTTCAGTATTTCACTCAAAATTTGACAGATACTGATTTTCCTATACTTATTTGGAACGCATAGTAGGGTAATGTACAGCATCACCGTAATATTTGAAAAATTCTTCCATGACTGATAATGTATTAAATTCCAGGTTACATAGGCTTTGATTTAATTATATTTTGCAATATTATAAAGACAAAACCTTAAAAATTGTGTTGTTATTTGTGAACAAAGTTAGGAAATGTTGTGTAAGAGCTTTCAAGGCATTGCTGAGCACATACCTAATTAAAGTTATAAATCACTCATGATTACTTTTTATTTCAGTTTTAATATGCGGCATATAAGTTGGACCAAAATAGTGATCAATCTTCAATGCACAGTCTCAATCAAAGTGCACACAACACTTTCTGTGCATAACCAATAACCATATTAAACATCCATTTTAGTCAAGCTTATTTGCTGCATACTACACTTTCATACTATTTACACATAAAGGCCAATATTTTTCTGCAACAACTTTAAAGGTCACTTTACCTGAGAAGTTTGTCCAGTTAACCCAGTTATTTGCGCACTAGATTCTGACGTTTTATACCGCACGTGCCCATGTCGGCCTATGAGAATTAAAATAAACTATTCAAAACAAAATAGGGCCGACCACGATTTGTTTACAAAAAAATGTTTGCATGGTACTTCAAAAATATTACGGGGCAAGTTCAAGTGTTTTACCGTAAAGTTTAGATGTTTATGAGTTCTTATCATTCTTTTGAACCACATTTTTTTTTTATCTTAAGGGTAAAAAAAAATGTGGTGGTGCCGAAACAAAAACAAATTTAGTTAAAATCGCCCTATGCACATTTCTTATTCAGTTGTGTTTCGACTATCGTTACAGGCGCTTCTTGTTTTGTTTATCAGTTTTTTTTATTAAATCGTTAGATCAAATTATAATGCCACGTATTCGGCACCATATGAACATGGAAACTGCTTCAAGAGCAGTGGTGTTGCTGCAAGAAGGAGGGTCTCAGCGAGCAGTAGCATCACGACTAGGAGTATCGCGGCGAGCTATCAGAAATGCGTGGGAACGCTTTCAGGAGACTGGCAGTGTAGCTAGAAGACGTGGATCAGGAAGAACGCGTTCAACAACTGCTAAAGAGGACCGATACCTTCGTTTATCTGCCCGTCAGAGCGCACCGTTACGGCCCGTGCTTTACAAACCCGACTACGGCAAGCCACTGGCACACGGGTAAGCGACCAAACGATCCGCAACAGACTCCATGAAGATGGACAACGATCCAGAATGCATGTTGTTCGCATTAAACTGACGAGGGCTCATCGTGCAGCTCGTTTAAGGTTCGCTCGCGAGCATTTGAACTGGACCATGGACAATTGGAGAACTGGTGAGAGTAAAGTTCTCTTGTGATGATAGACGCGTGCGAGTGTGGAGAAGAGAAGGTGAGCGTTTTAGCAACCTGTGTATCCACAAGAGAGATCGATTTGGGGGGCCCAGTGTTATGGTGTGGGGTGGAAATAAACTTAATGGGTAAAACGGAGTTGGTAATCCTCAACGAGGGTACCGTAACTGCTGCCAGCTACGTCGAGCGTGTGGTCCGACCGCATATCATTCCCTATTCACAACGAGTGGGCAACAATTTCATTTTAATGCAAGATAATGTTCGGGCTCATACAGCTCGCCTAACTCAGACGGCATTATCGGAAGCCAATATTTCAGTTTTACCATGGCCAGCAATGAGCCCCGATCGAACATTTATGGGACCAAAATTAAAAAGAAGCCTAGAAAATTACAGTGACGTGAACAGTCAACAGGAGCTCATAAATGCTTTAAAAATGTGCTGGGAGCAAATACCCCAGGAAAATATTATCCGTTTAATTGAAAGTGTTCCAAACCGGCTCAGAGAGTGCGTACGTAACCGAGGAGGACACACCCTGTACTAAAAATATCCCTGTTGTAACCAAAAAAGGTTATTTAAGTAAAAAACTCGAAATTGTCAAGATTATTTTTTTAAGGATGAATTTTAATTTTTATGTGTATTTGTAAGGAAATTAAAATTTTTTTCATCATTTCACTGGTTTAGAGACAATTCTAATAACACTTTTACCCTCAACACGTGTACCCTTGAAAAAAAATTTATCAGTTTTCATCTTTGGTGATAAAAATCAAAGGGCCCTATTTTGTTTTGACTGCACATGCCTAGGGCCAAAGTCAAAATATTTTGACTTTGGCCCTAGGCATGTGCAGTTGATGCAGTACCAAAGTCTGATCTACAGCGGGTGCCACTGGCAGCTTCAATATGGCTGTACCTATACTTGTAAGGGCCTCAGCTGTTGCTTCCTTCTTGTGATATTGGACGCTCTAACTTCAGACGTTCAGGAAGAGACTCCCTGATGTATGCTGTTGGCTGATAATATTGAGCTGGTTTGAGTAGCAGAGTAGAAGTAAAACTGAATACTTCTGCGATTTTGATAGTCTAATCTAGTCCTGTGCCTTTAGCTCACGTTAGAATGCCCATACCAATCTACTCCGGCTTTCGGTACCTACTTTGAGTCGCAGATCCAATAGGATAGCGTGGTATACCCAGACGTAACACACAGGATGGATGAATTGACGATAGGGCGCTGGGATAACTTGTGACCCATGGATACCCCTTTAATCTACAAGTCCGTGTTAAAAAGTATTTTACCTGTATTAGGTATAGCCGGCTCAAGATTTTAAATTAAGAGGACAGATGCTGTTTACATCATTCCACCATTTTACCCAAGTTTTACAGACTTCAAAAAGGAGGCACTGATTATTTTTTGCGGGCGATAGCTAAATGTACACAGCTTAGCCAAGCAAGCAGCAAAATAAGAGTAAAGACAAATGTTTTCAAAGGTTTGTAATCGGCTGGTTACAAACCTTTGAAAACATTTGTCCCTTCACAGTAGTGCCTAGTGCTCTCTCGATATTGCTATGTATCTTAGCAAATGTCATCATATACGGTGGACATAGTACCCAACAGTCATGGAATTTGTACTAAACCAGAATCATATAAATTGTATGCGCTTGGTTAATTTCTTGTACTTAATTATAATTCTTATATTTTCTAGTTTTGTTTAATCCTTTCTGAAAATAGAACTACTAACTGTTAAAAAAATAAAACACCAGAAAACCATTGTTTGGAACAAAACTTTATTTACATAATGTATTACCAGTACCAGCCGGAGTCCAAGCCTACCAGTTTCTTTTTTGCAACCATTTTAGCGATTATCTTCCTGAACACATCACTTGCATTGTCAACTACTGCTGATACACCAAAATCCATAGTACTCATTGTGACTGAGGTAACTTGAAAATAAAATAACCTGGATTAGGTACTATAAGGTTCATCATCATCAGCATTTTAGCCCAATGACGTCTACTGTTGGAGGTAGACCTCCCCAAAATGTCGCCACAACGATCGGTTAGTTGACTAGATTGTTTTATGGTAGGTTTACACGCTTGCCAAGCCTCGGCCAACCGCCATTGTGTTTACGGGGTTTCCCCATTTATACAATGGTTACACAATGGCGATGGGCCGAGGCTTGCCAACGCTTGGCAGGTGATTACGTAGGTACGGACTATTATCATCGTTTTACTTTTCTAATCTTAATTCTTACTAATATTATAAATGCGAAAGTTACGATGTTTGGATGTTTGTTACTCAATCACGCCAAAACGGCTGGACGGGTTTGGATTAAATTTGGCGCAGGCATAGAATACACTCTGGAATAGGACATAGGCTACTTTTTATCCCGGAAACCCCAACCCCAATACCACGCGGGCGAAGCCACGGGCAAAAGCTAGTGGTTATATATGTTTTTGGAAAAAAACTCTTCGAAAGTCAGAAGAAATCACATTTTCTTACTTCCTTTGATGGTAGGTAAGTATTTAGCTAAGTATCTAAAGTTAGGTAGATACCCATTCATGAGAAAAAATCTTCAATTAGAACTTTCCATCACAAAAGTGTAGGTTCCTAATAGCTTGAAGAAGTCTCTAAAAATATTAAAACAGGTAGGTGCACTGGCGAATTGCAGGTTCGAAGCCATCTGGGGCCATGGGTTGTGCGAAAGTAAAGCTCGGGGCTATGGAACGAAGGCAAAGAAGAAACAAGACTGAGTTTCAGTCAGTAAAAGTCTGACACGAAAGGACGAGATATCTCACGTTATCGCATAGGAGGAAGTACCAGAAAAAAGAGTAGGTACCTCGCCCGGTGTCTTACAGGCTAGACAAGATAAAATTAAGTTGCCGGAAACGCTTGGAGAAGCTAATGCACTCGATGAAAATCTACCTAATGAAAGGAACACTTTCACTTTCCCTCAAACTGCCGTGCAGACCCTAAAACGCAGTAAAATAGCGTATTTTACAATACTTTTACTGCGTTTTAGTATCTGCACGGCAGAAAAGGAAACTCATGGACATTTCTGTAACATTCCCAGGGACAGATCGTAAATTTCTTGGGCTCTTCGGCCGAACTTCAAACACCAAATATATATTTTGTTATGGGAAATAAAATATAAGTAAATAATATTTACCAGGTGTCGTATTTTTGCTACTAATCCTTTTTTTCGTACTGTTTTTCCTGCATTCCAACTCTGTGATGTTGAACTATAAAAGATAAAAATGGCATTATAAAAGTTTACGTACCCACATAACGAAGAATTTTAATAAAACAAGTTTTCAATGAAAATATTTTTTCATAACAAGCTTTTATAACTCGATATATACCTACCTTTCCGAAAACTACAAACACGTTAGGGTTATCTAATTGTCTAACGGAGTTCCTATGGCCACCTTCCAATTCCACCATCACACCCTGGCTACCATAAAGGATCAAAGTACTCGTCAATATAAATCCAATGAGCCCAAACACGATAAGGTTGAGTTGTTTTATTGCTGAGCTCCTATGGCTACCTCCAGTCCCATTATCAGATCAGCTCCATGTCATCATAATGTTGCATTGTCATGCGATTTGCACCTGCAAGCAAAATTGCAGCTCAATCGGGTGAAGAAATCTGCTTCAAAATTGAGTTGCAAGATTTGAGCCGAACATACATTGCAAGCTAATAAAAAGCTTGTAATAAAAGAGCAACTTTACTGACCGTGGCCAAAAGTACTACAAGCATTATAAATTTACACCGAAAATCCATTTTGTTCATTATTTTTGGTAAAACTTGAAAACTGATTTACAAAACAAAAGTAAAATTGACATTTTTTACTTCAAATTATGCCAAAAGTCGCGGGCATTTTTAGTCACAACTAATGTCAATAAAAGTGAACTCAGCTTACGTTATGTTTTTGTCAATTTACTGATTAAGGAGCTTTCGAAATTGTTCAATTAGTCGGGTATACTAAAGTTATTAAATTAATTTTACTATGAATTTGGACATCAACCTCTATTTATCATGGACAACGTAAAAGGTAAAAAGTGAAAATTCAATAAAATGATATATTGGTGCTGTAACAAAACGTCGATGTAAAATTCTCCGATTCGAACCACTAGATGGAGTACTTTTGATTGACAAGCCTTCCGATTGGTTAGCTGGCAGAGTGCATCTCTTTCTTTTTCGACAGCAAGCAAAATGGCCGCAACTCATTGTGATACGACAGACGTGTTGGAAATTTTGCGTGATGTCGTGTGTTATCCTTCGTAAATAAACTTTATTGTTCGAGTGTCGCGTCCCCTATAGTGCTCAGTGTTAGTGCATGCTGTGTTCACCCAAGTGACCACGTTGTGATTAAACATCCATCTAAAAAGGTGTTTTGTCTGTGTTTTGTGCCTTGTTTTCGTCAATAAACTTACCCTGACATCTGTTTTGGATTTATGTTCACTTGAATACGGTAAGTGTACTGCTTGCATACAGGTTTATCGATAAAACTTAGTTTATAATAGTTTTTGATGTGTGTAAATAGTTTTAGTTTCCTAAAGTTTTGACAGTATTTTGTCTCGTTTGTTTTTATAGTTTGGTTGGCAAGCGCGATAGAGACAGTGGGGTAATGGTATGCTAAAGTCACTCCCTATCCCTTCGAAAGTGTGCCGCGTATTATTGTTTTGGTGGTGACCTATTACGAAATGTGTGGTTTGTGAAGTAGTTCCGATGTCGGAGGTCGAGCATGGCAATTAGAGACTGGCCCTCCAAGATTAAATGTGACATAAGGTGCGTAGGCAGCGCATGGCGAGAGTGCGACAGTGACATCATATTCGCGTATTTTAAGAATAATTATATGATATTTTCTCTATCACACATTTTGCACTGTGTTCGGAGACGCCGTATGTCCAGCCACACGCAACCCTACGACATCTGAACATTCATAGGACATGATAATTTAGCTTACTCTAGCACAAATAGGCTTTTTATAAACAAGAACATAAGACCATAATTCTGATTAAATGTCTTAATTTTTTCTGAGAGCCAAAAACTTTTATTCAAGCCTAAAACTTTTTAAAAAGTTTGGAACTTGTAGATTCTAATCAAAAACTATGCCAACTAAGTTGTGATTAATAGTTTAAAACCCCAAAATTACTAAATGACATAATATTTAATTGAGTACAATAAAACATTTTTTTTTAAATCTTTTTTCAATTGGTCTTGTCCTTGAATTCATAGACACCTCTCTGAAATAGCAGTGACAGCAACACATAGTTAATAAAACATAATTTGTGTCTTCAAGTGCATTATAAATAATATAATGTGGCAAAGTCATAATATGAATGTGGTCGGGCAAACTGCCAACAAGACTCCTTTGATGTTTGCATAATAATAATGAAGGAAAAGCTTATTGAAGATTCCATTGTTTTTTGAATACATGATAATACACAAATGCCTTTACACATTAGTTTTGAAGACTTCCAAACATTTTCTCGATTACATTGAAATTTTATAAGTATTTTTTGATAAGGACTTATATAGTTTTTGGTAACTTTTAGTTTATCGTGAACAACAAAGAAATATAGGGCTATAATTTTATTATTTCTTGTTTTAAGCATGCTCCGTCATTACTTACATCACTGCTTACCATTAGGTGGAATAGCAGTTAAGGACTAGTTTAAAATATCAATTTAAAAAAAAACATGGGCATATCATCTATGTACATCTCTAACCAGGGGCAAAGCTATGGCCATATCTGCCGTATTAATGATACAAGTCTCCCCCGCCCCAGGCGCCCCAATGTAAGCAAAAATATACACTATGTTGTACAATATAATTTCCAAGCATTTGTAAGAAAGTTTTTTTTTATACTGGGCCCCTATCGGTCTAGCTATGTCACTGCTAAAAGAAAGGGTTAATTCTTTTACTGGAAAAACTACTTCAACATAAAAAAATTGAACCTCATGTTTCATAGATATTTCTATTCAATTACCATGAGCACAGTTTCATCTCTGACCTCAGGAAGTGAAACCACATCAATTAGACATTAACAAGACATCGGACAGACACACTGTTGCTCACGTCATCTGTGATTGTAATCATTGCATTCAGGTGATGTGAACTAATAAACAACACATCTGTTATTGTAATAATGTTGAAAATTGTACACCAATTGTATCTTCCTTCGATGTTCGATGATTACTTACAAATTGTTATAATAACTTATAATAAAATATTGTTTTTTCTATTTGGTTTGTAGATTAATCCTGTAGGAATTATGCAATTTTTCACCATCACATTATATTTTTCTTGTATGTAAGTTGTATGTTTTTATTTATTTATAACTAGAGAATCAAATCCCAAATCAAATTACAATCATGCAGGCCTGCTGGATTGAAGTCAGTAATCCTACGGGATTAAAGGAAACTCGGCAATCCTACAGGATTTAAGGGATTGGTTTGTTTTTCTTTTCTACAGATAAACAACCCTTTCATAAAATTGCTAGTATTTTACTTAAATACACTTGGTTGGCACTTTTATTTTGATAGTAAAATACGTAGGAGACATACAGTATTTTTTTTTATTTGTTAACAGCTCTATCAACTGCTAAAATGATATGGTTTCAAATTAGATAATATTTTTCTACTTTTTAAATCTACATTACAGAGTAAACGAAATTCGCCTCTGTCATTTTTTTATGTGTTGATCATTTTTCGATAGCAATAAAGACTATTCCATGGAAGTATGGATCAGGTTGCAAAAAAATAATTCCCTGAAGAAATGCCGTAGGCTTTTTTTATACTCAAAATTGCTAATTCTAATAATAAATACTTTATTGCAATATCTACCATAAAAAACATAAACATCCTCACTATGAAACCACACAAGTCCATAGCCCCTTGTACGGCAGCTGATACCACATAAAAATGTATGATTTGCATGTAGAATTTGCCAGTATAAGACGTAATTACCCAAGAACTGCATGACATTGCAGCACAGATATGATTATAACAAACAAAGAACAATCAATTAAGTAGGTGGCTAACTTAGTAATAAGTAGTCTATCTTCCTAATGTCTTTGTACCTGAATTAGTAATATTGAAAAAATTGGCTTGAATGTGACCTTCCATAACAATAAATATGGAATCTATTTCATTTTCATAATAGGTGACAAAGGATTTTTTTTTGTTCGTTAATATCGTACAATGACACCTCCCGCCCTTGGGCGAAGCGAAGATAGAGTCTGTCTTTTACTGACCAAAAACCCACCCCGTCCCTTTTTTTCGGTTGTCCGTAAAAAAGGGACGGGGTGACGAAAGTTCTACATACTTGGCTGGCCTAGAAGCTGGGAAGGTCTGAACCTTCCCTTTAGAAATTGGTCCATAGTTCCTCCTAAGGTCCACCCTGCTGGGGCCACGCCCCACAGTTTGCTGACAACTCCTTGAGGCGCGCGGGCACAGCACGCACTTTGACGACTTGGGCTCAGTCCGGACGGTTGACGGACGGTCGGACAGCGAGCTACCCATTGCTTGCCATCCGCAAATCCGCGCCTTCGGTAGCCGGAAACCGAGTTTTTTTTCCACCGACTGCGGTTTAGCCAGAATCTGGACATATTGGACTATTGAAAAATCAATAAGGAAAATCTATGTCGATTATATAAAACCTACCTACCTATATATAAAAATAAACAACTATGTTATTAGTCTGTAAGCTTTCTCTAAAAATAAATAAATAAATATTAAAAAAAACAATGATTTGTCTTTATTGGTGTCTGAAGTGAAGACAGTTTATCCATGGCAAAGTTAAAGCTGCTTGGTAGCTACTAGCAATATTTCGGCATGTCAAATTACTGTTCATAAACCGTAGGCTAGCTGTAAAACGTGTTTATATATGTAACATAGTAAGTAACAACTGAGAAACCATGGCACCAGAAACGTCATTCTTTAAGATTTATTTTTCCTGGTAAAAGTAATGGTTCGCATATTCATAGTAATTTACTAGCAAACAGTAAACAATAGCAGCAAATTAAATGTGTTATAAAACAGTTACTTAGCTGGCTCCACTCTCAGAGAAACCAGTTTCCGTAGTATATGCCCTTCACGGCTGGTACACACGCTCGACTGTGTGCGAGAGTCCTTACACTGTGCATTGTATGAATTATGGACTCAATTAGGATGTGAGTAGTCTAAGAGGCGCTTTCGTACCCCGCACGGACAACACGATGTAGATACAATACGATAGTATGATGGACTTGGTTTCCTATCTCGCTCCAACTGCATTTTACCAAATGCTGGACGTTTTATACTCCACCCCTGCCTGATAAAACACGGGCCGTTATGCAATAGTTGGCTTTAGCAGTCGATTACCGAATCCTTGCCAAAAACGGATCCTGATTATTGGCGTAGCCGATTTCAGTTCCATGTTCCGATTAGAAAAACTGAAAAGGCAACTACTTATTTGAATTAAATAAGACCTGCAATAGTAGAGTAAGAATACATTCGTGATAAAATTCCAGGGGATTGTAAATTGCGAAATATTTTCACTACTTTGCGAAATCTAAAGCAACACTCGATCTCGATAATAGTGTAGTGTCATTTTTGAACTCTGTAAGCAAGATTCCGTTGAATACTAATCAGACTATCGCATCATGTAAACACTTTTTTTAACCAATGAATCAGCACTAGCTGACGCATTTGATATATTTATAAAAGGACCCCTTTTACGCCTTTCTTGGCTCCGTATCTACGGGAAGAAATAAAGGGGTACTCAATTCTGATACGGCGCACGTGCATCATAAAACGATGGTGTAAAGATTACTCTAAAGTGCTCAATAAAACTATAGTTTTAAACGATGGAAATAAAAATGTGTGACGTAAGTTCATTGAAGCACGGTGCAGAATTCACATGGTGGGATGAGGGAATATTCTTACCTAAGCGAACCTAATTGTTTTAATTGTCGTTACCTAACTGAATCTCATTAAATTTGTTTTGGCAATCCTATTGACGATCTCTTTCTTGTGTGCTTAATTCCGACCTCAGCGAATGTCCGTTTTCCGGCTTAATTAAGTCTACTTAACTCTTTTCAACATCCTCAATCAAGAAGTGTTCAACGGGCCGTGTGATCTTTATCGTATCCATTTGCTTCTTCCTGGGAGAATAGCATTTTTTTAATATATCTTCCATTAACATTTTGGTCAGGTTACAAAAGCAACACTAAAAACCAGAGCCCTTTAAAATCTGCTCCAAGACACAGCAAAGGCAAATATCTTGTTTAACTTGACGTCATCACGTTAATGACTGGTAATTGAGAAGGCGAAGTACAGCGTCTAATATGCAGTTACATGGAAACTATAGGTTTTAGAAACAAGTCAAATATGGATACAGTAACCAAAGAATGATGAAATATTGTTTAGATCGGATTGTAAAAAACTGTTTTATTTCGATGATTTTCCTGAGGAATTGCATAAAAAAACCTTTGTAACTCCAAATGACATACTGATAAATACAATTAGGGAGATAGTAGTCTTTAAGCTCTCAATCTTCCCTTGAAGAAGAAGCTTCCAATTCGACATAAGTTAGTTTCGGAATATTATCACAGACAAGTGTAACATGTCCCGATGGAAGCCCAGCCAGTTAACAAGTTCACAGTCACCCTCGCTTGTATACGCGTAGTTCATTGTTGATTGTTGGTGCCCAAGCGCCGATGAATGAAATCGGACACTCGCGCCGGCGCAGGCGCACGCACTCGGACATAATTGTCGGATTGTGAGGGCTGCCACCGCGATACAACGTTTATTGGTGGTGCTTTGTTATCATGTACTCCAAAACGGAACACAATCCTCAACACGAGTTTAAATATATTTTTCGTGTGTACAAATAAAATGTCTAACCCTAATGCGTTCCCATTTAACATTTCGTCACGGTTGTCATCAGAACATTTTTTATATTTCCAACATTATAATGAGTGATGTTGGCACCTAAATATGTTTCGAAGGGAAGTACAAAATTCCATGATTTTTAATGAGAAAATATTTCATTGAGAACGTTATAAAAGGTCAGCGCGACCTCCTTTGAAATTCGTTACAAAACTTCAACGTACGTAATTTTATCTCATTGCTAGAAATCTGTGTGCGCAAGAGGAATGAAGCGTACATTCACTAAATAAATTTCCAGTAACTGGCGTTAAATGGTTGAAAGCGTTCAATAGACATCGATTTGTCGTTAAATTCATGTGGATGGTCTTTGTAGTCGTGCGGTTGTAAAATGTTGCACAAACATACTAATTATTGTTCGAGACCAATCGGGTTTATGGCCTGAGGTAGCCGAGGCACCCGGCTTCTGATACCTTGACGAGGTATTGGAAACTGAACATAGAATCGCATGATTACCGGGTACATACGTACACGACACGCCTGAATTCGCAAGGGTGTTTTATCTTACGTGCTGTGCTGTTGACGGTCTCAAATGTCAGTTAGTACGTAGGCTTGAAATGCTGGTTATTTCCTATGAACTGGGTGGAACTTAATCTGTTCCACATCGAATTATTCGCTTACTCAACTCAACAGACATAGATAAGAGGTAGAAATATAGTTTAGATGAAGGCTAGAGAAGTGGAATCTACTGAGATGTCTGTTTAAATATGAAAGCATGTTGCCTTAAAAATGACTTCAACCGAAATCCGTTAAAAACGTAATTATTTGTTCTCCAAGCTGGACGTCAACGGCTCTGTGGTCCTAATCAACCGTCTTGCGCCTTTCAGACTTGATAAATGTTAGATTTTTGGTAAAAAAGAGTATCACATCATCATCAAAAAGGGCTCAATAATGTCGCGAAGTCGTTAACCTTTTTTATATTGCACGGATGACGTAATTTTTTGTCGTCCATAGAGGTCGTTAGCCTCGCTGAATTATTGCAAAAAATACAAGGCGATACATTACTTGTTTTAAATCAAGAAGTTCCGTTACGAGAGTTCTGGATCAACTGCCCAGCATTTAGCACAATGGCTTCCGCGGATCCCATGGTTTTGAATTATAAACAAATTTTTCATAGAACTTGTCTGACACAGCTATAATTCCGCTTTGCAATATTTTTGCATACATTGTTAGATTTCAAATGATTTGTAAACAGTTTGATTTCAGAAATGTTATGCACGTTATCATTTTAAATTGTGATGTTTTGTTTAGAAGATTTTTTTCTGTCGGACGTAAAAATACCTGGTTTACGTCATAGGGCAGAATATGGTCGAGTTCAGCACTAGCTGAGCATTCCTTACATTCTTCCCATGGGTAGAGAAGCATCTCGGTAATGACATTCCTTTCAGGCCATTGTTCATTGGGGTTATTAATTAGAAGTCCTAGGTGTACGGGTTCAAGTGACTATGAATAATGAAAATATCACTTTACAAATTATTGTTCCGTAGATTTCGCAACTCTAATTAACTGGTATCAAGTACAAGGTTGAATGTGATTATTTTAAGTATTTTTTAAGACGTATTTTTCATATAATGAGACACAAGTAGTGGTATACAATCTATTATCAAAATTAAGTATCCTTGTTATGCACAAACTGTTTTTATTTCTATACATAATTATACTTCTGTTTAATTACTAACTGTATTTGTTTCGGGTGTTTGTTATTGTTTAATCTTGAAAACAAGCCCTAAAAACTTGACTGTTGCCTTTTAACGAATTGTAAACAATTGTAGCGTGTTCAAAATAGTTTTTGTTCGAACCAAGAATGGAATGAAGTGTTGAATTCAGCGTTGTGAATAATTTTACGTTAGACTAGCCTTCTGCCAGCGGCTTCGCCCGCGTGAAAGTAGGGTTCTCAATACAAACTTTAGACCCCCATTACATCCCTTTACAAGCTGAATTTTGAAAAACCCTTTCTTAGTGTTCGCCTACGTCATAAAAGGAAGCATTGTGCAAAATTTCACTCTCCTAGACCCAGTAGTTTTGGCTGTGTGTTGATATGTCAGTCAGTCAGTTTCTCCTTTTATATATATAGATTTTATTCAGAGTTATGTTCAGTTAATACCGATAGACATGATATAGCAAGTAAAGACGTGGATGGGAAGATCAAAGATGGAAGGATTATGATAAAAATGATGTCGCTAGAATGAAGTGAATGCAAAGATGACAGCTGAGAGACAAGAAGACATGCTGTAACTCAAAATTAATAGGTAAATATATAAATAGAAGATTCATGACATGATCAAATAAAACATGAAAGAAAAGGAATTGCCTGAAGTATTGCTTGAGACCTCATTCGTAATTAAGAACGTGAAAATTGAAAAAAACAGGAGATATGAATACACAGTAGCCAGTAGTGTCCGACCGAAGCTTCGGCTTCGGCTTCGGCTTCGGCCACCTTCGGCCAAAAAAGCACCTTCGGTCAAATTTTTGGCCGAAGCCGAAGCTTTGCTAATTGTCAAAATTTGTACTTTAAGTAAATAAATATTTAATTAACATTGTATATTTGAAACTTTTATTTTAGACAATATTTTATTACCTACTTGTATATGTTGGTCACTCGGCTCGTTATTGGGCTAAATCTCTAAAGCTCTCACAATATGTATCTAGTATATTCTGAAATCAAAGTAACTATCGTATTTCTCAAGGTCAATGGCACCTTCGGCTTCGGCTTCGGCTTCGGCCGAAGGTTTTGGTGAATACCGATTAATCGGCTTCGGCTTCGGCTTCGGCCAGAATTGCGCCTTCGGTCGGACACTAGTAGCCAGAAGCTCGCCAAGAGCGTAGTGTATTACACAATAATGATATTTAGCCAGCAGGTAGACGTAGTATCGAATAGTAAACAAATGTCGTGATGCACAAACCGGTCCCGATGAGCTAAGCACCGAGTTTCAAATCTCAAGCAAGCGTTTGATACTCTGATGTATTGCTCCAGCCGACCTTCGGTTGCGTTGTCGCATTTATCAAGTTTTTATCGCTTGATTTAGAAAATATCAAAGATTTTGTTTATAATTTGTATAGAATAAATAAAGAAATATCCTGTACTAGCTTTTGCCCACGGCTTCGCCCGCGTGGTATTGGGGTTTGGGTTGGGGTTTCCGGGATAAAAAACTCAAAAAAAAAACTCAAACTCATTTATTTCAAATAGACCATTTACAGGCACTTTTGAAATGTCAAAATTGAAGCTAATTTGCACGTTCCAAGGCGTAGATTCCTATGGAGAAGAACGTGCAAGAAACTCCATGGGCACTCTTTTGAATCAAATTTATATTTACATATTACTTGGTTACAAATTTATGATGCTTCTATTATGCGAGCACGATGTAGCGGTATTTAAAAAAAGTAAAATAATAATAATAATAAAAAAAAATATTTTCAAAAAAGCGCCTAGCAGCCTAAAAGAAGCCTATGTCCTATTCCGGGGTGTATCCTATGCCTGTGTGTGTGTAATTTCATCCAGATCCGTCCAGCCGTTTTGGCGTGATTGAGTAACAAACATCCAAACATCGTAACTTTCGCATTTATAATATTAGTAAGATTGCTGTTTTCGTCTATAGTGAGGTTCTTAAATTGGCTATGACGAAGCCGATCAGGAATAAGTGTATGTTTTGCTATTCAATGGCTGCCACGAGAAGAAATATCTGCTCCACTTAACAGATCGCATTGTGGGTGTCCGCAGACAGCTGGTTGTAACCCTCCTACAATGTTAAAAGTAATATTAGGTAGATTGTTTGAATTTGCATTTCATTATGTTTCTTCGCCAGGGAAAAACGGAAACTAGTGTTGTGATATTTAACACTGTTTTACTTCTGCTTGTGCTACTCACATACCTTAACCTGCACGCAGCTGCCGCAAAAATCCAAAACTGAAAAAATAAAGAGAAAGCAGGTGCTCAAATGTTCACTGCTCCCGTCCCAGACTTCAGCTGCATTCGTCCAAAATCATTAGAATCATCACGCCATCGAACATGAAGCAGTTTCCATGAAAAACACACTGTTAATTACGACTCTCGCCTCTCCAATTAGGTTAGTTAAAACCTGCAAAAGGCGCTTGCAAATTTTAATAATGTATCTGTTAAGGTCAACTTAATTGACACACATACCGAGAACCGTCCGAAAGCGATGCGTTTGTCTTTTAACTTTTTTTTTTTGTAAATTCGGGTCGATGCTTTCCGAAATTATATAGGTATGAGTAGGTTTCGTATTATTAATGTGCTTCTCTACCTGCCAATTTGCATACAGGTTTTTGGAAACGGTCTTGAGCTTGTCTGTGCTGATGTGATCTTTTGAGTATTTTTTTGGGCTTCGTGTTTCACGTGGTTGTTTGTTGCCATCACTCTTCAATTCCATCTTTAAGATTTTTTTCGGTTTGTTCTTTAATCTATCTGTGTCAGTATTGGTCTACGTTTAACATAAATTTTACCTGATGGTAAGCGGTGATGTGGCTGACTATGGAGCACGCTTACTACCTAAAACTAGAATTAACTTATTAACTCCTGACTTGAAACATCTATCTTCTGAATTTCTTTTTCCTACATTTAAAACAGTCTTTATAGCAAAATTACTTTTTAAAAGTTTTGAAATCTTCTCAGAAGATAAATAAACAGTGAAAACAATTAGCTACTACAGCTGTGCGGTAATAGACTTGAGGAAAATCTTTGATTGTAAGAAACACATTATAAAAACAAAGACGATGACATGTGTTTTGCTACAATACTCGATTATTAGTAATATAATTACAGATAAAGAGTTACTGGAAGCTTTTGTAATATGTACGTGTTTTGTGTTTGTTCTAGAGATTGTTTTCAGATGCTCTTGAGCAGAATCTCTTTTTCCTTTTTGTCATCGGAAGTAATCAAGAGCACTATAGTTCGTTTCTTAATTCTAGACTATGATTTGACAACTCAGAATGTCACACTCTAGAAATATGTTCCCAATTTTCTGGAGTTTGACTTTTTAAGTTGTCAAATCGTAGTCTAGGACTAAAAACCGAACTATATGATAATATAGTTACCATAGCAACTATGATAGGGTTTTTGTCCTTTATAGTCTTTCTTCAACAGTGAAGATATTATGGGATGAGAACGAAAAAGTGTTTAACCAAAAAGAGAAAACTGAGGACTTGAACAATCAACCGTATTGCTTTAGAGGATTTGGTATTCAATATGTGAAGGTAACTAACAAACATTGCTGCAAACATCTATAGAATGGAGATGCGCTAATGCGCATTCGTGGACATGACTACCTCACGCTTGTTTAAGAGTTAATTTGCATGACAATGAAGAAGGCAAGCTTCAAAATAAAATGTTTGTTAATATCAACAAATATTAGCACACGAATATCACATTTTACCTGTATTTAAATAAAAAAGGAAGAGTGAGTTTTCATTTCAGTTGGTAGTGAATTTTTTGGATAATTTTAGCCAGTCGCTGGTGGCTCAAGTTTCGTGATGTCTAGTTGTTAAGTCTTCTCAGGCTTGAGGCAATTGATTCGAATCTGGGCAAGTATGTGTATTTTTCAATTCATAATTTCATATTTACTTTCGACGATTATCAAAGACAATACTGGCGTTCCGTGCTTCTTAAAACACGTAAGGTACAGGACAGTCTCTAAAATTTGTTAGATGCTAGAAACTCTGAACATTAGTTTACCCAAAAAGCATCACTTTGCTCAGTAACTGGGTTGTGGAGATCTGATATGCAATCGCTTTTTGTAAACCAGGGTTGGTGTTCAGCCGCATTCGATTAGACTGAAAGCCGACCCCAAGCAAAAATGCAAACAGTATGGGCCCAGCAGGGTCGAAGCCAAGGGTCTGCTTCTGAAAGGAAGACTCGGTATTAAAGGCAAAGAGGGAATTAAAGTCTGACACACCCTCACATTCCACCCAAGATGATTTTCCCATCTAAAAGAAGTTAGTTGGAAAAAGACTATAATTCCAATGTGTTTTTTGAGTTACTCCAACTTGTCGGCTTTGTAGAGACTAGAATTTCGAGTAAGATGAAACACAAGCAAGAGTTGCTATATATCTTAGAAAGAACAAAGTTTGATCACAGACCTCGCAAAAAATTAAGCATTTAAGTAGGTAGATGTTATTAATCTAGGTTACATACTCTACTTATTACTACTCTACTGCTACTTCTCATACTTAACTGTGTCACTATAATTTATTCGCGAAAATACCTTACTCAATAACAAAAGCGTATTCAACAATTCAAAATTGAAATTCAACTTTGTTTGATTCTGTGATTTGCTTAGCAGATACGAAAATTTAGCGTGTCGGCATCTAGGAGTCATGTTTATTTATACCGTATTTGGCACAAAGATTGCAATACCTGGTACTGACAGGTTGATATGCCGCCTACGTGCACTATTAATTATCTAGTTCCCTTCGGCTGGCCACGGCTATTTGTACCAAACTATAACTTTTATGTCTTCTACGGTTTCTTTAGTTATTGGCGAAATATGGTAAGTGATGATATCCTAAGAAAAAAGTCCTGGACTCTATCAAAGTATGTGGTAGCTACGGTTTTCCTTTATTGTTTTTTCTTTAAAGGTCTAGGTATTGGCAATGGCTTTTCATCAGATCTAAAACGTTTTCTAAAAAAAAATACATGTTTGCTTAGTGGTAATTTATTTCATATGCAGGCTTCATTCAGTTATTGATATATTGACACGCATTATATATCAGTTTTGATTTTAAAAGGGACTAAAGAATCTAAAGATCCACTACTTAAGTAATAAACCTTAGTGTCAGTGATTTATTATTCATAACACTTTGAAAACTAATCGAAATCAGTGTCGTCTGTACAAATATCTAGGTCCGAGGTCGTTTAGCAGACATAAGTTATTTATCAAGACCGTTCTCGATAGCTAGACAGACTTAAATCATTTTATGCATTAATAGTTGTATAATGACTGAAAGGTTAGTTATTGAAGGCCGACTGCATGCTTTCGAGAAAATTTACTTACGTACTTAGTAGTAAGTAGTCATTTTTACTTTGATGAAAGCACAAGGAAAGACGTATAGGCGACTAATTTGGTGACAGCTTTTTTATGGTCAGAAATCATCCAATGACTTTTCCCGGACTTTCGGGTCAGATATTTATTGACTAAAACCTGACAGCTGGAATCGTCCAAGTTGTTGGTAGGAACCGTCGATTGCATTTCCAGGTTGCATTGACAAATCGGAATCCCTTTGATCCCAGAGGTTCTTAATAGTACCCTTTTAATTGCATATTGTAGTCGTTTACAATACTAGTAGAGTCTACGATGAAGCACTTGGGGCTTATCTTTGACAGCAAATAGAACAACATGTTGTATTCACAGCGGTTCGCTCCTTGGATGCTGGCAAATATCTAGCCGGGGTAGAGTAACAAAGTTTGCAAGCACTCCAACGCTCCAAGCCAAAGGTAGCTGCAGAAAACCACATGACTTTAGTCAGTAAGAGTGACCCCTCCGTATACTTGAAGATAAAAAAATGTTTTGATTTAACTGAGTTACTTAGGTAGACTAAAATCGTATAGGACTTTTTCGTTTTCAACTCGAAAATCTTCGAAAATCGTTTTTGACTTTTGAGCCTCGTGGAATAGATTTGAATAGTCTTTAACCTTTCAATCTTTCAATTACCGAAACGAATAAAGAACGCCGGCATTCGCTTGGGGCTTAAATAATTAAGTTGAATTTTTGAGATTCGCAGCCTGACTTCGACCACAGTTCAGCATATTTTATCCTTCTGTCTTTTGCCAAACTCACATCCCCCTGCCAGACTTATCCATATTCTACCTTCAATGGCAGTTTTTAATTATAATTTAGCTTCCTTACCTTAGTAATATTCGGTCTGTCTACTATAATTCGATGGTCATCACTCATCACGTATCGTACAAAATCAAAATACTGTAAGAATCCAAGTTTTAAAAATATAAAATGTTGGCAAAAGTAAATTTCGTCGAGCAACCTGTGCGCAATCTATTTAGCAGCAGCCTAAATCTGAGTTCCTATATAAATTCACAGCTTTGCCCTAAATATTTTTAACTCTAATTTTGTTTCGGTTTGTGCGACTTCAAACAGCATATTCTCTATGTGATAATATTTATTATAGTCTATATTCGCGAACTTATTTAATGGAAATACTTTAAAAAGTAGGTCATAAGGCTTAAACGTGTATTTAAAATGTTTTTTACAAAGTCGCCGTTTCAAATCTATTCAAAGTTTCTACGTAATCTCTCGTAGGTGTCTAAAGAAACACAACGATTTCGGGATTGTATCAGGAACGTACTCAAAAGCTATTCGTTTTTTTTACTATAGACTTCCTAATCTTATGAGAAATATAATGTCATCATATAAATAGGATTTAAAATTATTGATTGTGATTATTTTTAGGACAGTAAAATGACAAATCTTAAACTTGTGCATTTATATTTGTACGCTTTATCTACCGACAGCCGAGTGGATTTGAAGAAAATCAGTCAAGCTCAAAAGCCTGTTGTTATAATTATAATCATCGAGTTATAATCCTAAATCACGATCAATCAGAAGACAGCTCTGTAGCTGTGTGAAAATATAACGTTTTTTAATGATGATAAAGTGATCGCTGAATTCCTTGGGACGGTCTAAAACCATAAATTAGTCGGCGTCGAAATTCTATCTATGGGTAATAATTTATTTGGTAACAATTCTACTTTTTTTTAAAACTTATACATAACTCGAATGCATTCATAATTTGTGATTTTTGGATATGAAAATTAAGATATTACTACTAAAATAGAATTTAAATTTAGTCAGGTCTGTTAAATTTATAAACTTAGTGTTCAAAATGTAAGTCTCCAGAATGTAGTAACAAAGTTGTGAGGAATGGAATATACTGTTTGATATTGTAGCTTTTGCTCAGTTGTTTGGATTATCAGAAAAAACGGTTTATTTTTGGTTATCTTACTGTCATGTTAACGATTTAGTTTGCAGCAGTAAGTATACAGAGGTCAAAACAATTTGTCAAACTTAGATCATGACGATCCGACATGATACCATACTTTATTTCCATTACCAAAATAAAGAAATGTACACAAAAACTAATGTTATTCTTGTAATGTTCCCACTGTTCAACCTAAATGGCAATATTAGGTCAAAAAGTAGACAGGTGGGTCGTCGACATCAAAAGGATTTCAGGCAATTACTCTAAGTGGGGTTACGTGAAGGGCATACCGTGGCACGAGACCTTAGCATTGGACAAATTATAAGATTGGTTCCGAGGAGAGTGCGACTACAAAGTTTCTTGTGCATATGAATTATGATGTGTCTTCGCTTCACTCTAGAAATATGCAAAGTATTCTTGGAACGAACATCAATGTATCCTCAAGTGCAAGGTTCCCAGAAAATAGCCGTTAACTATTTTAGAGCTACAAGGAGCTATAAAGAGCTTGACAATACTCAGTTTGCCGTTACAATTATTTGAAGATGTTCGACTTCTAATCTGTCTTGGTTGTCTTCCAATTTTGTTATTTTACGACTAAGTATTTTAAAGGTTCCCAGTAAACCGCTATATTTTAAAGTACTGCTGATCTTTTCAGGGTTAACACCTGTCACAATTTCAAATGGCACTTAATTCCGACCAACATCAGTGCTTAATATCGAAATATTCTATAGCTATAGCTCTTTAAGTATTTTTGTCATCTTAATTGCAGTTACGATATCAATCAATGTGTGGAATTATTGTATTCTATGCTTTTGAAACATTTTTATGAGCTTCTTATATATAAGTAATTAATCGTTCTATTTTAATTATTATTGATTTATCTAGCGAGTTTCTCAGTATTCCGATCTCGAGTTATTTAAACACTATCGTAAGTAACCCAGTTTCGTAGTAACTTGCACTAAATAATACATATATGTCACTTGTCCGTTCAGATAAGAAATGGATTACTTGTAATTATTAATCAGAGAACTGTTAGATTCGTAAACGGTTTAAAGATGGTTGTTTTTTTTTATGGTAGGTAAAAATCATCCAACGACGAATCCCGCCCGTTGGACGGAGCGGTAGACAGTGTCAGACTCTTACTGACTAAACAGCGAAAACGTTTTACGGGTCCCGGTGCTTTTCTCTCATATTAATGCATTTTTTGTCATTCTACATAAACTATATGTAAGTAATAGAGAACTTAGCACTTTTGTTTCGAAAATTTTATTTATAAGCAAATTAAAAACAATTTAAAAAGCTACCTTAAAAAAAAAAACAAAAGTTATTCAGCAGATTCCAGTGATCCAAATGAGGTGACGATTGCGGAGCTTTAACGACAGAAGAACTACGAAAATGTGAACTTCTAAGAAGACAGTATAATGTATAACTTAAAAACATTTTGCATGTGGACACGAGAAATACCTAGAAAAATTTCTTTCGTTGGCACGGAATATTTTTTTAAATTAAGTACTTCGTGAAAAGGTTGATAAAGAACTTTATTGAAATTGCCATTTCAGCAGTCTACTTTAAACTTACCCTTGTGGTGGGCCGAATATATATTTCTACTAGAAATGTTCCATTTTTCCCCCGGATTTTCATCCAGGATATCTCTGACCTGAGTCTAGATCATAGAAGTCGGGTTTGATCACATTTGTGCTGCACCTATAACACCATCGTTCACCTATTTACTATTATGTGATAAGAGGTAGCGATTTGCAACTCTTATGAACGTTATCTTGTCGAGATATAGCCGTAAAGCGTATTACCACGAATTACACAATCGTATTTACCTACCTCGATGACATAATACTGTCGTCTGACGCTAATTTGGTGTTGTTTCAGACTTAGCGTCTGTGATATGCATAAACCAATGATAAAACGTCGATGGAAACAAAATAAAGAAACATTGTTTTAATGTCGGCTCATTAGTATTCGCAAAGCTTATAATTTGTTTGACCTATTTCGTATTGTAGACCTTTTGCAACTATGCTAGTAGTTATCGCATACCAACTTGTTATTTAAGAGTAAGCAACATTATATTTTATTGACTTACTGTAGTAAACCAACTGGTTATTGGTTAGCGGATTGGATATACCGTTTAGTTTTGATGATGAAAGATTTTTTTGGCGTTGTAGAACGGGTTTTTAAAAATTTTTGCGGTACTGTTTTATGATTTTGCAGATTGTAGCTGTTCTTTAAGATTTTCGTCTCTGTCGTTAGAGCAAGGAGGGTCCTAAGACACTCCAAATCATGGGATCAGGTTTACTATATTTATAGGTATGCTCTGGGTTTTAGATAGGGTACAAATCGTAGTATCTGACAACAAAACCAGTATCAAACTTGCCATATCGTGAATCAAGAAACAGATTTTGTTCCTGCAAAAGATCAGACATCCAGTAACATTGGGTATAGACCTTGGCAGATAGCCGCGGTAACGCTACGATGACAGAGAAAAGTGACGGTACTGTGTGTATGACGATTTCTACGTGTTATATTGCAAGCACGTGTCCAATAGTGCATGCTGCTCGTTCCCGACGTCGCCGAGACGTAATGCCACTCCGACCCCCACCTAAGATCATTAAAACAATTATACGACAAACTAGAAACGCAGTAAACTACGCGTAAACAAACATTTTGTTTTTGTAACCCCTCCGAGGTTACAATGATTACATCGCTCAGTTTGTGTGGTTACGTCAAAATTTTAACGTGTTGGCAGTATGGCCTTGCTGTCAAACGATACGAATGCGACAAAAAAAAAAGAATTTATAAAAAGTATTCGCGCGTTCGATGTCATTCTAGTCTGATGAGTCACCGGGGCCGGACGTCTCCGCTGCTGCGTTCCACATGGACGACTTTACCGGGTTATCGCTAGCTGTGATAATGATTTGTTTTTATTTCTCACAGCTTTGTAACGCCGACTGTTGTTAATTGAATGACAAACAGATAAGCAAACGATAACTCAATTGTGACTGGTCAAAAGGGGGAATGGAACAGACCTACATGCATATTACATGAAATAAAGAGCAACATGATGTGTTATGCTTCATATTATCTCATACCAAAAATATTGAATCTATTATGTCAGTTATTTAGTAATGGTATTAGTCATAAAAAAGCTGTAAGATATTTTGATATTGTATATGGTACCCATGGCATAACAGGGATGTCTGGCATTTCATGCTGTGTGATATCATTCGTGGCGAGATGGGATACTGAGAAGCCAGAAGGCAAAAAATGCAAATTGATATGAGTCATAGTGTTAATTTTATTTTACATAAACAACGAGCCCTTAGCAATGTTGCGTTACATCAGGGCTGGCAAGCAAACCAGTTAATCAGGTTCAGAGGGATTCTTTAATTACATTTAATGATAAAAAAATTAAGCATACAATATCAGAGTCTGCATTACGTCCAGGTTATTTATTTGGATGATTTATTTACAAGACATTCTTTTAAAAAGTAGAAGTATGTGTTCTTCAGAGAAAATCAGTTCAGTACAGTACGGCCGTTAGTTCTTGGCGAGTCTTATGTAGGCTCTGCGAATGTTTGCGCTTGAAAACTCGTACAAAAATAAAGGATAAAAAAATGTAAATAACAGTTTTAACAGCAATAACAACTGCATATTGGATTTATTTGCTAAAAGTATTTAAGTACTTATTGAGTTTTCAAGCGCTAAAATCCGCAAAGCCAGGTAGGCTCAGACTAGCCAAGATCCGACGGCCGTACTGTACATAACTACACTTGGTCCAGACATGTCGGTATATTCGCACATAATACCATTATAGCTACAAGCTCTTCACGCAAGAATTACATTTTATAATGACAAAGAAAGCGGTCATCAAACTGAATACAATATCACCCGAGCCAGAATAAAAGAAAGTTTTTGTACTTAACGTGGAATGCTGCCTGAATTCATTGGCGCATGAAAGGCCTATGTGTGTTTATATTCTTCCAAATACTTACGCGTAAACAAAGCATCTGGTTCCAATCTAATAAGCCAGCTTGTAACTATTAAATGATTTTCCAAAAATAAAGTTGGCCGTTTTAGCGAATAAGCACGGCAAATACAAGTTTTGTTTACTATTCACGTCCAAGTTGGTGGGAGAGTTCTAGAATATCCAGCGCTACGGCTGTTAGCTATAAAAGTTCCAAAATTCTGTTTACATAATTCTTCATCAAAATTCTCGTCGTCAGCCCTGTAACAACTACCAATCCGTGGGAACGTGATGTTCGCGATGTTATAATGTTCTAGTTTTAGAGTGCATTTCTCGTGACTCACTCTCAGGGTGTGTGGAGCGACATGATTCGGAATTCCGTTTGAATATCATGACGACATCGCTTTGATTTAATTACGTACGTGCCGATGGAGCTTGTTAACCCTTCGAAACTGTGAGTGAAACACAGAAACGATTCGCAAGAAAGAACGTGTAATGTGCAGTCTGCAAGATAACATCGTATTTGTTTTGGAAGAGGAACTTCAAGCGACAGACGACTAACGGCTCTTAAAATATTTATATATCGAGTAAATAAACTAGTCTGCAAAATAATCCCTTGCATTGCTGCAATCCCGGACTAAATACCGCATTGCGCCAGACCGTCCCGACTTCGACTAAGCACTTGTTCGTATTTGGAATACAAAAGGCTTGCTGAAAGTTACTGCCGCGTGCCAATTTATCGCGTATTTCAGACACAGTTTGTTACTGGAAAATGTGTTTGCATTCAGTAGTTTTCATTGTGGAAAAGTTATAGGGTAGGGTTTAAACATTGCGCGATAGAGGTCCAAGCATAGACCCTTGCGGCAAACTACGAAACTGGCTCCGCAACACGCCTAACCGACAATTTTGTTTCGATACGCGAATAATTAAAGTATTTCTGGGACATTAATTATGCACTAGCTAATCCACTTAACTGGCAACCGAATCCAGTGAATTACGCCATTGATGAAAGTACGAGATTATTATAAAATCATCTACATAATGCAATGGCGCACGGACCACGGACCCACTTTCGAGTAAGAGTGCCGAACGAAAATCTAATTCGTTGTAATTATTCTTGTTGTTGGTGCCACGGTTTTCTCTATTTGAATGTGTAGTGTGTACTCGTCGATGCGTTTGCGCAAGTTTGTCCGAAATGGGTCATGGTTTTGTGTTTGATGAAACTTATTATCTAAATCTACTATTTAGGATAGATGAGAGATTGCCAGGTTCAAGGATGGCATTGATTTGTTGACATAAGACTCATTCATATTAAATTAGAATGTAATGTTGAAATAGTCGTCGTTTATCTTGATGACATACTAGAAGCCGCTTTAAAAACATTTCAATAAGTTTGACCTGTATAAAAATACATTCAATAACATTCATAGAAAACATCTATTTTTGATTGTATCACACATGGCGTGTCCATAAAACGTAGCATAAACACGTTATGAAGTTACAACTGTGGACATTGCTGGGCGAGCGCTGTGGAGCGGTTGGCAGATAAAATCTTTATTTAACGCCGGCGTCAGGGTGTCTGCGACAATGCTGTGAGTCCATGCGTACACACGTAGCATGGACGCTCTGCTGCTTTATTTACATTTGATTGAATTCTGTGAAGGTACTTTATTTTAACAACTACCTATAAATATGGATTCGAATGTTTTTAACAGAAGGTCTACCTGGTACGCCTGTTAAAAACATTGGATCCATATTTTTTGGAGGTACTTAGTTAAGTATTATTTTAACACTAGCTTTTGTCAGCGGCTTCGCCCGCGTACATAAAATAGTTATTTAAAATTAGAAATTAACAACAAAAAGCATCATTTCACACAGTCAAAGCATACAACTCCACTACTCGACACTACTGGTCGAATTGTGAACGAGTATAGAATAAAAAAATGCAACGCTATTTGAACAAACCAAGTAGAATCATGGATATCTAATATAATAAAGAAATAAAGTTTGTTTTTTGTAGGAGGTAATCTCTGGAATTACTGGTTCGATTGGAAAAATTTTAGCAACAATAGAAAGCTGCTTTACTCCTGAGTGACATAGGCTATATTTTATGTACGCGGGCGAAGCCGCGGACAAAAGCTAGTATATTATAATAAAAATTAAGTGTAACTTATTAAAACAAAAATATAATATAAGCTTTTGTCAGCGGCTTCGCCCGCGTACATAATATACAGCCTATGTCACTCAGGAGTAAAGCAGCTTTCTATTGTTGCTAAAATTTTTCCAATCGGACCAGTAGTTCCAGAGATTACCTCCTACAAAAAACAAACTTTATTTCTTTATTATCTACACTAATATAATAAAGAGGTAAAGTTTGTTTTTTTGTTTGTAGGGGGTAATCTTTGGAACTACTGGTCCGATTGGAAAAATTTTAGCAACAATAGAAAGCTGCTTTACTCCTGAGTGACATAGGCTATATTTTATGTACGCAGGCGAAGCCGCTGACAAAAGCTAGTATTAGATATCCATGATTCTACTTGGTTTGTTCAAATAGCGTTGCATTTTTTTATTCTATACTCGTTCACAATTCGACCAGTAGTGTCGAGTAGTGGAGTTGTATGCTTTGACTGTGTGAAATGATGCTTTTTGTTGTTAATTTCTAATTTTAAATAACTAGTTTGGTCTGTAGGTCAATATCCAGATTTGAAAATGGGTAGAGCTGCTTCTGAAATATGTTTATTATTATTATTTGTATTTTCAGACTGAATTTATCCTTTTGAAATAGCCGTGCGCTAACCGTAATACACGATAATAGAAATTGGATCAGTAAATGTCAAAACCTTCGAGCGCTTCGTAAATCAAATGAATCACCCATTGGGTACGATGGTTCTATATCTGTACTATCTCTGATTATCCTGTCGCCAGTATTATTTAACAATAATCGTGTTTCGAAAATATTATTTTATAGATAAATGTGACACATGTGAGATTGAGATGGTGTTCGCTTCCTTCATGTTTTGTGGATCTCCTTGAATACTAAGACATCGTCATCATCCAGATCGTCTCCATGGGAAATGGAGATTCCTATATGTAAAAAAATAGTTTAGTACATTTTTTGCATACACGAGCTGCTATCAAGATTTTTTTTTAAAACATTGATGAGATCATTCATATGGATCACTGAAGTTCCTCCTTTAATATGAAACACATCTGTAAGACAAATTTATACCAACATTCTATGCATATGGGCGATTCTACGATAAGACGTCCCAGCTTCTTAGGGGAGGCGGCTTAGGAGAAAAGTTGGAGTTTTTTCATGAAACCTTTATATTATGGTTTTTAACCTCTTTATTTACCTTTTCACTTAAGGGCAAGTCACTTAATACATTTTTTATTGCTTTTTCGAAGACCAGGGTAAATACATTTTGCAGGGGAGAGACATCTGGACCAGGGTAGACACTTATTTAACCAGGGGAGAGAATTTGGCACAAAAATATACTAAATAAAATCAACAAAGCGAGTAAAATCAACGTTTATTAAACATTGTTCTTAATAATTATAATCAAACTAACATATTGCAGCCTTTTTTTTTCTAAAAACAAGAGCATTTAACTACAAATAAACATTTTTTATTGTTGATGGGATTTTTATTTTATGTTGGGCAAAAATTGTCCAGTGACGAATCCCGCTTTTAGGCGGAGCGGGAAACAGTGCCAGAATCTTACTGACTAATCACCCCACCCCCTTCCTTCTTTGCTTTTCGCGCTGGGGCGAAGCCTTCCTTTCAGAAAGAGACCCTGGGCTTAGTCTGGACTATTACTAGACAACCCGGCGTCGAGCTACCCATGGCTCGCCGTCCGCAAGCCCGCGCCTACGGTGACCGAAAATCGGGATCGGAATCCCGGCGGCGCCTGGGGCGTGTGTGCCGTTGCCTTATGCGGTCGGCCTCCTCCTTAACTAGCAGTACTGCTTCGCATTAGGAGGCGACTGCCTCCCGTGCCTCCTCGCTCCGGACCATGGCCTCCATCAAGGCCCGGCGCAAGAGATTGCCGCCGCCGATCACTCCCATGAGGACACAGTCATTCTCCTCCCAAGCGGGGCACACCTCTACTGTATGCTCTATCGTGTCCTCCAGACGGAACGATAAAGTTTAAACAACTGTTTCGGGATTGCGAGGATTCCCAGCTTTTTTTGCAGCCAGTTGATCCTCTGCTTCGATATGTGGCCCAAAATTGAGAGTTGATGTCAATGTAACACAAAGAAGATGAAGATGGTCGGTCACCGGCACAGTTATTCTCCGGAAAGTGCAGGGCTGAATAGCAGCATTGAACCTGACCAAATTGGCATCACTCCATTCTGTGACTGCCTCTAAGGACGAGTTCAAGCGCTCAACCATAGTCTCGAAATGACTGCATCTGTGGTTGTTCCCTTTCTTCTTTCTTTTTCATACTAGTTTCGCCATACAATGCTCTCTTGAAGTGATTCGTTCGACAGTTTTCATGAATTTTTTGACGTGACAACGTCTTAAATTAGGTTGCGGCTGGGAGTCACTTATGAAAAAGTGTAACGCTCGGTAACGTTACGATGAGTCACCGAACGAGAGAGAGGCCCGCCGAATAAAAACAAAATATATTTCTATAGTTAAAATTTGTGCAATTCTTATTTTCATTCAATTCCTTGTTCCTATTGCGCAATTTAATTATATTCATATCAATAAATATTCTACCGAGAAAAAGACGTTGTCACGTAAAATCTTCGCCCGTAAAACCGACTTTACAGGCAACCATTTTTTAATGTTTTTTTGTCTTTTTGCTTTTAAAGTTCATACTTTTGTGGTTCATTTTTAATCTTTTAATATCGAAGCTTCTCTGCTTAAAGTTTCTTCTGTAACATTTTCTTAACATGTTAACTTCATAATCTGTAATAATGACAGTACTATAATAAAAATATATTTTTGTCATGACATTTTCATTTTCAAAAATAATTGAAGGTATTTAAAACTGTCTTTGATAGAAGTTAGTAAGTTTGTAATAACGTCATAAGGGGAATATTATCTCCCCTGTCAGGGACTCTCTCCCCTGGCAGTTATTTTGACAGGGGAAATACGGCAGGGGAGAGATGTTTTCATGACAAATTCAATTTATTTAACTCATGTAATTACTTTTTGGGTTAATTGTATATCTTATTTTAATTATTACTGTATTGTTTAATTAGGGTAGTAAGAGCAGATAAATTAAATTAATATTGTACGTTTTATGGCTTACCAGTGGAGAGACACAATCACCTTGCGAAACCACCACACCACACAATCGCATCGCAATAACTACAAAAAAAAATCGCGTAAACGGTTTCCACTTGTAGTATTGCAAACTTCACGCCAATAAATATCCTTGAGTACTACTTCCAATATCCTATCCTTGAATTGATCTTTGTATTATCGGAATTGATTTTGCCAGGGTAGATACATAAAAAAAGCAGGACAAAAGATAATTCTAAAAATTATGTGAAATAAGCAAAATTATTCTATTTTTCATTTTATAATACCAAAGTATAAATACTTAAATTTCAATTAACACTTAATTTAGTTAAGCATCTGATACAAAAAACATATGTATTGTTTGAAAGTTTAATTGAAACCGGCAAAGGGACGGGCCAGGGTAGAGACGTTTTTAGACTTTGTAAGGAATTTCAGAAAAATGTGTTTTAATTAGGCTGTTGATTGTGACAGTATTTAATAAAGTACATTAAGTAGATGTCACACACTGTAAAAAATAACAACATATAGAATAAAAAAACTGTTTTTAACGTATTGCCGCACAAAGGACCTCTTATCGTAGAATCACCCGCCATATTTCTCGAGGGGAATAGAGAGAATTATTATATTTCAGTGCTTCGTGCTATGATTGAAATATCATTATTAATTTATATGATCTCGCTTAGTATTGAACGTAGTTTGTACTATTTCCTTTTTAAAAATGTTTGTTTCTTTAGCAATTGATTGGCGTGTGTAAACTCGATTGCATGTTGTTAAATAATAGTCTTGTTATTGGCATAATAAGCAAATGATGTAAGCAACTTTTATTCTAGTTCTGTAAAATTCGTTTCAAGAGTTGGAATTTTTAGTAACCCTTTAGCTAGCAAGTTTTTGGTAGCTGTGTTACGTGAATTTATTCTGAAATATATAGTCATGCTCAGGGCGTGTCATCAAGCGTGGGCTAGCGGAAGACGAGCAATGGGTAGCTTGCCGTCTAGTCGATTGGTACCATCTGGAACGCGCCTAAGCCGTGGACGCGTGACTCGGAAACGGAAGTCAGCGACACCGTAGGGGCCCAGTAGGGTCGAAGCCTACTGAGGCCCATTGGCAGGTCGAAAGGGAAACCCCCCGAGTTTCCCTTGAAACGTAAGGCTAAGAAAGAACTAGGTGTGGTTTTAAGCAGTAGAATTTTATTGACACGCCCTCGCGCTTCACCCTGAGTATTAGAAGTCATTATATGTTTTTCCACGTTAAAAACAGAGGATAAAAAGTAAAAAATAAATGAAGGATGTGGAGTGCATACTGTTGAATGCACATGCAGTTAGAGAAAAAAAATCTTCTTTCTATGTTCGAGCAATTTATTTCAAAGTCATTGGCTGCTCTAGTACTGACTAACCTTTGATATTTTACAATTAACGGCTCGATAATTAATTGGTCTCTGTGTTATCTGAAGAACGATTGTTTTTTCGTTTAACTGCTTATCCGGGTCAAGGATATCGCTAATGCTCGCTAAACCCTCTCTATTTTGTGTTGTGCCACTTTAGACAATTTTGTCTAGCACAATCAATTATTGACTGAACCAGTTTTAGATGCTTTTAAGAACGTTTAGTTTTTAGAAATCATTTTTAACACTTACTGCACACAAGTACAGAAGCCGAATTAATGCCTTAGGCATTTTTTACTAGTCAACCTTTGGGTGAGGCAAAGAAAAATAGTGTTAGGTGCATATGGTAATACAGGAATAGATATAAATCTTTACATAGTACAAAACAGTCTGATGTCTATCCCTATGTATGCTTATATCTTTAAAACTACGCAACGGATGTTGATGCGGTTTTTTTTAATAAATTGAGTGATTTAGGAGGAAGGTTTATATGTATAATACATGAATAATATTACATAAATTGCACCCGTGCGAAGCTGGGACGGGTCGCTATTTTACTAATAAACTTTATATCATAAATAATAATCTACACCAATATAATAAAGAGGTAAAGTTTGTTTTTTTGTTTGTAGGGGGTAATCTCTGGAACTACTGGTTAAATTGGAAAAAAAAATAGCCTCAATAGAAAGCTGCTTTACTAATGTAATGGTAATCTCTGGAATTACTGGTCCGATTGGAAAATTTTTAGCAACAATAGAAAGCTGCTTTGCTCCTGAGTGACATAGGCTATATTTTATGTACGAGGGCGAAGCCGCTGACAAAAGCTATACATGAAAATATATTATATTTGCTCAAATTAATAAATTACATTTCTACGCTGTTACAGTCCCACAACTGGTTCATATCGATGGAGCACGCTTGCCTAGAAGTAACCTATTTACTCTTAATTTAAAGATGTCCAGGTTGTAGCTATCAGGAAAAACAGACACCAGTTTAAGATTGAGACTGATCCTATGAAATTGGGGTTTAAGCAAAATCTGAGCCATCAAGGTATTATACAACAAAATTCTTCCAAAATGCTTAGTAGCAGATAGGAAGAAACCATAATGATGTTAAAATTCAAGATGACCTAATTTGTTTTTGTCGAGTAGGCGAGCACGCACCAATACGCCAATGAGAACATCAATAGAAAAGACTACTCATGTATAAAATGTGGACATGATAAAAACCGTCCGCAATATAAATAGGCAGAAAGGGTGTACCTGCTTATGTGGTTAAAGGTTACATTTTACGTAAGCAGAGATCACGAGGTACTGGTACCTGTGGGGTGAACAAAGTTTATAATAGCACAACCAAAGTGCCAGTATCTTTCACCTGTAAACGGCAAGCCGAAGATGCCGAAGAAGTAGTTCCCTCATCGCATACCGTAGGGACTCTGCAGAAGGGTCAAAGGCACCTGAGGACAAAGACTCTGGCCCTGGTATAAAGGTAACGTAGGATCGAGGTGGATTGTTTAGTCAGTGAAAGTCTGACACGGTTTTTCGCTACGCCCAAGGGCAGGATTCGTCATTTGATAACCCACCATAGAAAAAGCTTCCTCTTCGTAGACTACGCCGATCGCTTTCAGTGATTTGAGATCGACGGCTGGCTCGTTCTAAAAAGTCCATATTTTTAAAACCATACAAAACATACTTCTTCATCTAAATTCGAAAGTAATGTGTATTATCTTTTAAATATTTACACGTGACAGTCTGAGTTTCAGGGGCGTCCAAACACAGGATGAACCGAAACGGTTTCTAAAAACGTCTATTTTTGGCCATGTCAATTACCATCTTATAATTTTTCTATAGCCAGTCTCCAGCACAATATTTTGGCAGTGTCCACGCCTGTCGCGGTGGACAGTGCATGACACGCGGCTGCTGCCAAAAACAACGGTTTCCTAGAACACCGGCGCTCGCGCATCGTCGTGGATCATTTGTAGGCGTTAATTAATATTTTTGTTACGTTTTTGTTGTGTAAGACTTTTAAATAGGTGTTTTAACGTCAAAGTTTGACGTGCGTTTGTTTGGGCGTCAGAATTCTGACGTTATTTTTAAAATTCGCAATTATGATGAGGTGATGCTTGAAGCGTAAATTTTTCAAAAGATGTTCTTTGCGTTTCTGAAAGATGTTGTTTTCGTCCTATCGCATGTCGTTTCATATGCAAGTCATGACGTTTTCTTGAGCTCAGAAAAAGCTTTGAAACTTGCTTTTTTAGTAATGTTAAAGAACTATAAAAATTTAGACAGTACTATCGGAAAATAAGGTTCTAATCGAGTTATAAACTCAAGCATGAGCAGATAGACAGCTAACTTTACGCCTTGTATAGCAATAAATTCATAATTCACTGAAATCAGGCATAAAAACAAAGGGCTACTGTATATTTCATCGTCAACTTCATAAATGTTAACCGGCCCGTGAGCCCCCGGTGTTACGACTGTTCTAAAATAAAAGTCTACTGGGGGAAGCAGGTCAATAATGCCTAGCCTCCCTTGTTCATGCTCCATTTCAGAGTTTACAGCCGATGCGTAGTCAATTGTATTAGAAGGCTTGCAAGCTTTTCCAGCGAGCCTGCTAGTGCTTTGTTGTGGTCTGCGCTATACGGCAGTTATTAATTTTATTTATAAAGTGGATGTCAGTGGAAACGCCAGTGGGCGAGGAATTTTTATTTTAAAGTGGATGTAGTGGAAATACTTGGACAGTGAAGGATATAAACCGATGTTCATTGTGATGTTCTTAATAAAGGTATGATGGTGAATTGGTGTACGGGGATGGCAAAATTGTGAGAATGCTTATACCCAGCAAAAAGGAATATCTAGATTACGATCAGATCACGTGCTATTCTCCACTTATTGGCTTAAAGTTTATGAAGAGCATTTACTATTTCATCGACACTGTTATTATTGTTATAACTAGCCTGTGCTGTTCCACTGCTGGGCAAAGGCCTCCCTCCATTTTTTCCAGTTATCTCGGTTACACGCTTTATCGTTCCAATTCTCAAGGAAGACATCCAGGTCGTCCCGCCATCTCCTTCGTGGTCTGCCGCGGCCCCGCGTCGCTGTGTCCGGGCACCAATCCTCTGTTTTTTCGGGCCCACAGCTAGGCATGCGGCAGACATGTCCTACCTAGTCCCATTTAAGTTAGACACTGTCATTACCACAGTAATATTCAAATAATGTTTGTGAACTGACTGTTAGTGACCAAATTCGAAATTAGTTGACTATATATTTGCCAAAGTATGAATGACACCTGTTAGAGAAGCTGATAGAACCCTAGACTCATGAGCCTTGAGCTCTCACTCATAAGGAAGTGACGCCATTGGGCCCATTACCTTCCTTTGACTACACGGCAATCATTGGCAACCCACTGCACTCAATCTGTATCTATTGAATGGTCATTCAAAACGGAATCGTTCGAGCCATTCACGTCCAGACAATAGTGTACGCACTTTGTAAAAAGATATCAATGAACTTCCAATTGTACACATAAACAAGAATAAAAGTTATCTTGGTTATTACTGAGACGGTGCAAGGAATACTATCCTTTAAAACTTTGAAAATTAAACTCTACAATCCAGCAAGTTCAGTCTAATATCGTCTGTATGGAAACTTTCCCGAGTGCAGGATTAGATTTCTTACGTTTCCTGTTTACGTGGACTGTTTCGTGTAATAGTGAGTTTAATTCACACGTTTTTATCGTCATGAAAACTGTATTTTACGTTGGTTTCTTTGATACGATCTTTAACGTTGTTTTCTTCGGGAGCCCGGTGTATCTTGATTCTTGATTGAACGCATGATCGGATGTTCATTGATGACTTGACAAACAAACATTTGCTTGTTCGTTGAAATTACGTTTGCATTCACGTATTCACAGAAAACGATATTTTCTGCGTGTGTTACTAGTGAATTGGCTTTTTTACTACATTTTCGCGATAGTAGTAAACGATTCCGCAAGAAAGTGAAGAAAATGAATCTTGGATTTCCTTTTCGCAAAAGTGGTTCTTGCGTTGTTCAACGTTGTCTGTTACACTCGTTTATCTAATAGTATGATTCTTTGTTTACCTTTTTGAAAGATAAGCTGATCTAAGGGCTCCCACACAAAACTGTGATGCAATTATATGCGGTTTCGTATAGATTCAGGGGCCTTACTACTAGCTCTTAACATCGATTTGAAGTCCTGAGGTGAATGGTTAAAGAGATGGAGCTATGTAGGATGTATAGCCCATTTCCTCTATCTCGCTCGCACATCTGACATTTTAGCACGTCATGTTAAGGCCCCAGTCCTCAGGTGACCATCCAATGTGCCAAGCGAATAATTTCGCAAGTTCTTGCGATGCCTCGTGCGTCTTTCCAGATTTTTACGATGTGTCGTTTTCTCGCAGTTTTGTGTTTGGCCCTAACTGGTAGTAACTGAAACCGTACGATGACATACCCACTTCCTTTTCTAATGAAGGCTAGTGTAACCTTTCTGACCTTATGTTTCATTTTGTCAGCACACGTGTTAAAAGTTTCGGTTAGAAGGAAACGGGTTGAAGTCAGTAATACGCTTCCGCTATGAGTAATGCTCTGTTATCGGGGTTATGTGACACATGATTTTATTCACCTGTTTTCTAGAAAACTTCCGAAATTATTATACATTTAAAGCATAATTAGCAGTACACTGCAAAGTAGCTCTTAGAATCCCGAATCTTCTTCATAGAAATGTTAGTAGTTAGGTGCGTTTCAAATAACTGATATTTAGTCTGTCTAATCGATTTTTAATACAGCTCAGTGTGGGGGTTGTCACAACACTCTTCTCGAGCCTGTTTCATGCTGTTACTGTTTTTTTTATGCACGAATTGATTCAAAAGATTCTTCCTTGACGAAAGTCTTCATAACCAGTGGCGTAGCAAAGGGAGGGGTGGCGGGGGCGGGCCGCACCGGTTGTCACCTTTTTTGGGGTGACACCAACCCGTTCTCAACTATAAGAACAATGTACATACAATAAAAAAGCCACTAGCACAAAAAAATCTTTTTCGGGGATTCCTCCACAAGCACTAGCTCAGCTCTATGTATAATTCGGGGATTCCCTCCTGATCCGCGTCTTTATCATATAAAATTTATTGCTTTTCTACTTTCGATGGGGTGACACCATCAACTTCCGCACCGAGTGCCACCCAAGGTGACCAGATAACTTAAGGAAATGTCCCCGTAAACGTTTACGGAAATCTTTGTGTAAATGTTGGACACGTCGTAGTTTCCTGTGGGTGTCTACAGGATCATCAGTTTCTTCTATAAGTATTCAAAATTATGACGATGATAATATTTTATTTATTATGTTACCTGTCGAATCTTTCTGTAAATAACCGTTTTGTAGTTTGCTCATCGACTACTATCTCCATGGCTACCTATAATTTGTTAAAATTGCATGGGTTTTTCCAAATACCTTTTGGAATCAGTTGCTTGGATTCGTTCACCGTGTTAGTGGTTTTCGCAATAAATGTTGTACTAGTAATAATAGCGGTTTTAGCAGAGTTTTTTTTATAAAATTCATGGGGTTAGGTGAGTAGATCTACTTGTAAAAATACTATTTCGTATTACTTTTATACCATATGCATCTAAAGCCCTAGCAGGGCTATGGGAGCGTCTGAAAGAGTTATATGGGTTATAGTTAATAAAGGGTTATCAAAGACTCTCTAGAGCAGAAGAAATCAACATCAATAAATAATTAAACCCTGCAATACGAGCAGTGAAGTATTCGAAAGAGCTACCCAAGACCCTGAAACGAAAACGGAAACTGGATCAATAGGATTTAGCCAGTAGTAGCTACTTAATTCTATTTTGATCCGAAGAAGTTATTTGATGATTTTCTATCTAAAAAGAATGCCTGAAACATGTGAATATACTAAGTTCGCCTAGGCTGAATAGTGAAGTTTTCTTAAATTGACTTCTTAATGTGTTTTTTTACTTCGATGATTTCCTCCTTTTCTTTGTTCTTTAATGTTTTAGCTTTATATGTTAGGTATGGCTTACTTATAATCGACTTATCTAATACCAATGTTACCCTTTGTCTTAACTGGTGTCAGATTTGGTGCCTTCTGCTTGTAGCGAATGGCAAAGATCTGCAAATGACCACATCATCTTTCGCTCTCACATCTTCAATTTTAATGATTCCAGTGTGCTCTCAATTTTATCAAAATTTAGTTTGGATGGTTAGATCAAAAACTTTTTTTATGTCGAATTTTTTGTAAAGTAGATATGTAGGAGAGAAAACCCAGCTTTTGAAATTAATATGATTCCGAAAATTTGTTTATTTTTGTGTTGTGTTTAATCTCTATGTTATGTTGTTACAGGTGATGCTGGGCGGGGCGGGGTCGCCGGGGGGCGACGACTTGCTCACCGTCACCGTCGTCCGCGATGAGCATGGATATGGAATGAAAGTGTCTGGTATGTTCGCAAACTTTATATCGTTAGATACTTTTAATGTTGCTTGATTAATTGCGTCATGTTCCTATTTTCATCAGCTACGACTGATAAACACACTAAAATAACTCATGCTGTGCTGAGAAATTAGACCTGTCAGCAAAATTGACCTGAATTTATTCAAATTAAAAATATTTTATTTTACATCATTATCATCAGCCTTTTTTTTAATGTTCCCACTGCAGGGACACCGGCCTCCTCTCTAGGGGAGGGTATGGGCCATAATCCACTACGGGGGCCCAATGCGGATTGGTAGATGTAACATGTATGTTTACATATTATGCCCTGATGGGAGTTTGTGAAACGTCAAACTACATGGATCCAATTGATCGTTTCCTAAAAAGCAGAACCGCCACAGTTACTTCTTACATATTCCTTGTTTGCATCGTTTGAAAACACTAATTAAAAGCAGCTTTCCACAACAGTAAAATAAAAGTTAAGAAGACATGGCGCTGTGATAACTACTCACGTCTGACGTACCTGACCTATAAATTTAAACGATTTAGAAGATTGTAGAAGTAACCACATCTCTTATTGATGCGGGTGCAAACAATTTTAGCAACTACCTCCAGACTCCTCTTAGGGGCTACTGACCGAAAGTATGTTAAGTCCCACAAACCTCCATTGAAATGGGAGGATCCTTCGACCAGTTAGATGTTTTGATTGTTCTGGGCACCTACCCAATATTTGATTTCGGGTTGGTTTACACCAACCTGATATACTAATAGCGTGATTTCAATCTACTAGTTTAGATAATAACTAACGCGATTCACTATTAACGATTGTGACACTGCTTACCATCAGGTGGGATAGCAGTCAAGCTAAACAAAAAAACATTATTCTGACTGACTGACTTGACGATTCAAAAGCGCCTGTAAATGATATAATTGAAATAAATACTATCAATCCTATGTAGCGTCATCTATGTTGCTATACCTTGCCATCCTTTTCAAATATGAATGCAAAAGAAAGGACTCCTTAATAAGACATCATACTGCCAAGTCGAAATGCAATGCAAATATATTCCATCAAGCTATAGCCGGCACGAAAGGTGGCTAATCGACTGTCAACAGAGAAAGCAGCATGCAGCCGGTGCCTTTACGCCATGCCAAACCCTATGAATGCTGTCAACGCCGTTGTTGGCCATTAAACATGATTTGAATGCATTATCAAGGTGTTGGCTGGTAAAGGTGCGTCCAAACTTAAAATCAAACTCAAAATCATTTATTTCTAACTAGCTTTTGCCCGTGGCTTCGCCCGCGTGGTATTGGGATTTCCGGGATAAAAAGTAGCCTATGTCCTATTTCGGAGTGTATCCTATGCCTATGCCAAATTTTATCCAGATCCGACCAGCCGTTTTGGCGTGATTGAGTAACAAACATCCAAACATCGTAACTTTCGCATTTATAATATTAGTAAGATAGACCATTTACAGGCACTTTTGAAATGTCAAAATTACAGCTAGTTTGCACATTCCAAGGCGTAGATCTCAATTGAGAAGAACGTGCAAGAAACTCTATGGACACTCTTATGATTTCGACAATATCTAGTTAACGATCTGATGTGTTTCGATCGTCTAGTGTTTGTTCGTAAGGTCCTTGAATATTAAGTACTAGCTGTCCCTCACAGTTTCCCCCTCGTCTTTGGATACAGCTTCGCCCCTGTCGGTCGAAGCGTGATGTTGTATTAGCCTTCCTGAACAAATGGGCTATCTAATATAAAAATAATTTTGCAATCCTAAACAATGTCTGAGATTAGCGCATTCAAATGATTAAACTCTTATGCATTTTATTATTAGTATAGATAATAGATATGCTCTCCTCCGACTGTCTATCTAGACAGTCGGAGCAGAGCAGAAAAACCAAAGTTACCGACATAACTCGAAAAACCGACAAAGTAATCGGCAGCTTCAAGGGCACATTGCTCGCTGAACAGGTGGTTGATGGGGCCAAAAGATTCTGGAGTAGCGACCGCAAACCGGAAGAGGCCGTGTTAGAAGGTCTCCCATAAAGTGAACCGACAACTTGGTGAGGGTTGCGGGAATTCGAAAAATGTGAGACACCCAAGAAAGATCATTGTGGCGATGCCCGAGTGAGGTCTATGCACAGTAGTGGATGTATTTCTGCTGGCATATTTATGCCAGCTATTACTGCGAAAAAGTTATGTGTGAGTTTAACCAGAAATCAAGGATTAATGCTGAGCGTAGTAAGACAAGAGAGTTCAATGCAATATCGGAAACGAAAATTCATAAATTTAGACACACCTTTAGAATGCTTCTATGTGTCTCCTATTCCAAGTGCCAAACCGCAAGATTATCATTAAATTAGTATTGAAAGACAAACTATTGCGTGTCTTTGAAGTCCTGGTACATCTTCTAATCTATCGTCGGTTGCGTGGCAATATTACTGATTGCTCAAATAAATAGCTTCATTTGCTGTATCATCGTTAGCGAATTTTTGGACAAATGCTCTGGAACGTTGTGTATATAATTCGCATTGTTGGATCTCTCTTGCGTGATTGAATCGATGATGTGGACTGTAGACAGTTTTATTTGTTCAACGATGACTACATTTAATTTCATTGTCAAACCACCACCGGGTTCTAATGTTATCGTGTTTACGCTGGCCTTTGGGAAAATCTGTGTAAATAACTTTTATCTAAATTTTACGAGGTCGCGCATTCAATGCTTCTGTTTTTATCCTTGCTCAAATAGTTTTTTGATTTCATTTTAATCAAAATCCATAGCGACCCAAATACGAGTCAGTACGCAGGTACTTTTATTCCAAAAAAAAAATCATAATATTATATTTTTTGCCATTTTTTGTTATAGCGTCATTAGATTTCTATTGCCAAAACTGGAAAGTTTCAAATTGTTCACCTGTTGCTATTAATGAGATACAGCCCATTGACAGACAGACAGAAGGATGTACGGTCAGCGGATGCTTAGTAATAAGTTTCCGTTTAGTTTACCTCATCCATCTGGTACGGCCTTGGAGAGGATAATTCCTATGATATCACACTAAAATTATAAAAGTGAAAGTAAGAAGAAGAAAAGATGGAAGGTGTGAAGGGTGATATGAAGGAAAAGGAAGTTAGTGGTTTTTTTTTTTTTTTTTTTTTATGGTAGGTGAAAATCATCCAATGACGAAACCCGCTCTTGGGTGGAGCGGGAGACTAGTGTCAGACTCTTACTGACTAAAAAACCTACCCCGTACCTTCCTTGCCCTATTCCTGGAGTCGAGGTAACAGTTTCCCACTTCCCTCTAGACTCCGGGAGGCTTCGACCCTGAAGGGCCCCTGCAGTTTGCTGACAACTCCTTGAGGCGCGCGGGAACGGTGCGCGCCGTTGACGACTAGGACTCGGTCTTACAGACGACCGGACGGCGAGCTACCCATTGCTCACCGTCCGCGAGCCAGTGTCTACGGTGGCCGGATATCGGCAGGATCGCGGCGGCGACGGCTACGGCGAGTACGCCGTTGCCTTTGCCTTATGCGGTCGGCCTCCTCCTTTACGAGCATTACTGCTTCGCAGAAGGAGGCGACCGCCTGCCATTCCTCTTCGCTGTGGACCATGGCCTGAACCAGGGCCCGGCGCGAGAGGTCGCCGCCGCCGATCACCTCCACGAGGACACGGCGATGCTCTTCCCAAGCAGGGCACACCTCCACCGTGTGCTCCACCGTGTCCTCCGGGCTCGCCTCACAGTGGCGACACCCGGACGTCTCCTCTGCACGAATCCGGTGCAGGAATCTCCCGAACTTCCCATGTCCGGTGAGAACCTGCGTCATGCGGAAGGTGAGGACGCCGTGAGGTTTATCCAGCCACGCCTCAAAGAGGGGCACTACCGCTGAGATTACGGTGTGCCCAGCGCTGGGTTGCGACAGTCGCTGTTTCCACTTCACCATGAGATCTCGCCGGAGCTCCTTCCGCCACGCCTCGACATGTTCGGGCAGCGGATCTTCGCCCCGGCGTTGCACCTCCACGCGCTGGTCGTGCATGCGTGCAAGGACTGTTGCCTCCAGATCCCATGGTGGTAGGCCAGCAAGGAGGCTCGCCGCCTCTCGGGACACCGTGCGGTATCCCCGCACCATCCGGATGGCCATGACCCTCTGGCAGGCGTTCAGCTGGGCCGCCGGGCGTTTACGCAGCGTCGGCGCCCACACTGGTGCCCCATAAAGGGCCATGGACCGGACGATGCCGGCGTAGAGCCTCCGGCAGAAGGCGTCTGGACCCCCAAGGTTCGGCAGGAGCCGCTTGAGAGCAGCCCCCGTCCGATTGAGTTTGGGGGCCAGACGTCGGAAGTGCTCCTCGAAATTCCACCGGCTGTCGAGGACAAGTCCTAGGTACTTCATCGTCGACCCGACGCCGATGTGAACTCCTTCTACCGTTAGTTGGGAACCCGTTGGTGGCGCGTTCCGAGGGCCGTGAAAGCACATGGCCTCGGACTTGTGCAGTGCCACCTTGAGTCCCAACTGCTGGATCCTCTCAACGACTGTCGCAACCCCACGTGTCGCTAGTTCGACCGCCGCCTGGTACGACCTTCCCTGCGCTAGGACCAGCGTGTCGTCTGCGTAGCAGACCACGCTGACCCCTACGGGGAGGTCGGCGCGCAGCACGTAGTCGTACCCGATGTTCCACAAGGGCGGTCCTAGTACCGATCCCTGCGGGACACCGCACGACATCTCTCGCCGTTTCCAATCTCCTTGGTGACCGGGGTAGACTATGTACCTGTCGGACAGGTAGGCCTCGATTGTACGACAGAGGTAGTCGGGCACCCGGTGATACCGGAGTGCCGTCCTAATGCAACTCCAGGGCAGGGAATTAAAGGCGTTGGCGATGTCCAATGACACCGCCAAGACACACCTGCCCCGGGACACCGCATCCCCCGTCGTGAGGGCTCGCACGCGCATGATGGCGTCCACCGTGGAGCGCCTCCTGCGAAACCCGAACTGGTCGTCCGCGAGATCGGGCCCCTTCAGTGTTAGGTGCCTGACGAGGCGGTCTGCAATGACTCTTTCAAAGAGCTTGCCCACCTCGTCAAGCAGCACAATGGGCCGATACGCGGACGGAGAGTCCGCAGGGCGCCCCGGCTTCGCGACGAGGACCAGTTTTCCCGTCTTCCAGGGAAGTGGGAACTGGCCCCTCTCCAAGCATGCGCTAAAGAGCCCCCCCAATCGAGACCCGAGAGCCTCCATGGCCAGGACCCAAGCCTTTCCTGGCAAGCCGTCGGGTCCTGGGGCGGTATTCTTCGCACCCATCCTGCGTACCGCCACTCTCATCTCTACCTCGGTCACTTCCGGAGCATTGGTACCGTCGTCGCTGACGTGGTCCGCGTCAGACACCGCTGGTGGCGGAGCCATGGGCGGGGGGGAGTGGTCCCCCCGCGCAGGGAACAGAGCGCTCACCACACCCTCCACGATCTGTGGCCGGAGACTCTGCGTCAACGGGGGAGCCCATGGGCGGAGTTTCTCTCGCACCAACTTGTATGGGCGTCCCCACGGATCAGCGTTGAGCGTCCCCAGCCACGCTTTGCAGGCCTCCTCTTTGGCCCGCTTTATCTCCGATCGGAGGGTGCGCTTTGCCACCCTGTATCCCTCATACAGCTCCGCCTCTACGGCCTCCGCATCCGGCGGGCGGAAGCGGCGCCTGCGGTGTCTGGTATACCGGTGTCGTGGTAGCATGACAGGGAACAGGGCAGAATGGAATGGAAAAACGTGTTGCGCCGACCACAAATAACATACAACGAAAAATAAAAAGAATGAAACTTCTGAAGAAGACATCTTGGGAAAAAGACACTTCTGCGACTTGCCTTGCCCTTTTTTATGGTGGGCAAAAATCATCCAATGACGAATCCCGCTCTTGGGCGGAGCAGGAAACAGTGTCAGACTCTTACTAACTAAACATCCCACCTTGTTCCTTCTTTGCCCTTCGCACTGGGGCCAAGCCTTCCTTTCAGAAAGAGACCCTGGGCCCCAATAGGCTTCAACCCTTTTACAGAGTAGAATCTCATTCGGTCTTCTCTGTTGTTTTTATTAGACGTTCCTCATACTAAACTCGATATTTTTCAGGTGACAATCCGGTATATGTACAGTCAGTAAAGGAACACGGCGCCGCGTGGCGAGCTGGTCTCCGTGCAGGCGACAGGATCCTGCGAGTCGACTCCGTGCCGGTGCATCACCACACGCACCAGCAAGTCGTGCATATGATTCGAGGTGGGTGTCCTTTCTATTTCTGCCTCTCCAATTACTGGCAGTTTACCATCAGTTTTGAATGTTTCTACTTGCCCTTTACGTGTTGGATACGTGGGACATCTCAGTGCTACTTCTTTTTTGAGGTTTTTGTTTGTCTGTTTTTAAATGTAAGAAATTTATTTATTTATTTTACAATTTATTTACTTACACATTTACATTTTTAAAGAAATTACATTAGAATAAAAATTGTACAAAGGTACTGCTTATTCCACAAAGAAATTTCTTCCAGCAGACTTGCGAAAGGAGAAATTAGAAGAAATGTAGACATTAGTGTGTAATAAGAAAGAGATTGTGAAAATTAAATAAATAAATACTCAAGTATATAAATATTATAATTTAAACTAATAATAAATACATACAAGTTATGAGATGTTTGTGGATAGCATAAAATTCCTAGACAGTTTTTCAAAGCATCAGCTAAAAAGCTATGTTTATTTGCATCGCTAATTACGGATAATTATACAATCCTACATATTTGAAACAACATTAGGTATCTATGTCATAACTAACAAGGTACAAACTCCACGGAAACGCAATCTAGGCTTTTTTCGGAGTCACTTAAAAGTCACCTTCTCGATACTAAAGTCGATACTTGAGTTTCTAGTGATGAATTGATTTTTATCTCGATTCTATTGTTGTATAGAATCAATAGAGTTGCCGGAAATCGCTCTGCGACTCCTGACGCCCTTGTCGTTTCCTATGATGTTTGGTTCATTAGGCTTGTCTTCGCCTTACGGTTTCGCCTGACATTTCCCTTACCATGATTTGAATCAAAGCTGGGCGCGAGAAGCTGTCGATTGCCTCCATATGGACACGGCGGTGGTACGCATAAGCAGGGCTGACCTTAATCTTAGACTGCGAGATGATAATATTGATTTCGTTTATGTCCACACCAGCTTTATTGATTTGTAAAGTCGATCATCATGTCAGTGGTAACAAAATCTGCTCCTCTTATTATACTCTGGATTGCCGACCGCGTACCGGAAGACACAGCGTTGAAAGGCTTTCCACAAGGTGGACCGATGACTTGGTCAGGATTGCTGTAATCCGATGGTTGCAAGGCACACAGGACCAGTCGTGGCGGCGCTTGGTGAAGGCCTAATGGCGTATGGCCATCGTCGGACGTCTTTCAGCTGAAATGATGATGAAGATTAGGCAAGCTATGCTACCCATAACTTGCTTTTGTCTGTCTTTCTTCAGGCAAACCTTTCAATAGGCAGCATTACTCTTTTCATTACATATTATTTCGCAATCTATCTCGTTTAGAGGGCACAGCAGTTGACAAATGACTTCCTAAACGCCACGTGACCCTAGTCCTCGCTTCATTCGGCTCAATCAGTGATATTGATGGATCGTCGAAAGTGATGTGAATGGCTGGACACTTAACATCGGTTATTGGTTGGTCAGCCATTCTGGAGTTCTGAGAAAGTTTCTGATTGATGCATAGAGACATTATGCCAATGATAATTACTCGTAATTGAAAATGATAGCTTATTAGATATCTTTTGTGAATTCTTCTTCTATCGATATTTATCTTCTTCATCTACATAGAAGGCATACCTAGATACCGATTCAAGAATTTAATTGTTTTTCACGCAAAGCATTGTTGCTGTAGTTAATTTTGAAATGTATTATTTTCGGTGTAACTGCAGTCACGTCAAAAAATTTACCTCCTCCTTGTGTCGTTTATCCTCAATGCTGAGGGTCGTGACCTTGACGAATAGTTTTTTGATGGACCATATTTCCCATGTTGCCCTATCTTCGGCGATGTGGATGGCGTCGCAGACTATTAAAACACTCTAATTTAAAAAAAAAATAGTGGTTTCTAGACGGCGGCATATCGATTTTGTAACCTCCATTATGTTTTTTTATGGTTTAAAAAATCCAATAACAAATCCAGCCTTTGGGCGGAGCGAGAGATAGTGTCCGATTTTTACTGACTAAAAAACCCCACCTCGTTTCTTGTTTGCCTTCTTTCTAGGGTACTGGTGTTCACTTTCATATTATCCATGACTCCAGTAGGCTTCGAGCCTGCTAAGACCTTACGGTTTGCTGAAAACTCCTTGAGGCGCGCGGGAACTGTACGCGCCGTTGACGACTTGTGTAACCGTCCAGCCCGAGGCTGGACGGTTACCGAACGGTCGGACAGCGAGCTACTCTTTGCCCTTACCATTTATATCAATGGCCTACTGTGTAGTCTGTTAGAAGTCTTACTGGAACGGTCCAGTTGCATAATCTTTGCCAGAATACGGTCTGACCACAAAGCCATTACTACCAATAGTTAGTTTAGTTACGTGACGGTACATTAAATGCAACAAAACGATTACAATACTCATTATTACATTGACGAACTTCAAAATATTTTTCCTTTGAATAATTTTAGCGTCGAAAAAATTTCTCGAAGCGAATCAACGCGTGAATTTTAATGGTGTTTTTATGTGGCTATTAAACTGGGCATGTCTTGAATACTTTTGTTCTGTGTAACCGAGGTAACGCCATTATTTTGTGAAGCTAGGCTCAGAGATCTAAACTGCAGTCACAGCTTTTAGTCAATTTCTTCTTTAGAAGGTGCTTCTAAACAAACAATGGTACACATTTACAGTGCCCTAAATGTTCCCACAAATGCACTCTGGATGACGTAAAAAACGCCACTGGCTGCTATAAACGTGGCAACCTACCGTGTTTTCCTAACAAGAAAACTTTAAGGGAAATGGAATCGATCAATTCGGGAAGAAGAAGAAGGCTCTTGGGTTTAAGAAGCATTGATCTTACTTTCAAACCTCTGCTAGGTACACCTTGCAGAGATTCAGATCTTAGGGGTATTTTTGTCTGTGCAATTGGGTAGCTGACTCAATTATTTGTAGAATATTTTGATTTTGTGTTGGCTGTATTCTTCCTACAAGAGTTGCCATAACAATTGGTACTTAGCCAAGTTACAATCGTTTCGTTAACGTCGAACGCTTTGAGTTGGCCACGCCCCCAATGCTTTGTCTAATGTCATCAAGGGTTTGGGTCTGAAAGAATGATTCTGGTCCTGGGTATATTATATAAGGCAACGTAGGAACGGGGTGGGTTGTTTAGTCAGTAAGAGTCTGACACAGTTTCCCGCTCTGCCCAAGGGCGGAATTCGTCATTGAATGGACCACCATAAAAAAACACATACCTACCTCTAATTAGGCGGGATGTTTAATTTAGTATATTTTTCATATGACATACCTATTATATTTTGTTCTGTATTTATGTAATGATATATTTTCTTTTCTTTTTTTTCCAGCAAACCCAACGACGGTGTTGACAGTCCAGCAGAACTCTTCGAGACACAAAACGCCGATCACAGCTCCAGTGCCGGTCAATGTAAGTATTAAATCATTATTTCAGCCGAAAGACGTCCAATATAGGGTTGGATAGGGTAAAGCAGAGATAGATGCCCCAGTAGGATAGGTGCCCCAATATCGATTACTCTACTTTTGCGAATTAATCGTATACTATTTCAATTATTAATCAAAAGACTTTCCAGTTACTACTATGTTGACCATGTCTTACGTCTCTATGTGATTGTATGAGAAGATAAAATACGATTGCCCGTTTTGTGGGGAGGGCATCTATCCTGTAAGGCATTTATATGGATCAGGCAACTATCCCACACGTGGGATAGATGTCACAAAATATAGACGTCCGCTAAAATCGCGAATACTCGAAAACTATAAAGGAAATGTTTTTAAATTATTATAGATTTGTCAATGAAAAACGAAAGTACCTGCTGGTCTTACAAATAACGCATTTCACTTTTTCTACTCTGAGATATGGAGTGATTTCAAAAAGTGGGGCAACTATCCCAGTTTTACCCTATAGGCCTCCCCCAAGCGTCGCCACTTCGACCGAACTTGTGTGTCTCGCATCCATCGGATCCCTAAGACCCTTACCAGGTCATCAGTCCACCTTGAGGGAGTCATTTCAACGCCCCTTCTTCCTCTACGGTGTTGCCTGGAGAAGAAGACTTGATTCTCCTGCGGATATCTTCAAGGCTAGAGTGAATAGGCTCTTAATAAATTAGTGCGCCTTACCATCAACGATTGCATCACAGCTTACCATCAGGTGGGATCGCAGTCAAGCACTAGTTTATAGAAAAAAAAGTTTATTACACAAATACCTAAGAAGGAAGTCCTTAGGAAAACCTAAGGACTGCTTCGAAATAATCTCTGATTTGTTAATTTCTACAGTCTTGAAGGGAACTTAAGGAAAATGGGTCAGTCTTAGAAAAAATCTGACATTCCCTCTTGCTACACTTTCTGGAAAATGATTCCTTCATTTTTCCTTATTTTTCCTAATTGCTGGGCAAAGGCCTCCAAATTTTTCGTTACAAACCTTTTTGCCATGATCAGAAAATGGTTCAACGAACTCGAACGCGTTCTATGTTATTAATGCTTCTCTTCTTAAGATGCCAACAATCAGGGCGATAGTACACGGCGTATATCGTCCTGGTACTATCGCCCTTCTTCCTGGTACATCTGGTCTGGTTTGGTCATCTTACAACTTACAGGTATCAATCAGTACAGACATACGGAACACTCTAATGAGAGCAAGAGAAACAAATCCACACATTTAGAAGAATCTCTAGTAATCTATGTGAGCGACTAGTTTGGATGCCAAAGTTCAAGAATACATATCAGAGTAGTATAACAACAAATTACACATAATACTAGCGTAACCCCCGCTGCGGCTTATCGGATATGATAACTTGAAACACACGTTTTCTATTGGCCCATTAAATAAACGATAAACCACACCCTTTTACATGACGTACAGTTACGAAACTGACTGTTTCAAGTTATTCTTCTTCCCTTGAGGAAGCGTGAGTCCCAGAAGTGGGAATATTATAAGGTTGATGCTACTCTATGACATGCTATTCTTCATATTACTTAGGAATCGTAGAGAATAAAGTATAATTTTTAAATTACACTTCAAGTAATTAAAGACTAGCCAACTGCGAGTCGGACTCTCAAATTAATGTACTAAAGACCAAAATTTTACGATGTATATTTTGGTCAGTTACCAAAATATACATCGTAAAATTTTGGTCTTTTTAATCCCGGGGAGGGTCGATCCATTACATGAAACATTTTCGATTGGTAAAGATATTTTTTTCCTCTAAAATTATAATTAATTTAGTCGTATACAAAATTCATATCTTTAAAGAACAGTTCAGCGGGTTCAATGTCTGTAGGTATTCAGTGCACATCGACCAACAACTACCTATAGTGTTATATGTACCGGATCGACCCTCCGCGGGATTAAAACGACCAAAATTTAACGGTGTATGTTAATATCAAGCAAAAAACGGCAAAAATTGCCAAGTTTGTTGTTTGTGAACCCCCTTCCCCTCTTATTATTAATTGTGATAGCAGAAGTAGGTACATCATCGGTGGACATTTCAACTGTCTAGTTATCATAATTCATGAGATGTAGCAGGTGACAGGCGGTGTCTAAGCTACAGGGTTCTTCCGGCCACCGTAGACGCTGGCTTGCGGACGGTGAGCAATGGGTAGCTCGCCGTCCTGTTGTTTGGTAACAGTCCAGACCAAGCCTAAGTCGTCGACGACGCGCACTGTTCCCGCGCGGCTCAAGGAGTTGTCAGCAAACAGTAGTGGCCCCTCAGGGTCGAAGCCTCCTGGAGCCGAGGGTTAGTGCGAAAGCTTTTTACCGAGGCTCTGGGAATAAGACAAAGGAGGAACGGGGTAGGTTGTTTAGTCAGTAAGAGTCTGATACTGTTTCTCACTCCGCCCACGAGCGGGATTCGTCATTGGATGATTTTTGCCTAACATAAAAAAAAAGCTATAAGGTTCTGTATTTACCTTTTGCTTACAGAACCCTAAAAACTAATTACACCTACATCCGTTTAAAAAAAAAAATGAGCGGAAACAATCAAAATATTAGCTAATTAAAGAATAAACAGTAAAATAAGTGCGTGCATTAGCCTTGGAGCGTGTTATCAGTCCGAGAAATGCAATCGCCGTCGGTATCGGAGTCAGGAGCCGTGAGCGCCGCGCGCAAGGTCGCCGCCTTAACACTCTTGTGAAATGTGCTGCCGCTGCTCAGCTGATTGAGCTGTTTGCTAATAAATAAAATTAGCCACCAGCTTCAGCTTCGTACAGGTGTTAGAAATCTTTGTGATTCTTGGCTTCCGTACCTTAAAAGGAAAAAAAAAATGGAAGCCAACTAGGACCAAGGGTTTGTGTCTGAAAGTAAGGCCTAGTATATGAGGCAACGTAGGAACGATGTGGTTGGTTTAGTCAGTAAGAGGGTGACACTGTTTCCCGTTCTGCTCAAGAGCGGGATTCTCGTCAGGTCCGGAAAAAAACCCTTATAGGATCAGTTTGCTGTCCATTTTGTCGATAGCCTTTATTTCGAGAGAACGCGTGGTGGTATAGAGATGAAATAAAAACGTACTTTCAATCGGTCAGTCCCTTGAAGCTGTTAAAAAATCAAATTTCTAAGTTAACGAAAAAAAAAGGCTATAGCATCAGCCTTTTTTTTCGTTAACTTAGTAATTTAAGCTATAGTTGCAGCAAGTTACAGTTTGATGATTGCAGGCTAAAGGCAAGCACATACATATAGTATTACCCTTCTGCGAAATAGGGTAGATAGCTTATCTTATATTTTTTTAACAATTAAAGTAAACAATGTGTATGCAATAGTAGAGTACAAACAAAGCGAGCACGCGACCTTAGGCGTCAGCTGTTTGCGCAGATGCGTTGCGCCGAAGAATTCCTCAACTGTAACGTTTATTTGTTAATGCTAATACATAAGAATACATAAGAGTGGACAAGGTCCGCTTTCTAAGACTCTGCCCCCTTTTTGTTTTTCTCTTCTCTCCTCAGTCGGTACACTCTTATCAGAGTGGTCGTGGTCTTCATTGTGGATCACGATGAGTGATCATCTTGGTCATGCTATTGGCGCCATTCATCGCGGACTGCAGCTTTCCGGGTGCATTCGTAGACCGAGCACTTAGTTGCGGCCTTGATCTGGTCTGTCCATCTCATTGGTGATCTACCACGTGGCCTGGTGCCCTCAACTTTGCCTAGCACTACGAGACGCTCTATGGAGTCATTACCACGCCGCGATACACGGCCGAAGAAGGTCAAAATGCGCAATTTTTTTTGGTTTTTAGGTGGGCAAAAATCATCCAATGACATCTCCGCGCCTTTGAGTGGGGCTTTTTTTTTTATGGTAGGTGAAAATCATCCAATGACGAAACCCGCTCTTGGGCGGAGCGGGAGACCAGTGTCAGACTCTTACTGACTAAAAAACCTACCCCGTACCTTCCTTGCCTTATTTCTGGAGTCGAGGTTACAGTTTGCACATACCCTCTAGGCTAGGTTTGAGTGGGGCTGGAGATAGCATCAGATATTTACTGACTAAAAACGTACTCCGGTTCTTTCTTTGTCTTCGTTCCAGGTCTCTGGGTAATGTTTTTAAAATCCCTCATAGTCGCCTTAGAAGCCCAGCTGGGTCAAAGCCTACTAGGAAGTAGGCTTTTACGGCTTGTTGATAAGATAACGCATGACGACTTAGGTTACCGGACGGTTGGACGGCGAGCTACCCGTTGCTCGCCTGCCAACTTGAGCCTGGCTAGGTTTGCACCCGCGACCTACAACCTGTAAGTCGGGGCCTTTACCACTCGGCCACCACTGCTCGCACTCCACATACTGTATCAAAAATTAAATGCCCAAAATTGACGTTTGTAGTCCGCGCTTCTAGTGTTGAAACAGACAAGTGTAAAACCCGCGCAACTCGTATGTCATGTTAGGTAAATTATTATTATCTCTGTAATTATAAATGATGAGGTAACAGCTTCGTAATGAGCTATGTAGCATCACACCATACACTGTGTCACTCCGATGACACACTGCTAATGCTATTATGTTCTAGGCGTTTCGGATAAGCTTGTTAGCACTAAAAGTGAAGGCTTGAGAATTTAAGGAAGAAAAGAATGAACTGCGGCATTGGTTTAGATTAGCTAATAAATCTACAAGGAAAAAAAAAACACGAAAAATTACATAAAAAACTAATTTTGAGAGAGGATTGAGGAAATTTTAACATAATTATGTATCCTTTAAATATTATAAAGATAATTTTAACTTGTTATTTCAAGTCAGTCAAGAATTATCACAGTTCAAATTGTTATTATTGATAGGCTCGCGCTTGACTTTATCTCAACTGATGGTAAGCCATGATGTGGTCAACAGTGGAGGACCCTTACATAGAAGTATTCAATCTTGACTTAAAGACCCCACAGGCTGTAGCTTTAAGGAAACACAGGCTCCTGCAGGAAATTCCACTTGAATTCGAATTCCAATAAATGTGGGAATATTATCTAGTCTCACCATCAACGATTGCATCACTGTTAACCATCAGGAGAAAAAAAAATCTAGCACTATTTTATATCAACTTACAAATAATAAAAGTATAATTTAATTTAATTATTAAGTTAAAAATGTAATTAATTTATGTATTTGAGTCAAATAATAATAATAAAAAATTTTTTTTCAGTCGGAGAAACAGCGCCAGTTGGAGGTGTCAAAAGTTCACACAGTTCGGTTGATGCTGGAGCAGGAACAGAAGTTTATCAGGGATCTTCGCAGTAAGTATCAGATAACTCTCGTTCTTTCTCTCTGGTTAACTCGGCAATATTGGAGTTATCAGTAAGTGAGAACTTACCAGGTCAAGACCGACTCGTAGAAAATTCCTAAGGCATTAAGTCCTCTCTTTGTACTAGCATAAAGTTTTTATAAAAAAAAGATTTATTAAGGCTAAAGCTTCGTAAAGTGGTTGCAGAAACCGGATTATTACCTGCACAGTATCGCTAGTTCAACTGTATCAGTGTGCATGTAGTCGTATCGCTGGAGAACTTTAATGTATTATTACGTAGCGGAAGGGGCGCGGGGCGCGGGTGCACTAAAAAGTATCCTATATGTTATACCAGGATATGGTTTAAAAAACTTTTGCCTTTGTAACATTAGTGTGCTTTACTTTTTTCAATCAAAATTTATAAAGAACTAGCGACCCGCCCCAGCTTCGCGCGGTTACTGGTATTGAATAAATTATGCATGTATTATACACATAAACCTTCCTCTTGAATCACAATCTGTTTCGTACTTTTAAAGATCTAAGCATACTTAGGGACAGCGGTAAGCAACTTTGTTTTATACTATGTAATGATTATCATGTATAGTTCTAACAACAGTTATGCAAAGGGTATTTTAACTTTATTAACTTGCGACGCTCAGCGTAGCAGCATAGAGACATGAACAATCATATTTAGGTGAATTATGAGGTAATAAATATTTTATTAATACTGGTATATCTAATCTAGTGCGATTGCTTATTTGACCTGTAATCAGAATACCTTTTAATCTATCTATATGCAAAATAAACGGTAAAGTATTAAACAAGAAAAATAAAAACACTCAACTAAGTAATTAAAACTACATATATATTATACTAGAGAAACTGCTGCGAAACTGGGGCGGTTTGCTAGTGTTACATAAAGAGTGAGTTTTATGACGCCATATTTCTAGCTGAATATGGCGTCATTAAATTTCCTCCGCATCGCTGTCGACTTGTAAAGTGCCCAAAAGGCTGGCGGCATGGCCACGCTGTATGGCAACGCTTAATCTCTGACCGTGGCAAAACCAATATTTAAATGTTTATTACAATAGTTAAATGAAATTTTTTCTATAATTTTCCAGATGAACTTCTAAAAGTACCAGACGTCAGAAAACAATCCCAACTCGAGTCTGCAGAACAGCGCTGCTCGAAACTGCAACATGAGATCGACACTATCATGGCAGGCCAGGTAACGACCTTACGTCTTGTAATAAAGTCCACTTTGCAATGACACTGTTACAGTACGAACACATAGCATTTGTAACTATGTTGCAGCCTTTATATTATTTTTTTACGTAATTTTAAATGTCTCACTGTATTTTTTTGTACCTTTTTATATTTCTATGTGTCGTAGTTATTGTTGCTGTCAGGGTTATGTGTAACGTTCTTTTTTCCGTGAAAAAATTAGACACTGACTTCGATAGTTAGGCAGTAGGTATATTTAAATCACGAAAAATCCTGAGATTTTGTGACATTTCCAAAATCAGAGTCAAAAAGTCTTGAAATCTCAGGACAAATCAGTACCCTAAGCGCGACCCTAGAACGCAAATAAATAGTAGCTAAAAAAACTTAAGTGAGTTTTAGTCAGTATAAGTCTGACATTCTCACTCGCTCTACCCAAAGCGGAAGGAGTCTTTAAATGATATTTCAATGATAAAAAAACACAATTCATGCAGGTAGTTTTCGCTTCCTCTATATTTTTTCCGTTTTGATAAGTAAATAATAATTTTGACACGACTTAATCAAATGATTCATGTATAATATTAGTAGATCATAAATAAAAAGGTTAAGAACATAATATTAACTCCTAAGCTCGACACGATTCGGGAAATCCCTTTAAATCATCGATGGCAAAAAATGGCCTCGGTTATCGACCTTCAGTACTTATCAATGTAAATAAAAATTTAAGATAACAAAATTGTTTACTATAATAAAACCTAGTACTATGCGTTCTAAATAAGAATAGAATCGACTGACAGGATGTGACGTCACGCCGTACTGTCAAAGTGAAGATATTTTCAAAATGCAAAATTAAAGAACTTAGAGTTGAGTAAAATTGAAAAACCTGGATTCTGATTAAACTTTTTTCATTCACAGTTCGTAAATAAACTAATTTTTTCGTAAATAAACTGAATTTTAAAAATAACTTGCCTCGATTTGACAGTAAATCGTGACGTCACAACATGGCAATCGAACCTATTTTCATTTGGAACGCATTTTACAGTATTGTTATTGTTTTACTAATAGGCAAATAGAAACTCCCTCATTATTCATTCATGGCAGCACGAAGGGCCAATAAATTGGGACACTCATTACTATTCAAGTGCCAAAGGACATGGTTTCCCTTTTTATAATGCAGCGATATGATTTGATAGCTGTGGTGAATTGAGAATAGTCGAACTATGTGAATGATTTACAACTTTCCTGTCAGCCTTATTTTCCCAGACTTAGGCCTCCTCTCTAGGAGGGGGAATAGGCCGTAATCCACCACTTGGACCGAGTGTGTGTTGATAGATGTCACTTGTCTTCGACATTATGGTTCTAGGACGTATTGGTTTCCTTATGATGTTTTCCTTTACTGTTTTAAGAGCAGTGGTATTCAATTAAACAGCGTTTATGGCTAAATCAGAAACTAAATAACGAAATACATATACTCGAGAGTCTCGACCCCGATTTTGATAAAAGTTAAAACTGAATCGTTGGCTAAAAGAAATCCTATCTAGTAATCGAAACAAAAAAAAAACCTCATCAAGCATCAATCCATTTTTTGGCATGCATTTTATTTTATCTAATCTCTATAGATTAGATTATACTGATTCAGTATTCAACATAGTTTATGGGAATCCCCGAAAATTCGTTTCGTTTTCAAGCATAGACAATGTGGGGTTTGCCCACAAACTGGTACAAAAATAGAGGTTTTAAAAAAATAAATGCCAACAACAGTTTTTAAAAGCAATAACAACTGCAAATTGCATTTATTTTTTTACGAGTTTTCAAGAGCTAAAATTCGCAAAGCCGTGCCAAGCCAAAATATTTTAACTTCGACTCGCCAAGATCCGACGGCCGTACTGTAACTTCGCTCAACCCGTCCATTTTATCCTAGAACACAGCGAGGGCTTGTGGTTACTAGACTATCGAAGCAGTTTTTTCTTCATATTCTCTCTTTTGACTTGTAACATAGAATAACTTGAGTACTTGATTACTGAGTTTGTTTCGGTGTTTCTTCTCAGGGTAGTCAGCTAGGAAACACCGGACTCACCTAGCATCGAAAAAAATGACGTAAAAGTGTTTTTTTAAAACCTACTTGCAAAATAAAGATCATTTATCATATACTAAGGACCCGCCCCAGCTTCGCACGGGTGCAAATGTGATATATTATAGCTATAAACCTTCCTCTTGAATCACTCTATTAAAAAAAACCGCATCAAAATCCGTTGCGTACTTTTAAAGATCTAAGCATACATAGGATCTAAGCAACTTTGTTTTATACTATGTAATGATTTATCACGTGTTCCAAAATTTATTTATAATATTCGTTACACAATACCTGACCGCAACAGTAACACAAACGGAGGCGAAAGTGAAACCGTCAATGTATTTTGTATTTTAATTAAACATCATAATGTCCCACGTAACATCAAATTGGTACAGTTTTTTAATAACGGAGGTGTTTTAACTTTACTTGTAGTATCGGACAACTGCTAGCCATCGTTTGCTTTGAAAAGAGTCAATTTAGAAAGATAAGAAAGAAAAAATATTCTATTTGACACATATAGACACACACAATATGGAAACTATATGTAGACATAAATGATAAAAAAAGGTAATACATATTGAACCCAGCCTCAACCAACTGCTATTGTGTAGCAATTGTGTAAACGGGGAAACCTCGCTAACACAACGGTGATTGGGCGAGGATGGGCCCACGTGTAAACGTGGAATAAGATAGGCATTTATGTTATTTCATTATTTTTATTTCATTCGGAATAAGCAACGATTTTGTGTTCTTCTATAATTTTTTTTTTTCATTTTTAAATGTCTCTGTAAATAATAGGTTGAATTTCCACTATTCCATTCTCAAATTAAATTGGTGACTCTCCTCTAGCTCGTCTATTACTAAAATTGTCACGATTACATTAACATTCGGCGGCTAACGTTATTTCGCTCGCACGACAGCGTCCGTTCTTATCTCTGTCCTTGTCTATCAGGGACTATGTAGTGTAAATGTGGGAATTTCGAGTCCACGTTTTCTGTCTACGATATTAGCGCGTAAAATATTACTACAATGAAAGTTAGACACCTCGTTCCAAAACCTGCTGAGCCCTAAAGTGTAAACTAACACGGCTAACGGGACGAGTCGGGTCGTAACAAGTTTTGTTCCACGTCTGCTTCTGTGCATGCCTGTTCTTAACTGTGACGTCACTGTGCGACCCATTCTATCTATATATATTTGTGTCTGTTTGTCACTTTTTTATTGCTATTTTTTTTTTGTATTATTTGGATCGGGGGTTCATCGGATGGATTTTACGGAAAATCGTATTGGAAATGGTAAGGATCGTTTTGAAAACTTTTGGATTTAAGTACAAGCGATCTTCGGTACTTCCGGTAATCGGTCTTACAATGTGACTTACGAATTAATTGGGATTTGCCAACATTCTTGTATATAAGGTTTTCCTTGTCCTTCCAAACCTTTGTCTAGGGATCTCTGGGCAAGTTTGCCTTGTGAGTATGATCAGCTGGTCCCACCATCTTCGTCGCAGTCGACCTCGACGGTACCTACCATAGGCGTCCAGTGAGTGACGATCCTCGCTCGTCTGTCCGGCTGTAATCGTAGGAAGTGGCCAGCCCACTCCAATGCAGCCTGGTTGTTCTATAAAAAAAATTAAATTAAAAGAACCAGGCTATATCTACATAAATAAAAAATATGTATCGATAAAGTACAAATTCAATTGTCGGTCAATAAGAAACAAAAAAAAAGGTTCCGGTAACATTTCACTTACCTATGTTTAAACAAATGATAAGTAAAGAAACTGTAAAACAATTCAATTAATTTTTGGTAAGTAATAAAAACAGAAGTATGCATAGAACCAGACATAGACAAAACGCCAAACAAACGTAACTTTCGTCTCACAATGGGAATGGTTGTAACGTTACATTGCATTACTATGAACTATGGCAACACCATCGCGCTTGGCTGTGTTGAGATTTTTGTTACCATATTCGACACTCTAGCACGCCTTTACAATGTCGAGACATATGTTTAGCAGTTATGTGAGTAAATAAATACTAAAATAAACATTTATAGACATTTCAAAATGGATATAACAGTTAAATAACACACTCTAATCATAGTAATAAGTCTTAAAGTCAAATACAAAATCGATTTAAGCTATCGATTTCGAGTATATATAATAGAGAAGCGCAGGAATCGATAAAAAGCTGACGATAAGAGCACTGCTCAGTAAATGTTGTGGTCCAAAATTTATATTTTCCGATGCACCATTTCTCTTTCCAATTCTTATACTAAATTATTGCAGAAAACTCACACCATTGCAAAGCTTATGCCTCCTTAGAAGATTGTAACGGTAAAAACTATCTGTAAATCTGTTTCACAATTAGACATTACTGTAAATTAGAAACACAAGAAATCTCAGCACTCCTCGCACTGTGACATAAACCACGCTTGTTAACACTCGTCTAGCCGTTGGACGCCGCGCCCTCCACGCCGCGCCCGCGCAACAAGACGACCCTCGACAAGCCGTCCCCCGTGCCCAACACCGGTTTCCTAAGCGGCCTCCCCCGCTCTCTATCAAACCTCACCGGCCAGAGTCTCCGCAACCTCCGTCAAGCAAGAACGAATAAAATCCAGCAAGAGAACACGCCGCCATTGGTCAGACAGAACTCTGATGAGTCCAATAACAAACGAAGACATGTGCATAATAACACAGTGCCGATGGTGCCCACGACGTGTCTCGACAACGTGACGCCCCCTCCACTGCCTCCCAGGTCCATTGAGAGGCCGAAAAGGAATCCCTTAAGTCCAAATCTAAGTCCGCCACCTATAAATCCGTTAGCGAAACCAAAGCCTAGTAACAGTACGGCGTCACCATCTCATAAGCAGTACTATAAGGGAAGATATTACCCTGGGGAGAAGTTGATGCATCAGTCGATGCCGGCGTATGACCCGAAGCAACTGAGGAGGTCGTCGCACTCCCTGGACGGGGAGCTGGACGGGCCGCAGCCCAACTCGATAGCTATGCAGATGAGTTACCCGCTGGTCAATGCGCCGCCGCCGCCTCTGCAGGTAAACCTAAGGGCGGAGTTTTTAGAACAATATGATAATACCTAGTATGGAAAAAAAACATCTTAAAGAAAATGTTTTTATTGCTGATTTTTCAAAAGCCCGATAAGTTTTATTTCAGGATTAAATATGGCGATTTACCAACATACTAGTTCGTCATATTTATTCTTTAGGTAAACTTAATCCGCTTTCGATTTTTCAGTGAAGTAAAAAAAAAAAAAAAATTTCCAGCTCAATAAATCTCTTAACTCGTCTGGAGATTTTAAAGTGTGTCTGTCATTTTTATCAACTTGTAAAACTGTGGGTTCTATCCGAATCGGCTTTCATTTTGTAAATTTTGAACTTTACCAAAAAATATCTTAGAAGCAAAATTCTTAAATTGTTCTAAAAACTCGTTTCGTCATTGTTCTATATTCAGGTGAATGTTTTTATTATTATTATTATTATTATAAATTATCTATGTCGTCGGGCTGAATGTTTACTATGCATACTCTTTTTAAATACCTTATTTTTATAGCTACTGCTTGAACTTTATTTCTATACTGCTTGGAAATATTCTATTTTGAAAAATTCTAAGTGTTCAAAATTTCTTTTATATAAAATAAACAGGTAAATTATGAATTCTCCATTGGTTTTGTAAATTGAGAAATATCAAAAAACGAAAAGTCCCTTGTAAATATTTTATCTCAAAAAGCTATAATTATATGTTTTTATGTCTAAATGAATTTTATGTATAACATTTTCAAATTGTGACTAACATGACTCGTCTAATACCACAAAGCCTTACTAATAAAATTCAATAATAAAAAACTACTAAATGCTTTCTACTTTTTCGGTCTGGCAACTCTGCCTACTCATTTTCATACAAAATAATAATATTAAATGCTTATTTTAACGTATGTCTCGTCTGTGCTACTAATAATTTATTATGTTATTCTTTGTTTTATTAGTAAGGCTACAAAATATATGTGTGAAAGATAAAGACCCTTTTGGAATTGAAACACAGAGTCAACACTTTTCTACACACCTTTGTTTTAGCAATTTCCACCACTACTCCATTTGAAATAAGACATATTTGACATTTCATTACTGTCTGTTCAGCCGATTTTAACTTCTATTTTCCAAGGCATAAGGTCATTAAAAGCAAAAATTTGTTTTTGCAGCCGCCATTTGTCATGCCACCAATAACTTCAACTGTTTATAACACTGGATTGGCTGCTGTCAAATTGCTCTTGTCCCTGTTTGATATTCGCCATATTGGCGCTGTTGGCGTGGCGAGTATCTTCGTTACTAAAACTAATAATTTCGCGCCGCTTACAATATACACATGACCTCAAAAAAATATGGTTCTAATGTAATTCCTGAAGCGTGAATAACATAGAATTCGAACGAAATTAATTCGAAATACAAAAATACTTCAGAGTGCTGTACACTTCTCTGCAGCCATTTGCATTAGACTTCAAAATTAGTTCTCTGGACGCTCGTGAGAAGCGCTTCAAATAGGTACAAAAAATTAGCTGTCAAACATATAGAACAGCCTGTCTAGTGGTAAATAGCAGAGCTCAGTGCATGTTACCAACGAAAAAAATGTCAAAATCGGTTAAACGTACAGTAATAGAGGTTTGTTTAAATGTCTAATCTGCGTGCTAAATGTGAGTTGAGTTTACGTTAATGTGATCGAGACGTTTATCGCGTTTGGATGTCTGATTGGTTAAAGAGCTTGGATCGGAACCAATCAGAGTGACGAACGTCATAAACGCGCGATCGCGTTAGCGTAAAACAACTCGCACTCGGCACACTGGTTTCTAATGGAGTATAGGTCATTAGATTTGGTAAACAATTAATTTAACACTCACTATAGATAGTTTGACATATATTACACATTTTGTTTCGCACTTACAAAGTAAAATTGAGTTCAAATAGAACACACTGTTAGTTTAATCACTTTCAAACATAAATAAACTTTAACACATTTTGAAATTATTTTTTCTCTCTACAAAACACACTAAAGTGACAATACCAGCTTAAACTCGTAAGTTGAACACGGGAAACTTGTATGAAATTGCTCTTAAAAATTTTAGACGCCATTTCGTTTTCATTATTTTTGGCACGCGTTTGACCACAATCTCACCTTGTTGGTAAGCGACGAAATAAAAATGTTTTAGCCACATCATCGTTAGATTTTTGACTGGTACAAAACAAATTGACATCGACACGCTCCAAATATCAGAATAATCAAGACAAAGTCAAGTTCTCGTAAAGTGTTTCACATCCAAAAGCCCGGACTTGCAAACTTCATAATAGTAGTGTATTAACTAGTTGTACGTATGTGTGCACAGACGGATAACCGCACCGGTGTTCCTGTCCTGCACATGAGGAGTCGATCGTCTCCCGAACAGTTGGACCACGACTTGAAACGATGTGAGTATCTGTATTGCGAAATTCAAAACATGTAGCTAATATTCTATGTACAAAATTACAGAATTGTATATTCAATTCATTTATTGATTCAAGTAACCACGGACTCATTATGTTCTAATACAAATACAATTGTCAATAAATCAAATACAAATGTCAATAAATCAAATACAAATGTCAATAAATTAAATGTGGACGGTGAGCAATGGGTAGCTCGCCGTCCGGTTGTCTAGTGATAGTCTAGACTAAGCCAGTCGTCGACGACGCGCTCTGTTCCCGCGCGTCTTAAGGAGTTGTCAGCAAATGGAGAGGCCCAACTGCAGGGCCGAAGCCTACTGGGGCCCGGTCCGGCTTCTGAAAGCAAGTTCCGACCCTGATATGAAGGCTAAGAAGGAATGGGATTCTTCAGTGGATATTTTTTACTTACGTAAAAAAATGTGCCTTTGAAAGTTGAAAACTTAAAAATACAGATTATATACCTGATTACATAACTGTTGAAAAAAAAAACTGATTTTTCTAGCTAGGAGGAATTACAGTTAAAAAAATCTAACTAAAACTGAAAATCGACGGTAAACCAATTACAAGTTATCACGTATGCTGTTTAATAATAATGATTTAATTGTTGTTAAAATAAATCGGACAGGGAAACATTTAAATATTTAAGGAAAATAAATTATATTAAAGCGCTCTTCCTGTCTTCCATCATTTAAAATTCAGCTGTGCTCGGTAGGAAACATAACTTTTGTCATTTATTAATATTTACCGCCTGTATACATTATGGATTACAATATAGATAGAAAATTTAAACTACAGTATCATGTGGTGTTGCAAAAAAAGTGACGATTCGTCGGTTCGGTGTAAATGTTTCCGTAACATAAGAAGATTGTTTTCAGGGCGAAGAACGGCGAGTATAGGTAATTTTATTTATTTATTTAGTACATGGAGGATTTACTCCAAATAAAAACAGCAAAAAAGTAAACTTCACTTCTTACAAAAATACAATACTTTCAGTGTTTTACCCTCCGTGAAACACTTATGACATAATAAGCAATTTAGCAGCTTTTTTTGACATCTTAGCACGGTCTTGTGTTACTAATTGAACGGTCTAGCTAGTATAATAGTCTCCAGTATAAGCTGGGACTACACGTTTTCTAGTGTAAGTGATCATCGAATACTTAGAAAGGGTTCAAATCAAGTTTATTAGCTTGACAGTACTCTTCTAGCCGATACAAATCAATCTGAAACGTTAGTTAGTCTGTCTTCGAGAGTTGAAATGGTGGCAAAGATAAAGATGTCAAGAAGTCATCAGCTAAGCATAAAGAAGAATTAAGGCGCTGTTCGGTGTCGTTTGAATGAATAAGAATAGACCGAGCAACGAACCCTAAGGTACTCCGCTAAGCACGTATACCAAGCGAGACCTTATAATTGTTGTATCTGTGACATGTTATTAATGTAAGAAGAAAATCATCTTAAACTTTTGAAACCCAAGCGATCGCATACCTATTGTATTTCTAATATGTCTCTAATTACGGTACTCGAAAGGCTAAGAGGAGCTTACGGATGCCCATGTAGCTTAGCTTCTTTTTAAGACGTGGTCGATCCAATCAAAAGCCTTACTGTAATTTGTGTCAACCACATGGACCAGTATTCCATTGTCCATAGTGTCTGCAGTAAAATGAAATTGTTTATTTTTTAGAGATAGCTTTTCGTCAACTTAGGTGGATGGAATAACGCCAAAATACTATTGCTACCTACTTTGCGTTCGTCAAAAATAAAACAAAAAATACGAGATGATTGGAATATTTTAGTTTTGTTTAATCGAATGGATGGAGAGGAAGAGGGAGGCCGAAGAAGAGATGGATGGATTGTGTGAGGAGTGATATGAAAGAAAAGGGAGTTAGTGATAGTGTGACGGGTGGCAGGACAGAGTGGAAGAAAAAAAACATGTTGCTGACCCCAAGTAATATGGGATAAGGGTACGATGATGATGATGATGATAATCGAATTAAAATTATACTGGCTACTTTTAGGCGAATCTGTCTTTCATCTAAGATTACTCTTTCTAATACAGATTTATTTCCATTTCCAGCAAGTATAGGCCCATCCCCCCTCATCGGCGCGATGTCCCTCACGCCGGGCGCGAGCTCGCCGTGCGCCGCGCCGTGCGGCTCTCCGCTGCACAAGGAGTGCTGCGACAGAGACACTCCGCCGCCCGGCACTCCACCTCCTCCCTATCATACCAACACACAGGTGAGCTAATCATATCAGGCGGGATGTCCCTTACATAGGAGACAGCCTAATAGTCTATAACGATAATATTCATATATAGTCTATTGGCTTGAAGAAAATAGTGACTCATCAGTGTAAGTAACTGAAAAAAATATATAAAATTATTTAAAGCAAACTTTTTTAACTCACAAAACTCTCAAGTACAATTATTGTATAATTTAATCGTAATGGATGAGAATTATCACATTTTATGTATTGGTAAGGTATTCACTATTAATATTGAGAATAGACGTATCCGTACAAACAGTATGGATACGTCTATTCTCAATTTCAATGTGAACAAGGCTGTCTGATTTACTATGATCTAATTGGTCAAGGGTCAAGCGGACTTGGCTAAGCTGAGTGACGATGATGTTTCACTATTTTCTTAACGTGAACACGCTATAATAACATTACTAGCCGATCTGATAATTATTTTTCTCGTTCCAGCCCTGTGCAGATCCACAAAGAGCCATCATATCAATGGAAGAAGACGATTCACCCGCGTCTGTAAGTATAATTTTTTTTTCTATACAGTTATAAGCTTTTGATTATACGATATTGTTTATTTTTAAATTTAATCATAATTATCTGAATCTTCACTTTTATTCTTACGAATAAGTAGTAGTAATTTAAAAAAATGTCAATAATCACATCCGTACTGTCTTTCTCAAGCGGTGTGGCTAAAATGAGTGATGACGATGAATCATTATTTTCTTAACGCGAATATGCTACAGTTCAAAATTGTAGCTACGGGTATACCCGTAACAAGTTCTATTGCTCGATAATGTTTCCAAACCTTTGCTTTTCTTGATGGCGTTCGCGCTGGCATAAACGGAAAGTTGCTAATTTTCCATAAGTATTTAAATTTACTTGTCTATGAAAAACTTTATTTACGTTCTTTGATATATACCAAAATACCCTATTTATAATCTATGCGAACTCTTGTCGGTCAACGCGCGAACGGCGGGCGTTCGCTTGGGGATCAAGAGGTTTCAAATATAATTCAGAATCCAGTTTAATATTTTAGATTGATAGTGATTCTAACAGAAACGCATGGTTTTCCAGGACACATCAACGTACTCAGGTTTATTTTCAAACCTGCGCTCCGTACGGGAATCCAAGGCGCGGACGGCAGTACTGCTCAACTGGCTGCTCGGAGAACGAAGGTATACCGACTACCAACCAGCCGAACACACGGGGATGTTGTTCAACTATATTCGCGCTAAGATTAAACATTTAAAGAAACCTTTTTATTGTCTGTTCAACCGATTTTAAATTCTGTTCCAAGGAACAGTAACATTCTGTAGGCAAGAAGGATGATATCAAAACCAACAAAGTCGTAAAAAATAGAACTATTTACTGCAGCCGCCATTTGTCATTCCACCAACGTAGTAAAACTCTAAATCGTTTGAAAGGACAGAAAAAATGGTTTTCTTAAATGTCTTAATGTTATTTTAATGTCACCCTAAACGTATCTTTTTTTCAACTGAACAGACTAAAATTGCAATTAAGTTTAGTCTGTTCCGCATACGTCTAAAGTACGAATCAATTGTTCTCCAAAAAGGTCGGTAAATTACAGGTTTTGGGTGACATACGTTTTTTTTTTGGTGGATATATTTTATCTAATGACATCTCCGCGCCCTTGGGTGGGGTGGGAGATAGTGTCAGATTTTTATTGTATAAAAAGCCCACTCCGGTTTCTTCTTTGCCTTCTATCCAGGCCCCCGGGTGACATTTTCACAATAATCCATGGCCCTAGTAGACTTCGACCCAGCTGGGCCTTTGCGATTTGCTGACAATTCTTTGAGGCGTGCGTGGATCGATACGTGCCGTTGACGGCTTGACGGCGAGCTATCTATTGCTCGCCGTACCTATAATCAGTGCGTGTTGCCTGTGATGACGTATGGCTCTGAAACGTGGTCGCTTACAATGGGCCTTATAAAAAGACTCAAGGTCACTCAAAGGGCAGTGGAAAGGGTTATGCTTGGAGTATCCTTGCGTGATAGAATCAGAAATGAGGATATCCGCAAGAGAACCAAGGTTGCCGACATAGTGAAAAGAATCGCCAAACTTAATGGGTAGGGCACATTGCACGCAGAACGGATGGCCGCTGGGGCCGAAAGGTTCTAGAGTGGCGACCGCGTACCGGAAGACGTAGCGTTGGAAGGCCTCCCACAAGGTGGACCGATGACCTGGTCAGGATTGCTGGAAGCCGATGGATGCAAGACGCACAGGACCGGTCTTTGTGGCGGCGCTTGGGGGAGGCCTATGTCCAGCAGTGGACGTCTTTCAGCTGAAATGATGATGATGATGAATGATAATGTTGTACATTTGCAGATGCGCGTGCGCGTGCCTGCTGCTGGTGCTGACGGACGGCTACCGGTCGGCGAGCGGCGTGCACACGCACACGCTGCGCCGCTGGGCCTACGAGATACACTCCACCTTCCTAGTGCCCAACGCGGTATGTAGCCCCACAGTTTATTTGTTACTTCTTGACGTATTGAAAACAGTAACCATGGAGTTTCTTGCCAGTTCTTCTCCATAGGAAACGACCGTGCACTAGCTTCTGATGTTGTACAAGTGCCCATGTAAGCCTATGTGAAATAAAAACATTTTTACTTTGGAGCTTCAACGATTACCGACCCCGAGAGTAATGGAAATAAGAAAGGTTGCTATGTGTATAAGGTGGTCGTCGCTTTCTATATTATTCAAAATAAAAATTAATTTTTTGGAGTTATATTTGCATAATTTACTGTGTAATCGTTATCATCATTAGATTTTATATTTTCGCGTTTATTTTTACAAACTTTTATTTAGTTTTACTCGTCCTGATTTGTGATCAAGTTTTGTAAATTCAATTAGATCCACTTCCCGGTTACCGATTGAGCTGAATTTTTTTTAGAAAAAATACTTTGTTATATTTTATTTTTACGAATCGATAATGTTTCATGTACCGAATCGGTTCTCCACGGGAACAAAACGATTAAAATTTACCGGTGTTATAGATTGTAACTCAAACTAGTTGAGCCCTGAAGATACTACAGTGTTCTTGGGCATAACTCTAGATGCCAAGCTTCAATGGGGCCCACATTTAGACAAATTATGTAAGAAACTTAGCTCTGCAGCATACGCTGTTAGACAAATCAGAAATTTAACTGATGTAGACACAGCCCGTTTAGTTTACTTTGGCTATTTCCATAGCGTCATGTCGTACGGTATTTTACTGTGGGGGAATGCCGCCGACATCCAGACAGTTTTTGTTTTACAGAAAAGGGCTATTCGTTCGATTTATAAATTAAGTCCCAGATACTCCCTCAGGGATAAATTTAAAGATATAAATATAATGACTGTCCCATCGCAGTATATTTACGAGAATATTTTGTATGCACATAAAAATAAATGTATGTTTAAAAAATACAGTGATGTTCATAATTTTAATACTAGAAACAAAAATAAATATGTAGTTCCTGCTACCAGGCTCAAAAAAATAGGGGGCTCATTTAGATGCCAATGTATACACTTCTATAATAAACTTCCTAGTAATATCCAACAACTAAGCCTTAATAAACTTAAAGCCTTTGTTAAGCGTAAACTTTGCCAAAAAGCCTTTTATAGTGTAAAGGATTATATTGAGGACGTAAAGGCTTGGGATTGACCTGCTCCAGTACTCACTTTAACTGTTGTAACGTTTTCTTTGTTTTTATTATTATTATCTTCTCTCGATTTGACATTAATGTTTATTTTTAAAAATTTTACATTTGTAAACTATATATATTATTTTTGTGAACATGAGGACTATGTGGATTATGCTATATGTATTTTCTTTTTTGTTTCTGTCTCTTTAGTAAATTTAGCGTATGTCTGGCAATTTGAGTATTTGACGACCTACTCAAATGTCCTTTCCTTGGTATTGTTCGTCGGGTCGTGTTGAGCTCCTTAGTAGTCCTGAGTTGAGCTTTGCGAATACTGACAAATGCTTGCACTGACTGGACAGGTCTACTCAAATTTGTATGGATCTTTCTTCAAAAGACCATCTCAGACAAATCAGCATGGTTCTTATGTGATTTGACCAATACATATTTTCTGTATGGACTTTAAAAGAGACTTTGACCCCTGAGTTTGTTTCGGTGTTTCTTCTCAGGGTAGTCCGCTAGGAAACACCGGACTCATCTAGCATAAAAAAAAATGACGTGTAAAAGTGTTTTTTAAACCTACTTGCAAAATAAAGATCATTTATCATTTATCATTTACTAATTTATGGAGATTTTGAAATGCTTGAAACTAATGTGTTGTTTGTTTGTATTCCGCAGGCTCTACAGTTGAGCGGTGTAGATGAGAACATGGCGAATGAAATCGAACATGTGTTAGTTAATGGTAAGTATTGACTTCTTTTCATATTCATTATGTTATTTACAACTACTTTAGTATACTTTATTAATTTTGCTATTTATGACTATTGGCTATTTTAGTATACTGTTTGCGTAGGTCGTGTGTCATAATTTATATAAAATACTAACTTTTGGCCGCGGCTTCGCTCTCGGCAACAGAAAAATGTGATAAATTAAGAACCGTTCGATCGCTTTTCTGCAAATTTCATATAAACCATTTACTAAATAGTTTGAACAAATCTTAACATTTGGTTTGGATAGGGGAGAACGTTAAAAGTGGCATTGATTTGTAGGAGATATGTAGCATGTACTGTTGTTAGGTTCTGCGAACTTAAACGCACTCGTGTAAAAATAAAAGCTTTTAAAACAAATGCCAATAACAGTTTTTAATAGCAATAACAACTGCTTATTGCAAATATCGGTAAGCGTTAAAATTCGCAGAGTTTAACTTCAGACTCGCTAAGATCCGTCTGCCGTACTGTCATCATTGAAAAAAGAACTTACGAAAAGGAAAAAAAAAGAGTGCAGATTAGAGAATGGATGCTACTTTATCATTGAGTGACGTAAGAGTAAAGTCGTCGGATTGTGACAGGGTCCCGCGCGGCACCCGCGCCGCGCCGCACTGGGCGTGCAGGCGCACAACACGCACACAGTGCTAACCCGTCATATAACGTTTATACCTAACTAGCAGACCGTCCCAGCTTCGCACGCGGGAAATACTGATATTAAATATATTATATAAATTGTACATATAAATCTTCCTTTTAAATCACTCTATCTCATAAAAAAAAACTGCATCAAAATCCGTTGCAAAGTTTTAAAGATCTAAACATAGATAGAGACAAACAGTAAGAAGCGACTTTGTTTTATATTATGTAATGATGATGTAGTACGTAGTGTTTCATTTTATATTAAATTTTGCCCATGGCTTCGCTCTCGGCATCCAACTAGCTACCCTACCCTAGTTACTTATATATTATATATTATTCTCAATTTTTAACAAAACTACCCAAAAGGAATCGATTCTTGCATATACATATAATAACTTCTCTAGTACATCCAAAAAAAGTCCCAACAAAACAAACTCCCGCAATAAGAATATCGTATCGTCACTCATGTATCGAATCGACACAGAAAAGCTACAGCAACAATCCAAGTAAATATCTAGTTACATGTTACTACATGCATAAAAATATCTAGTTTATTTGATCTCCTAAAAAGTTCCCGATCTTAACTTATGTAGTGTTAAAAAATCATCCAAATACATTTCATTTAACTGTTCAAATATGAGGGAGATAATAAGTCAAAAGAAAAACAAACATACACACTTTTACCTTTATAATAATAGTGTAAAATGTAATAAAAATAATTAATGTTTATGAAAAATAAATAAATCTGTCATCTGATTTTCATTCGCGTTACACGATTAAAATAACTGTATGCACAAATTATTTGAAATAAGAACAAAGTAGAAAACGAATAAGACGGTCGAAGGGGACGAAAGGTTCTGAAGTGGCTATCACGTAGCGGAAGACGCAGCTATGGAGGGCCTTCGATGAACCGATGACCTGGTGAGAGTCGCGGGAATTTGATGGATGCAAAACACACAGGACCGGTCGATATGGCGTCACTCGGGGGAGGCCTATGTCCAATAGTGCCATGTCTATCAGCTGGAATAATGATGATGAGAATAAATCTTTTAAATATTCATAATATTACTTCTCAGAATTCGACAAAGAAGAGCTCCTCCGCAACGTGTTCCGCAAGGCGCGGCAGAGAGCGAAGGATGAGCTCAGCCAGCAGCTCACGGAGTTCCAGGTGAAGAGGCAGGTGGGGCTCGGCACGCTGTACGGGCCCGAGGACAGCGTCATCGACAAGTGTGACGTGGACAAGGCACAGGTACGCTATATTTAACTTTAGTTCATTAAGTCCCAAGAGGGTACACACCGGCATCCGACTTTTCATCTTGTCTGTTGACGTCTGCTTGACGTCGACGTCGACGTCGGAAGACACGGTGGAGCACACGGTCAAGGTATGCCTCGCTTGGACAGGGCCACCGTGTCCTCGTAGGGACGATCGGTGGCAGTGATTTCTCGCGCCGGGCCGTGGTACAGGCCTTAGTCTAAGGCGAGGAGGAGTGGCAGGCGGTTCTCTTGCGAAACAGTTATGCTAGCAAACCGCACCACGCCCCATCTATTGGGATCCTGAACCCAATTTTTGGCATCCATAGGCGTGGGCTTGCGAACGGCGAACTACCCATTGCTTTACCGTGGCAAAGCTGGGTGGTAACGATGAGTTATTAATTTCTTAACACGAATACACCATAGTGGATCTTTCATTCAAATTTTCGTCAGCATATTTGAACATGACTGCCATATATTGTGACTTTTGTTCCCAAGGAGCTGGTGGTAGTGGAGCAGCTAATGTGCGGCCAGCTGCGCAGCTTGTCGGCGGCGGGCGGCGCGGCGTGCGCGGCGCGCGCGGGCGCGGCGGCGCAGCACGACGCGCACGCCACTCTCATGGCGGCGCTCATTGCAGCCGCGTTGTGTCTGCACTGCAGGTAATACTGCTACAGTAGTCTTCGTAGTCGAGTATAATGTAGGGAAGTTTTTTTTATAATCGACAACCATCACACAACGCCGTCTAGTCTCAAGCTAAGCAGAGCTTGTGTTATGAGTACAAGACAACTGATAAACATACTTATATATTTCTAAATACATACATATTATAGATAAATTACACCCAGACACAGAACAAATGATCGTGCTCATCACACAAACATTTGTCCTGGGTGGGAATCGAACCCACGACCTCCGGCCTAGCAGTCAGGGTCACTACTAGGCTGACAGGCCCGTCAAGTTGCACAGTTTGTGTGCGACTGGTGATGAAAGCTGCCGGAATTTCCAGGCCTCTCCAGGGCTGAAGGTGGCAAGGGCAGATGTCTCAAAAGCCTTTGACCGCGTTGACCATAATACTTTGATCTGCTAATAACACCATTACGGAATTCGTGGACGAGCTGATGATCTGATTGTTTCGTATTTATCTTAATAGCATTTAAAAATAACCCTTGCCGGGTCGACGTCCTCAGGGTCTTTAATTAGGATAGGTGTTCTTCAGGGTTAAATTCTTGGTCCTTTCCATTTTCTGGTTTATATAACGTTACACAATTTTGAACACTACAGTGATAAAAATGTCGTTGGCATTTTAATAGAAAATCTTCGTTTTATTTTAAAGTGTATAACGTTTTTGTAATTGATCCCAATGACATTTTACTATTTATCTACCGGTTTTCCATTTTTTTGTAAATGTATTTCATATAATAAGGGCTAGTTTACTGCGAATCTTTGTTTATTACTTACAAAACATAATGTTAATCTCATCTATACTCATAGACTAACCCCTTTTCTTAATTCTAGCTCTTATACTCCATCCTAAGGTTGTTAGTAGATATCGCTGCCAGCGATAAGACCGCCTTTGTACCCATTCATATGAGTTTCTGTGAAATTGTTACGTTTTTATTGTACAATAAAGTATTATTCTATTCTATTATTATAAACGTAGAGTTAGTTTCGTGTTTGTTTGTTTTGTTTGAGATGAGCGCGTTTTGGATTGAACGCGCTCATCTCACGAACTACTGGTTCAAATTTGAATTGAATTGTAAATTTTGGATAGCCAATTTATTAAAAAAAGCTTTAGGTTATCTAACATCACGCTACGATCCACAGCCGTGGAGCAGTAACCATAGACGCGGGTGAAACTGGCCTGAGATAACTAGTTATTGATAACTGTACTTTAAACCTATCATGACATTCAAGTCACATAATAACGCGTAGCAGCTCTTTGCATCTCACAATCCAATTTATATGTCAAAATAATAATAAGGTTGTGTTGTTTTTTGGTCTATTAGTGTGAGTATTTAGTTTTTGCCTAAGATTATCTTTGTTTTGGTAAGCAACTATTTGCTTAATATGTGAAGTAATGTCTGCACCTGCCTGGTATAAACTCATAGTTTTAAATCGTATTGAATGAGCTCTCCGTCAGCAACCTTAGTGCCGGGGATTTTATAGATAGATCTTGTCTTTGTTTTTTTTTTTTTTTTTTTTGGGATGATATTTTTTTTTCTGTTATGGATAGAGTCACGTTTGGTTTTATTATTAGGTTCACTTTTTATTGCTAGATTTTTTTAAATAAAAGTTTATCTAGCTTGGTAGTTTCTTTGAACTGCATGTAATTATGTGGACTGTAGATTTAAACATGGTTCAATACGTTCTATTAGTTAATTACACACACATTTTTAATCCTTTTGGACATTATTCTTTAAGTTCTTGTTTATATTTTGATAATTGGTTGAAAAACATAATCGGAAAATAACAAACATACTGGGGAAACGTTTGTCTTCGTGTGGCCATGTAAAGAGGAGTGACGAAAGGCATGTTACTAAAAGAGTTAGAAGTATACATATGGATAGATGGAGAGGGATAAATCTGGATGGATTGTGTGATGAGTGATATGAAAGAAAAGGGAGTTAGTGATAGCATGACAGTACAGAATGGAAGAAAAAAAAACGAGTTGCCCGGAGCACAAGTAAAACGGGATAAGAGCAGGAAAATGATGATGATGGTAGAAATACATATTCTTATTATCTAAATATAAAAATATGATTCATAACAGTTTTAAAAATAAAATCTAATCCAAAGAATTGGAAACACGTCACCCGATAATGTTTACATTCAATACGACATTGACTATCATTCAGCGAATGTGATAGTCGTAGTAAACAGTCCTTATCTGTGACTGATAACAGGAAAAATAGTACTCGCATTCAATCACTTAGTAGCGATACCGCCAGACAGTGGGAGGTGTGATAATAGTATAACTATGTATTAAACTTCCAGGAAAAAAATATACTTAAACTCTTAACTGTAAATATAAAAAAAGTCGCGTTTGTTGTATGAGAGCTTCCACTTAACTGTTAATTTTATTTTAATTATTTATTTGTAAAGTGAATATACAACTAGGTTTATATTTTGTGAAGATTTCAAGTGCCTGTTGCCATTATTAATATTGAGCAAAAAATGACAGAAAAATCACCTTTGTCGTAAGGGAACCCCCTGTTTAAAATATTTATTTTATGTTGTTTTCTCTTCTTCTTCGTCTGTGAAAATGTCAACTCTCTAGCAATCACGGTTCTTGAGATACGGCTTGGTGAAACGGGGTTCTAAAAATTACACCATAATAAGACAAGCCGTTTTCGAGTTAGACACCTGCTTAGGGACAGACATACAGTGAGTTTTTGAAATTATACAAGAATAATATAACTACAAACGAATGGCTACGATACTATGAGTCAGGATAAGTAGCCCCATTTTCCTGTCAGACATTTTATTTTTAGTTTACCGTTTGTAACATCAGGAAGTGTGTGTTGTATATCTGTGCAAAATGGTGGTGGACCTGGCGAATATCAGTGAGGTGGAAGCTTTGGAGGTGAGGAGGAAGTGGTGGCAGTCGCCCAAGTCCAAGTATAAGAAGAAATTGAAGAGTACTACTAAGTGAGTTGGTTGTTGAGTCGTTTGCCGTGTATTTACAGATAGCTGTAGCTTTAGATTATTTGTGTTAACAATTATTTAATAATTATGATTTTTTGAGTAATAGTGGCTGAGTGGGAAGAGTGCGGGTTGAAACTCAGCCTAGCAATGTATTTTTTGTAATTTATTTCAACACCACTCCTCTCAAAACGGTGAAGGAAAACGTCGTGAGGAAACCGGCATGTTGTAGAACCAAAAATTCTAAGACATGTAACATCCACCATGAGTTTACGTGTGGATAGATGGAGAGGGAGTCCAAAGAAAAGATGGATGGATTGTGTTATGTAGTTGCGTAGGGACACAAGTAAAACTACTCGCGGCTAATAGCACACTCGTTTATTCCTGCATTAGAAGTTTGGTTGGGGACGCAACGCACGCTTACATACGCGCTGCTCACACATACATATACAACAGATTGTGTGGGAAGTGATATGAAGGAAATGGGAGTTAGTGATACCGTGACGAGTGACAGGACAGAATGGAAGGAAAACACGTGTTATGCCGCCCGTAGATAAAACGGGTCAATTTCAGGAAAATCATTGTTATCATTTTCAATTTTAAAATGCTAGAGTGATACTATAAAACAGATTATTTTGTGTTAACTTCAAATATTCCTGGCCAACTAAATAAATATATATTGTAAAATTTATCCTCATTCCGATTTATTACTTACTTACTTATTGTCGGCGGCTTCGCCCGCATACATAAAATATAGCCAGCCTATGTCACTCAAGAGTAAAGCAGCTTTCTATTGTTGCTAATTTTTTTCCAATCGGACCAGTAGTTCCAGAGATTACCTCCAACAAAAAAAAAAACAAACTTTACCTCTTTATTATATTAGTGTAGATATTCATGCACTAATTTCGTATTACATATTAAATTATTACATTGTGCACTATAAATGAACGTAATATTATTACTATACGAAGAACCGGTCTTTCCTTAAAACTTAATATTAATAATGTTGAGGAACTTAGACCAATAAAATTGTTGTTATTGTAATTATGTGGTAAATGGTTGTGTTAGTTAGTAACCACTGAAAACTGAAAATATTTAAGTAAAATGTATACTGCATGTCGATTATTATTTACAATAATTAACGAAGTAGTTTACAAGACCTCGATTGTCAATGTTTAAAAAAATATTATTCAATCTGTTATTGTTAAAGAATATTTAGAAGACAAGTCAATAGAAAATGTAATTTGCAAGTAATTACACACACAATTAAAAGAAAATAGGTGTCCGGGGTGTCCTCTTGGGGTTTTTTGCAAATAAATATATTATTATTGAATTAATGTGCTTTACATGTATTGTAACCAGTGCAATCGGCATTTTGCCGTTCTAGTTTAATAAACAAACAAGCAACCAAGGTACAGTATCCAGACAGCATATCAGCTTGCCCGGGGAACTACCTATAAGTACCGAAGGATTTAAACCAACGCCTCACTGTTATCGCATGTGGTTGCGGGATTATTAGAAAGTGTTACGACGTTATGTAGTTCAGTATAAATCTGACACTCCTAGCTTCAGGCAGAGTGGACGTTTTTTCCCATCTCGAAAATATAAGTTCGGATAGAGTGTTATCAGATCTCGGGGACTACGTCGTGTGATAAAGCGCGGGGTCTGGTGTCGCTTGCGCAGTCTCGTTAGTGCAATTTATACGTTGTGCATATAGTAGTATCGTTGAAGAACTGAATGTGTTGTACTTTTGACAGACGATTCGTAAGGTAAGATTGCGTTCCCTCATTTGTCTATGATAAGGACAAACGATGTACGGTTGTATGTGACGGTTTATTATTTATTCTTGTATAGGTACACTATTTCTTCAATATTTATTATTTTATGTCTGTTGTGAGGTTATCGGTCCGGGAAGATGAGTAAAACAAGTGCTTTCATTGGTATCTCGTATATTACTGATCGTAAGTGCGAACAATCGGTCTATAAAACCCCATTTCGCCAAGTTGTATTTACAGCGGCCTACCTGGGAGCGCAATCGATTTAGTGCTTTCATTGATGATAAAAAGTCTTATTGAAAGTCTCACCATTGATGATAGTAATGAGGTTCCTTTTCTCGGCAGGCCAGCATCAGTAGCGGCGGCGGTGGGCGGCTCGCGCGCATCGTTCCTACAACGAGACAAACTGTACAAGCAACGCGTCAAGCAGATTACGAAACAACATTCGCAGCCTGTGAGTATAACTACTATAACCAGTTGTGTTAAACAGAATTAAACCTTAATACAGTTAATATAAGGTACATTTCAGTTCATCGTTTCTATAATTATATTAACTTGCTATTAGAACTAGTTTAATTATGCTAAACAGAATTAAACCTTAAAATAGTGAATGTAAGGTATATTTCAATTTGCCGTTTCTACAATACATTACTTACTGCAAACAAAATTATCATATCACTTTCGCCGTGTTCGAACTCGACAGCGTAGACCTCCTTCAGGCGTCTAATGAGCGACGATCCTTTGATCGTTTTAATCCCGTAAAGGGTCGATTAGGTACATGAAACACTACTAATTTGTTAAGAATAAAAAAATTAAGTACTTTTTTTCTAAAACGCGAATTAATTTACTCATGAACTCAATTAATTTCTTTAAGAAAACGTCAGCTGAGCGAGTTCAATGACTTGTAGGTAGTTAGTATTATGGTGCTTGCAAGGAGATCACATAAGTTACTAACCAACAAACTGGCTTGTAAGATGTTCGTAGTTTAAATTATGTTTAAAAACTGACCGAGAATAGTATAAGTATGTTGTTAATTATTCAGTGGAATTTCGGTCGCGAAAACGAAATATAACAAAAGTCAAAATCTATTGATCGTTTTATTGCTGCTACTACGATCCCTGTACCGGAGCCCAACCGAGCGAGTTCCCCGGGCTCCTCAGTATACAACAACCAACAACTAGAATTTTTAAATTTTATCTTAACAAATCCATAGTGTTTCATGTACCGGATCGACCCACCACTCCCTCCTCAAACCCTCCATTGTAACGTACCTGCTTGTGTTGCAGTTCGTAGTCCGCGGGCACCACCTGCAGCTGCAGGCGCTGACGTCGGTGGCGCACTGCCACCACTGCGACAACATCATCTGCGGCCTGGCGCCGCAGGCCTACGTCTGCACTGGTAAGCTATACTGCCTCCCTGTAGTCTAAGAAACCAGCTGTGAGCGCAGCGCTGGCTCGGCGACGAAATAACTACAAAAAAATGAAAAGAATAATACTTTATTGTACACCAAAAAAGTAACAATTTCACAGAAACTTATATGAATGGGCCAAAGGCGGTCTTATCGCTGACAGCGATATCTACTAGACAACCTTAGGATGGAGTAGAAGGTACATTCAAATCACATACATATCTATTGAATGTACTATGCGTTCCAAATAAGAATAGGATCGATAGACAGGATAACGTCACGCCGTACTGTCATATCGAAGATATTTTTGCAAAATTGAAGATGAGTAAAATTGAAAACTGGATGTTGATTAAACTGTTTTCGTTCGCCATTCGTAAATAAATTAAATTTTTCGTAAATAAACCGAATTTTAAATATAACTCGCCTCGATTTGACAGTAAATCGTGACGTCACAACATGGCAATCGAACCAATTCTCATTTGGAACGCTTAATTGTATTTCGTCGCTGGGACAGCGCTGAGCTCAAGGCTGTTTTTGTAGTACCCCTAGTATAACTAGCTTCGCTTGTGTGATAGTAAATTATACCAAGGGATCTTACTCCCGGGATAAAAAGTATTCTATGTGCTATTCCAGGATGTGGTTTACCTGGGTATCAAAGTCAGGCTATTTTATTTTTTCACGTATTAAAATAGTTAAAATACAAGTGCCCAAGTAAGCCTCTTGGGCACTTGTAACACGTCAGAAACGAATAATAATATTAATAATATCGAGATTATCTGCCCCGCGTCACAGAGCGTATCGACTTCCTGAAGCAGAGGATCTGCGCATGGGCGAACCGTATACGCCGGTACAAGCGGCGTGTGGAGCGGTTTACTCAGAATCGCTCATTCCGAAGCAATGAAAGGTGGGTTTATAGGACTTGGGAGCGACCCGACCAAGATGAGACTGATACTCGCCTGCCGGATGATGACGCCATGATTTCATTTTGGCGCAGCATCTGGTCGGCGCCTCTCAGTCACATCGAGGGTGACTGGATTCGAGAGGTTGAGTGTGCATGCGATCTTTTACCAGAAATGGGGGCAATCACCATCAGCCCCCAAGATGTTGCCCGTGCAGTCCGTCCGTTGCCTAATTGGAAATCTCCAGGGCCGGACGGGCTGCACAATTTCTGGGTAAAATGGTTCAAAGGGTCGCATGCTCGCTTGGCATCTCAGTTCCAGTCTGCCTTAGAGTCAGGGTCGCTACCCCAGTTCCTAACGACAGGAATAACCCACCTGCTCCACAAATCCGGTAGTACTGCGGAACCTAAAAATTATAGACCGATCACTTGTTTACCCACGGTCTATAAAGTTCTTACATCTATTCTGAGAGCTAAAATCAATAGTCATATTGAGACAAATTCTATCATGTCTGCCTCTCTGAATGGATGTAAGAACGGGTCCCGTGGTACTAAGGAGCTGCTCCTCATCGATATGGCCATTAGCCAACAGGTTCGACGTTCTCGAAAAAGTCTGTCGGCATGTTGGATAGATTATAAGAAGGCCTATGACTCTGTTCCTCATACGTGGCTCATGAGGGTGCTAGAGCTGTATAAAATTGATGCAACTCTGCGCACCTTCTTGATGTCATGTATGAGGCAATGGAGGACAGTCCTTCACTATCCAGGATGTCGACAGATTTTGGAGAACAGCGAACCAATAAGGATTGAGCGTGGCATATTCCAGGGCGACAGTCTGAGTCCACTGTGGTTTTGTCTAGCCCTGAATCCTCTAAGCACATTGCTGGAGAATTCAGGTCTAGGCTACCGGTTGAAAAGAGGTGGTCAGGTTATATCTCACCTCCTTTACATGGATGACTTGAAGCTATTTGCCCCCAACAATCTGCAGCTGATGGAGCTACTGAAAGTCACTGAAACCTTCAGTAGTGCCATCAGGATGGAGTTTGGTGTGGACAAATGTGCAGTCATGCATGTAAAGCGAGGGGAGGTTGTGGAATCCGTGGGTACGCAACTCACGGATTCCATAAACCTGAGATCCCTTTCTCCAACCGAAACCTATAAGTATTTGGGTATGTCGGAAGCGTTAGGCATCAATACTGATGACGTGAAACGGTCGTTGAAGGAACGCTTCTTCGGCCGCCTGAACAAAGTACTTAACAGTCTTTTATCAGGCGGGAACAAGGTGCGCGCTTTCAACGGCTGGGTCATGCCGGTGTTGATGTACTCTTTCGGCATACTCAAATGGACCCAGACAGAACTTGACGCCCTGGATAGAAGGGTCCGCACGCTGCTTACCGCAAATCGGATGCATCACCCACGATCATCGGTGATGAGACTGTATATCCCGCGGAAGTGTGGGGGTCGTGGCTTCTTAAATGCTAAGACCCTGCACAACCGCGAGGTATGCAGTCTCAGGGAATATTTCCTGGAAACCGACGTGGGTATGCATCGTGATGTGGTAGCGGTGGACAAGGGCCTCACTCCGCTCTCCTTGGCTAACGAGAACTGGCGCAAACCTATGGTACTGGATACTAATGACCGTAGGGAAGTATGGAAGAGCAAGGAGCTTCACGGGCGTTTTTACCGGGCCTTACATGGGCCCGATGTAGATTTTTTAGCGTCCGTATCCTGGCTGCGTTTTGGTGACCTTTTCGGGGAAACCGAAGGTTTTGTCTTTGCGATAATGGACGAAGTTATGATGACGAACAACTACCGGAAATACATTGTGAAGGACGGTACGGTTGACATCTGTCGGGCATGCCACCGGCCCGGGGAATCAATCCGACATATTATTTCTGGATTTTCTCATCTGGCTAACGGAGATTATTTGCATAGACACAACCTTGTAGCCAGGATCATCCACCAGCAACTTGCTCTTAAATACAACCTTGTGGAATCAGAAGTACCGTACTATAAGTATGTGCCCGACCCAGTTCTCGACAATGGCCATATCACATTGTATTGGGACCGATCTATCATCACTGACAGGACTATTGTTGCCAATAAGCCTGAAATAGTGGTGATAGATCGTCTGGAGCGTCGCACAATGATTGTTGATATAGCGGTCCCTCATGACGAGAACCTCGTGAAGGCTGAGAAAGATAAACAATCTAAATATCTTGACTTGGCTCGCGAGGTTGTTGACATGTGGGAAGTGGACACAGCATTCATTGTGCCGATAGTTGTGACGGCCAATGGCTTAATAGCCAAGAGCCTCGACCAACATCTGAGGAGGCTCTCGTTAGGCAGCTGGATCAAGGGCCTGATTCAAAAGGCAGTACTCCTGGACACGGCGCGTATTGTCCGGAGGTTCCTCTCTCAGGAGCCCTGACCACCGGTAGCTTGGACCCTGTTCCCGATGCCGGTGGGCTACTATTTTTTATATTTTTAAATGTTTGTGTGTCATGTTTTTTTTTTATATAAATATTTAAAAATGTAATGAATATGTAAAATGTATAAATAAACGGATTAATAATATGTATCTTTATTTCCCAAAATTATCTTTAAATATATAATAAATTATAATCTGTAAATTAAAAACTTATTTTACAGTTTTCCTTCATAAGGCAGAATAAAGAAATTACATAAAATCTATTCAGATGCTGCAGGAATCTGATTTTTTTCCCCTAGAACCAATAGTTTTTACCCTTAAAACCGCATACCCATCCACTTCCCGACCTCAGATGGACCGTAATTTATTTTTCCTTAAATTTTTGTTATATTCTCTTGTTTTTCCAATGGGTTTCAACCTACTACTATTTTGTTCCCTTTCAAAAGTTATCGGCACTGGTCTATTAGTTTATTATTATAAAAATCTTTGAAAAATCTTTTCAATATAATGATATTATTTCAATAAAACATTATATCTCTCTACCACAGACTGCAAGTTGCGCGTGCACCGCACTTGCGCGCGCTCGGTGGAGGAAGGCTGCTGCCTGGACGGGGAGCATCACAACAACAGGATCTCCAGGTTCATGGAGCGGATACATGCCAACAACCAGCCCACCAGTAAGTTAACAACTGTATTAAATTACTTATTTGTACAGCCAAGGAGTGGAATTTTTTGCCGGAGACTTTGTTTCCTGATGGCTACAATGCGGGAATCTTTAAGTCTCGAGTGAATAGGTTACTTCTAGGTAAGCGCGCTCCATCGTCGACCGCATCGTCGCTTTCCATCAGGTGGGATAGCAGTCAAGCGTGAACCTATATGTTTCCGCTGCTGGGACTCAGGTCTCCTCTCTAGGAGACGATGATAATGGCCATAATCCACCGCGCGGGCCCAGTGCGGGTTGGTGGATGTCACATGTCATCGAAACTTTGGTTCCAGGACATGCCGGTTTCCTCACGATGTTTTCCTTCAACGTTTTGAGAGCAGTAGTGTTGGGACAGTTACACAAAGTAATCGCCTGGCACCTAGTGGCTATGATCAAAGCACATTGCTCGCAGAACAGATGGCTCTTAGGGTCGAAAGGCTCTGGAGTGGCGACTGCGTACCAGAAGACGCAGTGTTGGAAGGCCTCCTACAAGTCGAACTGATGACTTGGCAAGGGTTGCGGTATCCGGTGTAAGCGAGATGTATAGGATCGTTCATTATGGCGATACTGACGTCTCGCGGCTGATGACTGATGATGACGTAAACGTTACTCATCTTGTTAAATTTGTTACAGATCTGGACGCAAATGACAAGAAATCTAGGAAGACGTCGAGCACCACGCATTTTCTCAACAGTACGTATTATTCATGATATTCGAAACAAATAAAGCCCTGTACAGAAATCAGAAATATGATAAGCGAATAATTGCATAGAATTACGGAGATGTTGGGCAGAACGACACTACGAGACTCTCTATGGAGTCTTTACCACGCCATGATACATGGCCAAAGGTCTAAATTCGAGATGGCACTGTGAATGACTATTACATGCTGTATGGACTTTAAAAGAGACTGACCCTTGAGTTTGTTTCGGTGTTTCTTCTCAGGGTAGTCAGCTAGGAACACCGGACTCATCTAGTTTAAACTGACGCGTAAAAGTGTCATGGAAAACCTGTTTGCAAAAATAAATATCATTTATAATCGTTAATCATTTATCAATGATAGACGCTGTCTGATGCAGAGTTATTTTTATGTGGAATCATTCGTACGAAACTCTGTCCATGATACTCCAAGCATACGTCTCCAGCACCACATCCCAACGCGTTAATTTTTTTTTCTCAATTATTACTTAAACAAAATTATATTTTTTTCTTTTATAAACAGTGGAGCGGAGTTTCCGAAAAGCAGAGGACGATCCTCCTTGGGAAGCGACGCTGACGCCGTCCGTCATAGGTGAGTCACTCTCTATTGTAATACACAGCTATGTATGGAGAATATGTCGTGTTTATTCATTGAACCATCACTCGAAAGTTATTCGTTTTAATATTTATACGTTTTGTGGAAAAATCGTGTTTTTTTAGGTAAAGGTTTTATCATTTTGAAGATTACCTGTGCGTTATTTTCTATATATAGTCTTCGATTTTCAGATTTATAAGTTTTTATTTGTACTATATATTGTCAACTGTTTATAGGTCGTGAAATTACATTAGCGTCTTTATGACATAGCAATAAGATTGATTTTCGTAGTGTTACCATATTTATTTATTTATTGTTTGCCATTTGATGCAACTACCAAGTTTTTCAATATCAATTCATCTATTCTGTTTCCTTTAAATTACTCTATAATTCTATATCAAGCCCTCGGATAATAAATAGTATGTAAAATAAAATAAAATTGAAAATTGTGGTACAAGCGAATATGGAACGTCCCCTCGATGTTTAAGCACTACAGAAGATTTTTGCGGAGACCACCATCAGCATCATAAGAAATTTATTATACCAGGTAAGTATACAATGTACAATTTATTAAGTTACAAGTTACAGTTACAACAAAGTGGGGACAGTTTAAGTTCAGAAGCATTCATTTTTCTTACTTTAACCTGTCCCTATGTTTGTAACCAAATCTAGTAAATTAAATTTGATCCGCTTCCCCGGTTATCGACTGAGTTGAAACTTTGCATGCATGTGTTAATCAGATGACAATGCAAAATTATTATATCGTTGAGTTGATCTGATGATGGAACCGGAAGGTGGCCAAAGGAACTCTGTCATTAAATGACACAACCCCATCAAGTTTGAGCTCGTGTGATTCGTCTTAACGAGTTTTATATATATATTAGGTAAAAACCGCGCTATTAAAGTTTGCTATGAAAAAATATTTTTACTAAAAACTTGTTAATTAGGTACCTAGATAAAATAACATATTCTTTACAAAAGTATTTCGCAAAGACGTCTTCGTAATTTACCGTAACGCTGAACTACTTCAATAGAATTGCTTCTGTAGTTTTTTTTACAAAAATCTCGTGTCATTCTTCTTGACGAGTTTGAAATTTATAGGCATGTAAAAACATGCTATAGAAAAAATATTTTAATTGAAAACTTGTTTCTTTTTTTTAAAGCGGGTGGTCTGGGTTTGAACCGTGACAGACGATGCGTAAGTTATTGTCCTACTTGCGTAGCAGTAGTTTACCACAACTCACTTAGTGCGTAACTTGTAACACCTACAATGTAATGCAAGTCGTTGCGTGTTCCTCATTGACACCCGTCCGTCAAGTCGTGTAGTAACTTGCGTCTAACTTGTTCAGTTATAGACAACTGTTGCTGTAATACTTGTTACTTACTGTTTATAGACGTTTTGTGAATTATGAATGTCAGCAAGTTATAACTGTTGCATGAATTAAAAACAAGTTTTCAAAATATTTTTTTCATAGCAGGTTTTTGTACCGCTGTAAGTGTACCTATATGTTTAAAACTCGAAACAAACAAACTAGATGGGGTTGCGTTCTGGTTCCATCATCAGATTAACTCCACAACATAATAATTTTGCATTGTCATTTCATTGACGTATGCATGTAAAATCTCAGCTCATTGGGTAACCGGGAAGTGGATAAAATTTAATTTACCAACAGTCTAAAATGAAGTAAGAAGTAACTCAAAATTAAATTGAAGTTAGCGTGGAGCTGAAAGATAAAAAAAGTAATGAAGATTTCTCAAAATAATTAATTCTTCACAAATTAATGCACAACTTTCTATCAAGATCAAATGATCACGTCTTTTTGAACCTATTCAATATGAAATCATAATGTTAAAAATTAGTTGAATAAAATAACTTTAATCACATAAGTAGACCTTATTCAGAGAAATGAAACCCATTCCAACACACCTGAATTCCAGGAGTCGATACCAAGTAGCCTTCATGAATTGATTGCTGACATACCTTGAACACTATTATAGGCATAGACCAACTATCGTAAATCTAGGTCATAGATTAAAAATTCATTAAGAAATTGTAGTTACGGGTATGCTCCATAGGTTGCCATCGCTTTACTAGTGAAGGAGGTGGCATCACGCGAGAGAGAAAGAATATACTTATATCCCAGCCGCTGCTACCTGATCCAGGTTACTCGAATCGGTAGACAGGGGCTTGCGGACGACGAGCAATGGCTAGTTCGCTGTCTGTCCAACCGATAACTAGGAATTACTATACTAGGAATTTTTCCTGTATCGTGAGTGCGTTCACGTTTGTGAACGTACTCACGATACAGGAACTCACATACACAAGCTACCCAGACCATACTAATATTTGTCCCGTACGGGAATCGAACCTGCAACGCTCAGCGCAGAAGCCAATCGCTCAACTACAATGCCAACAGTGTCATCAACTATCCACAACATTATTTTTGAAACCGTTGAGGCCTAGCAGTGTTCATGCTAGGGTTGTGATAAATTTTTGAAAAGAAAACCCGTGGTTATAAAACGCTAGGGGCACACAAGTTTAGTGTGATATTAGTTAGTGAAAGTCTGACACGGTCTCTTGCTTTATCTTGAACGGTGAAGAAGACATATTGGATGTGTTCTCATCTTTAAAAAAATATTCACACATAAAAAAAATGAGCAAATTGTGGATCAGGAATGTAAATAAAGCCTTTGCTCTTAAGCAGAAAATCGCTTAATTAATATGTCTAAATGTGCTTTTTTGTCGGGATTTATTGAAGAGATGTTCAGTGGCTATTTTGATTGATGAAATATTGATTCCGAGTGGATTATAATAAGATGTAATAAAATTAATGCAGTTTTGTATCTCCTGTGTCTGCACAGCTAGAAATTGTAGAAACATTGTCACAGTCGCGATTTCTTTAAAATGGAACAAAGCTTGCCAATAAGACTGACGATACATTGGCTGCCAAATGCTACAAAAACATTAGAATGTGTTATGTCGTCGCGTATCGGAAGACGCAGCGTAGGAAGGAAGGCCTCCCACAAGGCAGACCGATGACCTGGCCAGGGTTGCTGGAATCCAATGCATGCGAGTTGCACAGGAGCGGTCGTTGTGGCGACGTTTGGGCGAGGCCTATGTTCAGCAATACATGTTTTTCAGTTGAAATTATGATGTGTTACTGGTCTCATATCGAGGGTTTGGAACAGTTTGCCAGCTGCATTCATTCCTTCCGATTATAATTTAGATGTAATAAAAAAATAAATAATGTGTAACCCTAGAGTGAATAGGCTCTTAACAAACGAATGCCTCATCATCAATGATTGCATCACTGTTTACCATCACGTGGGATTGCAGTCAAGCACTAGTTTATAGCAAATTAAATAAAATTCTCGATTCATGTTTTGTCGCATAGTAAAAGGTGTTTAATGTCCTCTGGTAAAGCAGTGGTGGCCGAGTGGTATCGGCCCCGACTTACGAGTTGTAGGTCGCGGGTTCAAACCCAGCCAGGCGCATTACTTTGTGTAATTTATTTCATCACCACTGCTCTCAAAACGGTGAAGGAAAACATCGTGAGGAAACCGGCATGTCCTAGAACCAAAAATTCGAAGACATGTGACATCCACCAATCCGCACTGGGCCCGCGAGGTGGACTATGGCCCATTCCCTCTCCTAGAGAGGAGGCCTGTGTCCCAGCAGTGGGAACATTGAAAGGCTGATGATGATGATGATAAAAGGTGTTTAAGCATCAAGATAATCATGTGTTAAAGTATCGGTTAGTATTACTAGTCACCCTAACAAACAACTAAGTCTAAAATAACCCGCCAGTTGACGCAACTTGAAGGAACCCCAACGTAACAATCGCTAAGCTATCCACTGAAGGTTAAAACTATTTTAGAACAGTTACATAAAGTGGAATTGACGTAAAACTAAATCTGTTCCCTCTGACATTTCTACTTTTAAATGTCAGCCTAACCGATTTGTTATAGAATCAATAGTTTTACTGCAATTACGAAACAATTATTGAATGGGAATCGTTTGCCTAGGCTATGCCAAGAGGAGGACTGAATGCGTGTTACTAATAGAGTCAAGTGTTTAAGTAGCCGTCACTAATTACTAATTACCAGTCACCCTATATAATTCTCTCTCTTCTTGGACGTATCACTCGGGAAGAGTGGTCGTGGTTATCATGGATGTAGCTCTCCGGAAATCGTCAGAATACGCCGCACGATTTCTCGCCACTTTTGCTAGCTTGTAGTCATCTGGGTGCATTCGTTCAATGGGCCGTTAACAGCCGATTTGACTTGGTCAGTTCATCGTATTGGTGATCTGCCACGGGACCTTTTCCGTCCACCTTCCCTTGTATGACAAGGCGTTCGATGGAGTCACCTTCATGCCGACAAATATGGCCAAAGTATTTATAAATACGACTTCGCATCAGCGTTGATAAGCGTTCTTTGATGCCCGATTCCTCGAGGATGGCAACGTTTGTTCGAAAATCGATCCAAGAGACGCCGAGCATTCTCCAGCACCACATTTCCAAAGCGTCAATGTTTATGCCTGCTTTCTGTCGTAGGGTCCACGTTTCAGCAGCGTATAAAAGTATGGGAAACACTATTTACGAGCCTGGTCTTTGTAGCTTTTGTGATTCTTCTTTCTCCATATTTTCTTGAGCTTATCCATTGCCGATCTGGACAGAACCAGTCGTCACTTGATATCTTCAACGCAGTTTCTCTGATTATGATCAAATTCTACAGTGCGTGTATTTGTCACCTAAGTCTTCCTAAACGGCGTAACTGATTTCAATGAAATTTTGTGTATATATGTGACTGGGTCACCGGATGGTATGAAACTATAATTGGATTTAAACACGATACTTGGCATTGCAATCAAGTTCTTTCTAGTTTTCAAACAGACTAACTTCTATCAAGATTCGGGATCTCTAGTATAAATAACACCTTTTTTCAGTGCGGGAGAAATTATTACTTTTCACTCTATGTGGCACGAGAGGACATGTCAGACTTTTACTGACTAAACCCCACGCGTTTTCCTTCAGTTGCTTTTGCAGATTACTCATTTTGTGTTTTTTTTACTAGGTTACAAAATGAATAATTCTGTATTATTCATTTCGTACTTGACCTTTTGTTAGATAATGTGTGTCCGTTAACGCGTGTGCTTATTTATAGTTATTCGTGATAAGGATTAACTATACTGAGTCATCTCCATACGGATTTTTGCAAAACAGTGTAACTATTGCTTTGCATGACATTGTAATTGCATGAAAAGTTTCTACTTAAAGAAAAAATTGTCAATGAAACTGAATTATGGTCAACAGTTAAAGTGTAAATTCCACAACAATTTTAATCGTTGTTTATTTACTTAAATTAATAAAACATTGTACGAAGGCAGACTTAATAATATATAATAAACCTTGAACATTTTCTATCAGTCCACCTTGACTGGCCTGTCGGTTTAGTAGTTAGTGACCCTGACTGCTACGCCGGAGGTCGTGGGTTCGATTCCCACTCAGGACAAATGTTTGTGTGATGAGCACGATCATTTGTTCTGTGTCTGGGTGTAATTTATCTATAATATGTATGTATTTAGAAATATATAAGTATGTTTATCAGTTGTCTAGTACTCATAACACAAGCTCTGCTTAGCTTGGGACTAGACGACGTTGTGTGATAATTGTCGAACATATGTTACCTTAGGGTGGCGCAGAGACATATAATAACACTAGATACATATGTACATAAAAATCACAAAAGATGTGAAAAAAATCGAATAAACAAATCCAACAAATCAAGAGAATGATGCTTTAAAATAAGGAGATTTTGAACTTTGTAATAGTTGCTCTACGAGCGTTATATGTACATATGGCTTAGATAAGCAAATGGTGTTCAAGTTTAGTGGTAAAATTCGTCTATAATGGTATAACTCGATATGCAAATTAAATAACGGATAAGAAAACATCAATTGAATACAAAACCTGGAAACATAACTAGAAACGTTAAAAAATTCTTAATTTTGGAAACATTCATCGACATTTTAAAATTAAACTACAAAATAAATCCACATTCAATTTCACACGCGACTCACTCCGACAGCTAATTTGTAAGCGCCATCAAATGCAGCGCTTCACGTAACAAAAGCGCTTCATCCCTTCAGCCTACACTGAAACGCTCCAAGTACTGAAACTGAAAGCTCTCTAGAGTGTAGTCGACGGCGGCGCGACCGACGGACGTGTCCTGAAAACGCGCGCCACGAAAATATTACGACGAAAACGTTAAAAATACCGCGAATTTCGAATATAGAACACGTTCCATTCCTTTTTTGAATTACACGGTTATAATTTTCGAAATTTCGAATTTAGAATTCAATGTGATTGGTGTGTGTATTTGAATTTAGAAATGTTTTCGAATTCGTGTTCGTTAATTCGTGGAAAGTGCTTTTAAGTTTGTTTTTTTTTTGTTTGTTGAAGTGAAGTGTTGTATTCTCTTTGTGGTCATATTTGGATAATTTGGTTTTTGGTAAGATTGCTAAAAAGTTAAAATATGTTCACCAGACGGTTTGATAAAGTAATCTGACTTCCAATTTAGAGGCTAAAGTCAATTTGATTACGTTTATCAGCTTTTGGAGATAACAAGGTCAATTATTATGGTCGATTGTAATTTGTGAATTTTTATTATTTATTGCGAACTTTTGACAATTTGCTAGCTATTTATAGTTTTTTGGAAATAATAAGGAATTTAACCTTGGGAGTAATTAGAGACATAATAGAAAGACAATAGGTATGCGAATGCTGGCGTTCGATCGGGTCTCAAGAGTTAACAATGTCAAACGATGGATGCGAGACGCATATTACCCATCTTTGTGGCGGTGCTTGGGGGAAGCCTATGTCCAATAGTGGACGTCTTTCGACTGAAATAATAATGATAATATTTTTGTTTTCATTGCAATAAACTAGTGCTTGACTGCGATCCCACCTGATGGTAAGCAGTGATGCAATCGTTGATGGTAAGGCGCACTAGTTTAATAAGAGTCTATTCACTCTAGCCTTGATGATAATTAGATTATTAGATATTACATAATTAAAGAAAATCCGTAGAGCTACTGTTTTTACCCGCTGGAATGGATTAGTCTCAATCGTACAGAGATTTCCAAAGCATTCCGACATTCGCAACAGCCCACACAATACTCCTTGTTATTTAGTCACAGACTATTAAATTTTAAAATATACCACATCAAAGTTTGTTACAGCACTTCTGTAGATTGGCGAGAACAATACTTACAAACAAACTTTATATACTAGCATTTAGACTGGCCTATTGGTCTAGTGGTTAGTGGCCCTGACTGCTAAGCCGGAGGTCGTGGGTTTGATTCCCACCCTGGACAAATGTTTTTGTGATGATCACGATCATTTGTTCTGTGTCTGGGTGTTATTTATCTATAACTAGCGACCCGCCCCAGCTTGGCACGGGTGCAATGGTGATATTAAATACATGCATATTATTATTTTATACATACAAACCTTCCTCTTGATTCACTCTTTCTATTAAAAAACCGCATCAAAATCCGTTGCGTACTTCTAAATATCTAAGCACACATAGGGTCAGGCAGCAGGAAGCGACTTTGTTTTATACTATGTAATGATTACCAAACCTATACTAAATCACGACTTGTAGATATGAAACAGATCTTGAGTTGTATCAAAATGGTTTACACGAATGACATACAAAAGTTAGGGGAAGCAGACATTATTGAATATCCACGTGGTTAAATAATAACAGATTATGGCATAAAGGCCAAATAGCCATGTCACAAAATTATTAAAAAAAAAATTATAGATGCAAGTTTGATTGAGGTTAGGCAACGGTAGTCAAGGTCATACAATGGATGGGTGACCATGACTTTTTGTTTCATCAAACACGCTAAGCCGTTGGTTGGTCTGCAGGATTGTTCAGGAGTGTTACCGCGACTCTCAATTGTGAAGGGTTGCGACCATTGTGTTTACTGGAAGAAAACTCCACTCTGAATTAACTTTTCGAGAACCTTAATTAGAGACATAATACAAAGACAATAGGTGTGCGAACGCCGGTGTTCACCTGGGTCTTAATAGTTGAAGTTCGCCCATGTACTATGCGGCGTCAATCGAAACCTTTGCAAGTTTTCAAGTGCAAGCAAAAATGAGCTTAGCGGTAATGAGGCGGAAGTGGCTTCGATTGTACAAAGCCTTTATAATCCACTTTGTTATATGCTGTTTTGGCGTACAATAATAATATTTAGAGTAAAAAGTGCGTAATAAATGTAGACAGTATACTATGATTCAAAGTTTAACTTCTAATCGCTGAATCAACTAGATACTTAAACTATGGCATAAATATTAACAAAACATTCACTTTAGTACAATCAGTAAATTCTCTCTACCGTCGTAAGACATTCTTTAAAGAGTCTCCTTAAGAATTATCTTACAGTTAATTTGATTTAAGCTATAGATATTTGTATTCGCGTTCAATCTATTGTAGAGAAAACGAACCAAAAATAGGCTATTTTGATGTGTAAGTATGTTTGCAATAAAGAATTAGGAATCAAAATGTTAAACCCTGTTCCATAGAATAGTGTCATAGTTCACCATAAAGCTTATCCATAATTGCACATGTGGCCCTCGCAACTAATGGCCCGATATAATCCCGTTGACGGCTTACGACGCCCATGGGGGCTATGCGGATGTTCTGTACTGTGAGGTTTCTGGCTGTGAGCGAGATTTTTTTTTGGGATAATGGGTAGATGTGATTTCTTTTGTCTGGTTAGTAATACAAGTCTTTGAAATAAACAAACACAAAACACTTTATTGGTCCAAAACGTTGCTGGTGTGACTCAAGGAGTTGTCAGCAAATGTAGAGGTCCAACTGTAGGGCCGAAGCCGTCATTAGATGATTTTTTCCACCATAAAAAATGGGGTGTATACGACTTTTGATAATTTTAAATCCAACATCACGTCTAAACGGCTACCTACTCGGTATGTTTTCAAAAAATATATGTTAAACGATACTATTTGATATACGAATATTTACATTTTTTTTTTATTAAGCGTGATGTAATTTATTTTCAAAGTTATCTCCAAAACACAAAAAAGCGAAGATCATGGAAAAATTATTGGGTGTAGTTTTATGGAACTTACACGTTTTTCAGATCGTTTTAACAACTTTATTCACTGTAATTTATTATGTATTCAATATTGAATTCATTCGTTTGCGTAATTTGTTGTCATATTACAGCAAAGGTTTCCAGTGTTAAACCTATTTATATATAGGTCAGCTTCAAAAGGCCTACTTTTAATTTTGGCACTCAACCTCTTCAGAATTAGGTCACTGTACCGCTTTGACTAAGTTATGCCATGTTACTCATGTGACAGCAGTCTTTTATTTATTTTTTATTACTTCTTTAAACACAAATTGATATCACGAGCTTTCAAAAGACGCAACAATGCTCACGTCCCAGACGCTGTAGGGATTCCGATTCCAATTTCCGGCCACCGTAGACGCTGGCTTGCGGACGGCGAGCAATGGTTAGCTCGCCGTCCGATCGTCTGGTAACAGTCCAGACCAAACCTAGTCGTCGACGGCGCGATCTGTTCCCGCGCGCCTCAAGGATTTGTCAGCAAATGTAGAGCATGGCTGAAATGAAAGTCCGACCCGATATGAAGGCTAAGAAAGAACGGGGTGGGTCGTTTAGTTAGTAAAAGTCGGACACTATCCCCCGATTCGCCCAAGGATGGGAGATGTCATTAGATGATTTTTGCGAGCCAAAAAACTCTCCCTTTGTCACCTGTTATGAAAATTAAATAGATTTCATATTCGTTGTTGTAGAAAGTCACATCTACACTAATATAATAAAGAGGTAAAGTTTGTTTTTTTGTTTTTTTATGTTTTTTTATTTTCCGCAGACAAAGTCGCGGGCAGAAGCTAGTATATATAATACTAGCTTCTGTCCGCGACTTCGTCCGCGGAAAATTTCTTGTAGCGATAGCTCGGTTAACATCCATGTTATATAAATAATTTATAGCCTATGTCACTCAGTAGTAAAGCAGTTTTCTATTGTTGCTAAAATTTTTCCAATCGAACCATTAGTTCCAGAGATTACCTCCTACAAACAAAAAATCAAACTTTACCTCTTTATTATATTAGTTATTATTATATATATTATTACCTACTTATCTACCACAAAAAAAAACTATTACATTTACTTAAAATAACTAACTGACAAGTAAACTAAAAACCTTAAGAAACCGTATAACTTTACACCCTGAAACAGTTTTCCCCTACACCACTCACAGACAACCCTATAATAAACTCCACAGTGACCGTCCCCTTCACGGAGGGTTTGTATGACATTGAACTAGACTGCGTACTACTTACATAACTCTACGTCGCTTTTTATTTACAAGCTTTTATTTAGTTTCACCTGTCCCGTTGTCTGTCGTTCTGTAATCAAATCTTGCAACTTAAATTTGATCCACTTCCCGGTTTCCGATTGAGCTGAAATTTGGTATACACGTTTAGTTCGGATGACAATGCAATATTATGATGACATGGAGCTGATCTGATGATGGAATCGCGAGGTAGCCATAGGAACTCTGTAATTAAACGGCACAACCACGTCGAGTTTGGGCTCGTGTGAATCGTCTTGACGAGTTTTATTTATATAAGTATAGACCACCGCTATAAAAGCTTGTTATGAAAAAAAAAATTTTTCATTGAAAACTTGTATACAGACAAACTTACAAACTTATTTTATGTTTACAAGTCTGCGTAATGTTTTTTTTTGCGGTTGAATTTCGTTTTTACTGTTTTGTTTTGGTTCTTCGCGGCTGTTTGTGACGATAAGATTTATGATTCGAAAGGCACTAATTAATAAAAACAACTATTTACTTTTGAATTCACAGTAGGAAAGCGTAGGAAACGAAGTGTTTTTTTATGGTGAGCAAAAATCATCGAATGACAAATCCTGCTCTTGGGTGGAGCGGGAAACAGTGTCAGATTTTTTACTGACTAAACACCCTACCCCGTTCCTTCTTTGTACCCTTCGAACTGCGGCCAAGCCTTCCTTTTAGAAGGAAACCCTGGACTTCAGTAGGCTTAGACCTTTTTCAGAGTCTCTGCGGGGAAATAAGGGGTTCTTAAATATCCTAACTCCGAGTGGCTCGTTTTGGGGTCCCATGCAATATTGCAATATTGCGATACGACTTCGTTCGGCTAAGAATCGATCGGTTTAGGTGACCATGCAATGTACCATGCGACTCAAGTCATAATACATACAACGATGGGACGTTGCATCACAATTTTATTTCTGGGCTTTTAAGGAAGATAAATTATAATAAATGTCACGTCCTTTTATAGTTTTGGATTATAAAATATAAAACAAAGATTAATTTCTTTATAGTAAAAATATTATCCCACATTAGGAATGATTCCTGTAACGTAGGTGCGTATAAAAAAATCTCATTCATTTTTGGTCCCACATTCATACCTTTTTTTATTGTACATAGGCTCGCGTTTGACCATTTTCTCACCTGATGGTAAGCGATGATGTGGTTGATGATGGAGCACGCTTGCCTAGAAGTAGCCTATTCACTCTTAACTTAAAGACCCTGAGGTTGTATCGTATCAATAAACACAAACTGTGGCAGAGAATTCCACGCCTTAGCTGTACGCACAATGGATGCATGCATCCTCTTTCATAAATATGAACTCATTATTTCTGCCGAAACTCGTCCACTGTTCGACATAGGTTTCCTCCAAGCGTCGCCACAACGAACGCTCCTGTGTATCTCGCATCCATCGGATTCCCGCTACCCTTGCCAGGTCATCGGTCCACAAATATGCTGTACTTAGCAAATTTTATCAGCCATTGATTGCCACGCCCACAATAGCATACCTGACCAAGCACAGCATGTCCTAAGCTGTATTATCCTCGGACGAGAGCACCTCACGGATGGCGGCGCCTGTGACACCCGACCGGATCCTTTCTGTTACGCTGAACATAGCCATCGCCATTGTGATATTTTCAGTATTTTTGATGATAAAAATACATGGCTTTAAAACAGTTTTGAGCAACGGTGGCTAAGTGGTAACTAGAGTGCCCAAAATGTCCACTGGACAAATGTACGCTGGAGGACCTAAAAACGCCACTGTCGCCCCGTCCTAGAACAAATATTTTAAGACATGTCTTATCCAAAAAACCGCACTGGGCCTGCGTGGCGGATTCTTGGCTAACCCACTCCTTCTCTTACAAAGGAGATCGGAGTCTTAGCTGTGGAAACATTATAGGCTGATTGTCTATACATATATATAAAAGGAGAAACTGACTGACGTGACATATCAACGCACAGCCGAAACAACTGGGACTAGGAGCGTGAATTTCAGCACAAGGCTGACATAGGCGAATACTAAGAAAGGGTTTTTCAAAATTCAGCTCCTAAAGGGATGTGATGGGGGTCTAAAGTTTGTAAGGAGAACCCTACTTTCACGCGGGCGAAGCCGCTGGCAGAAGGCTAGTGCATTATGTTCCTAATACATGACATCATGTTTTGTCAAGGTTTAAGGAGATGTCTCAGTGTAAACGCCGTCATCCAAACCAACATGACAAAATTCCAAATGTTTATTATATGACTTAATTAGACGTAACTTAACTCACCATTTTCAGTTCAACAAACACTGCTTTAGTGTAAAATTTTGCCTATATTTGGCATTTAACTTTTCCTAAATATGTCACAGAGACGGTAGATATTTAGAACGGAAAAGCGCTCGAAATATCAACTGAACCCTACCAGTTATAAAACCGCACAGTCATATTTGTCTTTCGGTTGTTCCGACTTCTCGTGACCCTGAAACGTAGCACAACTATAGAAACCCTTTAGTGTTTACTACGTTACTTGCGTTTGGAAGATGTCTATGTCGAACAGTGAACATCTTTCAGCTAAAATATTGGTAATAATGACTCAAGAGGTTTACAAATTCCATAATAGTAAAGGCAATAAATATAAAATACAGCTATAGTCATTAATTAGCTAATTCATTCGCGTCATAAAACACAATCTTAACATGTTGTAACATTCGATTATGACGCATCGTAATATCTTTCCACCGTTCCCTTTAGTTATGGGGTGCTGAAGATTTTGGCAAGGCGCGGCCGAGGCGAGCCTTGCTTTGTGCGCATAAAGAAAATTAATGTCGACTATTATGTTGTAGGGGAATGTGATAGCGATTTTATTTCATTTTTTTTTTGCATTGTTCTTCATGGAATAAACAAAAACATAAACTTAAAAATAAAGATTGGAAAGGGTACATTAGTAAATTCACGCCATTTCCAATATCCATTATCCATTTTAACCATCCATAGGCATGCGAACACCAGCGTTCGCATAAGCCTCAAGAGTTTTAAGTCCTGCCTCTGTTGAAAAGGAAGGTTCATTCGACCAGACGGAGGTTATGTCTGGAGTGGTTGACTGCCCGATAGGAGCAGAAGAAATCAAAATCCTGCATCGCGGTAGTAGCGATCTACTACCGCGATGCAGGATTTTGATTTGTAGTACCTATATGGATATATCGATGTCATCTTGGTATAGATGGCGAGGTAGGAACGGGGTAGGTTGTTTAGTCAGTAAGAGTCTGACACTGTTTCCCGCTCCGTCCAAGGGCGGAATTCGTCATTGGATGATTTTTACCTACCATAAAAAAAAAACCATTAAGGTAAACCGACACTAAAAAAAAGTAACTTACTGACTCTGTTACGGCACTCTTCTACGAAACGAAGGCCGTCTGGTACATATCCTATAGATTCCCCCCTTTTTTAAGTTGGGTACTTATATTGGGTAGGAAAGCACTAAAAAAAACTCGATATAAAAGTGCTCCCGTATTCCTCAATGAGTGGATAAATCAATCATTGAGCCATTCAATATACCTATTGTCTTTATGTTACCGCTATCTCATCACGATTTATTCTTTAATCCGCTTATCACAATACGAAATCCCAGTCGTGAAGGGCTTTCACGTGTAGGCTAGGAGTAAACATGACTGGCATTATATGTATACATGTACTTTTACATCACTGTCTAACTCTTCAGGGAATGCAGCCGTAGTGGTTTTTTTTAAATTATAGTTTTTTTTTGGCAGATGAAACTCTTACACACGCTATTTTTCGTCAATTTAAACTAGATGAGGCCAGTGTTTTCTAACTGACAACGCTGAGAAGAAACACCGAATTTCTTTTAATGTCCATAAAGTAAATATGTAGTGGTCAATTAGCTTGGTGGCTTTAATCCAATAGATTACATCAAAAACCCTTTTTTAAAGGATTTAAATACACATGAAAAATACGAGTAAGAATTCGACATGACTGCTAAACTACAAAGAGGTTCTAATAGATAAGTAGGGTATGATAGTAGGTATCGTCTGAATTAAACCAATATCTAACCTGTTCAAACCATCAAGTCGTCAACGGCGCGCACCATTCCCGCGCGCCTCAAGGAGTTGTCAGCAAATTGCAGGGGCCCTTCAGGGTCGAAGCCTCCTGGAGCCTAGGGTGGTGCAAACTGTTACCTCGACTCTAGGAATAAGGCAAGGAAGGTACGGGGTAGGTTTTTTAGTCAGTAAGAGTCTGACACTGGTCTCCCGCTCCGCCCAAGAGCGGGTTTCGTCATTCGATGATTTTCACCTACCATAAAAAAAAAAACCTGTTCAAACCATTCACTTTCATCTTTTTTTCTCCCTCAGTCTTATTTTTAACTTAACTCATCAATTGATGCACGTCGATTTTATTACAAGTGATTTGACTTTTTTCAACAAGAACGCGAACTTTGCCGATGGATCGAAGTCTTAAGGCCATTTTATCATAATAAATCCTCAGTTTGCTATCATAAAATATAAGTTTCGGCAAGTTTAGTTTTGTCGGCTATCCTTCACCTCGAGACTGCAGTCTACCGATCAGCACAATTTAATTTTATCAGCCATGTCTGCTAAAGTTTATATTCATTAACGTAACGCCAACAGCTAGCGCCGGCTAATTCTGCTGCAGTCGAACCGTAAACTTGAACGGAACGTTACAATTTTACGAGCCCGTTATTGTGAAATATTATTCAGTTTTCATGAGAGAATAGCTCGCGTAAGATCTACGAGTATAAATAACGTATCAAGAACTGAATGTAACGCTTGCTTTTGGTTTTAACACTAAATTGTGTGTAAATGTTTTTGGTATTTATTATTACCCTGCAACTTTTCCTATCTAGACAAAATATACGCCATTTAATGTCGATTCTGGGTAACCATTTCAATTGCAACCTTTAGTTTTGAGTCTTTCAACTTATCTATATATATAATAGGAGAAACTGACCGACTGACATATCAACGCATTGCCGAAACTACTAGGTCTTTTTCAAAATTTAGCTGAAAGGGATGAAATTGGGGTCTAATGTTCATATGGAGAACCTAATTTTACGCGGGCAAAGTCGCTGGAAGAAGCCTTAATATAAAATATTTTCTTAATTGTAACTTTCGCTCTGCGAACTATACCTCTCATGTCAACTAAACCTCTATAACCAATCGAATTTAAGGCGTTAATTCACTAATCAAACAGTTGAATCTTACCACAAGCCCTAAAGACACGGACATGACAACCGCGATTTTCACAACACTTCTCCAAATTTGTAAATTCGAAGCGAATTTTCAATTTCGTATAATAGCTTTTGGGAGGTTGAAGCCTCCCCTTTCTTCATCCTTGTCTACCTCAGCGATTAATAAATCTAACGCTTCAGTGCTTAATACGGAAGTTTCTTAAATTCTGTCTCCTTCAACCTGAAAATTCGGCCTCTGTGAAGGACCTAAGTGATTTGCATTTTTTGCTTGAGAGCCTCTTGGCCTTGGTCTATTTTAATAAGGGATGGCTGTAAGTCCTTGATTTATTTTATTATCTTCTCGCTAGGGTTCTGGTTAATGTTACTTGGGAACACTTCGGAGGTACCATTTGGTTATATGACTTGGAAATTCATGTCCAAATTATGGCTTGTTTACTTCTGGCTTTATTATTATTATTTTACTTAGAAACAAGTCTGTATCTTCCTCATTATGATTAACGGTTTCTTTACTATGCTTATAAAAAGGGATATTTACAATGTTTCGTGGTTATTACCGATATCATTGCTGACTTATTGCCCTAGAATTCTATTATAGTTACTCCACCTTCAATAAGTTCTTTTACAAAACTTCCACCATGTTCTCCATCAGTTTATTTCTCCGCATGTTTCGCAGCTACATACTCTACTTCAGTTTGTACGTCCACCGGATCTGTGTGCCCTGTTACGACACTGCTATATATAGCAGGCAGATCGATTGCAAAACATTTGCATAGCCTTCTTGCGCTCAGAATGTTATGGGAACAGGTGCTGTTGTGGACTCGTGGGTGTGTTGGTCAATATTGTTGTATTCTGATGTATTACTTTCTGTTTTTGTTAGGGAGATATATACGAGTAGTTCGTTTTTTAGTTGTAGACTACGATTTGACAAATCAGAATGTCACATTCTAGAAATATATTCCCAGTTTTTTGGAATTTGACATTTTAAGTTGTCAAATCTAGGATTAAAAAACGAACTATAGTTTTTTTTATAGTTTTGCGTGCGTGTTTTGTTGCTTTCTTTGATTCATGGGTGTCTGAGTCATGCTTTTTATCTCGCATTTCTGGCAGTGTTTTTGTAATCTGGGTTATTGGTTGTTGTTTTTGCTATTCTACAATTTTCTCTTACATGTTTAGTTAATTGGGTTTTGAAGGTCGTTTGTCTTTGTCTCTGATACGATTTTGTATTTATTAAAGTGTGTTTATAACTGTGATGTAACTTCTATTCTAGCAATAATCTGAAACTCTCATGTTTTATTATACTTTGGCTTGCATTATATTATCCAGTGGCCCGGTCGTTTGTCGTGTTACAATTTCTATATTTATACATTATATCTAATGTACCAAGTCATTAAATTTTACACTGTACACAACAAAAAAAGATATCTTTATTAATTTCAAAACAATTTACTTTCGCTTGATACAAATCGGAGCTGCCTTTGACTGTTTAATTTGTTTTCTAATATAGAACGAAAATTCCCGATACAATTTCTTTTTTGCCAACTTTCTCATTCGGAAATGTCAAGGAGTCTGTTATTTTTTGTAGTCCGTAATGGAAGTAATATTTGGGTAGAAATGGACTTCCGTGTCAGATTTAATTAAAGAATTATTCTCGGAAGTGTATCAGGCAGTGTTGGTAGTGCCATTTCGTGTTTCACTATATTTTGTTCGCAGCTTTGCGGTTTTATATTTAACTTAGAGACATTATGAGATTGAAGCTATATCTTGTTACGCGGAAGGACCGAATTTATCATTGGATAATTTTTGCCCACCATAAAAACAAGCTCTGGAAGAGAACTTTAACCCTTTTTGGCACATGGCACTAGGTCTAACCATGTGATAAACGTTACTAACAAATAATAAGCCTGCTGGCAAGAGCTGTGCGAGTGTTCGAAGGACTCACGGGTAATTTTTAGTCGTTTAAGTTTAATTCTTTCTTTCGCTGAAATAAGGGCAGATATTTTTTTCCTTTCCTTTTTCCTATTCCTACGCTCAAAAAAATTAGACATAGTCCCTTTCTCCCAAACAGTAATCTTCCCATTAAAGATAATATAACCTCAAAAAAATGATAATTGCATCTTCAGCAATGTCATCAACTCCGAACAACGGCGATAAAAAAATATCTGTTTATTGTCCGAATATTTCTATTTACAATAACTCCGGGAGTAACAATAAACGTTTAGCACCACTCTCACTCTTCGCTAAACTGCCAAGCATCCATTAAAAAGTCTTGTTTCGTTATAAATTCCCCCTCAAATGTCTGAAAAGATAACACGAAGTTTGACAACATCGCCTATAGTTGTAAACCAACACCTAAGTAAGAAAATACCGAAGGGCCACTAAGTGACGTGTTGTGCGTTCGTCGTATATTGCAGCAGCGGGCCGCGTCATTGCATGCGCAAACACAAACATATGGTAATGTAAGACAAATGCCCAACGAACCGAGTCTCTGTAAGCAAGTGCTTAGTACAAAAGGCAATATTTTTTCAAATTACTTCAATCTGACTGACCTTTTCTGAAGCTTTTTTTTGAAGGTGTGAAATCTTATGATTTCTCTCGCTTTAGGATGTTACACCTTTAACTAAAATTCTTTTCCTTTGACTTAAATTCAAATATATTCCTTCAGTTACCTCTTGAGGTCTAGGTGCACAGGTTTCTTTAAAAAAAAATCCTCGAGACTCTAGTGCATGGTTTGCTGACACCTCTATAGCGCGGAACTCTACCTGCTGTCGACGACTCGTGCTCGGTATAAGACAAGTGGACGTTGAGCTAACCAGTGCTCGTCGTCCGCTACGCAGCGCCTGCGGCAGCCGGAGATAGCTTTTTGATTCCCGATGCGTGGCTATAGCGGCGGATAGGTTGTGAGGTTGCAAGATGTTTCCATGACCCTAGAAGAATACTCTTGGTTCTAGAACGAAAAATTATAGTCATAAAAAGTCTCATACGCATTCCTGCCCACCCTGGAGCTGAAGAAGTCATTAGATATATCTGTACCTAAGTTATGTACTTTTTGCAAATCCAGGTCCAATTATTCTTACTTGACTTTTTATTACCAAACTGTAACCTTAAACCCAAAAAGTTAAAACGGCTTTTCGTGTGATATTAAAACGGGCTACATACAGTAAGACATTAAAACAGCGTACCGCCCACATTATTGTATGAAACTTCTGCAGTATCCTATTATACGTTGAAACATTTGGTACACTCGCCCGGCGCCCCTTACGGAGCTACTTTACTGTCTTGTTTATGAAATGTTTACGTCGTGAAGAACACATTGAGTGTTTATTATCTATTTAGTACGTTTGTGACGGCTTATGGTTACATTTGATTCATTTAGCCATTTTTAGGAAATCTGAAAAAGGACATCACTTTAAAAGAGACTTTGACTCCTACTAACTAGGAAACACCGGAGGCATCTAGCATCGAGAAAAAAAAAAGACGTGTAAAGATCATTGATCAATGTATGTCCACCATGTGACGGTAGTATATCGAAAATAATTTGCCAAGAGGAACAATACGTGTAACTCGATTCATTTTATAAGTCTGATTAAATTGAACTAAGATTACGCTGTGAGTAAACCAGGAAATCAATCTTTACCAAAAACAGTACAGTATTGGGTTGAATTACTTATATAAGATGGTAATATACAAACTTCTTCAAACTTTTACTCATATGATTCAAGTACCACTTCTAGTTGACAAGTTCAATACACTATATGAATAGTTCCATTAAAGCTTAACTTTCGAGAACTACAAGAGCAAGACCCAGTCTGTATGTATGTCAACAATCTTACGTATTCACAAAACGAATTTGCGACAAAAGTTGGACACTCTCAGACAACATAGAATTTTTCTGCTCGCCTACCGCCTCTGTTATTCTCGTGACAACATGACCCAACTCCTCCACACTCTCTTCAAGCTTTGACCACTCATCTCTGTAGTCAGAAGTCATATGTAGTATCATAATATACTCTAATTGCCGAGATCACAGCGTCTTACTGAGTAGAGCACCCTTATGAATATGAAACAAAGGTCGAGCCTGTACTAAAAGTGTAGTGGGTGCTTTTAGACGTACAAAGTTGTGGTGGAACTAAAAGGTCATAGGTTACTTTGACCACCAAAATATCTAGTACCTATCCAGTAGGAGTGAGTGTTATTTCAACGAACGGCTTTTTTAACGAATTAACTGCTTTTTGTTTACCCCAAAACCCGTTAAATCTATCAACTGTTTCATTCAACGATTTTGACAAAGCGCATATTATTAACTCAACGAATAAGTATTCAAAAGTAGCTAACGTTATCTGAAGCTGCTAACGCAAAACCAACTAAAATTATTTGATTCTTCGTTGTCAGCTCCTTTTTCAATTTGAACTAAATTTCGTCTATTAACTACGTTGGTACAAACAATCTGTTACATTAATGAAAACCTGTTAATAACGTTAACGGCTTTTTTAACCGGTTAACAGGATGAAATTAACGGCTTCGTTGCGTTAACCAAAAAATCGTTAACGACCCACCACTAGTATCCAGGTTTGCGCTTAACCACTATCTCACTGGTCATTATTGCGGTGGGAAATTCTATTAGCGGCCTACCTATTCCAAAATCTACTTCTTTTAAAAAGTGTAATTGTCTAGCCGTCTGCAAGTTCTAAGAGCTATAGCTGTGCGTTCTCCTTCAAACATCTAGCATGCTATTTCTATCCTCTTAGCAATGTCTTTTTATCGTGTTTTAGGACATATAAGACAGTCATCAAGGGATTATGTTCTACAGCTAAGGAATATTTAAATCAAGAGTGAATATGTTTTTAGGCAAGTGTGCTCCATTTACATCTATATCATCGCTTACCTTTAGGTGTGCTAGTGGTTAAACGCGAATCTATCTACACTTCTACACTAATATAATAAAGAGGTAAAGTTTGTTTATTTGTTTGTTGGAGGTAATTTCTCGAACTACTGGTCCGATTGGAAAAATTTTAACAACAATAGAAAGTTGCTTTACTCCTGAGTGACATAGGCTTTATTTTATGCACGCGGGCGAAGCCGCTGACAGAATAAAAAAAGAAAAATTTGATTATGAGTTCAGTACTTTCATTGGTGTTGGTTACGAATTCAGTGCTAAAAATCTACTGTATAAGTATTTTCTTATACAAACTATATAACAATATATTTCGTTAAATGTGTCAACACTATCATGACCATAGCCAATATTCGATCCATTCCCTTTATAGGAATCTGCAGCCGTTTGCCAAAACCCACACCGCCCGTCTGGCAGTCTGGCGAACGCAGAAGTCCGCAAACAGTCCGTAATATCTACAGGATGTGATAACTGCATCCACTGCTGATAAATTGTACATTTCACTCGCGAATCTGACTGCGTTAGAATATTTCAATTGTTAGGATTTTTTGCAAAAAGCTTTGCTTGTATCTTATTTCAAACTAGCGACCCGCCCCAGCTTCGCACGGGTACTGATTTTGAGTGTATTATGCATGTATTATCCACATAAACCTTCCTCTTGAATCATTCTAGCTATTAAAAAAACTGCGTCAAAATCCGTTGCGTACTTTTAAAGATCTAAGCATACATAGGGACAGCAGTAAGGAACTTTGTTTTATACTATGTAATGAAGTAAACCTGCTTTTTCGGTACTATTAAAATGATCTTCAACTTAGGTATTAAAAAAGCCTAGTCTGAGAGACTTAAGACAGATTATTAGCTTGTCAAGCATCTTAATTTTATTATGAGTGCCTTGAAAAGCCTTAAAAAAATACTCACAGACTTGAAAATTAAAAGCGAATCGTTACATAGTATAAAACAAAGTCGCTGTTTGTCCCTAGTATGCTTAGAACTTTAAGACTACGCATCGGATTTTGATGATTTTTTTAATAGATAGAGTGATTGAAGAGGAAGGTTTATATGTATAATACGTACATAATATATTTAATGTCACCATTGCACCCGTGCGAAGCTGGGGTGGGTCGCTAGTTTATATATAAACTTATTAATAATGTAAGAAATCTTGCGATGTGTCAATATTTTGTAAATTTTATTTTTACCGAAAACCCAGATGAAATAGTTATTAATCTAATTGATAATTTTTTATTCATGATTTTTTTATTTAAACGGGTTCTTTCAAAAAACTTTACGCAAAATAAATCCCCAATCACGCTCCCAAAAGCTTCCTCAACTCTTTATATTCACAAGAACTATCATAAAGCTTCAGGGACAAAAGCTGCCGACCTTGAAATGGAACAGCTATCCCGGAAAATCAAGCTCGTCACTAACGACGGCGCTCGGTCAAGGTCGCCACTAATCGTCGCCGCGACTCCGCCTGTCATGAATTTAGTCTGTCGAGGGTTTTTGTCATTTGGAAGAACAGTTAGTTGCATTTTATTTGTGTGTCTCTGTTACGTACAACCAGTGGGAGGTCTTGAAGTGAATATGTTTTTTTATGGTAGGTAAAAATCATCCAACGACGAATCCCGCTCTTGGGCGGAGCGGGAGACAGTGTCAGACTCTTACTGACTAAACAACCTATCCCGTTCCTACGTCGTCATATATACCAGGGCTAAAGCCTTCCTTTCAGACACAAACCCTTGGCCCCAGTTGGCTTCGACCCTTCTGCAGGGTTTCTACGTTGAAGTGAATAGGTTAGTTCTAGACAAGTGTGCTCCATCATCGGTTACCATCAGGTGATATAAGTGATCAAACAAGCTCCTTAATAATGACAAAAGATTCTAAACCTGGATTTCTCATGTTAAGATTCATGATTTATTGAATTTCTACCCCACTTCTAAAAAAATTCAGCAGGAAAACCTTGTTTATAAATACGGGTGTAAGTCACATGCTAAGCCTCATGCAACAACAAGCTATGATAGTATTAAATACTAGTATCATCTAAGTAAATAAGAAGCAGAATATTATGCATCTTCATTCATAATAAAATCAAGATTTCTTTGCAGTCTACCACTATCAAACGAATTTCTCTCATGCTCAGTATCAGATTCCACTAAAACATATCGAAACACAATAAACCACTCACCCCGGTATCTACTTCCCAGCACAAGGTCAAGTCATAGCCCGGCCTGCGATATATCTCGTTCCCGAATAATATTCCTCTCAGGATGTTTTTCTACCGTTTCCTCGTCGACTCGCTCCTCCATTCCCAACTGTTTTCCAAATAAAGGGATGTTTATGAATACGATCGTATTGAGGGTAGGTCTTATGTAATTTGGCAGGATACAATGTAGTTTTGCTGTCTTTGAAGAAGTCCAAGAAAGATTTCTTACAAAGGATAGGAATATTGATAGTGATTATGAAGATTTTCGGAGCTAAAATCTAACGTTGTTTTATCTTAAATTTTTTATGATTTTGGATAGAAGATAATAGACATTAACTCATCTTTTTCTGGCATGTTGTGTTAAAATATACATCATGGTTTCCATTAACAGATTCTCACATTAAATTTCAGTCTATATGTAGTTACTGTTTTCTAAAGATCGTGGCTGCAGTGTAGTATCATCTTACTGCCCATATGTATTCCTTGTTGTTTGGGGTCGGTGCAAATCGATTTCTGCTTTCGTTTTGCTCTGTCATCGGTCACGCTATCACTGCCTCTATTTTCTTTCATATCATTACTCACACAATCCATCCATCTTTTATCATGACTGTGTTGTTTATTTTCTCCAGAATAACTTAAATATTCCTCCTTAGTTTTCTGATTCAATTCCTATCATTGTATTTTCCAGTCTTGTTTTCCTTGAGAAATAAACACTCCAAATAGATCATAAATTTGAATGCAATATTGGATTAAGCAGCCATAAACGAAATCATTATGAGCTATAACGTTTCTACCACAATATCGTACTGAACTACATGATCTATGACATTGCATCCAATACAGAATGAGTGGGTAGTCGAATATTCTGTATATTCGATATACCCTGCCCGGCCCCGGTCGTTAATATTTATGATTCCATGAAACTGGGAATTTGTTCTACCGTGTATTTGTGTGGGGGAGTATTGATTGGGCCTTTGTGGTTGAAAAGTCTAGAATAGTCATCGTGGTCGAGTTCAGGGTAATGAGCTGAAGTTACTAAAATACCATCAAGGGTACTCTGTATTCTTTCTTACAAACAAAGAATACGGAAAAAGAAATGCAGTAACACCTAAAAACTTGAATCCTACCATAAAAAAAAAAACTTGAATGCATTTACTTTCCAATAAACTGGTCCGATTTCTAGACAAACCAATTTTTCTTTCTTGTTTTGTTTGTTAAAATTAACAAACAAAGAAAAGAAAGAAAAATTGCTTATTAACATTTTGGACAGAAGAATATTTGAAATAATTGTGGCATCATTTCCTCTTTCTCCGGATGCTTCTTCAATGTTGCTTTTCGATCTTCACAAATAATGGGCAATGCGTTCAGAATTGCTTTTGTGGGATAGGTACTTTATTGAGCGCTTTGGCACTGTGATTTGTTAAAAGTTGTTAGACGCTTCCAAAATTTTGTAGTTATTAAATCCTTAATGTTATGCGTACGTTCTCGTAAACAGGATTTAGATAGATAGGGTGATGCTAATCTCAAACGACAAAATGATGAGGCCACAGTCCCCATGACAACTATCAGTACAATTGCAATGAGTCAGAGTTCCCATGATTATTCAATGACACTTTAATAACGCTATTGATAAGTTAGACTGGCTTATCAATCTTTTTGCATATCTGCTGAAATTGAATTCGCTTAAAATGACGTTGATCGTTGCATATCGACCGTAAAGTTCTAATACATCTCAAATAACATTTATTAAGAAAATCACTGGTGTTACGAATTTAAAGGTGTTTTTTCGCATGTTTTAGTGAAAAGTCTGCAAATTGAGGAAATACCTCCAAACTTACGTTTCGGTTACCTCTTCACTTTTATATGACACTGAAATACTTAAAAAAAAATCATACTGAAGCTATATTATCGCTAAATAAATAAATTTATATTTTTTGACTTTTCAAATAAATTAAGCAATATTTTCAGTTATTATGCATACGGTCAATAATTGCTAACTAAGAGTTAGCAATTATTGGCAGTTCGCCGTCGATATTTAATTCGGGTTTTGAGACTGTAATGGGTTGTATCAACATTTCATGATAAGTATTGGCTAATATAAGTATTAAATAAATGCTTTTAAATTATTAATCAGATACTAGCTTTCTACGTGAATCCGCTTTTGTTACGCACAATGACAGGAAAAATACGCGGTACTTTTATATCGTCGCTTTTTTCATGTAAAGATACTACGGCTGCCGGCCACGAATTCATATGGGAACAACTACACTTTACTTTCCTGCTATTTTTCAAGTAGAGCCCACCGAATAAGATATTGCATACGAACTGAATTTCCTAAATGGTTGAAACCTTTTCTTAGTGTTCGCCTTCAATACAAAAGGATGCCTTGTGTAAAATTTCCCATTTCTAGTCCCATTTTCGGTTGATACGCCAGCCAGATAGTTTCTCCTTAGAAAAGATTACTTTCTCGAAACCAACATTTCGATGGTAGTAGTAGTATCCTGACATTGAGAAACAAACCCTTAATAATTATAGTTGTCTTTTTACGTAACCTTGGGTCAAAGTCAAGGAGATCAAGCGTTGCAGGAATAAAGGAAAAACTTCTGGAGAAACTTCATCGAGTGGTCGAAGATACTCTGAAACTCGATCAGTGCTAAAACTTTCCATCAGGTTATTTCCATCCATTCTCAGTTTTAGTATTTCAGTGATGTTAAGCGTTTCTTTTATGGCCATTGATAGGCTGTGTTTATATCAGTAAAATGATTAAATATGTTATTGTTTTTTTGACGTCAATTCTTTGATTACTCAATTGCTTGCAAAGGCTGCCGAAGTTATGGGTCAATGAGGTTGGATGGGTCACTTCAGGTGTATATGCACAGAGAGTATTGGGTAAAAATCTCCATGCTGAGTTGGTAAAGATATTGGAAATTGCTATTAAAACCGGCTCAGAGAGAAGTGGAGTGATGATAAACGCTTAACATGACGCAGTCGTCATGTTAAGCGTTATCATCACTCCACTTCTCTCTGACTCTCTCTCTCAAACCAGTGTTTGGAACGGTGCGAAGACAAAATTCTGGAAAGAGTTCCGGGACACCTTTCCCCAACAGTGGGATAGTAATCGTTATTTGAAAAGAACTAGTTAATTTCTGCAGCAACACTCACGTGGAAGTCCAAAGTGATGTCACGGGAACTAACCCCCATGGTAAAACTATTCTATGTTAAAAATCCAGGTCAAGGTCTAACCGTGTTCCTAATCCATTAAGCTGTATAGGCGTGATTGATTAACAAAAATCCAAACATACGTACACATTTCATATTTATAGTGTTTGGTAGGCTAGGTAGGATAGGAAATACGATTATCAAGGTCATGGCTTCTCAGAAAATCATATTGAAGATATTTTAAATCAGTTTTTTTGCAAGTTACTTTATAAAAAGGATACTCTAGTAGTCTTTTCTGAACTATGTTTCATCATATCAGCCTTATTAATTGTTCCCACTGCTGGGACACAGGCCTCTTCTCTAGGAGAGGGAATGCGCTATAATCCACCACGCAGGCCCAGTAACCAGGGTCGATGTCACATGTCTTCGAAGTTTTGGTTCTAGGACTTTTTGGTTTGGTTACCGGTTTCCTCACGAAGTTTTCCTTCACCGTTTTTTGGGAGCGTAGTGATGAAATAAATTACACAAAGTAAAGCTCTTAACCAGGTTTGAACCCACAACCTACAAATCGTAAGTCGGGGCCGTTACCACTCGGCCACCACTGCTCTCAAAAAGAATACTCCGCAGTGATTAAATATATCGTATATTTGATCAGCAACAAATTAATGCAATTCCCAAACCCTCTAAACTTCGATACTCAACCATTTATTTTAATTTCCTCCACTAACCCTCGACCTTGGCAGCCCGTCCTTTTCCTCATGGCCAGCGGCTGTTCCAAGGCCAGGTTCTACGTGACGACTGTCTCCGCGAAAGTCGGCAGTATTGTTTTCCGGATTCCGGGAGGGGTTCGTTATGGCATGTTTATGAGGTTCTTATGATCGTCATTAATGGTTCGGAGCTTTCGAAGGTCAGTATTATGGTGTTGTTTGTTGACATTATTTGGATTAGAAAGTTACTTTGTCTTGGGGAATCGAGTCCATCGAGTTTTCCAGGGATGCCCAGTGATTACGTGCTGCCATGCACAGTGAAACTCAGAGGAGGCTCTTGTACAGTGTCTTTAGGGATGTGTCCTAGCGCATTGCACATGGTCCTCTTAAGAGGTAACGGGTGCCTTTTATTTGCTGATATATATCACTGGGGTGGTTTTAGTTTAATAAATGTGCCACATTTCCTGGACGTATGCCCAAAGACTTGGCTCTCTTTGAAGTTTCAAATTGAAAATCCAATTACTCTTACTTGACTTTTTACTACCGTCACTTTTTCTGGTAAGTTAGGTTTCAACTTTTGTGACATGATGTACAATTATTTTGTTTCTATGTAAAATCTAAAACCCCACGTTGTCTTTCTTGAATTTTTCGAAGAGGTAGACTAACATTATCTCTCCCTCGTTCCAACCAAAGCGTGGCATTGTGACCATTGATTCGCGCTTATATGTTTGTTGCTTGCTTGATACGCTCCCGCATTTTTCCCTGACACTTATGCTAACGTCAAAATGTGTATCATTTTTTATTTAACCTTGCAAATTCCTTCGTAATACAGTTGTCATCTTATGTTTTAAAAGTTACAGAGCCTTCCATTACAACTTAAGCCCACATTGGCTCAACATCTTCCTCCTCAAGGTCGATAGCTACGTGACAACCAGCCCTTCTTCCATTTGCTATTCAGCTCCGGTATCTTCGGACAGGCAGACACGACTGACGCAATTGGAAGGCTCGGTCACAGCACAGAGACGGTACAGAAGCTCAACTTTCTAGTTATCATTATGGGACATAGGCTTTCCACAAGCGTCACTACACGAATACGAACGGTCCCATGAGTCTTCCATTCATTGGATTCTTACGACTTTTACTAGGTCAGCAGTCCATCTTATGGGAGGTCTTCCAACGCTGCGTCTTTACCATCACTCTAGAATCTTTCAGCATAATGTCTACCTGTTCTGTGAGTAATATGCTTTGCCCACTAACTCCTACGTTAGGCGATTCTTCAGACTAAGTCGGTAACCTTGATTTTTCTATAGATATCTTTATTCCTTATGCAATCACGCATTCCATTACCCGTTGGGAGACTCTAAACCTTCTGATGAGGCCCGTTGTGAGCAGTATAGGCAGGTATTCCATCTGGGGTGCTATTCTTCATGAAAACAGCCTTAAGCCCAACGCTGGCTGCAGCGTCAAAATCCAAATAGGTACATTGCATTAACAATACTATGTACATATTTGGGTTTCATAGCTGCGCCAGCCCTGCGCTCAAGGCTGTTTCCTTTGAGAATAGGGGGCCTGAACTAATGTAATAAAGAGAAGATATTTAATTTTTTGTGTTTTATGATTTAACTCAAAAACATTAATAAGCTATATCTCCAGTTAGTAATATAGACGAAATATAGTTGGTTAAGTGTAGCTAGAAAGTTGACCAAATTCCTGATAGAAGATATGAAGATTGTATGCAGTTGACCTTCTGTAATATTAATCTGCCTTGTTTCCCGCTGCCTGAAATTTGTGATAAATCATATTTACCTTTGTACTGCCATGTGAACGTAAAGAGTAAAGTTTTGTAAGTGGCAAAGAAGTTGTACGCGTTCGCTGCATACGTAATAGTGTAGGGACGGAAATTGTTACATGCTGGACGTTTCGTTAGGGATTTTGCTGGTCACAAAGAATGTAGGTCCTTTTGTGAACTTGTTCTTTCTTTTTATGAGTAGGTTTTGTAAATCCAGCGGCTTACCTTATATCCTAGTTATAGACAAGCACGTTCATTGCAATTATTTGTCAAAATACTGAACAGCGAATACAAAAGTCCGCTGTCAGTAAAAACGCTTTGTTGACAATATGTCGTCTAACAAAACATTCAAAACTTACAGCGTTGTCACGCTGCGTAAACGTCAAAACTGCACTAATGTCCTCAATGTAAAGGTGTATGGCTTACAGATCATCTAAGTAAAGTAAAATGACTGTACGGTACGCCTAATCTAGTGCGTAGTAAATATTTATCGATGTGTTAGTCATTGTTCATTCTGGTAAGCTTAATAAGTCTTTTAATTAGTTTTTAAAACTCATTCTTATTGCATACGCAAAAAATGGAAATAAGCGGATGCATTTTAGCGAGTGTGCGCAGGAATTCATGACTTGTTTGCACCATCTCAATTCAACCATCGGGTAACCTACGTACGGCGAATATTCATCCTTACGTTGTTGAAGCTTCAACGATTGCGTCATCAACGATTTCGTCACTGCTTACCATCAGGTGGGATTGCAGTCAAGCACTAGTTTAAACTAATTAAAAAAAAAGAATAACTCTAAAGAATAAATCTAAATACCCTACCTTTATAGCTACACAACAAGAGCCTCCAAGTCTTCAGAAACTCCATAAAAACTGCAATTTGCCATCCTTCAGTTTCTTATCTCCCCTGAGCGAATCTAATTAAGATATGGCAGATACGTCTTCGAAGTTTTCCGATAATTACTCGCCTGAGACTGAGGGTGAAAAAATGCGTGGGTTCGATTCCAGAACGATGTGACTTCCGGGATGATTGGCGGAGATACGGTGATGTGATTGAATAGTTTTTGTCTCGCTTTCCAAGGCGTTTTGGGCATAACTCATGTTTATGTTTAATGTGATTCGTCACACAGATTGATCTAGTTTGTATATGAAACTAATATACTTCAAAAAATTGGTATTCTAAAATTTGCCTGTAAGTCTTAGCGATTAAGATTTTCAGTGGCTTAAAATAATGTCTTCTACCAGAATTTCTTGGCCCATCAGGGATATTAGGAGATCTCCTTTGTTAACTTTCACGTTTTACGCCCATACAGCAGCACAAATTTGACGTTGAACCGGAAGATTTTGAAAGAAATGATAAAATCTTCATAAATATCCATACCTTCTCCTCCTTGGTCGTTTCACTCTTGGCAGAGTGGTCATGGTTATCATGGACGTAGCTTTCCGGAAGCCGTCAGGGTATGCCGCACGACTTTCTGCCATTTTTGCTCGCTAGTAGTCATTCGGGTGCACTCCGTCAGCAGCCGATTTGACTTGGTCAGTTCATAGCATCGGTGATCTGCCACGCGGTCTTGTTCCATCCACATTCTCTTGTATAACAAGGCGTTCGATGGAGTCACCTTCACGCCGACCAATATGGCCAAAGTATTTAAAAATCCCCATAACCAAGCTCCTCATATGACTATAAACCAAGTTGTCAACACACCCTTGTATTCATACAACAGCATCTGTTAACTCTTTTTTCGCATTACTTTTGTATCAAACATCACTCTGGATTGCGTTAAATAAAGCAACAAGCTTTTAAACTATGTACGACGTTGATGATAGGCAAGTGAGGAAGGCCCACCTTAAAAGAAACTCCTCCTATTGCTACTCCTCATATGGCTGTTTAAACCAGGTGGACAACAAACCCTTGTCTTCACACAACAGCATCTGTTTTCGCAAATCACTCCGCTGACGTTACAACGGTTATTTTACTACGGTTTTATAGTAGCGGTGACGTAACTGTCAGGTGTCTGGAACAGGGATACTGAACATTGAGCTGGTTTTATGAGAGGCAATTTTTTAAGTTTTCAATACTGTTCTGCACTTTCGATCCCGTCAAGTGTTAAGTGTAAATTGTACGGTAATGACAGTACTTATCACAGCACTTTGCCCCAGGTAATGATATGCTCATCACACAAACACACTTCTCTCTCTTCTTCTTCTTTTTGGTCTTGGGTGAGAATCGAACTCACGAGCTTCGGCATAGCAGTCAGGGCCACTAACTTGACTAGTTTTTATCCTCAACTTCGCTCTTGCGACCAATCTCACAGACTTAATATAATTTTTTCACAGCATTTATTTCAAATACACCTTATACAGGCACTTTTGAAAGGTCAAGAAGTCAGTCTGTCAGAAAAAAGGACGCTAATTGCACATTCCAAAGCGTAGATGTCTATGGAGAAGAATGTGCAAGAAACTCTATGATCACCCTTTTCAATCTTGTTATTTAGTTTTTAAGATAATAATTATGAGGATAAAGTAACCAAAAGGTACGCGGCGATAGTAATGATATAAATTGATTACATTTTAAAAGAAACGGTTGCATTTGTTTTTTTTTTTTACTGGAGTACATCCAAAGGTAGACTCTAATTTTATTACAATCTACCCTTATAAATTAGGTTGCATTTGTGATGTTTTTGATCGTCAAAAATGAGCTTTATTCCCATTTTTGTTCAATTTCCTATCTTTTTCATCGTACACATAATTTAATAACATTTGGAATCAAAAAAACATCCACGTAAATAAAATATACATGAAGCATTGTCGCAAAAAGGTTGTCCGTCCCATCTCAGTAGCGTGTCTAAAAGAATTGTTGGTGATCAAATAGTAGTAAATATGTTTAGGTATGTTGATTAGATTCACTCGTTTCTCTTACAAGCCCGACCTTGTGTAGGTCATGAAATGTATTACAGTTTTATTCCCATTCACTCTTGTAACGATTCTAGTGATTTTATTTTGCTTTGAAATCGTTTATTGTTATGTAATGCTGCCTATCATATTTGATTTATGGTCCCCGAGTTCTAGAGCCTGTCGTTATACCTTGAACTTGACCTCTAGTTATAAAACTGTTGGAAAATGTTGAAAATACGAAACGAAATGGAATTAAGTTTTTATGCTTAGGAGGCGGAGCTTTTAGTTTGTTTGGTAGTCATATTATTTCCTGTTCTACAAAGTTAAATTGAATAGGTTTTGTTGTGCTAATCTACTAAAAACAAGATAACAGAATTATGTATACATAAATCTATTTATTATTATATCATAATCCCGCGGCTTTGGTTACTGCACATACATATCTTATTGGTCGTAGGTAGATGTTAAATAGTCTATAGTTTTAGTCAATAAATAGATATCAATGTAACTAATGATTTTTTTAATACTTATTTGTACTGAAATTCGAAACACAAGTTCCTATTAGTGTGTCTAACCAAACAGAGCCTTCAGCTTTATAATAATATTTTTGAAAATTTTGAGTAAATCGTCTTTACGCATTTCTTTCTTCTATTGTGTGCTGTTACCACTTTTGTATGGTGGCTAAAAAACATCTAGAGACAACTCCCTTCCTTGGGTGGAGCAGGAGAGAATGTTAGACTCTTATTGACCACCCCGTTCATACTTTGCCTTTATACCAGGGCCGAGCCTTCCTTTTATACGCGACTTTTTGGCTCCAGTAGGCTTGAACCCTTCTGCAGAAACCCTACGAAGAATGCCAACTATAGTTCTTGTGGTCCTATTCTTAAGAGAACAATAAACCAATCGTTACAAATCTCATTTCAACATTTTCTCAATGTTTGACAATCATTTGACCTGAAGAAAAAATAAACATTTTAAACATTTGTTCAATTTAATCACGTAAACAGACTCAATCGCCTCTTCAATAAAGATTCGAATTGTTCGCAATTCCCGGAAACGCGTATCACAAAAGAAACGATTTGAAAGAAATTGTTGATCTTTTCTGAGAGAATTGATCATAAAACAATTTAGAGGAACTGCAAGCTGGATAGAATTGAAAGTTCCTGCTGGAGTTTGTGTTTCTTGATAGCTTTGTAGTTATGGGAATTTGAAGTCAAGAGTGAATTGGTTATTTCTAGGCAAGCTTCCTCCATCGGCGACCATGTTGTCGCTTGCTATCAGGTGAGATAGTGGTCATACCTAGTTACAAAAACCTATTAACAATAAAAACAAGCAAGTCGTAGCGTTTAAAACTAAGCTAACCTAACCTAAAAAATAAATCTCTATGAGCTGAACACATTGAAGTTTCAAGCTTTTGTTTATTAAACGAAATTCATCCTTTGCGTTTTTTTCATCCTTCCATCGTCTTATATGTGAGCGATAAACAAGCACGCTGATAGAAACTAGTTGTCAAAATACTGAAAAGTTAACATATTAGGTGCTTCATTGGCGTTATGTCGTCTAAAAAAACTTTTAAAACTAATAGCGCTTTCACGCTGCCTTAAAGTCAACTGTACCTACTAATGTCAACAATGTAGTATGGCTTGCAGAACATCAAAGTCAAGTAAAGCGACTGTAGGGTATGCCTAGTCGAGTGCATAGCACATCATTACATAGTATAAAACAATGTTGCTTACTGCTCTCCCTATGTATGCGTAAATCTTTAGAAGTACGCAACGGATTTTAATGCGGCTTTTTTTTATAGATAGAGTGATTTAAGAGGAAGGTTTATGTGCATAATACATGCATAATATATTCAATATCGGTCGGTAGGGTCGCTAGTATTCTATGTAAATATCTCTTTTGAACATTCCTGCAAAAAATGCGTGTAAGAGTACCTAAAACTATTACAAAATGATTATATGTCATATCCCAAATGCATTTTATAAAACTTAAAATCACACTGACACTAGAATTTTCTCGCCCAAAACATAAATCACAAGAAAGTTTATACCTCTCCTCATTATTTAGCACGGCTAAGACAGCTGGGTCTAGAATTCTTTCAGCATGATCCTCCTCTATAACGAGCTCTGGCCGTCATTCCACGGCATCGTATCTTATTTTAACTAGCTGACTATTTTAGCCAGGGTCTAGTCCAGGGGTAGACAATCTGGTTTAAACAAAAGATTAGAAATCAGTAGAAGAACTTACAACTTACCGTAACACGGGGTGAATAGAAACAAATCGGGGGTGAGTAGAAACAACATTTTGTTGCTTATTCACGTTATTTAAAAATTATTTGTTGTATTTAAATATTTTTATAAATTCAATATTGAAAACATAAATGCTTTATTAGAACTAAAAATACGAAATCAAAGTAATAATCCTAATAAAAAATTTGTTTCTATTTATCCCCTAAGTTTCTATTCACCCCATTTTAACCGGTACTTAAATGTGAAAAAAAAATTGAATATATATATTTTTTTGTTTTTTACTAGAGCTTGATTAAGATCCCAGTTTAGGAGCTTATTCACTTGAAGCCTTGAAGAGACTTAAATTATCATAGGAAGGGAAGACCAGTACAGGCAAATTGTTCCTTCAAATACCGTACAAAAGAAAAATCGCTAAGAGTTTAGGTCGATAAGACCACTAAAATATATCTCCCTAATAGCTTTGCGATGATTGTCGAAATGACATTTGCGTGCCTTGACAGATTTGACCAGTTCGCCATATGTTTCCCACCCCTGGTCTAGTCTGTGACTCGGCTGGAAATGTTTTGGAGAACTGACGGATTACTCACCCGTGCAGTTTCGTGCTGGTTGTGTAAATAAAGATGTTATAGTTGACTCAGGTTGTGGTATGTCGCCGCTGGACGGAATCTTAGACGAAAGGGGTTCTCTTTGTTATGAGTTGCCGAATATATTTAAAGTTTCCGAATTCATAAGTGTGACTGATTGTTTTTAAATATTATTAGTAGTAATATTTTGTGCACAACATCACAATTGCCATCATCTATTGTATCCCAAGATCCACTTGGCTTTTTTTTTATAATAGACTAACCTTCTGCCAGTGGCTTCGCCCTTGTTAAATTAGGGTTTCCCATACACAGTTTAGACCCCAATTACATCCCTTTAAAAGCTGAATTTTGAAAAACCCTTAGTGTTCGCCTACGTCATAAAGGGAAGCCTTGTGCAAAATTTCACGCTCCTAGTACCAGTACTTTCGGCTTACGTTGATATGTTAGTCAGTCAGTTTCTCCTTTCTTTATTCTATACTAGCGACCCGCCTCAGCTTCGCACGGGTGCAATGCTAATATTAAATATATTATGTTTGTATTATACATATAAACCTTCCTCTTGAATAACTCTATCTATTAAAAAAAGCCGCATCAAAGTCCGTTGCGTAGGTTTAAAGATTTAAGCATACATAGGGACACAGCGACTTTGTTTTTTTACTATGTAATGATAATTATTTCTTACATAATTATTAGGCATCCGTTTTGCAAACGCTTTTCAACTTTCCCCAGCACATTCGTCGACGAACTAATGCCCATGTTCCTGAACTAGCAGTGGCAATGGCACGCTCCCGGAAGTTCGCAAATAGCCGGCGTTCGTGCAACATCGGTTTATAGTTCCTGCGTACGCGCAGGATTACATCGAGCTTCTTTATTGTTTCGTGAACTGGACGCTGCTGGTCTGATTGTAAGGAGGGTAGGAGTACTGAGGGACTTGAGGAAGTAAGAGAGTAATGGTCTTTGTTCTGGGAAAGTTCTCAGACGAAAGTCTAACTGAAAAGGTGCAAATTGTTTTTTGTATTGATAGCCTGTTTAATAGGGCATTTCTTGAGATGACTTTCTATTGCTGACTATTGTTGATTATTTTATTTATTTATACTTCATGTACAGTAACTGATACATAGGCGGACTTAATGCTACAAGGCATTCTCTACCAGCCAATCTTTGGGTTAAAAAAGACAGCACTGTGGGGTGTGTGTACAATAAATAAATAACAGATATTTTAAATAGATTGCAATATAAAATAAGTGACTATACAGAAGATTTATTTTGATATACAGAAGCTACGTTTTATTTATTAAGCAAAATAAAAGCACTGTCACTCACAATTCAATTATAGTATATCCTGATTTTGTATTTCAGTAACCATGCAAATAACAGGTATGCATGACATTGATATAATGAATTTTAGGGTAGCCTACAAATCCAGAATACTATAAGACAATAAGAATGAACTATATAGACGTATGTACATTGTACATCTGTATGTAACAAAACACAGTAGCGTCTGTATGTAACAAAACTCATAGACAACTCTTCAAGTTAGACCTTTTACTATATAGACTATTGCCATAAGTGTTATAATTTGAAATGTTAAGAAATTTGATTACTAAGACGCTAACTGCGATTCAAAACCTATCTTATACAGTACAGTTAACTCATAAACAGTACCCGGGGCCGAGGGTTAGTGCGAAAGCGTTAAACCGGGGCTCTGGGAACAAGGCAAGGAAGGCACGTGGTAGGTTGTTTAGTCAGTAAGAGTCTGACACTGTCTCCTGCTCCGCCAAACAGCGGGATTCGTGATTGGATGATTTTTAACTACCATAAAAAAACACTCATAAACAGTAACACAAAATATCTTCGGCCTCCAGCCAGAACCGTCGCAACCTGATCTTGCTTCAGGAGACCTTGTCCCCGGTGCACTGTACTTGAGCATCTGCTTACCCATCACAAAAGTAGCGTGATATACTGTGGGATGTCTGCCAAAGTTTACAGTATTAGTCGACTGTTAGACAAGACACTGAAAGAAATATGGTGTTGCATCACGGGAAACATATTAGTCATCTGTAGACAAATTGCATAGATTTATTTGTTTTGTGGAATATAAATTATCATGTTTTATTTGTGATAGTAGCGTTTGTTCATTATTTTGAAAAATAATAGGTGTATAGGTGAAGGTATATTCCACAGCTATCACACAAAGCCATCTAGTCCCAAGCTAAGCAGAGCTCCTGTTATGAGTACTAGATAACTGATAAACATACTTATATATTTCTAAATACATACATATCATTACAAAGTCGCATGTCCCTATGTATGCTTAAATCTTTAAAACTACGCAACGGATTTTGTTGCGGTTTTTTTTTAATAAGTAGAGTAATTTATGAGGTAATATTGCACCCGTGCGAAGCTGGGGCGGGTCACTAGTCATTACATGGTATAAAACAAAGTTGCAAAGTCCCTATGTATGCTCAGATCTTTAAAAATACGCAACGGATTTTGATGCGGTTTTTTTTTAATAAATAGAAGGATTCAATTGGAAGGTTTATATGTATAATACATACAATAATATATTTAATATTACCATTGTTCCCGTGCGAAGCTGGGGCGGGTCGCTAGTTATAGATAAATTATACCCAGACACAGAAAAAATGATCGTGCTCATCACACAAACATTTGTCCTGAGTGGGAATCGAACCCACGACCTCCGGCATAGCAGTCAGAGTCACGAACTACTAGCCTGACAGGCCAGCGTTTCTGAAATGATTACTTTTGTATTCTAACACCCTTTATTTTGTGGTTAATCTGTAATTTTTTTATGTACCTTCAAAATGCTGAACACAGAAGCTGTTGGTGAAAAAATAGATTGGTATTTTGTAAAACGAGTCATTTAACACATTTTTTTTAAGATTTTGTTGGTGTAAATATGGTGATACTGCTACAGAAAAAATTTAACTCAAAGTACAGATGTTATTATGTTTTTTTTTTATTTCAAGTCAATCCAAAGTTATAACAGCCTAAATTGACCCGTTTTAATCAACACTAATTTAATTTGTAACAGACCTAATATTCTTCATTGACAATTTTCTGAAGTTTGTTGCTAAAATAAAAGCAACTGAATCAGTAATTTAGAAACGGATTCAAAAGAATCTGTTGTTTATACTCTTGTAGACGATCTAGGGGCCAACCACAAGCCCTTATAGCAGTATTACTTTGATATTACTTTCAGTGGGAAAGAGACGGCGCTAGACAACGTGTCTAACGTTGTCACTTGCACACTCTGGAACAGGAATAAAACAATCTTACTTTAAACGTCATGGTCAAGGTCCTGATGATCAAACTTTAACTAAACCAAAGAAAGAATCATAGACCTATCAAATCTCATGTGTTTGGAATTTCTGAAAGGTGTTATCATATGGGCATCATTAAAACCATGGCTGGCATAAAATCCACAAACGATACAAACACACTTAATCCAGATATAAACTTTGAACATCCAGACACATTACTTGACAAGGAAATTGAACGGTACTTCCATGCATACCGGGCTTAACGCCAGAATATATACAATGTAGTTAATGTTCCTTCTGACTGTTAGTGACGGGACCTTGTCTTGTGCTGGCGCATTTCCGGAGAGCGTTCAATGACGGGCAGTACCCGGGCGTAAATATGTCAGGTCTGAGATTGGGAGAGACTGTGACGCGGCTATATGTTACAAAGACTGAAGCTGTACGAAGAAATTTGACTAAAACTAGTTGTGACTTTTAAATACATTAAAAGTCTATGCGCGTATATAAAAGGAGAAACTGACAGATATATCAACGCACAGCCAAAACTACTGGGCCTGGGAGCGGTAAATTTTGCACAAGGCTTCCTTTTATGATGTAAGCGAACACTAAGAAAGGATTTTTCAAAATTCAAAAGTTTGTATGGAGAACACTACTTTCACGCGGACGAAGAAGGGTAGTATATTTATACTCGTAGTTTTGTCTTCTGGACCAGGCGTCTCATCATCATTAAAATAACCAGGGATATACCATTGCTGCATGTCGTTTCTCTTCTGTATGTCCTTTCCTTGGTATTGTTAGTTCTGAGTTACACGAATACTGACAAATGCTTGCACTGACTGGACAGATCCACTCAAAACTGTGAGCTGTCCTCAAAATTAGGGTTGTAATGGAACTTCGCCTCCGATTTCGTAACTGCGGAAGTTGCACAAGATATCGAATCTTCGCCTTCGCATCCGCCTTCGCCCCCACAAAGAACAACCCTATTCAAAAGCCCATATCAAACACCACTGCATGGTTCTCATATGATTTGATCATTATGCTGTATGGACTTTAAAAGAGACTGACCCCTGAGCTTGTTTCGGTGTTTCTTTGCACGGTAGTCAGCTAAGAAACACTGACCTCATCTAGTTTTAATTGACTGGAAAATTAACATGTAAAAGTGTTTTTAAACATCTATTTGCAATCAATCATTTATCATCATTTATTCCCCCTAGCTTTTAACAAGTTTCGTTTGTCAAAATTTCATATACCTATGTCTGTTTTGTATTTACTATTCTTGGTCAGTTAACGAAAATAATTTTTTACGATGTAGAAAAGGATGTTGTATCGATTCCTAATGACATACATTGGTTCTACACAAATGGTATACTAAAAACGTACGACTTCCATCAACATTGACCTCCACAGAATGGCTGGTGCCCTAGTACTTTTCAAGGGGCTATTTACACGAGTTTCCAGTTAAAAGCATTAATACGTTTTTAACTGCTTCAACACTTTCATTTGTTTAATCAATTAGTTGAATTCATTGTCCATTAACTCTTTTATTGTCATTGTTGTTTGAATCTATTGTGTTTTCTAAGGGTCTAAATAAATCAGTACTAATTGGTGTTACGGTATTCAAGTTGCCTTGGTTATTTATTGGCTATAGGTTATTAATATCCAAGTCATCATTTACTGAGTCTTTTTGTTAGCAATTGCGAGTGGCCATTGTTCCAATTGCTAGGTGCTTATCCAAAGCAGCCATTTGCTAATATGACCAAGAGTGTTTTTGCAACATTGGCGTCTTGAATTAAGCATATTTTACTTGACTATTATTTCTTAATAATAGTGTATTTCTGCTTTAGTTCGGAAAAAATGTCAAAATTCGACATTAACCTTTCGATCTTGTAATTACAGACATAATTAAAGAACAATAGATGTGCGAACGCCGGCGTTCGCGTCGGACTTAATGAATTACAGTAGGGTTTTACACATGTAAAGCAATTTATGTTAAATTTGAAATGGATAAGAACCATATGTCTGATTGTGCGTTCTAAATTATGTAAATTTTTATTCGAGCATTTTTAGCATTTACTTATTCAATTCAATCTATCTCTTCAATAAATTCCTCTATGACTAATGCACACAGAAGCTTTCAACATTCTCTACAATATGCATCTATTCCTAGTCTGTCTGATTCCATTGATTTGTGTCGATCACAATAACCTAGTTGGATCCGAAATAGATCTCGTCTTGATGCAAGCTATTATGTTGTAAATAATAGACACGTGTCGCCTCCGACCGACGGACTGAAGTACTGGTGGCAGAAAATTTATAAACTGACTTGTCTTGATTGTTGGAGTGAAAATATCCTTATTACTTCCGTCTACTGTGAATATAATCTTCTATTTCTCCAATTTTAAATAATTAATTAGATATATGTAACCTTAAAACTACATAACCCTTATTAACTTAAATAAAAATACCTAATCTAGTAAAGCGTCAAAAAACTTTTCCGCATCGTTGTCGACTGGTAAAGTGCCCAAAAGGCTGGCAGCATTGCCACGCTGCATGGCAATGCTTATTCTTTGCCCAAGGTAATCGTTTTAATAACAATTTCAGTATTTGTTTTGGAAACGTTTTCGAATTTTCACTTTATCTCGGTCTTGCATATTTGTTGAAATTGATGACAAGAGTTACTTGTTATAAGCAATCTGGAAAAAGTTTCGAATAGTTGAGTAGTCTTGTTGCACAAATCTCGTTGTCATTTTCTCATATTCGGTACGTTGAATCATGAGGAAAATGTGGCTAGTTAAAATTATATTACGTTTTTTCTTAGATGTGTTAAAGACTAGATTTATGATCATTAGACACTTTTATGTGGTGGTAACATAATTTAATATTCGCTGGCTGCCATTTATATCCTGATTACTTAACTGATCTAGTTTCAGGGTTCGTGTAGTAAAATTCAAAACTTAAGCATATTTATTTTTAACACCTAAATTACCATAATGTTGCTAACCTAGTGCATGCCCGTTTCTTTCTTCGTCTTGCTATCATTAAGTCAATTTCTTCTATATTATAACTTGCTTTATTCGTTCATATTTTGTGATTACATGGTAATTCTGTGATCTTCATTTACGTTATTATTCTGTTCTTTCTCTTTCGAGTTATCCTTTCCTATCATCTCCAGGCACACTATCATTCTGTTCCCCCTGTTTTACTAAACTCTTTCTTCTCTTTCTTTTACTCTTTGTCTTTATCTCTTCTCATTGTTCATGATCCGTTCTAATCGCACGATCTGTCGGTACATCGACACACTTCCGGGCCTGATCGGGATCAGCGGCATTCACAAATATTACTATTTCGGTTTATATGCTTCCATGTCATACGTACGTTTGTATGTATATGTTCATACACGCGTGTACATTCAAATCGATTGTTGAACACTTCGGTAATGGATTACTAAGTACGTACTTTTTCATAAATGTTTGTATTTGAATGTAAAACTACGCTTTCTTCTTTAAAAGCGAGATTAATACTTCTGCTTTATTACAACAGTGCAAGTTAAGTATATATGCTGCTGAAATTACTTAAAAATATAGTGCGCAGCGAATAAGTTAGACCATTTATTGAGGTTGCGCGTGGAGAGGGGCATTTTTTTATTGTGGACCTGAAAATAGGTTATTGCGCATTCAAGGTCAGCCGTGTTAATGGTTCAATTGTGCAACGAGGATTATAACTGGTCTCAGTCGAGGTGAGGGCTGCGCGTAGCCGTGGCGGATGGTTCAACTTATTTGCCGCGTACTAAACCTAAGATTCTTGGGTCATTACGGCAAAAGTCAGTTCCAAAACTTATTAGTTCTTTTCTTAGATTGTTGACACCTGAGTCTGTTGCGGTGTTTCTTCTCAGGGTAGTCAGCTAAGAAACACCGGACTCATTTAGGTAAACACACAAAAAAAATTAACGTCTAAGTGTTTATGAAAAAATAAATATCATTTGCTCTTAATGAAAATTAGACCTAGGTGATTCTTCTTTAGTAGCTTTAAACAAAGATCATCAAAGTGAAGCTCCATCCCTAATTGCACGTCACACAAGACCTGTCTGACATCCATTACAGTTTGTCACTCTGGTGAGTCAGCGAGGGGAACCCTGATGACTCAGTTGGCACAGCTCCATCTTATATAGTTCAAGTTTGTTTCACCAGCCGTCTTCAGTGACAACGTTGCGTAAAAATTACCGGCCGCTGTAAATTTGGACGCTAATTGAGATGTGAAGGTTAAATTATAAAGGTGTGCAAACATAAATATTATTATAAGACTATAAAAGTCAACTACTGGATCATACTGAAGCTTGGTCACCCAATATTGCTTATTTATAGTTAGGTTGCTCCCATGAGCAAACGCCTCCTTCGATCTTTCGCGGGCTCTCGGTTGCCAGTTCTAGAGGAATCTGTCTAGCTCATCGCGCCATCTTCTTCGTGATCTATCTCAACCCTGTCGCACTGTCTCAGGGCATCAACTTTGTGTTACTTTGGTTCACAATTTGTTAGGCATGCAAACGTGTCCTGCCCATTCTAGGTCTTTTTCTGTCTACTTTTCCTGTAAGCAGCAACTGTGGGACACTACTATACTATTATAATATATTAATGCAATAGAATAATTACAGCACAAGTTATTACTAACCTCAATAAATGTGACTCAGTTATTGGCACTTCGATGTATTTGAAAGTTTACAATCTACATTGTAAAATTTATTCCTAGCATAGTTTTTCACACTCTCTGTTATAGCTAGGTTATGTTAACTTACCTTATGTAATAGGAAAGACGACGTATGCAGAGTGCGGTTTGATTAAATTGTCGGTTTCTTAGTGAATATATAGTGAAGCACTCTTTCGACATGTGTGATGTTAGACATGAGATGCAGAGCTCTTCACAACACCAAATATTAGATTCGGATATGCTTGTACCTTGAAAATGTATTCAGACACTTTTTTATTATTTATAGGGTCGTGCTTGACACTATCTCACGTGATGAGTGAGATGGAGCTCAACGCTGTCCACTTTTGATTTAAAACCTAGTAGACTAGTAACTGTCCAGAAACAGATAAGGTAGAGAATTCCACTGCTTAGCTGTACGCTCAAAGAATGTGTTTTCTTTTATTCAGAACTTATTGCTTTATTATTATTGATAACTTTTGTCCATATTTGACTATCATAAGCGATAATTTTATAGCTGTTTGCATAGAAGCCTAGAAGTAAGCCCCAAATTGAAGCTATAGGAAATGCAGACTCAAGCCGGTACTTAACTCTATTCCGTACATATATGCACAATAAAATTTCTGCCGAAACGTTTTGTACGTATGTAGGCATAACCATAAACCGAACCGCTTTATGGTGTTGGCCCATCGCTGTAAAAATTGGTATTTAATGGTTAGAAAGAGAAAGCCTCTAGAGTTGAAGTAGGATGGATTTGTTTTTGTTATATTCCAAAAAGAGGTGTGGATCTGATGAGAATCAATCAGACGTAAAGAAAAAAACACCCATAACCTGTTAGAGTTATTGTGTTGCCAAAGGAAACACGGGGTTAAGGATTTCAATAATAACTATTTATTATCCTTTTCTTTATATAATTGAAAGTGTATTTCAGTAATATTCAAATGTTAGTGGTACTCGTAAAATTCACAATAACGAAACCATTACTTTCATCATTGACACCTATACTAACGTAGGAACAAATATAGTTCAAGTTCATTTCGGAGCTGGTCGGTGACAGCATTGCGTAAAACTTGTAACAATATACACTGTACAGCCGGCGAGTAAATATTTGGAAGAATGGAAGTGTACTGTTTGGCAAGGTCTATGTGTGAATGATTTGTGGCTGACTCATTCTTTGTGTTGGGGATTTGGAAAATGCTGAAAGATAAAAGATGATGATTTTTATTCAGACGTTAATTTATTTATTTAATCTTCATGTACAGTAAGTGGTACGTGGCGGATTTAATGCAACAAGGCATTCTCTACCAGTCAACCTTTGGGTTAAAAAAAACAGATCTGCGGTAGGTGTGCACAATAAATATCAGAAAATAAGATATAATTAAAATAGAATGTATTATAATTTAAACAAGTAACTTATAATAATAAAATACGTACCTATATAAGCTAATATTATAAACTAATAGATACTATGATAAATATCAAATCAGTATAATTAAGAAAACTTAAAATATGATAATTATGACGAAGTCAAAACTAAGAATGAGAAGCAATTGAAAAACAGAGATTAAAATGATGATACTTTAATAATACGCTAACATTTTCACAAAGCTTATTTAGCAAATCAATTTTAAATTATTATCTACAACAGAACTCGTGGATAAACAGGAAGACTAATATACGATAACAATAAATGTTGACAGTAGAGATGAATAATGAACGATGTTGAAAAGAAATATTGAAATCCAGAACATTTTAGACGATTTGTTCGTTAGTCATAATTGAAGGCCAAATACTTACACCTACGCATTTGGACGGAGAAATAGGTAATTGGTTGGTTTACACGCATTATTAACTGTCTGAATTATGGTCGTTCGATAAAAGCCATGTTTTTATTGCCATAAAGTACAAATAGAAGTTATGTCACCCTAGGAATAGGTAATTAGGTCTTATTTCTAGGTATACTAGTATTGTTTAATTCATTAAGGCCCAAGCGAACGCCAACGTTAGCACACCTGGGTGTTGCCACTGTGTGGCAAGCCTGGAGGACACGGTGGAGGTGTGCCCTGCTTGGGAAGAGCATCGCCGTGTCCTCGTGGGGGTGGTCGGCGGCGGCGACCTCTCGCGCCGGGCCTTGGTTCAGGCCATGGTCCGCACCGAAGAGGGATGGCAGGTCCTTCTGCGAAGCAGTAATGCTCGTAAAGGAGGAGGCCGACCGCATAAGGCAAAGGCAACAGCGCCCTCGCCGTACACCGCCGCAGTTAGCACACCTATTATTCTTTAACTGTGTCTGTAATTACAAGATCGAAAGGTTATGTAAGACAAATCCAAAATGCTTGTAAGACCTGGGCTGGAATACTCTGATAGCTCATTGAGGAAAACTCATACTCACCTACGGGGCCTAAATCTAATAAAATAAATCTAAATTATCAGTTTTGTTCGAGCTTTTATTCGAGAAGGCCGTGGGTATGGTCTGGCCACATCTCACCTAAACAAATGGATGATGATCTTCACTCACTGGAAGCTTGCTGTCGCTGTCGAGGTCGATTGCGGTGAAGTTGGTGTGATGATCAGATTCAAAGAAGTTTAAAGAGAGAAGGAACAGTCTATTGCTAAACAGTGAGATAGAAACTAGGCTAAAAACATATCTTGGTAAAGTAGCCATTGGTAATTTTGGCATTTTTAGCGGGTACTAGCGTCACGTCATACAGGCGCGGAAACGTAGGTAGGTATAGAATAATGAAATCTTGAAATTGTTTTTGGTAAAAATGGCTAAATGTAGTATGTTTTATAAAATGTAATAGAACAAAAAATGTTGCTAATGATGTTAGTAATACTGTCTGCAAGGTTGTTGGTGTTTTACAAATAACCCTGTACACCTGTAAAAATTTTGATTTCTATCTCTATCTCTTTTCTTCATTCTGTCAAAGTCTTGTACTACCTACATATATTATTTATTAAATGATCCAAAGCCCTCGACATAGTTTTAAACTCTGTAGAATTCGTGACTTATCTCCTAAATCTGATCGATTTATTTTATCAGAAGATACTTAAAGCCCGTGAAAGAGATTTAATAAAGCTCAAAGGAAAGTTAATTTGATCGATCTTTTATAGTCTTTAGATCTTAACATTCCGCCCATTAAAAAGAGGAAATTGAAAACTGTTTTCGCGAGCTTTTTTTTTAATTAAAATATTTTCGTGGCCCTTATTTGCGGTTCAACAGTTTTTTTCAAAGTAAGTCTCAAACTAGAACAGTTTTCTTCCACACCTCAATGATCTCTTTTGACTATAGGAAAAATATTAATTATCTACATAGGTCATCATAAACAAGGCGTGCTTTCCCTATGTATGCTTAGATCTTTAAAAGTACGCAACGGATTTTGATGCGGTTTATTTTAATAGGTAGAGTGATTCAAGAGGAATGTTTATGTGCATAATACATGCATAATATATTCAATATCAGTACCTGTGCGAAGCTGGGGCGGGTCGCTAGTATTTAATATTTAATAATCATCACTATGTCAACCCTATTTTGTTTAAGCTCTGGTTTTACAAAAAGTTCATTCAGCATTTTTTTAGTATTCTTTTAAGTCTCATAGTCAATTAACATTCATACAAATCAATATATACAGGGAGGGAAAAAAATTGACCACTGGGTGGTCTAGAATCATGTACTGGATCTATGGTATTCGTTTGCGTTAACATGTCAATGACACCCTGTATAAAATGAGAAACTGACTGACTGACATATCAACGCATAGCCGAAACGTCTGGGGCTATTAGAGTGAAATTTTACTCAAGGCTTCCTTTTATGACGTAGGCGAACAGTAAGAAAGGGTTTTACACAATTCACCCCCTAAAGGGATAAAACGCGTGTCCAAAGTTTGTGCAAAAGCCTATTTTCACGCGAGCGAAGCCGCTGGCAGAAGGCTAGTATGCTTATAATTTTTTAAATAATGAAAAAAAATTCAAAAACACATTTTCACATATTTCTCACGGCACAATCAGCCAATAGCCACGATACAATAAATTGTACGTCTTCTACAAATATCAATAGCAAGGAAAGTTTTCATCTATGTTGGGGAGAGAGCGTGCCAAAAACACCTCGTTACTGTTCTCGTTTGTTTCAAGCAAACGTAATATCTTTAGTGGAAATACACCACTGGATGTGGTTCATGTTAACACTGACATTTGAGGGTAGTGGAATTTACTACACGTTGTATATTACTGAGAGGATTCCTCGCTACGAGGAGGAATTCCCTTTGAACTTCTAATTGGAGCTGGGCACCTAGAATTATGCATAAGAGCTTTTGGTGTCTTGTTACTTAAACCGGCTCCTTCGCAGAATGTCCACTTCTCAAAATGTCCACTGGTCGCAAAATGTCCTTTTCTCAGAATGTCTCTTTCGCAAAATGTCTCTTTCGCAGAATGTCCACTTCGCAAAATGTCTCTTTCGCAGAATGTCCACTTCGCAAAATGTCCGTTTCGCATATTGTCCCCTTTTTATTTCTGACTTACTTTAATCATAATTTTACCAACTTAATTGTTATTAACTCGCAATAAACGAAATTTGAACTCTCTTTAATTATCTACAAACCGTCTCTCTTTAATTATCTACAAAACATCTATAATTAAAGAGAGTTCAAATTTCGTTTATTGCGAGTTAATAACAATTAAGTTTGTAAAATTATGATTAAAGTAAGTCAGAAATAAAAAGGGGACAATATGCGAAACGGACATTTTGCGAAGTGGACATTCTGCGAAAGAGACATTTTGCGAAGTGGACATTCTGCGAAAAAGACATTTTGCGAAAGAGACATTCTGAGAAAAGGACATTTTGCGACCAGTGGACATTTTGAGAAGTGGACATTCTGCGAAGGAGCCCTTAAACCTTGTGGATGTAATGTCTGTAAGGCTGTTTTTGGACGTCTATGGATGTGTGGCCTTGTGTCTTGAACTTTATTATAATGTAGATGTATGGTCATCTTCAACTCTGCGAAATTTTTCAAGAGTCATCGCGGGGCGGAAAGAATATTGATGGGTTTTCGTCAAGAAAAATCTGAAAATTCCTCTCACTCCACCTAGAACAGAAGGAGTTATTGTATTTGATTGTTATCCATCCCAAAACAGAGGCATCTCGAATTTTGTTAGCAATCGCTAAAAATCATAAAAAATTTTGATGTTTGATTTCTAATAGCATATTGTTGTGTGACAAAATGAGCAAGCTTCTCATTCATTCATTATATTCTATTGTGCTTTCATTCTTTATAATATACTGTAAAATATTTATCAAAATGTTCTGACTCTGTAATCTTTGGCATCTACAATATTCGATTTCATACATTTTACAAATTTATTCACAAATGTTATAAAATAAAACGAGAACTGAATTAATCCAATTGCATATCAAAAGCTCGCTGTTCACCTGTGAGCGAGGGGAGTTTGTCTGAGGTGTGGTCTCATTACACGCGACTGGTTTTATAGACTGGCCGTTTGTTAACACAATCCAATTGTATTATTATTATTCTCTCTTTATTTATTTTCTATATACATATGATTTTACATTTTTAAATATTTTCTTTAAAAAAACACACATAAAAAAACATTTAAAAATATAAAAAATAGTATTCCGCCGGTGTCGGGAGCAGGGTCCAAGCTACCGGTGGTTAGGGCTCCAGAGACAGGAACCTGCTCACAATACGAGCCGTGTCGAGGAGTACTGCCTTCTGCATCGGGCCCTTGATCCAACCACGCAACGACAGCTTCGACAGATGGTCCTGCTGTGCCTGATGATACTGCTGGACAAAGTCCTCCCTCTATTCTGTCCAGTGTTCTCGGTTTTGAGCCACTTCTTGCCAATTCCTGAGGAAGACATCCAAGTCCAATTGTATTGGTCTAATCAAACCTTTATTTACATTAAGTTGATCGATTTCTTCAGTTTTTTTCTAGATTATGGTGATTGTTTGGTATGTTTTCTAAGTCTTCTATTCTTGGTTTAGCTTCTTAAAACAGTTTTTTTTTATTTGCTCAGTATCTAATATGTTTTCATCTACAATGCTTATTCATGTAGTCTTGAACCAACTCAATCTATTAAGCTGACATACATCGATAGCAAACTACCACTTCATACTTAGATGTTACTAGTATTTCATAATCATCTTCACCTAGTCTTGAAAAAAAGAACAGCTTCTTCAATTTAAAAAAAAAAATATTTAGATATCTCTGAACTTGGTTGCCTTGTATACTTTTTGATGGTTACCACTATTGATTCTGACTTTCAGAAGTTACAACTTTTGGTTAGGAATACAGTGACGATCCTCCCTCAGAATAGTAAGTTCAACATATAATACTACTCCATATAAAATTTCCTCCCTCCTCGCTTCCACTGACGCACTGCCATGTTCCTTTACATTTCGACATAGGCGCGTGTTGTGCGAGGGGTCTTCCAGTCTAGACGGGGGTCGCACAGCGTCCCGATTTACGGCCACAAACGCTTTACTGTCCATTAACTTTGAATACTTGGGCCATGGTGATGGTTTAACACTGCTCTAGTTGAGTTTAAGGTCTTTATCATGTGTTTAAGGGTTATGTATAGATTAGGTATAGTTTTTCGGATTAGATTTAACTTGAAATTTTAAAGGATTTTTTTAATGGTGGAGGGATCATCTAGGATAGGAGGTCAAGTCAAAGGTCAAAGTATTACTGACGAGAACCGCTCCTATATTTCTTCTTTAAATTGCTTTCCGGATTTTCCTTCCAGAAGTCAACCCATGATTGTAATGAGATGAGTACGTACCTTATTTTTTAATTTTAATATTTTGTTTTTTTTTTGCACACATGAGCAAGTTTGTAGGTGTTATGATTCTCTATGTTCTGGCAGTGAAATAGGTGTACAAAATTTCATGCATTACATTATAGCTTTAGTAGATTGAAAATAATTTAAGGTGTCCTATAGTTTGACGACACCACCGGCTAAGCATACTCTTTTTAGCTTCCTAAATATAGTCCGTTTATTGGATACAAATTCTATATCCAGACTTATTTATACAGCTTCGATATTATCGTAAATTCACAAGTACTAAAATATATTCCTAGACTGAAATAACAAAAGGAAATGATATTCACAGCCAAACTATTGAAGCTTAAATTATAGCAGTACTTAAATTAAAGATTGTGTTTAGTAGGAAACCAGTTTGGTATAAATTAGTAACTACCATCACTCTGCTGTGGTATCTATTTGTTGATTTAAAGAAATAATTCACATTCTAGAGATTGTACAGGAATCAGCTGTTTATGCTTTTAGTGGGCAGGGGTATTGATGTGTTATGCGGTTGATGTTGTTCTTGTTAATGGTAAGTCTAGTCTATTCCTCCTTGTTTAGGATCTGATGTAATTTGTTATCATCAGTATTGGCTGATTTTGACAAACTTACATATTTTACTTTCTTATTTTTATTCATAGTAACTGGTCATAGAGACTCTGCAAAAAGGTTTAAGCCTGCTGGGGCCCAAGGTCTCTTTCTGAAAGGAATGTTTGACCACAGTGCGAAGGACAAAGAAGGAACGGGGTGGTGTGTTTAGTCAGTAAGCTGACACTGTTTCCCGCTCCGCCCAATAGCGGGAATCGTCCACCATCAAAAAAAATCATAGTATCTGGTAAAGGAAGAGTGTGAGGAGTGATATGAAAGAAGAGGCAGTTAGTGATAGTGTGACGGGTGACAGGACAGAGGGGAAGAAAAAAACGTGTTGCGCTGACCCCAAGTAGTACTGAATAAGGGCGAGAAGAAGAAGAAGATTGTATTAATAGAAGAAGAAGGAACTGTTAGTCAGTAACTATCTTAAAAGATATTACTTACTCTCTTCAAATAATACTATTACTGCCTAGTGTCACATGCAAACTTAATTCTCATTTGAAATTCCAAATCCTAACTGGATTTCAAATTTCTTAATAAGCTTACTACTGTGGCTTCCCATTACTTTTTTTTAAGCCATTCTAGTATTGAGGTTACGGAAGTACAAATATAAACCGATTAAATTTCAAGATTGAAGTTCTAGAGCATATTCGTAACAAGTTGGTTGTAGTATCATCACAACGATAATGTTTCTCTGTTGGTCGATCTGGATAAATTTTTTGAATATTCATACATAGATATATATTATATAAAAATGGTTTTATATCATATATTTTTATTGTATATTGATTCACATGCTTTTTCTTTCTTTTTATTGCACCTGCCATCATGATTCTCTGCATCACCCAAACGTTGACTGGTACAAAATGCCTTAGGCATTACGTCCGCCTTTGTACTGTTATGTGCATGAAGTGTTAAATAAATAAATAAATACGCATTCCAGTCTATATTTCGAAATATGTGTTAAATAATTAAATAAATACGCATTCCAGTCTATATGTCGAAATATGTGTTAAATAAATAAATAAATACGCATTCCAGTCTATAGTTCGGAATATTAATATCACTGCGAACTTCAAAGCAAGATACATTATCACTACAACATCAATAGGGAAACCTTTCCGAATATATTGCCTTCCAAACTACAACATGATTGAAGTCCCAGAGCCTTTATAGGCCATAATATATCCGACCACCGATGGAGTAACAAACGCGTGTAAATCACTATAATTTATAATGGCAACACCGAGCCTGCGTCAGTGACCTTGACCGTTTGGCGAGAAGCCAGCGCCATTTTGTTTTATCCTGCACTTGTGCATAATATCGAATGCTTTCGCACGATTGTTTATGTGTGGAGTTGCGTAATGAGATGTTTGTGCTTTTTAACGAAGCTCGTGTGTTTTTTTTTCTGCCTTTTAAATTGTATGTTGCATTCAGTAAATTTGTGTTTACTACGTAATGTACTTGCTTTCGTTTTTTCCTCTTTTCATTTCTCTTGTTTTTGTCCCGTTTTTAAGTCCAGCTCGTCCCATTATTTTCGTCTGGGTTGACTGCAATATCACTAGACACCTTCCGAAACTCTCATTAACTATGTGGCTATATTGATTTTGCAAGGAACTACCACTAGCTTCTGACATTTTATAAGTGCCCATTTTAATTTTGACTGATTTTTGATTTTCAACATGGTAAATACCTGTTACATTTTTTTCAGGATTTCACGCTTAGCTTCCATTTAGTTCTACTACTAAACCAAAGACTCCTCAAAATCGTAAACAAAGAAAATAGTTCGCCAAACGTAGGAGTAGAAACAAACCATTCATTTCCACATCAAAGCAGTGAATATACTACAGGACAATAAAACATATGAGCTAGTGCTAATTATTTGGCGCGACGCCAGAGGGCGCTAGTTCCTTTGTGAGTATGTACGAAGTGATGTGTAGACAGACAGGTGTGATAACTCTCCGATAAATTTCTTTTAAGATACATCGAGAGACTGGAACAATTTGCTGGCTGCAGTCTTTCCGTCCGATTATAATTTAGGTGTCTTCAAGGCTAGAGTGAATAGGCTTTTAATAAACTAGTGCGCCTCACCATCAATGATTGCATCACTACTTACCATCAGGAGGGATCGCAGTCAAGCACTAGTTTATTGCAATTTAAAAAAAAAAAAAACAGGCGTACAGGCCTGAAATTTGCCCATGATCCTTGCCCATGCCCATTTGCAAGACTTTTTGAATAAGGTTGTCTTCCCTTAACCATCCATATTGATAGCCACTTTTCAAACTCTTCTTAGCCCCTGATGCATATCAACTTCGATCAGGCAATAATTTTGCAGCAAAGCTGAAACAATAAAACGGTTGTATCTCCTCGAGGTGGACCGGTGGTGGGCTCTTTTCCAACAATTGAAGGCAGTGGTATTTTGAGTCGATTTGGTTCCTTGAAAGTATAGTTTAAAAATCTGCTGTAAGTTATCATTTTGAAAGCTATCTGACTATAAAAATATTCATAAATAGCTTTTGTCAGCGGCTTCGCCCGCGTACATAAAATGTATGTCACTCCGGAGTAAAGCGGCTTTCTATTGTTGCTAAAATTTTTCGGTCCAGTAGTTCCAGAGATTACCTACACTACAAACAAAGAAACAAAAAAAACAAACTCTACCTCTTTATTATATTAGTGTAGAAGTGTAGATAAATCTTTGATATGGCAATACATTTTCTTTAGTTTTCTAGCAGGGCTCTTGAATCTAGATTTGCCCACTTTCTGGCAGTATGCTAACTTTTTTTTTGTATGGTACTGTTGGCTAAATTAAGATACATGTAATTCAGTCTTACACTTCAAAGCAAGGCAAGGTGAAAGTTGCAGAATAAAATAAAAAAAGCAAGTTACGAACGTCATTAGGTATAAATTGTCTCAGGGTCTGTGTGCTTGGGTGTAGCAAACAATAAGCTTATGTTCGTATGACGTCAGGAGGGTGCGGAGACCAAGGTAAGGTGACATGGCGCGGATACCTACAGATACCTACAGATTTATACCTGCTGGGGATCTAGGGCTTGTTAGAGTTGAAGGCAAGTGTGCTGACGTGGCTTTCTTTATATTATGCCATGGTTGTTTTACACTTCTTCGTAGTAACGATGTTTTTTTATATAAGTTACTAGCTTCTGTCAGCGGCTTCGCCGGCGTACATAAAATATAGCCTATGTCACTCAGGAGTAAAGCAGCTTTCTATTGTTGCTGAAATTTTTCCAATCGGACCAGTAGTTCCAGAGATTACCTCCTACAAACAAAAAACCAAACTTTATCTCTTTATTATATTAGTTTAGATTATTTATTTTCACCAGTCCCGATGTTTGTGATCAAATCTTGTGAATTAAATTTGATCCACTTCCCGGTTACTGATTGAACTGAAATTTTTGTATGCATGTCTCAATCAGATGACAATGCAAAATTAATTATGTCGTACAGTTGATCTGATGATGGAACCGGAAGGTGGCCATAGGAAAAGAAATGCCATTAGCAGTTGTTATTGCTTTTTTTATAATTGCAATAAACTAGTGCTTGACTGCGATCCCACCTGATGGTAAGCAGTGATGAATCGTTGTTGCTGTTGACAACTGTTATTGTCATTTGTGTTTTTTTTAAACATTTTTTTTCTACGAGTGCACAAGCGCTAAAGTTGGCAGAGCTTTATTTCAGGCTCGCCAAGTTAGAACAGCCGTATGTAGTTCTCTTAAATAATCCTAAGGAAATGCTATCAGTAAATTAAGTCACAGACTTCCAGTTTCCTCTGATTGTCCAGCGATACAATATCTCGTATATTTGTGCGACCTCGTAACATTGCTATGTTTATTGTTGTGGATTCTTTCCGCTCGTATTTTTTTTTATTTGTTCCAATAGAACATGTTATTCATGAGCTTTTCACGTGGCAGTTTTTTATTTGAATGTTTTTTTTTTAAGTTTTTTTTTTATGGTGGGCAAATATCATCCAATGAATAATCCCCCTCTTGGGCGGAGCGGGAAATAGAGTCAGACTCTTACTGACTAAACGCCCCACCCCATTTCTTCTCTACCTTTCGCATTGGGGAAAGCCTTCTTTTCAGAGGGAAACCCTGGGCCCCAGTAGGCTTCGACTCCCTACGTTTCTTATTGAGGTAGAATATGACCTTGCGTTCTAGGATGGAGCGAGAGAGCCTTTTACAGACTAAAACCACACGTTTCCTTTAGCAAAGTGCAAGCGTTCTAAGACCAAGGGTTTCCTCTTCCAAAATTCCTCGTGGCTATGGTGGGCATTGCTTTGCTGAAATCACTATGATGGTTTGAATCAAAGTTGGCTTCTAATCTGCTTTCTATGAGTAAACATTCTTTTACAGATGTAAACAATGCGAGAGACGTTACTGAGTTTAAATTACCAACAAATATTCCGAAACGTTGACACATTCTTTTGATACAAAACAAAAGTTACTTCGTTACCTAAATTTACATAAAACTCCAAACTGTAATAAACATAAACTCAGTCTAAAATATTTAAACAGGTTAAAGCTAAAATGGTCTAAAATATGTACAATGTTAAATATATATAGTACAGGCGACCTTTATGTAGCCACCCCAAATATCAGCGTAGTCGGCGTGCTGAATAGTTTACGGTCCGCTTGGTCCTACGTTATGGGCTGAAAAACACAGGTGTGGGCACTATGTCATGTGATCGATAGGCTGTGATTTAAAAGAAAGGGTTTTTAACCATTTTTGGATCAGCTTTGAGCTTAAAAATTAAAAAAAGTACTATAAAAGAGATTAGTACTCAAATTGAATTGTCATTTCACAATTGTCAACAGATATTGGTTTTATGCACTCCGAAACCAAAGAAAGTCAATAAAAAAAAATATGATCCAACCATTATCAAAGGCGATTTGTAAAAGCCATAATGTTGCTTCAATCTTAGTACAATTAATGATTTTCTACATCAATTTCACTTCTACTATTTGACTATAGGTGCTCAAGTTTCATCGATCGTTAACGTTTGAAGAGTTCCTTCGATTCCTCATGGATCCGATTATCAGAAATTGAGTTTGAACAAAATAGGGCTAATCTGGAAGCACATCCATCTAAGAAAAGAAAAAAGTTGCAAAAGTGAACTTCTAAGATAACTAACATAAAAAAAAAATAGCTTTGCAACCGAATTGAGAACCTCCTTCTTTTTTTTTTGTTGTTGATTAATTATACTCATGATCAGCAGACCACTTTAAGTTATAAATTGCTGTCACAAGTAGCACCAACTACATTTACTAAAACGTCGCCTACAAAACCATATATCATAACTAACTAAACTCCTGAACAGAAACCCAATCAAACTGCGCAGTCTATTCGCACTAGTGCACACAAATCCGTATTGTTGGAATGTCTCCATATTCCAAGCTGAACTTATTGTACAGCTGTGCTTTGAACTCACGTGCGAGGGATAAGTTAGAGCATTGCATGTTTGTGTCGAGTTGTAGGCAACAATATGTCGCTTGAGTATGTTTGTTAGGTGCGAATAAAGCCTACGCTGAGCTTATGAACGAAAGAAAGAAAAAGTGTTTATTTTGCCCAAAACACGTAACGACGCACGTAACATTACAATCTGTTTTATCTGTTGCACCATAGATACTAGGCTGAAAAGCGATATATACCAGTTGCCCAAAATTACATATTTTATCATCATCATCATCATCATCATCAGCCTCTTAATGTTCCCACTGCAGGGACACAGGCCTCCTCTCTCTAGGAGAGGGAATGGGCCGTAATCCACCACGCGGGCCCAGTGCGGATTGGTGAATGTCACATGTCTTCGAATTTTTGGTTCTAGGACATGCCGGTTTCCTCACGATGTTTTCCTTCACCGTTTTGAGAGCAGTGGTGATGAAATAAATTACACAAAGTAATGCGCCTGGCGGGGTTTGAACCCGCGACCTATGACTCGTAAGTCGGGGCCGTTACCACTCGGCCACCACTGCTCTGGTTTAACTTGGACTCTGATTTTATCATCATCTGTCATAAATTACATTATGGGATCCTATAAACCTTTTTTTTCAAAGCTTTTATTTAGTTTCAACTGTCTCAACGTTTTTTTTTATGTTAGGAAAAATCATCTAATGACGAATCCCGCCCTCGGGTGGAGCGGGAAACAGTGTCAGACTCTTACTGACTAAACGACCTACCCCATTCCTTCTTAGCCTTTATACCAGGGTCGGACCTTTCTTTCAGAAACCGGACCGGGGCCCCTTCTGGCTAGGCTTCTGTCCCGATGTTTGTGATCAAATCGTATAAATTAAATTTGATCCACTTCACGTACCGATTAAGCTTAAATTTTGCATGCATATCGCAATCAGATTACAATGCAAAATTATTATGTCGTGGAGTTGATCTGATGATGGAACCGGAAGGTGGCCATAGGAACTCTGTAATTAAACGATACAACCTCGTTGAATTTGGGCTCGTTTGATTCGTCAGTCGAGTTTTAAATCGCGGGGTCCCCGAATGCGCCAATCGCGTAGCGTTTGCTACTCTTGTTCTATAGCTAATCCCACTCTGTTGTTGGGTGTAAATTCTGTATTATATCGTTAGGTATTTACTTGATATACGAACTTCGAATTGGTGCTCATAGTTTTGGTAGTTAGGTACTCTAAAGTCTTGTAGGGATTTGCCTTTTTTACTTTATATACCTTAGTTTTTGCTAGAAGCTTCGCTCGCGTGATGAAAATAATATATGCCTAAGTATTTACTACATAGTATAAAAACAAAGTCGTTTTTCGCTGTCTGTGCCTATGTATGCTAAGATCTTTAAAACTACGCAATGGTTTTGATGCGGGTTTATTTTAATAGATAGTGATTCACATATTATACGTGCATAATATTTTTAACTTCACCATTGCACTCGTGCAAAGCTGAGGCGGGTCGCTAGTTTATTGATAAAGTAGTAGCATTACATTGAAATACCTGCTGCATCGTCAGTAGACAGAGGAAATGGAAGACCTGTTTATGTTTCATTGTTTTACATGTAGAACATACAACGGGGACACGTCTGTTAGTACGGATAACGTCAACAACTGGTCACATCCCCTTTTGTTAATGTTAGAGGGGTACCCTATTGATGCAGCTGACTGTACCGTTGTTATCATGTGGGCAGAAGTTGGATGTGTGTATTGTCATAGAAGTGAGTTTTTATTATGAATAGGCTCGTGTTTGAGTACTATCTCACCTGATGGGAAGCGATGTTATATCCGACGATGGAGCACGCTTGTCTAGAAGTAATCTTTAATTATATTAACATTATATGTTCTAAAGAAGATGGTTAACAATTATTTCTCTGGGAGACATAATTTGTTAGTAAATTAGTTTTTTAAATCGAATCACTAGTTTTAGAGATGATAGATACGAAGTTACAATTAACTTGATAATAATTATTAGTCTTTTGTAATTTAAGTGATTTTACTTATTGATAGCGTGACGAAAAGGCATAATAGAAAATGTTTTGGAGCGATTGAAATAACATGTGACAAGGTGGATTTAAATACAGGGTACTTTGATTAATTATCTATACTAATATTATAAAGCTGAAGAGTTTGTTTGTTTGTTTGTTTGAACGCGCTAATCTCAGGAACTACTGATTCGAATTGAAAAATTCTTTTTGTGTTGAATAGATCATTTATCGAGGAAGGCTTTAGGCTATATAACATCACGCTGTGACTTATAGGAGCGAAGAAACAATGGAAAATGTCGAAAAAACGGGGAAAAATATTCATCTTTGAGGGCTTCCGTTGCGTGCGCTGCGAAAACGGTAGAAGATACCAAAAAAATATGTACAAAAGAATTATTCCTCTTAAAATGATCTAAAAAAATGTCCGCGACAGTATATGTCTATCCTTTAAGGTTAACTCACTAGAACCGTTTTTATGGAAATCAAATTTGGCCGAAATTAATGCATTATTGCTAATTATTTGTTAGAGTTGTATCAACATAGTAATATTAAACTTTATCCGAATATAAATGTGTTGTTGTTTAAGAGTATGTAATTGTGAACAAAATTGTCTTTGTAATCACTTATTTTCAATGAACATCTTAGAAGATATTACAATTTTAAAATACTCCGATATAAAATTCACACGCGCCGCATGATGTGCAAAATATGACGCTGCGCCTGTCCGGCGGGCGAGGAGAGGGGTTGCTTGCGGGCGGCGCGGTTTTTTTTATGGTAGGTAAAAATCATCTAATGACGAATCCCGCTCTTGGGCGGAGCGGGAAACAGTGTCAGACTCTTACTGACTAAACAACCTACCCCGTTTCTCCCTTGCCTTATTCCCAGAGCCCCGGTATAACGCTTTCGCACCAACCCTCGGCTGCAGGAGGCTTCGACCCTGAAGAGCCCCACAGTTTGCTGACAACACCTTGAGGCGCGCGGGAGCAGTACAGGCCGTCGACGACTTAGTCTCGGTCTGAACTGTTACCAGACAACCGGACGGCGAGTCATTGCTCACCGTCCGCAAGCCAGCGTCTACGGTGGCCGGATATCGGCGGGATCGCGGCGGCGACGGCTACGGCGAGGGCGCTTTTGCCTCCTTTACGAGCATTACTGCTTCGCAGAAGGAGGCGACCGCTTGCCATTTTTCTTCGCTGCGGGCCCTCGCCTGAACCAAGGCCCGGCGCGAGAGGCCACCGCCGCCGATTCTCTTCTCAAGCGGGGCACACCTCCACCGTGTCCTCCGTGCTGACCACACAGTGGCGACACCCGGGCGTCTCTTCCGCACGAATCCGGCGCAGGAATCTCCTGAACTTCCCATGTCCGGTGAGAACCTGCGTCATGTCCTGCGTAATGTCTATCCAACCACGCCTCAAAGAGGGCACTTACCGCCGAGATTATGGCGTGCCCAAGTGGGGGGTGTAGGTCTATGAAGTACTTTTAGATAATTATGTTCTTTTAAAAACTAAATTGTCTAAATTAATAACAGAAATTGACACGGGCAAAGTCGTGGGTAACAGCTATAAAGCTGAGGAGGTTGTTTGCAAAAATAAATATGATGCCCAAAATAACTATTCCACGCGGACGAAGTCGCGGGCACAGCTAGTCATAAAAATAAATTACAATTCAGGCGTAGAAGTCGTAGCGATTACAGAATTTTCGTAGCTGCTACGATAGCACCTCTACGCTATGCTACGGCGTAGCAGTTTGTAGCGATCGTAGCGGTTAGTTGACAAAGCCTTTTGTGAGTCTGTTAATTTCACTTGTTCGGAGAATCAATATTTTATGTTGACCATTATTGAGCTAAGGCTTCGTTAGGTACTTTTAGAGTAATTAGTTCATTTGCTTAAATTTTCCCGGAATGCCAAAATTTCAAATATTTTCCTACCTCAAATAATCCCAACAAAATTACAAATTCATGTAGAAATAGTGCCACATACCTTATTTAAAACATTTTAAACGCCTTTTCTGTATTATTATTTATTACAGCTTCGCACGGGTGCAATGCTGATAATAACGCATAAATTATACATAGAAACCATCCTCTGGAAACACTTTATATATTAAAATAAACAGCATCACAATCCATTGCATAGTTTTAAAGATCTAATCTAAGACAGCGGGAAGCGACTTTGTTTATGCTATTTTTTTAACGCGTTTTTCTTGATAATTTTAACTGAAGTGCGACACGTACTTCCTACCTGAATATCCCATAAACCAAGCTTCGCTAACCTCTCTGTAACCACGATGCAACCCAGTATCAATTAATATTAACGCCCATGCACTGTGTGCCTTATTACGTGAAGGCGGCGAGGCGGACGGCACGCTTTGATCTCAGTAGCTGACACTGACGCGCTGGCCACAACTACTGCGTTATGATCGCCTGGGGACATTGAACTTGGGTTATGTAGGAAGCAGTGGCGTAGCTAGTCCCATAGGGGCCCCATATCAAAACACTAACAGGAGCCTGGCTGAAAAAAAAAGGCGCTTTTTCAATAATAGCTTGGTTTACCCAACGAGACGGTTGTGGATAACGTTTTGCAATTTTTGCCAAGCGCGGGGGACCCCGTATCATTGCTATGGCAGATACAGCAATAAAACTACCTACCTTCTGGTAGCTACGCTTCTGCGTAGCTAGCCCCTGGCAATTTTGTTAGCTGATTTGATTTGTAAACAAAATGAAGAAATTAAAGAATTAATGCATGGTTTGTTTGAAGAAAACTTAACTTTGAATTAAGCTTGCCTATGTACATGAACTTTGTTATCCACATACGTATATTGTAATTTAAAAAAATAATAAAGATGTAAGAAATAATCACTTTGTAAAAGAAACGTGTGTGGAAAATATTGCTGAGAACGGTTTGATTAGCTTAGGTTATCCTAAGCTGAACAACTTGATATTTATTCCCATAACAGATACTGCAGTTATCACCAAGATATAACCAAGAATTTAAAAATTTGTAACACCCGAGTGGAGCTGGGTGGTCGCTAGTTATACATATTTGTGACTTAACAAATATTTACTGTTACAAAATTCGGATCGCACCAATTTTTTAACGCCCATTAATTTTGTCATGAAATTATCCTGTATTTTTATTTACATCATATTACCTAAGTCCGTCGTCATCTGGCCACCTTCCGTCCGAAATTCGCCACTAACGCACCAATAATATGTTTTTATAACTAGTGTGTGTGCACAGTGTCAACGTAAACAGGAACGTAACGTTTATGTTGGCGCCCAGCACGGGACTTATATTTGGACGATTTACGAGCGAGATTTACAGAATAGGTTTAAAATGGAGTGTTGATATGCATAGTTGGGTCAAAATACCCGCAAATTGTAGAGATAAACTGTGGCATAATTCTATTCTACTGTTCTCATCCGACTATATGAAATGGTAATAATATATTTTAATAAATTTTCTGGTTCATAGTTGTACATTACTTAGCTTTGTTTTCTGGCTCCAGACCCGTAATTAAACCGCTTTTATTCTTTAAGCACAGAAAAATACAGTGGCAGCCTTAATTCGTTATGGCATTTTCTACCAGTCAACCTTTTGTGTGCAATTTAAGCATCCTTGCGATCGTCACTTTCTGTCAAGTGAGGTAGCGGTCAAGCATAAACTTTTCAACAATAAAAAAATCACACTCATAGCATAGATTTAAAAAAGGTTTTTTAAAAGTATTTATAAGGATTTCTATAAATTAAAAATTGTAAATACTAGTTTTTTTATTTAATGTACGGAAGCATCATATACTGGTATAGTATTTTTTCTAAGATATTTTAATATGAGTAGAGCTCCCAATTGTTACAGCTGTCTCCCACCTCGTCGCATGTAGTTGGTTCACTATTTGTCATACAATTAATTATGGTATATAAAACTACTCTCATCTTTTAAGACCAAACTACTATCACTCCATTAATTTCTACTCTGTGGTCTTCCGACCTAACGCCTTGACATTGCGTAATGAACGCTTTAAATCGGTCCCAACATTATAGCGACGTATATTATATCGGAGGAATGTGGAACCGAAGAGTTACGAGGTTCGAGTCAATTTGCAGTGAGTCACTCTTGTCTGTAGTGGAGGGTATTTCTGATTTTGACCTCGACTCGCTGTGAGCTGGATTTTATATTTAAACTTATGTGGGAGTGATTGGGGTTCAGTGGTCTTGCATGTGCAATCGTAGTCATCTGCTTGTAGCTGTCCTTTGCTGGACATCCTCCTTCGAACGGACGAATCTCGCACTTGGGTGAAGCGGAAAACAGTGTTAGACTTTTACTGACTAAATAAACTACTCCCTTACTGCCTTGCCTTAATCCCAGAGCCCTGGTGTTACGCTTTCGCATCAACCCTTGGCCGCAAGAGGCGCCAATAACACGTACGAACTATTAATCTTTAATCTACACTAATATAATAAAGAGGCAAAGTTTGTTTTTTTTGTTTTTTTTATTTTTTTGTTTGTAGGAGGTAATCTCGGGAACTACTGGTCCGATTGGAAAAATTTTAGCAACAATAGAAAGCTGCTTCACTTCTGAGTGACATAGGCTATATTTTATGTACGCGGGCGAAGCCGCTGACAAAAGCTAGTATATATAAAAAAAGAGAAACTGATTGACTGACTGATTTTATGACGTAGGCGAACACTGAGAAAGGATTTTCCAAAATTCTTCCCCTAAAGGGTTGAAAGGCGTATCCAAAGTTTGTACGAAAACCTATTTTCACGCGGGCGAAGCCGCTGGCAGAAAGCTAGTACAGTATCAAAAACTACAGACTATTTAGCCAGTTTAATACAATTGTAATTACAAAAGCAGCCACCAAGCCAGTTGTATTTTTGACAGAAACAAGTTTTTGTTTCCGTTCAAAAGTTGGAACTGTTCACCGTTAAAATTGAACTGAAATTTAAATTAGCGAGCCAGCAGTTTCCAACTACATTTATTCGTAAAGGGAAGCTTTATAACTAGTTCTCATTTCTGTAAAACTTGTTGTTTGAAAGCTATTTTATTAAAATTGTTCACTAAAGCATAACTGTGAACTGTACGTAGTCAATTTTAGTAGTTCAGCTTTTTCCAACTATTTCTGGGTCAGAATCCAGTATACAGACTGTAGCTGTATACTAGCATTTTATATGGATTTACTACCTATCTGATTTCCATCATTAATTCAATCGAAAATCATAGTATGTCCTGTATACACATCCTACTAATATTTTAAATGCGAATATTTTATTTACTCTCTCACGCAAAAACTACTGATTGGATTTCAATGAAAGGATAAGGTGAGGGAGAATGTGTTCAGGAATATCCTAGGAGTATGTTTCCTTGGGATGATTATCTCCTACCACGTAATCGTCATAACTCTCTACTACTGTTTCCTGATAGCTTCAACCTCATCATCATCAATTCAGCCGAAAGACGTCCACTGCTGGACATAGGCCTCCCCCAAACGTCGCCACAACGACCGGTCCCGTGCGTCTCGCATCCATCGAATTCCAGCAACCTTGACCAGGTGGTCGCAGCTTCAACCTAGGGGTCTTGTAAGTCAAGATTGGATAGGTTACTTCTAGGCAAGCGTGCTCCACATCATTGCTTACCATCAGTTGAGATTGTGGTCAAACGCGTTTTAGGATTAAAAAAACTCTCAAAACGGTGAAGGAAAACTAAAATTCGAAAACATGTGACATCCACCACAACCCACACTGGGCCGCGATTACGGCCCATTTCCTCTCCAAAGAAGAGGTCTAAGTCCCAACAGAGGGAACATTAAAAGGGTGGATGCTATGCTACACGACCGAAATATGCTCTCAGCATTTAGTAATGTACTAAATCTAGCCAGGTATATAAATAAAGGCCCAAAAAATTTCATCTCATCAAGTGCAGTGACCCGATTTCTATAGAGGACGTTCGTTGCCCCTTTCACCTTTAAACTGACATTTAGGATAGAAAATAAATATTTCAACAAGTCTGTAAAATCTGATTTGTGACTCTTGTTTTCCCTCGTTTTCTTATGATTTATTATTTGTCGCGGCATTTCTTAGGAATTTCTATTTGCTTATTTGGAGTTGTATAATATAGTTGTGCATATTTTTGTACAGCTTTTATATTTGTAAGTATAACAATTATAAAATCTTGCAGTACTTTTTTATATTGTTTTTTCCTTTTCTCCGTTTTACTATTTTGAGTTCTCATGTGTTATATCTCTTTTTTCGCACTACTTTTTCATTAAACATCACTTTGGATTGCGCTAAATGAAGCAACAAGCTTTTAAACCATGCGTGACATTGACGATAGGTGAGTAAGAAAGGCTCACATTAGGTTAAAACTTAAAATATGAATATCTACAGTTAAATTAATTCAATTCAATTCTTTATTGCTTCAACATGTGTTACATAGGATCTCATAAATAGTATTATAAGTGCACATGGACCTCGCCTGTTGATTAAAGCAAATAATCATTCAAATACGTATAGAAACAAAAAATAAATGGTACAAAAATTACTGTCATCAGGTAAGGCTCTAGTCATTCCTTTCTTCGTTTAGGATTCATTTTAACTTTTTGTAATAACCAATAGATTTTTCGACCGTGTCATACAATCAGACTAAGTTATCCATACATTTAAGTCTTGCGTCCCTCTCGTCCCTCTTGGATTACCTCAGTTACAGTACAGGTGAGGATTAAGCTTGCTTGATCGATATTCCTAATAGCAAGTAGCTTAAGATATGCAGGTTAAGTGATAGTACAATAGGAATAGAACAGATATAAACTAAAGAATATATAATTGCGAAAATGCTGCATATTCATGGATTTTTTTATGGTGGGGAAAATTATCGAAGGACGAATCCCGCCCTTGGGAGAAGACAGTGTCACACTTCTATTGACGAAACAACCCACCGTTCCTTTTTGCCTTAGTACCGGAGCCCCGGTGTTCCGATTTCATATCAACCCTTGGCCTCAGAAGGCTTCGACCCTGCTGGGCCCCTACAGTGCATATTAATGGATTACCTATCTACTTGATCATTACGACCTGTGTACAAAATTGAAATTATGACTTCTAGATCCAAGATTATAAAGAGTATTTTACGGTTTGAAAATTTTAACTTACCATAAATAATTGACCAAATATGACCACTTGAGAGCAAGTATGAAAGCCAGTGCTGTACAAAATGGCGGCGAGTGATATGTCGCCGTCCATATGCCAATGAGTTCACCAGACGACGGGTGCGGCGTGCGGCGCCGGCGCAGCATCAAGCGGCTGCTGCGAAGCCTCACCGCTGACAAACTGCAGACAGGTACTTCCATGAATTTAACACCTCAACACTTAACTCCATTTTCAGCCGAAGATTTTTTTTTATAACTATCACACAACGCCATCTAGTCCCAAGTTAAAGTTAAAAAAGTCCAAGCAGAGCTTGTATTATGGGTACTAGACAACTGATAAACGTACTTATATATTTCTAAATACATACTTAACATAGATAAATTACACCCAGACTAAGGACAATTGATCGTGTTCATCACACAAACATTTCTCCTGGGTGGGAACCCACGACCTCCGGCATAGCAGTCAGGGTCCCCCACTGTTGGATAAAGGCCTCCCCCAAGTGTGCATCTCGCATCGATCTTGGCCATCTTCATCTTGACCTTAACCAAGAGATTGGTCCACCTTGTGGGAGACCTTTCAACGCTGCGTCTTCCGGTACGGTGTCGTCAACCCAGAACTTGTCATCACGATCGACCATCTGTTCTGCGAGCAATATGCCCTGCACACTGCCACTTAGCTTTGGCGATTTTTCGACCTTTGACATAAACTTGGTTCACTGGAATCTTCTTTTGCTATGCAGATTTTTGTGCCGAGCTCCCATTATGAGAATGTCACTACTGTTTTTTTTAAGGACCTACTCCATTACCCCTTTTTGGAAAAATATTCATTATGCGTACAGCTAAGGAGAATTTCGGTGTCTGTATTTCCTGTTAAATACAACCTGGGGATCTTTAAGTCAAGTGTGAGTAGGTTCCGAATCAGAATGTCTTTATTGTAGGCTTAGGTTACATACAGATGTTAAAGCTTAATAATCTACTAATTAACTATTTTTTTTGTTTGTAGGGGGTAATCTCTGGAAATACTGGTCCGATAGGAAAAGTTTTAGTAACAATAGAAAGCTGCTTTACTCCTGAGTGACATAGGCTATATTTTATGTACGCGAGCGAAGCCGCTGACAAAAGCTATTTAGAAATAAAACTACTCGTAACATAATTATACTTCCCGTTACCAGGCTACTTTACTAGTCAAACGTAAAGTAGCCTAGTAAATTCCATCAAAAAATCCCTCAATAAAGCTTTCTCTTTTTGAAAACCTCGAAGACACAGAATTCCATTTCTTAGAAGATTTGCTTTCATTCATTTTGTCTCAGATTAGTTGTTCCGTAAACACATTATGAACTAACAAAGCATGCGTAAAACAACGCAAGGTTCTTGTTTACGCGTTGTTCTAGTAAAATTCCGTCCATTCGCACTCGAGCCCACGTGCTTGGGTTTTGTTCCTCAATACCAAGTACCCTCGATAATGCGTATTTAGTTTGATGGTGTTCTGGTATTTCTATTTAGTCATCGTTAATTGTATTGGCATTAAACCTGTTGGAAATTGGGGCTTCTTCCGCATTGATTCATCTTCTTCAATCTATGTGTTTTTGATCTCTCTTCATCACACAGGTCAGGTTTGCTGGAATAAGTCTTTGTATAATATATGGATTTTGTAATCCTCTTTTTTATACTGTATGCAATCATTACATAGTATGAAACAAAGTTGCTTACCGCTGTCACTATGTATGCTTAGATCTTTTAAAGTACGCAACATATTTTGATGCAGTTTTTTTAATAGATAGAGTGATTCACGAGGAAGGTTTATTTGTTTAAAACATTTATAATATATTCAATATCAGTACCCGTGTAAAGCTGGGGCGGGTCGCTAGTAAAGAATAAAACATAAACAAAATGGGCGTGGACCAAGGTTGTGTTAAACAATAAACTGATACAACAAAACTTCAGTATCTCCTATCCCAATATTAAGATCTTCCAGCACTAAGCATCATCAATTTCTTGCTTCTAATCCAATTTATTTGGGTCAGGTGTCATTTTTTACGATATGCATTTTTGTCATACGAACATATTTTTGTCACTGTTTAACAATATATATTTGATACATTTTGTCTCTTTTAACTATAGGCATTTGGATATATTTTTGTCTCTTTTAACAATATGCATTCGTCGTCATATTTTTGGCTTTAGGCTATGAGGTGACCCGATTTTTGTTTCTACCAAATCTTGCCAATTAACCGCATTTTGAAATCGACATCTCCAATATTTCTGTTGACCCAGTCTATAAATAAGCTATTATGACCTACGGCAAAATTATTCCTGTTGAAACTACTGAATAACTAAACCTACATGGGGGTAGAAGAATACCAGGTTTAACCTGTATGAGGTAGACTCAAGGAAACCACAGAAAGAAGGCCTCCATTTGCGGTGTCTGAAATCAGACTGGGGAAGGAGATGATGATCATGACACTAGGATAGTTTTCCACCTATGATACTAGTGGTAGGTATTACAGATGTATGTAGGGTAACTGGTAATTAGATAGATATACCTACTCTTTATTGTAGGTACACCATAAATACAATTTGGTATATTAGGAGCTTAAAATTACTTAAGGTTACAATGGGCGGTCTTATTGCTAAAATATTTTTTTTAAAGACAACCTTTGGATGGATTTGACAGAGGAGAAGGAAGTTTGAGGGGTACTATTAGGCTAGTAATTATCTGCTGGTTTGTTTGTTTGCATTTATGTTTACGTAACTGATCAAAATGTACAGAATTTACAGACATTTTTTCTTGCGATTTCAGGCTTGGTCCCATAGTAAAAGTAGTTTGTTATCATGAATAGAATCACTTGTTTAAGTATCGGTCACTAATTGACAGTCACCAACCATCAAGTATGAAAATAAAGAAACATGAAGAAGGTTTCATCCTTCTTCAGCTACCAGTTACCGGAATTACTCCATATTTCCTACGTTCTTGTCTTGCCAATGCGATATTCCCGCCCCTACAGCTGAAATACGAGCCTGTATCACTGCCTGTTGTGTTTTCATATCACATCACCCCTTGTGTAACTCAAACTCAAAATCGTTTATTTCAAATAGACCATTTACAGGCACTTTTGAAATGTCAAAATTGAAGCTAATTTGCACGTTCCAAGGCGTAGAATGGAGAAGAACGTGCAAGAAACTCCATGGGCACTCTTTTAAATCAAATTTATATATAGCAAAGGAAAGTGCGTGTGTACCCAACCGATGTTGTTTTACGACTGCTTAAGATTTACATCAGCGATATGTTACTGAATTTGTTAGCGTATTTTTGATTGGAAGGGAGCACAGATTGTTTCCTTAATATTTTATGTGTATCAATTTAGCTGTTTGATTCAGCTCCTGATCTCTGTCCGGTTGTGACAGATTGCTGTGCTATTGTAATGTGACGGTGAGGAAAGAGGGACTGCATAAATGTTTTGTACACAAAAACTTGTGCAATTTGACAGAAAAATTTGAATTCGCTGTTTAATGACGAAGATACCAATATATAATAACAATAAATATATAATAATATAGGCCAATAAAGATTTTGACTTTAACCAAACTATTACAGAAACAACGACTTCGATTTTTTTTTATTTACTACTAGCTTTTGTCAGCGGCTTCGCCCGCGTACATAAAATATAGCCTATGTCACTCAGGAGTAAAGTAGCTTTCTATTGTTGCTAAAATTTTTCCAATCGGACCAGTAGTTCCAGAGATTACCCCCTACAAACAAAAAAACATAAAAACAAAAAAACAAACTTTACCTCTTTATTATATTAGTGTAGATAAACTAATGCTTGACTGCGATCCCACCTGATGGTAAGCAGTGATGCAAACGTTGATGGTGAGGCTCATTAGTTTATTAAGAGCCTATTCACTCTAGCCTTGAACATCCAAATTTTAATCGGATGGGAAAACCGCAGCTGGCGAAGATTTAAAGTTATTTTGCACATTTTCCTTTTTTTTACATTGTAGTCGGTTTTTGTTTTTTTACAAGGCAATGTAAAGTATACACTGATCCTTTCCTCAACTTGATTATCTACATAAAAAAACTCAGCGCTCATCCGCCAGACTGAACAATCAGACTTACAAACGAACTGCAGCCCGATCACGTAATGCAATCACAATAGATTTGCTTTCGGAAGCTCAGCACTGGAATGCACCTTTTGTGTTCTGAAAAATCATTTTTGTACATAAATTTCAGCTTGGAAAAATAACAGAAAGAAAAGGTCCACCATTGGCAAGAAGTCTATGTTGCTAATACTAAATATTTTTATTCAGGCCAAATAATGGATATTAACATATCTAAACAATATAATAAATAATATGGCTAATATAATGGCTCTTGGCTATTACGGCCAATGGCTTAATAGCCAAGAGCCTCGACCAACATCTGAGGAGGCTCTCGTTAGGCAGCTGGATCAAGGGCCTGATTCAAAAGGCAGTACTCCTGGACACGGCGCGTATTGTCCGGAGGTTCCTCTCTCAGGAGCCCTGACCACCGGTAGCTTGGACCCTGTTCCCGATGCCGGTGGGCTACTATTTTTTATATTTTTAAATGTTTGTGTGTGATGTTTTTTTTATATAAATATTTAAAAATGTAATGAATATGTAAAATGAATAAATAAACGGAATAATAAATAAAATAGAACAGAATAAATATACAATCATAATAAAACCTAATCAAATCGAATTAAATAAACAAAGTCAATAAATAAAAATTAAAATAAAACTAAACCAAATTATAATTAATAAAAACCAAATCAACCAATAGCGTAAATTTTATTTTTGTTATTTTTTAACGTGTTTTGTGTTTTTTGTAACTTTTGTGTCTGTACTGAATAAATTTATTTCTACTCTATTCTAAAATAAATAAATTAAAATTAAATTCATTAATTAAAAAGAATAAACAGAACTGAAACAAAGTTCTTGACTTATCAGAGAATTTGGTCTAGTCCTTCAATGTATAAACGACGAGGCGAAACGCTTGGTAAAAGTTTTAACAACGTAAGCGATACTCGCCATACGAAGGGTTGTCCGATGGTTGAAAGGAGATGGAGGAATCATGCAATTCCCGCGCACACTCTCAAAAATGCTTCCTGTAAAATACCGAAAGACTAGCTACTCTACGCCTGAGCTCAAAGCTTTGTAGATTGAACTTAACCAAACAACATTAACATTTCTTTCATCATTATCATACCTTACGTAATCCACTTATTTCTTTTTACCTTTCTGCCCTATTTCATCCATTCAAGGGTAGTATTACTATTGTCTAGTTCCATTTTAGCCTTGATCTAATTTATACTCAGATATAATAGTTACGTCAAAGGCTTTCTACACGTGTGCCGTTCCAATTAGACTAGAGACCAGGTTTTAATTAACCGCATTGATGCTGACTGAATGCCGAGTGTATTGAGTGAGGGCTGGCCAAGTTACCATGGGCATCTCGTGTGATAGTCACTTGCAGTACGGCCGGTCTAACTTGGCGAGTCTGAAGTTAAGCTCTGCGAACTTCATCTAATGACGAATCCCGGAGCGGGAAACGATGTCACTCATACTGACTAAACGACCCACCCCATTCCTTCTTAGCTTTCATACAGGGGTCGGACCTTCCTTTTAGAAACCGGACTGGGGCCCCTGTAGGCTTCGGCCCTGCAGTTCCTTGAGGAGCGCGGGGCTTTGCAAACTTTAGCGCTAGTATAAAATTAAGGTTTAAATAAAAATGCCTCTAACAGTTGTTAACAGCAGTAACAACTGCTAATGGTATTATTTTTTTAACCATTTTATTACGAGTGCGTTAAAGTTCGTAGAGCCTAACTTCAGGCACTCCAAGTTTCAACGGCCGTACTGTAAGTGACTTATCACCGCCAGCAATAGACAAGCACGTTCATAAAAACTATTTATCAAAATACAAAAGTCCGCTGCAGCGCTTCATTGGGATTATGTCATTTAACAAAATTCACATTTTACGAACGTAAAACTGCACTAATGTCATCAATGTAAAGGTGAGTGGCCTGCAGATCAACTAAGTCAAGGAAAGTGACTGTACAGTACGTCTAATCTAGTGCGATGCGAGACACGAGACGCCCTTAGCAACTATTATCTTATTTATTTATTTAACAATTTTGTACACACGAAATAATAAAAGAAAAGAAAAGGAACAGCAAGAGTTATCTTATTTTTTTTACACATTAAATAAATAGGTACTTTGTGTAGTAAAAAGTTTAATAATAAATGTTAATGCACACGCTGTTTTGTGGTTGGTAAAAATTAATGAGCGGGAAACAGTGTTTGTTAGACTTTTACTGACTAAAAAACCTGCCTCATTTCTTCCTTGCCTTAGTCCCAGATTAAGGGACTACACAACGGGATGATTTTTACCCAGCATAAAAAAAAAACTTGGCCCTATCTAATAACTATACATTTTGAGAGTCAATTTTGTTTGACACAAGTTAGTACGAAACCACATACTTTGGGCAATCTCATTTCATAGCTCCAACATTATCATCATGCATCTTAGTAGGGGACATTGCATCCAACATAATGTATGTATTCCCTCCAAGGTATGTGACTTGTGGTGAGGGGATGATACAACGCATTGTTATCCTATAGTTATTCATAAGTTTAATCAGGCTATGTGGAATACCATACAAGTCAGGTAAACTATAATGTTGTATACAGAGATTTTATACTTATGGTTTTTTTTATTTTTTATTCATATGTCTATTTTCTGTCTAGTTTAACAAACAACGATCGACATTATTTGATGGTTCAATGAATAACATACTGTAATATTATTTAAATCGAATGTTTTTTGATGATTGTATTGTGTAACTTATCAGTATTGTCTTTCTCTGTTACAGGTAAGTCCATCTATCTTCAAGGATATGTTTCAAAATGTTGCTGATTACGGGTAAGTACTATTTATATTCATATTTAATGAAAAATGTCTATGAAGAACTACGGAAAATATTATCTATTTGCTTTGTAAATTTGTAATACAAAAGTTTCGTACAGCGCCATCTAGTATCACTCTACAGTACTAGCAATTCGAATCCACAGTAATTTTTGTTTCACTACTCGCCGCTAGATGGCGTTACTAGTACTTTGGGTATTTTCAGCTCTAAACTTTTCCTCTCTGAATCATTACCAGATTAAACAAGGAAATGATACTTCAACAACATAATAATAACATTTGAAATATTATTTAAATTGCACTAAAAGATTTAAACATTGATGTTTAGTTCGTAAACAACCGCGTCATCTTTCGTCGGGCTGGAACGGAATTCTGGGAAGTTCGCGCAGCAAACCGCAGTGACGTGCGTTCATTCATAAATTCATGATTGTTGAAAGCGTAGTTTTTTTTGAAATGGGAAATCATCCACGGTGAACATAGAGGGCGTGTACTGGTACTTTATGGTTTCAGTACCACAGTATCCAAAAAATCCCCATGGCCTTAACAGATATCAAACTTATGGTCTTTTTTTTTGAGGCGCTTAGAATCTTGCGCGCTATTACAGACTCGGTTTCGGTCTTCACTGGACGGCTGAACGGCAAGCTAACATTAGTGGTCGTCTGGAAGCCCTTCTACGGGGACAGCCTTGGAATTTTGACTCTAAGGCGTCGTCCTAATTGACAGCGATCGTACGATGATACGATGCGTTCTCGTCGTGCGATGAGTTCAAACATACAGATTTCATCAGAGTGTCCTATTTGAGCCTCGCAAGTAATCGTGCGAGCACATGAAATGCTTAATAACGATCGTACGATGCGTTTGATCGTGCGACCATGCAATCAAAGCAACAGATCTCTTTTGAGTGTCCTAATTGGTTAAATACGCAATGCGTCGACGCGCGAGGGGCGCGGGACGCATCGCACGATAGACATCGCGCGATCTGTTAGGACACCTGTTAGGTCATCGTACGACCACTTTGATCGTGCGATGAAAAACGCATCGCGCCATCGTACGATCGCTCCCAATTAGGACGACGCCTAAGGGTCTTATCACGGTTGCACACGACTCTTGCTGTTCCATTTCGTATTTTTCACGCTTAGAAAGCCAATCTTTTTTATGGTATGTTTATATCTGCCGCGTATTCGCTCGAATGTTCATGTCCTAATATCGAAAATCGTTTCACTTAGTATGGTAATGCGAAGAGGAGAGATGAAACGCATGTTACAAAAAAAGTTCTGAGTTTACACGTACACGTTTTTTTTTGGGATAAGGGTAGGTCGATGATGATGGTTCTTGTCCTGATATCGTATTAAAAACATTGTATTCGGGTTAACGCGATGTTGTCTACATTCGCGGTCAATCACATTGCTATGCGGCTGTGCGTCGCCAAGCATTCGTTTGCACCCAAATTCTTCGTAACGCGAATAAATTCAAATATTCAAATTCAAAGCATTTATTTCAAATAAACCTTTACAGGCACTTTTGAAAAGTCATAAAGTCGGTCTGTCAGGAAAAAAATTACTCTAATTGCAATATTCGCCGAATCCTCATAATGTAACCGCAGCTTTATAATAACTTGTACTCAAATATGTATTTATTATTATGATTTCTCATTGAACCTGTTATTGTGTTCCTGTGTTATTCCCGGAATAGGCAGCTAGGTATAGTCTGGTTCCTCTGACTCATGTCCAATGTTTTGGTTTCGACTAATTGCATGTTTTCAGAAACGTTTCTGTGATCGGCCGTTGGCTTGGTTCAGTTCTGTTGTACTAACTCTGGTTCGTGCTAATGGACTTTGTAGGACGAGATCAATGAATAGTACGAGTTGAAAAGTTTTTCAAGGACAATTTCGATTATTGTTTTCGAGTATATTTTTTTTAAATAGTGAAGCGTCATATTAACTATAAAAAAACTGCCAGCTGGTCTGAATTTTCCACTGTCTGGGTTTGCCCACCTTTTTGGTCGCAGCCAAAAAAGGTCGGCAAATCAGGTCCGCTGGGCCAAGGGTTGATGCGAAAGCTGAACACCGGGGCCCTGGGACTAAGGCAAGAACGGTGGGTTTTTTAGTCAGTAGAAGTCTGACACTGTCTCCCGCTCCGCCTAAGGGCGGGATTCGACATTCGATGATTTTTCCCACCATAAAAAAAAGATCAGGTCCGCTCCACTCTGGACTCCCAATTGCATGTCCATCACTGATGGCGCGACATCCTCCATAAGAACTTTATCTGGCGATAACTTCCGCATTACCGCACTCCGATTAAAACCCGAAAATCAGTTACTAATTTGCCACACATTGTATCTAATTGAAACAACATGTTGCTTGCGTTCCCCTGAGAGTTACATACAGGTGTACCTGCCTACAATACACCAACGTAATACATGTTGAAGTCTCAGGCAATACGGGGAAAGCCTGGTTCCTTCGACGCTGCACAGATATAGACTTCGACCTGTTACTAAGAAAAAACTTAGGAAAAACCCAAAAACACTTTCAATTCGTTTGAATTAACTGATCGTAGGTTATGACGTGATAAATGTAACTGCATTTTTTTGTAAGGTAGGAAAAATTTAACGGAAATATGAAATATCATCTTCCTGGCCTTGATCTGCTATTTGGGGTCGGCGCAACACGTTGTTTTCTTCCATTCTGTCCTGTCACCCGTCACGCTATCACTAATTCCTTTTTCTTATATACCAATTCGCACTCAATCCATTCATCTTTTCTTTTGCCTCTGTCACTCTCCATCCATTCACATACCATACTCACAACTCTTTTAGTAACATGAACGATTCCCTTGCAACTTTTCGGTCACTGGGCGCCATTTTCAAAATTCTTCTATCATCAGACCACAAGACGTACGGTTTTGCGCCACCGTTACATGGTGGCATTCCCTACCGGAGTCTGTGTTTCCTGATAGCTACAACCTAGGGGACTTTAAATCAGAATTAGTTATAGGCAAGCGTGCTCTATCGTCGACCACATTATCGCTTACCATTAGGTGAGATTGTGGTCAAGCGTGAGCCTATCAAATATAAAAAAATTTACCTATTAACTCTAGAATTAAAAACCCTAGGGGTTCCTTATCCATTTCCATCACTCCATCCTCGGCCTCATCATTGCTTACCATCAGGTGAGATAGTAGTCAAACGCAAGCTTATTCACAATATAAGCCAATAAAAACGGTTATGTATGCAGTTTAAAGCACTTACTTAAAATAAAACTCGTAAAGCAAAGCCTCTAGGTTAATAACTGAATGCATGAACGTTGTTTCATTATAATAATTGTCACCGTATCAGCAATAACATCTGCACTGCCTTCAGACCTGATTACACGACGTGTTTACTTTATACGTGTGCGCAGAGCAAGGGTGAATCCATTTAGTGCAGGTGATTTGGATATACATAAGGGAGGAGAGTTGAGGTGGGCACGCTAAAAATTGGAGCCAAGATATAGACAGATATTGAAATTAGGGCCAAGGAAGCCAATTAGGGCCAAGGGTTTGTGTCTGAAAGGAAGGCTCTGGCCCTGGTATGTATGACAATGTAGGAACGGGGTAGGTTGTTTAGTCAGTAAGAGTCTGACGACACTGTTTCCCGCTCCACCCAAGGGCGGGGTTCGTCATTGGATGATTTTTACCTACCATATAAAAACAACGTCGATATTGAAAATTCATCATCATCATCATCTTTTTTTCATTTGATTGCTAACTACTATGTAGCATAGCAAAGCCTTATAATGTTCCCACTGATTGGACTCGAGGCTCCACTCTAGAAGAGGAAATAAGCCGTAATCCACCACGCAGGCCCAGTGCGAGTTGGTGGATGTCACGTGACTTCGAAATTTTTGGTTTTAGGACATACTGGTTTCCTCACGATGTTTTCCTTCACCGTTTTTAGAGCAGTGGTGATGAAATAAATGACACAAAGTAATGCGTCTTACTGTGTTTGAACCCGAGACTTAAGTGGTTGCGACTAAGAATAGAATAGAATAGAATAATACTTTATTGTACACCAAAAAAAGCAACAATTTTACAGAAACTTATATGAATGGGTACAAAGGCGGTCTTATCGCTGACAGCGATATCTACCAGACAACCTTAGGATGCACTGCTCAATGCTTTCTAGAAGGGTAATTCTTCCACAAGAGCTTCAAAAGATTTGTGGGATTACATCATTTTGGAACTGTAATCGGTTAAATAGGGTATGAATGTTTTCATGAAAGGCATGAAGCAATCCCAATCGAGCACAAGGCTTATCATATATAACATTTATCTGTCACTTATCACAACCCGCTTTTTCTTTTTTTTCTTATCACTATACCCGCACCATCTGCTAACGAAATCCTCGCCCGTCCGTACACGACACTCGTGCGCAACTCGGCCATATGTCGCCGTGACGTCACTCGCACCTTGCATACAACATTATCATGCGGTAGGGGTCGTACCGCGGGAATATGCTGACCTTTATGTGAATGTAATGTTAGAATTACTTGATTAGTATGTAAGTTTTTTTAATTGGTCTAGATCTTGGCAGACACACCTGGGAGTTTGAGTAAACAAACGGTTGGACTGCATTTAGTACGGTTTTTTTACTGATTTGAAAGAAAGTTGGTGTTTTTGCAGTATAGGGATATAAATCAATCATTCATCATCATTTCTGTTGGACATATGTTGCATCCATCAGATTTCTGTGGCCCTCACCAGGTCATCTCTATCATCTATCCTACAATTATCTAGTCCCAAGCTAAGCAGAGCTTGTGTTATGGGTACTAGACAACTGATAGACACACTTATATATTTTGGTCCACCTTGTAGGAGGCCTTTCAATGCTGAGTCTTCGGTGGTCGCCAGTCCAAAACCTATCCGTCCCCATCAACCATGTGTTCTGCGAGCAATGTGCTCTGCCCACTGCCACTTAGTTTGGCGATTTTTAGGGCTATGTCAGTAACCTTGGTTCTCCTGCAGATATCTTCATTACTGATACGATCACGCAAGGAGACTCGGAGCATAGCCCTTTACATTGCCCTTTGGGTGACTTTCTTTAGACTGAAAAGTAAAAAGTTAGAAAAAAATCAAAGATATTTTTGCTACAAACGTACTCTTCAACAATACGTAGATCAGTTCTTCTTGACATTTATTTCCTTGCCAATATTATGACAGAGTTTCCTTGAGAAACAGCTGAAATTACGCTATATTTGTTTTCATTCCCAACTCTTAAAACAGATTTCTACTGTGGCATATAAAAATATCAAATTTTTCTTTCATACCGACCTTACAATGTAACAATAAAATCATTATTTCTTTACCAAGGCTTCGTACAGACAAACAATTCTCTGTAGACGTGGAAACAGGTGTTATGCTAAGTGTAAGATTCGGTCGGCAGATGGCGTTGGACAGGTGCACCTCAGATTATTAAAACTATACCGAAAATTCACTTATAACCGTCTTGCTTATGGCACTCACACATGTAGGTACTAAATGTACTTGTATATCTATCTCTCTATATCTATCTTTGAATTTTCGTGAGTGCTTCCCCGTAGTTCCTCTTTAAAAGAGCCGAGTACAGGTTGCTGTAACGCAATAAAATAATTTGCGGGCCGCATTGTTGCGTGTTACATTGTAACACAATTGCGCCCAAGGTGTCTACACTATGGGAATTCTGTTGAATTCCCATAGTGTGCCTTGCGCGCGCGAACAGAGCATTTGATACATGTTCGGTTCATGTTACGTTACAACAGTCCGTACCGTTATTTATTTCATCACCACTACTCTCAAAACGGTAAAGAAAAACATTGTGAGGGAACATGCAGGCATCTTCTAGAATTAAAAATTCGAAGACATGTGACATCCACTAACTCGCACTGCACGTGGTTTTTTTTATGGTAGCTAAAAATCATCCAATGACGAATCCCACTCTTGGGCGGAGCGGGAAACAGTGTTAGACTCTTACTGACTAAACAACCTACCCCGTGCCTTCCTTGCCTTATTTTCGAAGCCCCGGTGTAAAGCTTTCGCACCAATCCTCAGCTCACTGCACGTGGTGGATTACGGCCTATTCCCTCTTCTAGAGAAAAGGCCTGAGTCCTAGCAGTGAGAACATTATAAGGCTGATGCTTTGCTATGCTAAGACATGCTCTGCCTTCTCCGAATATAAGAACAAAAAGCTGGAGAGATGATAATACGAAAAATATCATACATGTGTGAGTGAATGATGCAACGAGCGTATTATAGTCAGGGGCGTAGCGTTCGCCGTATCGGCCGTATCAATTATACTGGGGCCCTGCGGTACAGGGGCCCCGACTTGGGCAAAAATTCGCAACATGTTATCTACAACCGTCTTACAGGGCAGTTAAGCATCTGTAATAAAATACGTTTTCTTTTATACGGGGCCCCCGAAGACTTTTGATACGGGGCCCCTGTGGGATTAGCTACGCCACTGATTATAGTCTCTGTATAGCATTTCAGACAGGTGGTTGCACAGATATCGATGGCGTATTTTTTACTTCATTTTGTGAGCTCGTTGCTAAGAATCTTGTTTGTCTTATTTTTGGCAGGGTGGGGCTGGATTTTAATTTGTGGATCGCACCAGCTGGGAGACGCACAGCTGTGCTGGCTCAATAAATTTAAATAATGCACGGATCTGAAATACGAGGTTCTTGCATGTATTGCAATTGTTGGTAGGTTTTTAGATTTGTTCGATTCTATGTTGTAACCGATGAAGTTTTCTCTCTCTTTGAAGTATGATTTAGTAAGGAAGACGGTTAAAAGTCTTTCTGCCAACCTTAGAAATGGACAAGGGCTGGATGATGATAATTTCCCAATATCAATTGCTAGGGGAAGTTCACACTAAGGTCAATTGAAGAAAATAGGTAGTATTTAGTCTGTAAATGTTAATGCACACTCTCTCGTCCTACTCTAGAGTAGGACAAGGCATTCAATAATTTTCTACTTAAAAAAAAAATGACTGCTTAATCGTTGTAGACCATGTCAGACATAGTAAAGTAGTTAGAAGTTCGAGCGTGGTGCCCTTGAGCAGACGTTTACGCACTTATTACAGTGCCTAATTTGTACACCTGCACTTTAGAGGAACCTAAAAAGGGGCTCAAATATTCTAAGGGAAAATAAAAGAAGCTAGGAGGAAGTGTGTTTCATCTTACCACTAGTACATGTTTTCCTCCTGGAGCCGAGGGTTGGTGTGAAAGCGTTACACCGGGGCTCTAGGACTAAGGTAAGGGAGGAACGGGGTATGTTGTTTAGTCAGTAAGAGTCTGACACTGTTTCCCGCTCCGCCCAAGATGATTTTGCTTACCATAAAAAAAAAAAACATTAGTACATGTTTAAGGAAAACCCTAGGTGACATTTTATAGATTAATCACAAATGCTTCAATCATTCTTACTGTACTAGTAATTAGTTGAGAATGCAGCTGCTGATGATTGGCACGACGTGATTTATTACGTTTCTGGGTTGGCACTGCAACCAAATAGTTGATTAATTTGTGAGCGCACCGCCTTCATTATTTAATTTCTGATGATAACATTATGGACTGTTTAAATTGGTGTTTGGTTATCGACAGATTCTTTTTTATTGTGGGTAAAAGTCATTCAATGTCAAGACCTTGGGCGACTCAACGAATTGTCAGCAAAGAGAGAGGCTAAACTGCAGGGCCGAAGCCTACTGGGGCCCCGGTCCGACTTCTGAAACGAAGTTTCAACCCTGGTATGGAGGCTAAGATAGAACGGGGCGGGTTGTTTAGTCAGTAAGAGTCTGACACTGTTGCTCGCTCTGCCCAAGGGCGCGATTCGTCATTAGATGATTTTTCCCACCATAAAAAAGCCCTTGGGAGGACGAGCGGACGGCCCCCGGAGTGGGAGATATTGTCAGACTTTTACTGACTAAATAACCTTCCCCGTTCCTTCTTCGCCTTAGCTGCAGGGTCCTGATTTTCACTTTCAGATTAGCCATGGTCACAGGAGTGGTCATGGCTAATCTGAAAGTGAAAACGAAACGAAGTGTATATTATATATTTTTAGATGCTACGACACCATGCACTTTCAAACAACCCTGACCTTGATGTAAACAAATCATTAATTTATTATAATCAAAACAATCCCTAGAAGATGAGAACATGAATGAACCACAAAAATGATATAATACATCATTTCGCTCCACCGGTGCGCAGGAGTTGTTTTTTGGGCGCGCGCCAACGAATCTGTACTTGGAATAAACAGCTCTTTACGATTCTTTTGTGAAGGAGTGACGATGTGGTATAGAAATTATTATGATATAATAAGATAATATTTATGGGAAGTGAGAATAGTTTAGCGGAAAGCTTTTGATGGTGACAGTTCGTCTGTTTTTGTCTCTGAATTCTGGTAATCTGTTTTGTTTACTGTGTTCATAAGAAAACAGTCATACAGCGTTGTGATCGACTGCTCATGATGTTTTCTCCGTATTGCACTTCTAACTAAAGTTTCCTCTTTTTAATGGTGGGGAAAAACCATCCAATAGATCCCACCTTTGGGCGGACCGGGAAATAGTGTCAGTCTTTTACTGATTAAACGATCCACCCTGTTCCTTTACCCAGTTCCAGGGCCCTGTTGTTTCTAAGAGGTTTTGACCCTGCTGGGTAAGACTGCTGACAGCTCATTGAGATTTCATTTTCATTCTAGACTCTAAGCCACTCCTTGCCACTTCCTAAGGCGGTGAGATGAGTTAATCTCTTTAGTTCCACCTTGTAGGTGGCGTTCCAACGTATCAACTTCCGTGGTCGTCACTACAAGATCTATCGGACCCACTGATCATCCGTTCTACGAGCAATGTGCCATGCTCACTGCCACTTCAAATTTGACGAATCTGCAGGCTATGTTGGTAACTTTACTTCTGGGGTGGGGATATCTTCATATTTTTTTTTGTCGCAGAAATGCGATAGATGGAAAATGCACAGAACCTTCCGTTGTGACATCACTTGACGTCTTTTGGCTCAAATGATGGTGATGATGATGACTTAATCAGTCTAGTAGCAGTGAGAGCAATGGCAGCCGAGTCGTAACGGCCTACGAGTTGTAGGTTGCGGGTTCAAACCCAGCTAAGCGCATTAGTTTGTGTAATTTATTTCATCGCCACTGCTCTCAAAAACGGTGAAGGAAAACATCGTGAGGAAACCGGCATGTCCTAGAATCAAAAATTCGAAGACATGTGACATCCACCAATCCGTATTGGGTCCGCGTGGTGGATTATGGCCCATTCCCTCTCCTAGAGAGCAGGCCTGTGTCCCAGCAGTGGGAACATTAATAAGGCTGATGATGATGATGAGTCTAGTAGGCAAGTTGTTGACAGTAATACACTGTATATTCCATGACCGATCTCCAATTGTTATGCTAACCTACTATCTTGTACTATGTAGCTAACCACACCGTAAAAATGGCTCGCGCAGCCAACGCGTCGTATCTAAATATAAACTCTCCATGTTTTTGAACAGTTTTCGCTAATTAGCTTATGTATGTAGGTTTATTAGCTGATTGAGAAGCAAAAGTTTTATTGATTTCTTTTGAAGAGGATTCTGGGTTTCGAGAGCTTCATAGAATCGTAGTTTTCAATCAATCGATCAGTCAATCAAAATTATTTATTGTTTCACGTTAATACTGACTTTAGTATGTTAGCCAGTTAATGATAGGTGGTACGTTTATTTTCTATGGGACTACAATTTCGTGCTAGGAAAAGATTGGCATCTTCTTGCTAATTTCTTTAGACCATCAACACTTAAAATGGAAGTAATAATTACTATTTAGTTCTAATGAGTGATCTTAAATAGAAGCAACAACATGCTTCTAAAATACAACAGAAATCGTGTTTACATCTTCAAGTGAACACCCGCAGATGTAAACAAACAGTGACGCTGTCGATGTGATCGAAGTTGATCGTTTCTCAAGTATTTTTCGCAAATTCATCCAATATTTTTCCCCAATAATGATAATCAAGATTCTGCGTATAATGAAAGTCCAAAATTATATGTACGTAGGTAACTCGGCCTTGGAGCATTTCACAAAGACTGCTCGGTCCGAGGAACAATAAAAACGCAGCCGTTCTGACAACCAGTTGGCTGTTAACGGCCTGGCATCTGTTCCTTCATTTTTACAAGTATGTAATTTTACATTTTTTGATCTTGAGTCTTCGGCAAACATAAATTGAATGTTTATTGGTCTTCTAGCTCTGTTTTCGTATACTGTCCACTCCTAGATTCGAGCAAAGCCGAAAAACACCTCCTAAATTCTACTATTAACGACTACTTTGATTGTACCTGATAATTGATTGTAACAAATTTAGCAACATATAGAATTCTCGTTATTTTGTGAATAGATCAATTCGAATGGTACGATAAAATCCATGAGACTTATTGTATTTGATAGGATTTTGTAAGTACCAATTCGTAAAGAAAACTAACAGATTGATTAGAGGCAATAAACCTACTGGCCGCATCTGGTGATCCAATATCGAAAGAGGCCATAAGCTCAGTTGTCAGAATTCAAACCCAAACAACTTAATCCAGGAAAGTGAGCAGAGCTCTGTACTCAAATTATTGGACTAGGAAAAGACGAAGCTACGGATTCGATCTATTCTCTGTCTTCCTTGTCCACAATTACCTAATATATTACTGTCTATCCGACACACAACAGCCAACAGCTGATAACATTATTTATTTACTTTACAAAAGCCAAGGAAGATCTGAGACCACGGGTTGTTATTCAGGAGGTGTGACGTCAGAGTACGACGTACACACAATTCTTTTACATGGTTGCCAAGAATGTGGATAATAATTGGAACTTTAATTAGAAAATAACACGGTCCAATCAATCAACCTTGCTGTGCGTATCGCTTTCGAACCCGAGGTTTTTCTGCCGTCAATCATTAGTTCATCAGCCTCGGAATTCTATACTTGTTGATTGACATGCTGAAAATACATGGGATATTTATCCTAAGACTCATCTTTGTGTTTGTAGTTCTCCGCCTCCTCTTGAACTGCTAGATGTTTTTTCTTAAGTTCATCAATACGTCTTTCATCGTCATCATCATGATTACAGCCGAAAGACGTCTACTGTTGCTATATCGACTGGTCTTGTGCGTCTTGCATTTGCCGGATTCCCGCGACTTGGGAGTCCACCTCTACCTTTGGGAGGCCTTCCAATTTTGCCTCTTCCGGTACGTCGTCACCATTCCAGAACCTTTCATCCCCATCGACTATTTTCTGCGTATATTTTTCAATCAAACGAAATTCCTACTAAAAAGATTTGATGTAGTTAATTTCTGGAGATGTTTTGGGCTATAGTTTTGCGTAATCATATCTTTTTTCAGTAACCTCACTTCACCAAAATCTTGTTTTTCTTTGTACCTGTCAATGGTGGGTAAAAACAGAGAAATCTGTAGGTTAAACCAGAGAACACTGACCAATGAAGACCGAGTGAGTGACAGCTTCATAAATAAGAAGATGTTGATAACTTTGCGGGGGGTACGAGAAACAGATATCACGTGGCGAGATGTGGCTGCGAATGATGCTGGGGAACATGTTGATGATGACTCATTGGCTATTGTAGATCATTGAACGATTTCTTTTGAAAATAGGTCAGTGTCTTCATCTGTTGAAGTTAAGCTAGGTATGTTTTTTGATTGTAAAAACTTAATAGTCTTTATGAGAGATGCACTAGATCTTCTAAGCTTGCCAAAAAGCTTGTTTAATTGTTATCTTTAACTACCAACTTATAAGATAGCTAGTTTTCTGCCAGCGGCTTCGCACGCATGAAAATTTTTGCACAAACTTTGAACTCACGTTTGACCCCCTTTAGGTGGTGAATTTTGGAAAATCCTTTCTTAGTGTTCGCCTACGTTATAAAAGGAAGCCCTGTGCAAAATTTCACGATCCTAGTCCCTGTAGTTTCGGCTGTGCGTTGTTATGTCAGTCAGTTAGTTTCTCATTTTATATATACCTATAGACGATTTGATATACGTATAACGATTTTCATCACCCTCCTCTCCATCCTATTGGTTTGGACTGGACGATGCATATCTTCTGCAACCATATTGTTTTTATCCCATCTTTATAGCGATATCTATGGCGAAATCCTGCATCTAGTAATTCTAAATGAATTTAGATTACCTACATCTAATTGTAAATAAATGTGACTCTTTAAGTAGTAAGCTTCCTCACTATCAATCATAAATAAATTTAATAGAGGCGTGAATAGTAACGCCATATTTTTATCTCAGCGTCGATAAAAATAAAGTGTCAGCGAGCGCTTGATCTTTGTGTGAGTCATGCTTGTTTACACTTCCGCTAACAGCTAATACTGGTCGCTTGCCTATTTGATAACGTTTACTGGGATAAGAAAAGCATTAAGTTCAATAATATGTGCTTTCTGTTCTGTTCCTAGAACCTTTTCTATTAGCTTTACCGCTCAATATCTTGTGTGTTTACCTGTTTATTTTTTATTTTTTTGTTATTCTACACTAATATAATAAAGAGGTAAAGTTTGTTTTTTTGTTCCTTTGTTTTTTTGTTTATAGGAGGTAATCTCTGGAACTACTGGTCCGATTGGAAAATTTTTAGCAATAATAGAAAGCTGCTTTACTCCTGAGTGATATAGGCTATATTTTATGTACGCGGGCGAAGCCGCTGACAAAAGCTAGTAGTTGATATAATGGTGATAGATATGTGTGATTATTTTGACGTTGAATTTCAGTATAATAAGATAATAATTATAATAAAATTATATTGATATTAATTTTACATAAAGAAAACCTATTTTTTTTTTCAATAATATTTCTACACCAGAAGTGGTAGTGTATGGGAAACAATTTTATTATTAACACCTTGTATGTACCATGTAATTAGAAACAAATGAATTACTATTACTATATAATAAAGGCATTTTAATTTGTATCTAGACAAAATCATTTCATTTCATTTCATCTTGGGTATGCCAATTTACTTTTTGTTCCCAGCCTCAAATAAAAACTATCGCCAGCTATCACAGCCTCTCTGACTCACTGAAATTCCCAACTCTAAAGCAAAGCAAAAAAAAAAGCAAAACTATAGCTACTCCATCATATCTAACGTGAGAACTAGCCGAATACAATACCCCCTAATTCAGAGCTAACAAGTTAATATTTCTACCGGGTCACCTTCGAGCCAAGGTCAGGAGCTATCATTAATATCGCTATAGTTTCCCAGGAAAATGTTTATTTTGAAACTGTTGTCATGAGGTTTGTCCTACAAAATCTCTCTGCTATCCAGGATTTGTTTTAATTGAAAGAATTAGCTTTAATGAAATCGTTACATTCTCTGCTAAATGCAGTGTATTACCCTGCTTATATTGTTTACTGATTTTCTCTAAAAAAAGCTATGTAGCAATTTAGTATCTTATTTAGTGAACAAATTGACCATCACAATAAGGTGTCAGTAGATCTTTGACAGTGCTTATAATGTTCCCACTGCTGGTATTAAGGCCTCCTCTTTAGAAAAGGAAGGAATGTAATTACATGAAATTACAAATTTGTATAATATTCTCAAAATAATTTGCCAGTGTTGGTATTGCCCAATAACTTGCTTTTACCTTTATCGATATCCAATTCAAACGAAATAGTGATACGGTTCCACGAAAATAGCAAACAATTTTCGAATAGCACTTGCTATAAACGTATCAGTAAAACTTTCAATAGTTTACACTTTACTACGGATATGCTAATACGAAGCTAAGTTTACAATACACTAATAAATTCAATACATTAGGACCACAATCATTCCTACAACTATTTTATGGGGCTCGTGAAACTGTTTCTGCTTATTCATCCAGGTTTAAGTGCAAAAATATTCGTTGATTACAATATTGGCTTCAATTTCCTCAATAAAAAGTTTCCTCTTAGATCTAAGATAGGTACATTTTTGATCCAGTAAGTCTTTGCTATTTTTTTTTCCAAACATAGATCATATTTTATTCCAGTGGGTTACTAGAACAAAATATGATCTAAGCTCTTACTCTGTATGGCAAGCCTTACTAACATACTTGTTAGACCTAAGAAACATGATGAATCAAAACGCTTATCAGATTTGGCACTGAGAAGAGGGAAAATGTAAATCAACAAATTACAAATCTAAGAAAACCAATCAATCAAACAATACAATTAACTTGGAAGTTCCACAACCTCCTTGGCAGATTGGAAACTAAGAAACCCAGCCTGCAAAAGTCGCAGAAAGCCATAATAGTTGTAACAATGTCTGACGAAACAATGCCGTCTTCCCGAACGCTTAGCATAAGCGTTGTATGCTAAGCGTGTGACCTAGAGCACCCACGCCCTATGCGGTGACTGCTGTGATATCATTCCACATGCAATACAGAAGAAACGAGGATATGCAGAAACATTTTTTTGATAACGTATAAAAATTTCATTTCTTGCCATTTCTTCATCATCACAGGCGACCAATTGGACTTGTGCACTAAGTTCTGAGTTTCTAAATAACCTATGTAAGTCTATCTATATTTATAAAAGGAAAAACTGACTGACATATCAACGCACAGCCAAATCTATTGGGCTTAGGAGCGAGAAATTTTGCTCAAGGCTGCTTTTTATGACGTAGGCGAACATTAAGAAAGGGTTTTTCGAAATTCAGGTCGTAAAGGGATATAATGGGGGTCTAAATTTTGTATGTAGAACCTTACTTTCACAAGGGCGCTGGCTGAAAGCTGGTCTATAATAAAAACATTTTAAATTTCTAAAATTGTTGTAACCTGGATTGTCGTAGTATATTGAGTACAACCAAAAACGATGAATCGTACTAACATTATGTCAAAATTATTAACATTATAACAATATTATAAAGGTTTAGAATGAAAAGAAATGCTGCGCTAATTCTTCATACTTAATAGTATAATGAAGGCAAGGACGTTCGCTGTCAATACATCGTTCGCCTATAAACCTACATGGTCGTGAATTTACATTTCATGTTCTAAATAATAGATAATATCTGCAATGGTACTAAATTAAAATCACAGTCACTTCAGAGAATTGCATTAGGTATTAAAGCATGATTAACGGTACTCTTTATATTATAACAAGTTTCAATCTTAATATAAGTAGCATTACTAATGCAAAAGATTTTATTAATATTCCTCCAAGTTCTAACAACTATTTTACTATTAACTATAGTATATATTTTAGTAAGAGAGGCCCCCTTACTGGTTATGTTATCATTTGCAATGCTGATTCGGTTTTTAAATCTAAAACTCTGTGGTGTATGAATCTGATTTCTTTTTTTATTTGATATAAGCTTGACTACAATCCCACTTGATGGTAAGCCAATGATGATCGTTTTGATGATATCAAAATATTTTTAAATCAACACATCCTCTATCTTTCTATGCTCAGAGTTTTGAACGGAGTTATGCAGGGCACCTCTAGAATTTAGTGGGCTTGTCTCTAATAACAGACATATATATTAACATGACCTGTTTTGCACCTTTCGGTATATCGTCATCCTTTCATTCTTTTGGTCCAAAGTTTGTTTCTAATGTGGCAGTCTACAGGACTATTAGATACATACATTTATTTTTTAAAATTTCTTGTGTTTTTTTTTTGTGTGGGAAGTCATTAAATAGCTTCTGCTGTTGATGGATCTAAAGAGACTGTCAAACTTAAACTGTTTAAAACCCTCCAATATTCCTTTAGATGCCTTGTGTTTTTCTAATCCACGCTCTTTAAACAATCTCGTAGTTATATTCTTGTTATAGTAGGTAGTAATATTGTGATCAGACGTCTAAAGCGTATCTTCATTATCTTCCAGCTCTCCCTATGCTGATAGTTATTGTTTCTTGACTTTCATCACAATAGTCAATTCTATCATCTTTAGCTTTATTATCTTCCTCACAGTCTATTCAAGAATTCTTTGGTTTTTTACTACACGTATAATCATCATTTTTTTGACGTGTAAAAGTGTTATTTACAAAACATATATCATTTATCATTATCATTTATCATCAGCCTTTTCAATGTTTCCACTGCTGGGACACAGGCCTCCTCTCTAGGACACGTATAATAATCCACTTTTAATACTCAATTATTTCTCGTATTTGACTTCTAAAGCAACATTTTCAGGAAACCGAATCGAAATCCCCAATAATAAAAAATCACAAAGCTTGTTTTCATGAATCACAGGAACTAAAAATAAACCGGCGCTTGTGCACCGTACAAACAAAATAATTTGCGTGAGATAAAGGCGTCTGAATCTAAATAATTATCTCGTTACGTTGGTTTAGATCTAGATCAAACGATAGCTTGTAATGCGTAGATGTTTGGCTTGCCTTTGAATAATAACATTATAGTATTGTCAAAGTTAAAGTCAGAAACAGAATGATTTATTTGTAAAACATAGGTGTGCGAGGTATTGCAGTTTGGTAAATTTTCCATGCTTTGCCCAGAGGCGTACAAATATTTATATAATTATAATTTTCCATTAAAATTTTGTCAGACTCAGAGAGTAGTTTAGCTACAAGATTTTTAGAGATTTAGAGTTTCAAAAGTATGTAAAAGAAAAACATATATACCGACTTTTTGGTCTGTGTACGAGTATAATTGTTTTTGTTACGTTAAAGTTGAATGAAAGGGTGAAATATATCATTGGCAGGTTTTGGTAGGTAAAATTATGCATCGTCTTTTGCACTCCGTTAATATACTATACGACGATTCAATCTATCTGATTAAGAAATTGTAGTAAAAAAAATCAAAAGCTCTACTTATATTTTTTTGTATTTATCTATAAAGCCTGAAGCACAGGCATAGGGTAGACAGCGTTTCGTTATTTCACAGGAAGCATTAAAGTGTGCGCGAGATTGGCAGGATTTGATTCCGCCATCTCCTTTCCACTATAAACAATCCGACTTACGCCGAGTATATTCTGTTACGCTGTTGAAACTCTACGGTCCGGACTAAGCATTTCGCCTTGTCTTTTATACCGCGTACATCGAAGGATTATATTTTAGGTATCTTTAAGGCTAGAGTGAATAGTTTCTTAATAAACTAGTGGAAGTCATGAACGAGTTTATACCAATATTTAAAAAAAATCTGTGTCATTTATCTGAAAAGTATAGTTTAACTTCTAACCTGGTTTATTATTACAATCCCTTCTAAGTGTTAGACGTATAAAAAGTAAAGAACGCAAAAAAATTGCTTCTGCGACGTAGTTTTTGCTACTATTTTTTATGCAAGAAGTTTGAACACAAGCTGATTCAAATCATGAAATAATGTAAAATTCGTGCAAAGTTATGTATTTATAATGATTTAGTCAGCATGGTCAAGGTTATTCGCCATATATTTATCTTAGTATTTATTTTTCAGCGTTTTATTCAAAATGTTCTTTGTACAATTACCAAAATTTAAAGCTACAATTGCCATCTTGACTATCATTTCAATTTTTCGTGTTGGTTCCTTTGAATCTTCATATATATTCACTAGCCAATACCCCGCGGCTTCGCCCGCGTGGTATTGGGGTTGGGGTTTCCGGGATAAAAAGTAGCCTATGTCCTATTCCGGAATGCCTATGCCTGTGCCAAATTTCATCCAGACCCGTCCAGCCGTTTTGGCGTGATAAAGTAGTTTTCAGTTCTACTGTATCTATACAAGCATTAAATTTTTAAGTCAGTATTGTCAGTTTTGGAAAATAGTTATGGTTCAATGTAGCCAGGCGATAGTGGCATCTTAATGTTGTCGATTTCTTTAAGTTTAACTTTCTACGTTTTTTTATGGTGGGCAAAAATCGTCCAATGACGAATCCTGCTCTTTTTTTTTTTTTTTTCTAAAATATGTCTTACACTGTTTTTCTGCTCTTGGGCGCGAAAAACAGTGTAAGACTCTTATTGACTAAACCTAACTCCGTTCCTTCTTTGCCTTTCGTTCTGGGGCCAAGCCTTTCTTTCAGAAAGAGACCCTGGGCACCAGTAGGCTTCGACCCTTTTGCAGAGTCCCTACGACCCGCTTAGCTTTGGAAAACCTTTGTCTGAATAGGTTTAGGGTTTGTTTAGATTCGTAAGTAAGCCTCTTGGTTTCAATTGTATTAATTTTGTAGTTTCTTTTGTCGTGATTTGTAAGCTTAAAGATTTTTCTCTGAGTTGATGCTTAGGCCCAGGCATTATTAGCATATTGTAACTGTCATACTATCGGGACACAAAATTAATAGTTGCTAAGCTACATGTAATTAATAGTTGCTATAGAAATGGGTCAGTGACGAAACAGTAAAATCCAACTTACTTCACACTGTGCATTTATCCTTTCTCATTTTCGTAACCATTATTTCCCAATGACTTCACACCAGTTGCTAACCATTTATTTATTTTCTTTTTCCTACCAAAGGCCATTTAAAATTTTGAAGATATGTATATCTATCATAAAAAATATTAATGAGATGTATTATTACACGGCAGTCATATACATATCTATCAAAACATTCCTTCCGGAGTCAGTGTTTCCTGACGGCTACAACCCGGGAATCTTTAAGTCAAGAGTGAATAGGTTACTTCTAGGTAAGCGCGCTCCATCGTCGACTGCATCGTCATTTTCCATCAGGTGGGATAGTGGTCAAGTGCAAACCTATAATCAATAAAACTAAATAAAATAATATAACTCTAGAAAACAGATGAGATTATCTTCCATTCATATACGAACACATCAGAACTAGGATTAGCATCTAAGAGAATTTTGAATACAGAGATTAAGAAGATGGGAAACTGAGCTTGAAGAACGGTACGATTCCCAAAATCAGCAGACAGTTTGTGCCTTCGATTACGACTATAGTTGATTGGAGCAAACATTTGCCAAACTTGTCCTGCATGATCCATAATCATACCATGATCTAGTAATGTCGAAACCAAAATCTTTATTGTAATCCATTGACTCACAACTTAACAGCTACCAAACTATGACATCAGTAAGGAACAAAGAAAGGCGATTTACAAACACTGCAGCATTGTGAACTAATGTTAGAGTGGAGATGTAAGTGACGATGTGATGCTTGTCTACGATATAATGGAGGAATGTGAGGTGATCTGTGGGATCATTTGTCTCTTATTGTTTCATTGGCAGAATGATGTTATGTAGTAAGAATTTTGTGGTTTTCTATAGTTTTTGGGCAGATTGTTCTAGCATGTAGGTGTGAAGATTTAGCAGGTTTCTTTCTGGAAATGAGTTTTCTAGATTCTTTACCTTAAAAGATTTTTTTTACAAAAACTAAAGTTTGTAATTTTCGAAAAACTTTCGCATAGGATCTGTCGTTGTGGCGACGCTTGGGGGAGGTCTATGTCCAACAGTGGACGATTTTCGGCTGAAATGATGATGATGAAGAAATATCTCCTTAGCTTTGTCGAAAATTACAAATTTTTGTTTCAAGTTGTCAAAGTTGCATGTTGATAACTTCTAGCCTATCAATTCTTCCATATACAGCATGGCGTTGTTCCCTCAAATATTATTACATTGAGCTTTATCTTTTAGCAAAAGTACAGCGTTATCCTTGTTTGTTTATAATTTCCTGCTCTCATCTGATTTTCCCTGTTATATTGCGCAGTATTTGAAATTACATTGTTGATGTTGTATGATATTGTGTTCTAGCTTTTGCCTGCGGCTTCGCCCGTTTGATGTTAGCAATATATGGCTACCAGCCGCTTCACCCGCGTCTGTGGTTACTGCTCCGCCCCCATAGGTCATAGCATGATGTTATGTAGCTTATAACCTTCCTCGAAAAATGGACTATCCAACACAAAAAGATTTTTTCCGATCGGACCAGTAGCTCCAGAGATTACCTCCTACAAACAAAAATAAACACTTTATTATATTAGTGTATATTAAAATTCGGCTCTAACGCCTGTTGACTCACAAGATCCTAGTGACAGGTGCCAAGCCTTGTCATCCTGCAAACAATGACGGCAAATACATTGTCTCACTTACATATACCATGTAGATGGTCACAATGTTTAGCAGCTAGATGTCATCGATGACTTCCCTTACTTGTTTGTTGATTCTGAATTAGACAAAAGTGTTGTAGACTTACATGAAACAATTCTATACCAGAACTCGAAGACTAAATTAGCAGATCGATAGAACATAAAGACTAGAAGAAGATTAAAGCTGCGTGAGTGAGTAAATCAGCTGCAAATAAAACTCTAATATCTCATTTTATGTACAAGAATTTGTTTTTTGAGGAACCTGCAGCCATACATACAAAGCGTTTTGGGAACACATTCAATATGTCTACAGCTAAAAAATGGGATTCCCTGCTGAAGTTTGCGTTTCCTGGTAGCTATAACCTAGGGGTCTTTAAGTCAATGGTGAATAGGTTACTTCTAGGCAAGTATGCTCCATCATCGGCCATATCATCGCTTACCATCAGGTGAGATAGTGGTCAAACGGGAGCCTATTCATAACAAAAAAGCTACATTACCTTAGGTTCACTATGGGTATAATAATCTCATTGATAAAAGACAATCTTAAATTCTCCCAACTTCTTTTGGGATTTCTTCAAATTAATGTTTTCTCTTCTCCCGGACTGTCACGAGCTAGAAGGGCCGTGTTAAGCCTTTACTGACTAAAACTTACCTGTGTTCCTTTTGCTCTTGGCGTTCCAGGGCAGTGATTATTCTTGGAGTTCCTTGAGCCTAAGCAAGCGGCAAATATCCTTAACCAACATTGTCACAATGTCAGTGTCACTTACAGTAACATTACTGTAATACGTAAAAAGGTGATTGATCCTGAATGCTAGCTCAAACTTTACCATCCACGAGGACTTGTATTTGTTAGCAATATGTTAATTTTGTGCTAGATCAGGTTCAATGTTCGCTAACAAGTTAATCAGAGATGCAAAAAATTGTGTAGTTGCTGTGTAATGATTGATTATATCACCGCTGATGGCATCATTATTTGCGTTTGATTCTATTATTTTTTTATTGGTTTTACTGTTATTTTGAATGTGTTTTATTTACACCGTCGTTAGAGCATGATCCGTGATTTACAATCACACTAATCTTTATAGATGTAATTCTTCTATATGTGTGTTTGGCACTTAATTCAAAATTTTGTGTGCATGTTAAGAGATGGTCCCTGAACGGTTTGAAAATACAATTGAACCCGATAGGTGGCGTTTGGGTTTCTTTTTTCAGGACATATGTCCAGGCTCGCTTGTTATATAAAGATGGAAACTTGTATTTATGTACGTGTTATAACTTTACGCGCAAATATCTGAACGGCTCTAGATGAAATTTAGCAAGCAATATTTATTTCCGAAATTTAGCGCGAACCTATAATCAATAAAAAAAAGCAAGTAGATATACACATATCTTGGAATAAGATTTAGTAAATATAGACATATCCTGGAATAAGATATAGGCTAATTTTTATCTTGGAAATATAGTCCCTTAGGTTAATTTCCTACTTTCGCTCCAACATAGCCGTTGTCAGGAGTTACTGAATCATACAAGTAGCAGGAAAACGGGTTTCCTTTATTCAATATTATTGATGTTTCCGAGAATATTGTACTTTGAAATTAAAGTGGTTTTAGTATTATTTGGCGAGGATCCATGTCACTGAAGAGTTTTGGTTATGACTCATCTGATTACCTTTCATGGTGTTTTTTAAATATCTTCTTAAAAATTTGTGTGTATTGAAGTAGGTATACCTTATTTTTATAAATAAAAGGAGAAACTGATTGACTGACATCAACGCACAGCCGAAACTACTGGACCTAAGAGCGTGAAATTTTGCACAAGGCTTCCTTTTATGACGTAGGCGAACATGGGTTTTTCAAAATTCAGGACTTAAAGAGATATAATGGGGGTCTAAAGTTTGTATGGTGAACCCTACTTTCATGCGGGTGAAGCCGCTGGCAAAAGGCTAGTTTTTCAATAAGCTATATCACCTGATGGTAAGCAGTGATGCAATTGATGATTGTAAGGCGTGCTAGTTTATTAAGAATCTATTAACTCTAACCTTGAAGTCATCTAAAATATAAACGGACGGAAAAACCGCGGTAGGCAAATTGGTCCAGTCCCTCGATGTACGCGGTATTAACGACGAGGCAAACCTTGTACCTATCAATATAAAAGTAAGTTTAAACAGATAAATCTCTGCTAAAAAACCTAAACCTCTGCTCTAAGAAACGATAGCGATCAATAAAGATTCAAACAGTTATATCATCGAGCTGTTCCCAAAACTACTCCTCCAAGAAATGCTCATATAAATCAATGATTGAGTAAATACGCCCAGATCAGTCAATTTCACGGGAAATTACACTCTCAGCTAGAGGACTTACATAAAAAGTGAATGTTCGGGGAAATTTTAATTTTAAAGTTTTAGAAACTGAGAAATAATGGGACAGGAATAAATACTTCAACCTAATTTAACATATCAGTATATATTATTGAAGACAGAAATGAGCTACATGATGACGCAAATAAATGAAGTTTCAAAGAAAAAATTGAAAGAAATTATGTTTTAGTAGTTGCCGCCGGGATAAAAAGCATGAACATAGTCTAGCTATGTGCCTTTCATCCAAATGGTTTCAGTCGTTCAAGCGATAAGAAGTAACAAATATACACACATTTACAGAAACTTTCGTCTTTACAATATTAGTGTTTAATGTCTTGAATGTTGTTGCGCAGATCTATGCGAGACACAATAGCTTTTCATCGTTTCTTTCCAACTGGCAAGAAACTTTCAATATTCTCACTCTCTCTTGCAGGGATAATTTAGGTGTCTTCAAGTCTAGAGTGAATAGGTTCTTAATAAACTAGTGCGCCTTACCATCAACGATTGCATTACTGCTTACCATCAGGTGGGATTGCAGTCAAGCACTAGGTTATTGCAATTAAAAAAAAAGGTACCATCATAATTGAAAAAAGAGCTTTGCACACGACGTAAGAAATTTAAATAGTTTTCAGACCAAGCACCTTGACCGTATCAGACAAATACTAGAACGTACTAAAAGCGTACATTGCATGCGTTCTTTCAGCTTTTCAACTTGTATTAGTAACAGTACGTCAATGATAGCACTAATATTGTTTTTATATCGCTTCAATGTTCAACACGAAACAATCTTACTTCTTACTAATATTATAAATGCGAAAGTTACGATGTTTATTACTCAATCACGCCAAAACGGCTGGACGGATCTGGACGAAATTTGGCACAGGCATAGGATACACTCCGGAATAGGACATAGGCTACTTTTTATCCCGAAAACCCCAAGCCCAACCCCAATACCACGCGGGCGAAGCCGCGGGCAAAAGCTAGTGATGAATATTTGTCTATCAATTAACCTGATGATAACGAGTTTTGAGCTGTGTATAATACAAGGCAATAGCGCAAGAACGTAACGATAACAATACAGCAATAAAAATACCATATATTAGGCAAAAATTTGCTAGTAAAATACTTAAAAACCGCAACATGCATGAGTCATAAAAACCAAATTCGATATCAAATGTGTTAAAAATACTGGAATAGATGACTACACACCACTCCAGCCTTACCCTTTTTATCCCGGAAACCCCAACCCCAACCCCATACCACGCGGGCGAAGCCGCGGGCAAAAGCTAGTTTAGTTAAATCTTATTCTTCAAAGTTTTCATAGTAAGATTGTTTCATTCGAAAACTTGGGCAGCTGTGTTTACGATTCGTGCAAACCATCAAAATGTAATGGTTTGCAGGGAACGAGCTTCTGAGAGTGGCGCTGGCGCTACGTCACTTGTTGCGAATTGTCTGGTAATGCTGGAATGTACATTACGTACATAGTGTGAGGATCCCGTACGTTATGTTTTTTAATGTTGATAGGTTTTTTTATGGTGGGCAAAAATCATCTAATGACGAATATTGCCCTTGGGCGGAGCGAGAAACAGTGTCAGACTCTTACTGACTTAACACCCCACCCCGTTACTTCTTTGCCCTTCGCACTGGGGTCAAGCCTCCTTTCAGAAAGAGACTCTGGGCCCCAGTAGGCTTCGACCCTTTTGCAGAGTCCCTACGGATATTGTGGATAGGTTTGCACTTGACCACTATTTTATAAAGAGCGAGGGAGAGAAACGCGCTTACCTAGAAGTAACCAATTGACTGTTGATTTAACGATTTCTAAGTTGTAGTTATCAGGAAGGGAGGGAGTTCCACTCCTAAGCTGTACCCATGAATGTGTTCCTAATACGTTTTGTACATAGGCGTGAACTAGCTTATGCCAGCGGCTTTGCCTGCGTGAAAGTCGAATTTCCCCCTTAGGGGATTTTTTTCTAACTAGACCTTGGGCAAAGCGGGAAACAGTGTCAAACTCTTACTGACTAAACGACCCACCTCATTCCTTCTTAGCTCTCATACTCATACGGGGTCAGACCTTCCTTTCAGAAACCGGACCGAGGCCCCAGTCGGCCTGCAGTTGGGCTTCTCCATTTGCTGACAACTCCTTGAGGTACGCGGGAACAGAGCGCGCCGTCGACGACTGACTTGGTCCGGACTGTTACCTAATAATGTTAATATCAATCTTTTGATGTAGGTACGGTTTTTATTCATATTGTGTTTAATATAGGAAGGAAAAAAATATTATTGGAATAATCTTGATGTGCAATAAGGGACGCTAGTTCTTCTTTTGTTCGCTCAAACTGCCCCTTAAGCTATACGCCTCTGTTAATTTCTGGTTTAGTTACCTACTTGTACTTACAGATTTCATAGCAATAACCGAATCTCAGTACCAAGAAACAGTGCTGCAACACCGTTTTCCTTACAATCTCTCACTACCGTAGGAAGTGTTCTCAGAACAATATTTAATGGGAAATTAATGCTTGTGTTAAACGCCAAGATTTTCAGAATACATGTCAATGTTTACGTTACACGGTCGGCAACTCCGGGGTGATTCGAGAAATTTGTAATCTGTGAGAGGTTGCTGAGAGATGACTTACACGCTTCGGAAGTTGGTAGAAAAATTGGCAGAACTCTACGTGTTGAAGATTTTAAAGGTCGGGTAAAAGTTTAAAAAAATTAGAAAGTGTTATTAGAAAGGTGGGGATAATATAGGTGTACCTGTACAGGAACAAATAGGATAGGTGACCGAAGATCTGGAAGGTCGCGTGAAGAGAATAGCACTCGACCATTAGCAATATCAGTCCATCGAAAGTGTTACGAAAATAAAAAACATAGATAGACTGAAGGAAGTTGATTTTTTGAGTCGGATTCCGATCCCGATTACCTGCCACAGTAGGCGCGGCCTTGCAGACGACGAGCAAAGGGTAGCTCGCCGTCCGGTCGTTTGGTAACAAGCTAGACCAAGCCCAACTCATCGAAGGCGTGCTCAAAGAGTTGTCAGCAAAAAAGGGTGGAAACCAACTGGGGCCCAGGATCTCTCTCTGAAAAGAAGGTTTGGCCCCAGTGCGAAAGGCCAGAAAGGAACGTAATCCAGTCAAAATAGACATTCCAGTTTGCATTAATTCCCAACAAGCTGGATTTTTGTGCAGGCCTTGAATACGTCATTACAAATGATGTGTCAAAAGTCCCCATCGATCCCGCTTGTGCGTTGTTTTTTATTCGAGGTCAAAGGTCACGAATTTGTGTTTTTTGCGTATATCTCTGAAACAATAAGAGCTATCGAAATATGGTTCAGACGAAAAATGTAGATCGTAAAATTATCTACTAAAAAGATCTCAACACTTCTCTTCTACAAAGCATCGCTTTCGAGATATCGTGACTTTAGACCGCAGGAAAGTCGTATTTTCGAGTATATGCACACATTTCCGCACCACTTCTGAGGTAGTGTACACGGCGCTTTTTAAGTAACGTGGTTTCCGCAGTAGGAACACTCCACAATATAAGTTGAGTTTTGTGAAAAATACAAGAAACAATAAGAGAGTGCAGTTATCTTGTCTCCCTCCAACATCTGCTTCTGCTTATCAACACTTGTTTCGTGTGTTCTACCAAGTGCAAGTGTGGCTAGGCAATAATCTAAATCCTGAAGATTGGGGTTGGAAATTGATGAATAATAGTTTGGAGCCAATCCATACTTTACTGCCATCTGCTCCTGAAAAATTACTCAATACAATTTTTTGTAATTGAATTAAACAAAAAAGGCTGCACAAACAATTGCGGGTGCAGAAAAGTTGGATTGTATTGTTCATCGGTATGTACCAATTACGTATGTATGCATACTCGAAAATACGACTGCCTGCGGTCTAAAGTTACGATATCTCGAAAGCGATGCTTTGTAGAAGAGAAGTGTTGAGATCTTTTTTGTAGACAATTTTACGATCTACAAACTTTGTCTGAACCATTTTTCGATAGCTCTCGTTGTTTCAGAGATATACGCAAAAAACGCAAATTCGTGACCTTTGACCTCGAATAAAAAACAACGCACAAGCGGGATCGATGGGGACTTTTGACATATCATTTGTAATGACGTATTCAAGGCCTGCACAAAAATCCAGCTTGTTGGGAATTAATGCAAACTGAAATCATAATTTAGTCTATTTTGACTGGACTAACGGGGTGGGGTGTTTAGTTAGTAAGAGTCTGACACTTTCTTGCTCCGCCCAAGAGTGGGATTCGTCATTGGATGATTTTTTCACACCATAAAAAAGAAACCTCAAAACTATTTCTTGATTTAAGAATTTATATTATCTTTCTTTTGCTTTTGACGCTGCTTTCTTAAATTGAGAGATGACAAATTTTTGCTCCCAGGTAGGTACGTCAACTAAATTTTAAATGGACGTTTAACAATGCACGTATGTTTCATGCACTAGTCATTGTTGTTTTAAGTACGTCAGATAGGGTTTTCCTTAGCTCTTATGTCGTAAGTGTTTTGAAAACTGCAGTGTACGTACTTACGATGACGTTTACAAGGAAAACGTCATTATTAACAATAGTAAATGCATCAGCTATCATTAATTTGTTGTTTTAATATTCCTTCCTATGAAAATGCACATATCAAAGTTAAGTTAATTATTTACTAGCTTTTGTCAGCGGCTTCGCCCGCGTACATAAAATATGCCTATGTCACTCCGGAGTTTAGCAGCTTTCTATTGATGTTATAATATTTCCAATCGGACCAGTAGTTCCAGAGATTACCTCCTACAAACAAAAAAACAAACTTTACCTCTTTATTATATTAGTGTAGATAAACATTTATTTATAACCTTCGACCCGCCCCAGCTTTACGCACGAGTGCAATGGTAAAATAAATATTTTATGCATAGGTACATATAAATCATCATTACTATATCTTAAAAAAAAACCGCATGAAAATCCATTTCGGTTTTTTTTTATTTAAGTACTATAAACTAATGCTTGAATGCGATACCACCTGATGGTAAGCAGTGATGCAAGGTTTTAAAGATCTAAGCATACATAGGAACAGACAGTGGGAAGCCACTTTGTTTTATACTTACCAGTAGTTCCCAAACTTATTTTTCTCGTGGACCATTTTTAAAATTTTATTGGTTTCGGTGGACCCCCTGCTGCTACATTTCTACCACATTCTTAAAGTCGCCAAAAAATAAAAAATGTGTCGCTTCGGAGTTCTGTCCCTTTACAGGGTGTATCTGTGAACATTTACGAGTACATCTCTTCAACCACATGTTCTACCAACCATTTTGAACAACATTTGTTCTATGGCTTTTCGAAATTCGCGTAAAAAAATTTCAACTTTCATACAAAGTCGGTCACGTAACTTAGTAATTTTGTATGGGGAGTTGAAAAAATTTCTGACGATCTGTAAATGAAATTGTACTTAATATCGAATACGCAAGTTTGTACAAGTAACAGTCACTTGCCTTATTAAAATATTATCTGCTTAGTTAGGTACTTATAACAATGTAGGTAGGCCCTTATAAAAACTAAGCTTTCATTTTTGCTCTTAACTATCAAAAGCAGATTCGTGGACCCCCATTAAAATCTTTTGGACCCCCATTTTTTATTCACGCCTACATTGACCCCCAGCAAGTCTCCCGTAGACCCCTGGGGGTCCACCTGGACCACTTTGGGAATCACTGTTTTATACTATGTAGTGTTATGAGATAATACAGCGTTTATTTTTAATAGTACCTACGTACGTTTTTAAATTCTACTCAAGTCTTGATTTTAAATAAGTTATTTATTTATTTTATATAAAATAGCGCTTGCTATTCAGTTATTACCGTACGATGTCTACCCTAAATACACTTCTCATCAAAAAAATCGAAACACCTTGCAAGTTTACGTTTTGTCAGGATTATCAGAAAAATGTGTACATTTAGGAATAAATGTTAAATGTCGTTTAATAGTGAGTAATATGAGCTTATCAAATCTTAATGTTAATGTTCTAAATTTAAATGAATTTTTCATAGGTTTCGTATTTTGTTAAATGAGTCATTTTTATTCCGTATGGAGTATAAAGGAAATGGATAAAACAACACACGTAAATGAAAAAAAAAGCTAAAAAACGTTTATTTAATAACTTGTATTCCCTCCCCGAGCTCTAATTACTGCTTCCATACGGTTCTTCATCGATCGGATGAGAGTCACGATCACATGCTGTGGTATATTGTCCCATTCCTCTTGGATTGCATCTTGCAGCTGGCTAAGTGTTTCTGGGGCAGGATCTCTTGCTCGAATTCGTCTCTTTAATTCATCCCATAGATGTTCAATGGGATTCATGTCCGGGCTTCTTGCTGGCCATTCCATAATAGAGATATCGACTTCGTTAAGATAATCTCGTACGACGCCCGCGGTGTGAGCCCTAGCATTGTCGTGCATGAATATGAAGCCGTTGCCAATAAAATGTGCATAGGGCATCACATGAGGCTCGAGACACTCTTCGACGTACCGATGACAGTTTAGTGCAGGCAGACGTGGCCCAGACACGAAAGCAAGCTCTGTCTTACCGTCGGCGCTGATTCCTCCCCAAACCGTCCACGAACCGCCACCATAGCTGACCTTTTCTTCAATGCAGCATTGTGCATAGCGTTCTCCGTCTCTTCTGTAGACCTTGTTCCTTCCGTCGTTACCATACAGCATAATTTTACACTCATCAGAAAAGAGAACTTTGCTCCACTGTAGGTATGACCAATTTAGGTGCTCACGTGCAAAGTTAAGGCGCGCTCTTCGATGGTCTGCAGTTAATTTCGGCCCATTTGCTGGCTTATGCGGTACCAGTCCACGATCCTTCAACATTCTTCTAATTGTAGAGTCACTTACAGCCACCCTTCGTACAACACGAAGCCGCTGCTGCAGTTGAAAAGCGTTAAGGCGTCGATTTCTTAAAGAAGTTGTTACAATAAATCGATCATCTCGCTCAGAAGTGACCCGATTCCTGCCAGATCCTGAACGGCGCGTGAACAAACCAGTCTCCCGATAACGTTTATAGACTCTATGAACAGATGACAGGCTTAGATGCAGTCTTGCAGCCACAACACGCTGACTAAGGCCAGAATCCAGCAATGCCACAACTTGGGCGGCTTCTGTGGGCGAAGTATCCATACGTTTTAGAAAAAAAACCTTTTTTCAGACGTCCCAAAGTCACAGTATTGAAATAAAAAACAAAAAGTTTAAGGATAGGCGCCAATTTTTAGTTTTTAAACGCTAAATGTACTCCAACCCTAAACACACATTTGTCTCAAAACAGTGATTCATTTCGTTTATAAGATAAACAAATGAAATTCTAATTTTGAATTTAGAATTTTCGCTTATTACTGTAATGGCCAAACTGCCAGCTATAATATATGTATTTTTTTTCATCGTATGAATTCTTTTTTGTGTTAAATTCGGACAGAAACAATGAAAACGGAAGTGTTTCGATTTTTTTGATGAGAAGTTTATAATCAAAAGCAACAGTGTTTCATTGCCCCTATAATGAGGGAACCTGCATTCCCTATAAGCATATGCACCTACATATATATGTATGTAGACCAGTAGGGTAGGGTTTATAACGACCACGCGATGACGTCATCCTCAAATTCCCCACACACAGTAATTGGAACCTCCGCCAAGCTACGCACTTCGGTTTTTGGTTGCTTGGATCATTTATTCAAAGAATTTTTCGGTTTCGAATTCGACTCATAAAATCGTATTTATGGACGCCTAGTAATCTTGGTAATCTATTACATGTGCCTATACTGGTTTATGATTTGTTGATTTGTTTTTAGTTCACAATTCTCCTATGACTGCTCTTGCTCTGTGATGGAGCGGAGGGTGTGTCAGGCTTTTACCGGCTATAACCACATCTTTGTTTCTTTTTTGCTTTAACGTTCCAGGACGGCTTTACCCTTTAGGACCATGGTCCTATCAGGCTTCGACCCTTCGTAGATAACTCTTTGAGACGCGCGTAAATTGCTCCGTGTCGTCGACGACTCGGACTCTGTCCAGACGGTTAGCGGACAAACGGACGGCGAGCTACCCATTGCTCGTCGTCTGCAAACCTGCGTCTACCGCAGCTGGTAGTAAGGATCGGAGTTTCAGCGGCTGGAGCATGAGGACGTTCGCTTCCTCACGAAGAACTTCCTTGCGTTGTCGTTAAAACGGCCATTGTGAAAAAATATGACTTCTTAGAGTTTCTCATTTTGTTTGAATCTTTTAATTGTATCAAATTTTAGTGATTTCACTTTTCCTTAGTACACAATTTCCTCTGTTTGACTTGTCAAAGTGTAGATCAATCAACACCCCATCATCCTCACTACCGCTGACACTATCAAGCGCACATTGGTCACACATTCTTGGCACCTCGTCTACAGGTAGTTCCACTTGTCAAGTCCAAGGTTCGCGACCAGTTGACCACAATTACTTGTCACTAATTGGATAACTATTAAAGGATTGGTATTTGGCAGTTATGACGAGAAGTTTTTCGACATTCTTTAAATATTTGTTTCAAGTTTTCGTTTTTGTTTCGTTTGGAGGGCATCTTTGTTGATATTCAAGTAGACATCCCCCATACATGACCTATGTATGGGGGATGTCTACATACAAAGCATTTTGGGAATACATTTATTGTACGTATAGCTAAGGAGTGGAATTCCCTGCCGGAGTCTACCTATTTCCTGATAGCTAGAACCTAGGGGTCTTTAAATCAAGAATGAATGGGTTACTTCTAGGTAAGCGTATTCCATCGTTGACTACATCATTGCTTACCATCAGGTGAGATAGTGGTCAAACGCGAACTTATCAATAATATAATAATAAAATCCTTCGATATTTGTTTTCCCATTATTTTATAAACTCTTCCAAACTATGTTTATACATTTGAAACATTTAGTTGATAATTGTTTTCAATTCATAAGTCCATCAACCAAATCTTCTGGCTTCTTCATAAACTGTTATAAAATCCTAGACAATTATTTCAATCAATAAATTACCTTCAAAAGATCAGCTTTTAACAATACCTGAACTTTAAACAAAGGGAGCTTTATTCATAACTTTGGATTTATTGAAACAATAAATATCGAACGTATCAAAGGACGCCAAACAAATGTTGTTGTACTAACTAAACTGTGAAACCCGCTCTAGTTGTAACAATCAAACAACATAATGTTCAAACCATGGAATTTGGCGGACACAGGCTCCTTTTCGCCATATGTTGACCCTGAATACACCGACTCACTCACACTAACTAAACTCTCCTCAGCAGTTCTAAAAAGCACTTTATTAACATGCAGTTAAAACGTAATTTTGAACTGCGAAAAACGTGAGTTAGCGCTATTGTTAATTGAGCGGTTCGAATGCTTGAGAATAATGGCGTCTCGTTCTAATGTGCGTTTTGTTTTATTGCTCTCTCGTTTTGCTAACCATTCAGTTTGAAGTGCACAGGTGCATCGTACGTCCGTCTCGCTCGCTCCCCTTGTTTATATCCGTGCGCTCGCGGTCAGTCTCCCGATGGGATCGGTGTGTTACTGACGTATTGCTACAAGCGCGTAACTCAGCTTTTTTAGAAAGTGGATGTGTTAGTGTTTTTTTTTTTTTTTCAAAGAAATTCTGTGATGGCAATGACATCGTGTCTTAATGTCAGTGTAGTGTTGTGCATCAGGTGTTAGTGACGTTCTTGGCATTTCGTTGTTTCCTTTTGGATATCCTTTTGTTCGGAAACGTGAGCTCCGGCTTGTGAGCGTATGCTACGGTTTGTTTCTTTTTTAAACTACGATTTAAAAAAAAATGGAGATTGTTACCAATGAGTTGTGTAATTAAAATTATTATAACAAATGTTTTTTATAGAAAAAAAGAGGTTTGATAACAGAACAAAACTTTTTATAAAGTTTGTTCTTGAACTTGATTCCTCAGAAATTACACTGACATCATGATTATTATTATGGTGAATGACAACATTGCAAGCAAATAACACCCAAAGAGGGTATGACTAAAATTATTAAAATTACATCTTCCTAAAATTAAATATTACCCTTAATAAGGCTTCCCGAAACGGTCAATTGCGATTGACTAAGTTTACGAGAATGACGACTTCTGCGATTTTATTGACGATTACTGAAATCGCTTAAAGGAAACGATCACTTTTTGTCTTAATATTGTCATTCGCAATCAATCTCATATTAATATTGTGAATCGCAATTGACCGTTTCGGGGTCCCTACAGTCCAAGCGCTCTAAAAAGAGTTACTCCATATGAATAAAATTCTAAATGACGTCAAACAATTCATGTGGTAAACTCGCAAATACCAGCACAGAAGGAACACGGTAAAACATATTTGTTTCATTGTTTATACAAATGTTCTGTAACATGACTGACCGTCACTCTTTTTATTTAAAAGTTATGACACTATACATCGAGGAATGTCTACCGAATGTTTGCATTGGCTAGAATTTTAGATGAGCGAATTTAATCTAGGTTAAATGCTTTGAAAAAAATATAAACATTCTCCAATTTATGATATATGATAGTTGGGTTTTGGGTGCTATAGTATTCAGGTCACTTGCTCGAGATTTAACTAGATAACATTTAACTGATGGAGGCATACTTGGACATCCAGTTTCTGAGAGACCAATCAACGTAAAAATCAACTAACTAGGCGTCAAATCTCTTGTCAAGTGTCAATTGATTTGCTTATAACATGATCAGCGACTTTGATTTGATGATCAACTAACATGATGACACCTAACACGCTACTACCACATTTCAAATGCCATGCCATAGATTAGTTAATTTTTCTCTAGGCATCATTTCAGCAATACAAATTAATTTAGCACAGCTGTTAATTTAACAGTTGTGTGACAAATTGGTCAGGCTATCAGAATCTCTGAGCTGCAAAAACTTCTAGAACCATTAGAATCCAGGTGCCATATTCAGGTCGTTACTTCTATCTGCCAGGGGTCGTCCCCCACGACGTGAATTTGCTAGCTGAACTTATCAGTTTTCACGAATAGATCTGACCTCGCCAACCTAATTATTAGATAATGCGGATATCCTAATTCCTCATATTAGCAAATGATTCATAGACATCATGGGTGGTTAGAGACCCGAAAATTTGCCAGTCTTATTATGGAATCCAGGAACTGTGTTGTGGAGACCAGAATGGTAGTCACTCCATTGAAAGTAGCCACATTCTGGTGAACTGAGCTGACCCTACCATTTACCATAGTTAGGAAAAGACTAAGCAGAATAGATTTCACCGAATCTGATACATAATATCGGAATTTTTTGTCGATAAAGTATCTATTATTGCAAATAGGGGATTGTTTGGGGCTGCAGGGTTAAAAGTTTAAGATTATGTTAGTAAAAGACAGACAGACTTTGTCCGTCAGGAGCATATACATATTAAATCAATATAAAAACTTAATAGATTGGTTTCGTTGGTCACTTGATATATTTTAAATTCTCTTAATTATAATGATTTGACATTTATTTTAGTATTTATTAGTTAGTAATTTTGACATACCTAAATAAGTATTTTATTATTATAAGCCACTTAATTTAAACTTTCGATGTTGTAATTACAGACACAATTGAAGAACAATAGGTTTGCGAACACTGGCGTTCGCTTGGGGCATAATGAATTAATGGCTCTTCAACCTATTTATAACATCTTAAATTAATTAAACCTACCACAGTGTTATCTCTTTTAACCCAAAGGTTGACTGGTAAAGAATGCCTTGTTGCAGTAAGTCTTAAAGTTAATGCCTATGTGCCATTACTGTACAAGTGTACATGACGTCCATATATCTGATAAATGTTACTACAAACCTAGATACACCATGCCACCACATGATCCACTCTGAGAATATTTTCACGTTCCTCCGGAGAAGCCATTAGTTTACAAACCAGTCGATGGCTTCAAACTATTTCTCAATCGCATGGGAACCCGGCTCTCTTGATGTCTCGTGTAATTTATGTTCGTTAAAATAATCGAATGGGCTTGTAATGGAATCCGAGATGACGAAAAGATAGGATATATGGATATTTTTACAGGTTTTCTGTTCAAAATTTTGAGGGAAAGTTTATATTCCCTAACTATAATAATATATATTTATATATAATAATAATATGTCCACAACTATCACACAACGCCATCTAGTCCCAAGTTAAGCAGAGCTTGTGTTATGGGTACTAGACAACTGATAAACATACTTATATATTTCTAAGTACATACATATTATAGATAAATTTCACCCAGACATAGAACAAATGATCGTGCTCATCACACAGACATTTGTCCTGGGTGGGAATCGAACCCACTACCTCCCGCATAGCAGTCAGGGTCACTAACTACTAGACTGACAGGACAATCAACTAAGAGGATGTTACATCAAAAAGTAATACAGTGGTATAATCTGCCTTAAATTTAAAGCAACGCTTCAACAGACAAAACAAAACACGTTCTTTCTAATTATAACAATAACCTCTGGGAAAAGCTTTAGACGTCGCGTGACTTAAACACACTACACGCTAAACAAACAATCCAGTGTAACCTGACTTTACAAAGTAAAGGCTTTCCATACAATCAGAGGTCTATGTATACCGGAAATATAATGTACTAGCTTTTGTCAGCGGCTTCGCCCGCGTGTATAAAATATAGCCTATGTCACTCAGAAGTAAAGCAGCTTTCTATTGTTGCTAAAATTTTTCCAATCGGACCAGTAGTTCCAGAGATTACCTCCTACAAACAAAAAAACAAATTTTACCTCTTTATTATATTAGTGTAGATGATAATATAGGTACAGCTACGTATTATCCGCATATAACAAATTATGTCATATATTTTTTAGAACAATTCAATCCCTCTATAAAATATACATGTTTTCGTATAACAACAGGTTTCTGAAGGCAAACTTGATTCAAAGTTCAAACTGCTATCAAAATAAGTAATTCATTAGCTTAAATGTGCTATTTGATATAATTGTATGTAAGAAGTAATTGCCATTTGATTTCAATAACTCCAAGGCCTTAGGAAATCTTTAATTACAAGCTTTTTATTAGCTGGCAATGTAACTATGTATGTGCGGCTCAAATCTTGCAACTCAATTTTGAAGCAGATATCTTCAACCGATTGAGCTGCAATTTTGCAGGCAGGTGTAAATCGCATGACAATGCAATATTATAATGACATGGAGCTGATCTGATGATGGAATCGCGAGGTAGCTATAGGAACTCTGTAATTAAACGGCACAACTACCTCCAGTTTAGGCTCGTATGAATCGTCTTGACGAGTTTTAATTATATAAGTATAGACCACCGCTATAAAAGCTTGTTATGAAAATAAATATTTTCATTGAAAACTTGTTATGATTAGGGTAAACGTAATCGATTCGGTATTTGAAATTCCGTTTACGAAATTTCCAAAACATGCGGAAATATGTTAATATCTGTAATTTGATTCTCAGCGTTTAAGAACGTGTTTGTATTTTTTATTTATACTCAAAACACGAAATCAAGATACGCAATGACTTGCTTGACAATATAATATGGCAACTTAAAGAAGTCTTCTTTTAAATGCGGAAATGTCTTAAATGGGATGACTTTTATCCTGCTCATCATTATCTGTCGCCATCATTTCAATTTTTATAGTTTCTTCCTTACTTACATTTTATTTTTTACGAGAAAAAATCATCCAATGACGAATTGGGCGGAGCGGGAAACAGTGTCACACTCTTACAGACTAAACACCTCACACCATTCTTTTTCTGCCTTTCGCACTGGGCCAAAGCCTTTCTTTCAGAAAGAGACCCTGAGTCCCAGTAGGTTTTTTTATGGTACGAATCCCGGCCTTGGGCGGAGCGGGAAACAGTGTCAGACTTTTACTGACTAAACAACCTACCCCATTCCTACGATACCAGGGTCAGAGCCTTCTTTTCAGACGCGAATCCGTGGCCCCAGTTGGCTTCGACCCTTTTGCAGTGTTTCTACGGTTTGCTGACATTTCCTTGTGCGCGCCGTCGACGACTGGGTTTGGTCCGGACGGTTACCAGACGATTGGACGGCGAGCTACCCATTGCTCGCCATCCGTTCCAGTAGGCTTCGACCCTTTTGCAGAGTCCCTATGTTCCTTTCTTAGTTCTCTGTGGGCCTCATCTCAATCGCGATATGATGGTCTTCATAAACCACAATAATGTTTGAATCATGTTCAACAAGACACGTGAGATCGTGACCTTAGTCATTATAATTACAAATATCCTTGTTTCAAGAAATACGTATATTTATGAGTAATTAACACACGTAGGTCGCAGGACAACTGGGAATCTCATAGCTAAATTAAATAAAATACAAATTAAATGACTAATAATTTATTTATTGTTGTTTAATGAAACTTGGAGAAACGTGATGTTTGAAATTATTGATTCTTTACCTTGTTGCCTGTATAGTGTATGTTAGCTATATATAATTTACCGTAGGCGCGGGCTTGCGGACGGTGAGCAATGGGTAGCTCGCCATCCGATTGTCTGGTAACAGTCCAGACCGAGCCCAAGTTGTCAGTAAACTGTAGGGGTCCTACAGGTTCGAAGCCTCCTGGAGCTGAGGGTTGGTGCGAAAGCATTACACCGGGGCTCTGGGACAAAGGCAAGGGAGTAAGAGTCTGACACTGGCTCGTGGCACGGATTCGTATATTCGTTGATTTTTACCTCCCATAAAAAAGCTATATACAATTTCGTCTCATGAATAGTTTAGTGTATTTATTCCGCTTGGTTCACATGTTATAACTGTTTTTCTTTTAATGATTCTTGTTGTTGGTTTTCCGTGATTTGTGTTGATGATAAGATCAAGATCCAACCAGTTCTAGCGACATCATTCGAATCGGAATTTCTTGGGACTGCCAAAAACATATTCGAATGTTTTGGAGAGAAAAAATTTTTGGAGTGTGCTCAGGAATTGCACGATTTGATTCCGCCATCCCAATTTTACCTTCGGACATCGGCGTACGGCAAATATCCACCCTTACGTTGTTGAGACACCTGCGGCCCGGACTAAGCGTTTTGCCTCGTCGTTTATACCGCGTACATCGAGGGACTGGAACAGTTTGCCGGCTGCAGTCTTTCCGTCCGATTATAATTTAGGTGTCTTCAAGGCTAGAGTGAATAGGCTCTTAATAAACTAGTGCGCCTTACCATCAACGATTGCATCACTGCTTACCATCAGGTGGGATTGCAGTCAAGCACTAGTTTATTGCAATAAATAAAAATTACTTTTAACTGTTCTGTATTCATAAATGTCAAAATTACACGATTGACTTTTACTGGTTTTAGCAAATTACAGTACGTGTATATATATATATTAAATCACATACATGCGGAAGTATAATGACAAACATCCGCTTAACACCACCTCTGTCGGTCCCACGTTTGACTTCCCTAATTTGCACCTAATCCGTTTAATTACCTTGTGTTTCCTGCCAATCGCTTTACTCGTTATATGCTGTAATATTATTAGAAAGTGTAATTGATCTGTCATGTCTAATTACAGTTAGTAAAACTAGTAATTTAGGGTTCGCGAAATTAAACGTCAAAAGGTCGCAATTTAAATATAAAAGGAGAAACTGACATATCAACGCACAGCTAAAACTATTGGGCCTAGGAGCGTGAAATTTTGCACAAGATTTCCTTATACGACGTAGACGAACACTAAGAAACGGTTTTTAAAAATTTAGCTCCTAAAGTCATGTATGGGGGTCCAAAGTTTGTACGGTGAACCCTACTTTTACGCGGGCGAAGCCGTGGCAGAAGGCTAGTTTCTCTATAAATTTATTGGGGTTGTTAAGTGGTTAACAAGGAAGTTACATTTAGTTGCTTAACGATTTATATAGTATATTGAGTCTGTCATAACTTTAACATAATCAATGGTTATGTCATACAAAACTGATAAGTTGATGTTGTGTTAAAAAAATCATAATATAACACATCGTACTTGACATTTTAGCAACAATGTTTATCTACAAATCTCAAGGGCCACACAAACTGCTATTCACACAAAAATATAACTTCACGTTGAAAGTTGAAAACAAGTTTCATGACGCATCGACGACAAAACCGAACGCTTAGTTCTTAATAATTCATTGACCACCCTGTAGACCAGTGTATTGAGGCCTACATTCAGTATAAATGTCGACATTATTCAGCTATACAGTGTTAATCTTGACACCTCAATGTACGGAAAGCCTGTTCAATGCGAGGCCAGTTTGTACTGGATAAGTGTATGTCCACATGCACGATTATGCGATACAAATCAGTGGGATCAACGCTACAAGCCGCAACAAATTCGCTAGACTTGTCGACTCCCAAGAATAGAACAGTGTCTTTAGAAGTTACTTAGGTCTCTCGCAAACTTTCAAGGAGTCAATAGATCGAAAGGTTAAATGTCTTGCGAAACATTAGTTGACCAATGCTCAGATTATCTACTACGTAGATGGTATATGACTTGTAAATTTTTCATCTTAGCCAGTCTGTGTTGGTGTTGGCAAGGTCGCAGAAATGTTCTTGGCCTGATGTTGGTACTGTCCATCATTTCCACTAAGGATTATTTTTCGCAATACCATATTCATATATAGCTGTTACAATTGCTGTTTATTAATAAGCAGGAAAGGTCAACTTAGCTTGGTACCTTATACAAAACGGTATGATCTCATACTTATTTGTGTTGGGAGTTGATACCAGCGCATGCGGCTTCGGCGTGTTGGTTCTTCAATATTTTTTCTTTTCTTTGGATGACCAGCCAAGCGTGGCAAACGACAAAATATTTTTTTTTCTAATGTTGTACGATTTTGTATTCATCTTTTGCTTAGACGGTTTTACAGAAGTTTTGACACTGTTTAGTATCTATTAAGTTAGGTTCGAAAGCTGTTAGGTGTGTCTTTACGATTGCATGACGAGTTTTGAGTTAGCTTTTGTAAACTTTATGGCAATTGATTTATGAATGTGTTTCCATGTTAAACGGTTTTTTTTTTATAGTTAGAGAAATTAATTCTGACAACTAGGCTGTGGTTTGCAAATAATATGGTAGTTAGCTAATGCTACCAGCAATAACAGTTCATGATAATGCCACTACGGAGACCCCACAAACGTTTGTTTCGATCGACAAAACTACTGTCCTTGAACATAACTGTGCAGTCTTCAGTACAACTACACACGCGATTGTCAAATTATTATCGATTTAACCAAAAACGCGAACACAACACAACATTTATGAAGTACACACACTGTTTTGAATTAACGATGTGTTTGAAGCTACTGACAAAAACTTTGTAAACAATTCTTTTGTTGATCGAACTTTGATTTAGCTGTAATCATTTAACTGATTGTTTTTCCTGATCATCTTCATATACAACCTCTGCTGACATGTCTGTAAAATTTTCACTATCCAACTACTTAATTAAGAGATATACGACGATACTTATGAATTGTTTCAAGACTCATTCCTCTATTACAAACATAATCGAATCTTTAGAGCGTTCACGCATATCGACAGGTAAATATAGTCCATTGCATTGTTATTTACGTTTAGACAACAACAAAGTTACCCCAGTAATCTTATTCCACAAGGTTACTGTGTCATTACCATTACCACCCACGTGCCACAGCCTCCCACAATGCACTTTTGTATCCTTATCAACACAATTTGTACCAACTGCGACTGGAATGCGAGTTATTGATGATGCTTTTAACAAACCTGCCGGTACAAATAGAAATGTTACAATGTTTTGACGGGAAACGAATGTGGGACGAGTTTCTTGGTCAGTAGTGTGTTTGGATTTAGATTTGTTGTTCTTTGTTGATACTTTTGGTAAGTGCACGAAAATGTTTGAGTGCAACATCAGTTTTCTACCCATTCTTTTTCCCAATACATCTATAATGTTAGTGTCAAGAATTGGCTCACTAGCTTAACATCACATCGTTTTTCCACTATAGGATTTTGTGAGTAATTGGAACAAATCTCTAAGCGCAATAGCCTTTATGGGAAAGAGACCTGATCGCAAAAATTTTACACGAAAACCTGATTTCACATTTTTACACTAAAAACCAGTAATGATCATATAGCTACCCATAGTAATATCGTAGAGTAGCAAACCGTAACCGTAACATAACATTTTATGACCAAGCTTCCTCTTTAAATCCTGCAATGATCCATCCTGAAGGGATAATATCGTAATGACGATGCTTAGCGATCGCTGACCGCAGTGACCGTGATGTCATCGACGTAAAGGATGCATTGACCACTTACCTGATGTCCTATAGTGACGCTTAACGATTCCCTTGAGCAGTGGTGACAGGTACTCAGCAGTCTGGTTGATTCATTCTTCTTGTTTTTGCATTGTGAAATCAGCTGTTGTCAAAGCCATCGGAAGCTTCTGTTTATTTTTGATTATGTCTACAGCTGGCATTTATATTTACTTTCATGATGCACACTTTTCTCTTTTCACGTAATTTTCGTATCTTTTCTTGTTTGCATCATTTTATTTTATCTTTTAACAACTTTCTTGCCACTTTCATCGGTCGGTCGGTCCGTTAACATTGCCTGTCTGCGGTATCATTTGTCTTCTTGATACGATAGCTTATACATTGTGATTTGTGTTATTGCTACTATAACACAAATTTGTGATGTAGTCAATTTTTTTTTTGGTTCACTGTGATGAGGAAGTAAGGCAGCTTCTTATAAATATGCACTTTTGACACCTATCTGTTCTCTGCCAATAAAATGATTAAATTATGAATGGCACGTCGTCTAAGCAGGGTAACGACAGCAAGGTCGCATATTCTCATCCCGGCTGATTCACGAGACCCGCAAAACAATTGTTTAGTCATGTGACGAATAAAACCTTGTTTTTGTTTGATTGGAGCGAACTTGCGAAGGTGGGTGTACTGGGAGTTTATTGGTGAACATTTTGGGCTGTGGTGTAGATTTCAATGGTTTGATTGGCTGTTTTTTTTTCCTCGTTTTATATATTTATATTTAAGGAGATTAAGAAAAATAATCGATTATCTTGTAAGAATCCTTTAATACTTAAAACAAAACTAGCTGAAAGTCATAACTCCGTTTTTGTACAAAATGATCACAATAATATACTAGTTAGCTAGTTACTGCGTGTGTGTGTGTGTTATATATATATTTATTACTTCTTCACGAAATTGACATTTAGTGTCTGGACTAGCAAATATGATACATTTTATCCTGGAAGAATGTTCTCTTGAGATGATTTTCTTCTTTCAAGCGAGCGAGGCTGCTTACAGAAGCTAATATTGTATACATCTAGAGATAATCTCCATTGAAGATTATGGCGCGATTTTCCTTAAATCGGACACAATAATTTTAACCCAAAGGCTGTTCACCTTCAAACAAGTAATTCGTAGGAGAAACGCGTTAAATTTTACAATTCCAATAGTCCACAATTAGCAAACAGTTGCTAAACAGATTACGTTGGCCACTCTTGAATTAAACTCAAGTACAATACTTACACATGTACTTGTATTATATACATATTTACTTACTAACGTATGTGGAGCTAAATAAACATTCGACGTACCTTTGTATTTCGTAACCATGAAGCATATAGCGATATGAATAAATCTAGCAGTTTATATTGTATAGTTATTACAAGTTTTAAAAATAACACTTACGTCAACTTATTTTGGAGTCTAGACGTAACACCTACTTGCATTCTAGGAATTAGACAAATCTGTAAACAAATTTGATGTTAAAAAACGTAGATGAGTCAAATTCAGATGCTTTTTTATTCCGAAACTTAGATTTGGCACAAAAATTGTTCAAATTCCAGCCATATTCTAAAAGGTCAATGTTCGGAGGAAAAATCTTATTGAATGAAGAACATGAAAGGTAAAAAACATTTCAATCAAAATAATACATATAAAAAATAATTTGCCTACTTGCGGTCTTCCCGTCCGATTATAATTCAGCTGTCTTCAAGGCTAGATTGAATAGGCTCTTAATAAATTAGTGCAATTCACCATTAACAATTGCCTCATTTTTTATCAGCAGGTAGAATTGCAGACAAGCACTGGTTTACATAATAAAAAAAAAGATTTGTAACAAAACTTTAATCTCAACAAAAATACAGATGATTTAACTTATAAAATTAAAATACAATGATACTGTGAGAATGCTCGAGCACATATCTAATCTAAAAAATCTAAAGCGTGACGATGATATCAATTTCCATAATAATTATGCTTACATCACTTTAAAATATACTTATTAAATCCGTGGCTAAAATGTTCCGCATTCTACAGAAAACAAATTATCGAGCAATTATCCCAACACTAGTTGTCTGTGTAGTTCTAAGAGCTGTGTGTCACAGAGTGATGTCATCTTTGACTCTAGCGCACCCATGGCGAATAATTTTCAATATGGTTGACAGAACGAAAAGGAAAACCGTTCGGGGAATGAGAGGGCAATAGCTTGTAAAGGATATACATAGAACTAAGTAATATGCTACTGTTGTTTATTTTGTCACCTATAAAGAGAACTATATTATAAATAAATTTAATGTACATGTCCAGTCAATGGTTCTAAGGATTTAAAACTATTTTTTGATGGCCAAGAGTACGAATTTCAATTCACTCAAAGCGTTCTACAAAAATAACGTATTGAATTTTTTATATGGTGTTGTTGGTATTATCTTAGACAAAACATTTATGCGGGTGATGCCACGTGGGGTCTTTACAGTCTATAAATTGCAATTTGTAAAGCTAGCACGATGCTTTATATTCCAGCGTATGAAAAATATTAACCGTACTAGTGTTAATACTACTGTTTCTGTAAGTTACTCTAAATAATTCATGCCATATTGATTAGGATATCATTTCTTATTTTTGATCTATAGTCTTCTTTCCAAACAAGATTTTTTTTAATCAGTAGCTAAACCGTGATATTTAACTTCATCCCCTAAGTCACCATTATACTTTTTGTATTATGTAGTTATGACTTTTACAAACATTAACTTATCTGTGTCAATTTACATTCAAAAGTAATTCAACACAGATTTTATTCAATAGCTATATTTGTTTACTTTTGGTACCGTTTACGTCTTTCTTCTCGTCACATTACGTGCTAATTTGGTGCTCTGTGTGATTTCGACCTGTTTATAGTTTGTTTACTGTGATCTGAATCTGTGATTTATGATTGATCTATATCTTTAACGTCTGTAGTTGTGACCTATTTGTTTGCGTTCGTCATCTTAGCTTTGACGTCAGGTTTCTTTCTTACCAGGTGCGTTAGTGTTCCGGTATTCGATTATGCTGACGTATTTGCGCTGTTATTTACCAAATATTTTCCAGGTTTATGTTAAAACACGTAAAAAGTATGTTTTTGTGTTACAGTTTGTTATTTCCAAACTAGATTCTTTAGAAGATGTTGTTGTATCATGTTTTCCGAGTGAATTATGGTAACAGGCATAAAACCGTAATTTCTACTTTTAGCGTAATCTTATTTTTGTATTCGGGATTCATAATGATGCCAGTTGTATTATAGACACGTATTTTATTTGCATTGTCTGCATTTGATCCTAAATTTATATTATTATTGTTTTTAATTATGAACTCCTGTCATCGTTTCCGTAGTTATAATCATAAAGCTTATTAAATAGATCCTAAAAACTCATCAGTGTAGTTCAAAGACTTAATTTTCTAAACCTCAAACTGAAATAGTCTCCTACAAATATTTTCATGTTAATTTACACTATATTTTTCATTCGTCGTGTGATGTGGCTGTGGTTTTACAATAAAACTGAATTGAGTCGGATCTGTTAATAAAATGTGATTCATTTAACGTGCGATGTTTTCATCCTTATTTTGATGTGGTTTTTACGTCATGGTAATTAGACTTTTAGACTTGATTGGTCAGGAAGAGTTGTATGAACTAGAATTTTTAAACTCTGAACCTACATTCAGATCTAGGATTGGTATTGAAAGGTTAATTGAAGTTATTAAAGTTTCTTTTTGATCTTTTTGATTGGTTGAATGTATGCATCGAATGTCTGTGGCCTTGTTTGGTATGTTCATATGCTTTTATAACTACCATCGCCTATCATCAGGAGAGATAGTGATCAAACGCGAACTCAATTTGTTAAACGTGGTACATGGATGGATACTTTTTCTCGGGATAATTTACATAGCAGTAATTCATCATCATCATCATCATCAGCCTTTTTAATGTTTCCACTACTGAGACACAGGCCTTCCCTCTAGGTGAGGGAATGGGCCATAATCCACCACGCGGGCCCAGTGCGGATTGGTGGATGTCACATGTCTTTAATTTTTTGGTTCTAGGACATGCCGGTTTCCTCACGAGGATTTCCGTTTTGAGAGCAGTAATTACATTAAAAAAATACAATTGCAGTTGCATCAAATGACAGAACAGCTTTTTAGTTAACATGCAGAGATAAAAATGCAAAATACACTATATTACATTTTCCCACATTTATCAGCTTTAACTATTTTTATTTTTTATTTTTCCGTCTCCATCGCCACTTAACTTTTTTCGAGCTTTTATCAGATTATAAGTGAACCTTTTAGAGTCACTCTAATCCTATTGTGTCCGCGTAAGAAAGCAAGCTTTTTGGACATTCATTTATGACAACACACCTTAACAATATTGTCATATGCCTTTTACTAAACTGTTTTGAAAAGGGTAAGGAAGGAGTGGTTCTATTCCAGTATTTTTAACACATTTGATATCGAATTTGGTTTTTATGACTCACGCATGTTGCGGTTTTTAAGTATTTCGTTAGCACATTTTTACCTAATTAATATACGATATTTTATTGCTGTATTGTTCTCGTTACGTTCTTGCGTTATTCCCTTGGATTATACACAGCTCAAAACTCAGTATCATCAGGTTGATTGATGGACAAATATTCATCACTAGCTTTTGCCCGCGGCTTCGCCCGCGTGGTATTTGGGGTTGGGGTTTCCGGGATAAAAAGCAGCCTATGTCCTATTCCGGCGTGCATCCTATGCCTGTGCCAAATTTCATCCAGATCCGTCCAGCCGTTTTGGCGTGATTGAGTAACAAACATCAAAACATCGTAACTTTCGCATTTATAATATTAGTAAGATTAGTCGATATCAACGTTGTGATACTACAATCTTTATTCTCGACTCTCAACTATACATTCTCCAGCCTTATCTCTTTCAATAGAAGCTCATCATTCCCACCTGCACCCCATCTCGCATACCGAAACATCGTTTGTACAAAACAGACGCTTCTGTTTATATCGCCCCGACCTTGTTCGGTACTTGTACACTAGAAATAGTTAGGCGATAACCGACACGTTTTTAGTGAATTGTGTGGTCAGTGTACCGCATGGTTATGGGATAGGCAGTGAGATTGCTTCGATAGTTGAGTAATCAGACTAAACAAGGAACGTTTGTGGTAATGAAAAATCAATCATGCATGCATACTCATCAGCCTAACATTTCCTAATTACTTATATATTTGTCAATTTAGTTTAAATTTACTATACTTTGTTTTTTAATCCTAGACTACAATTTGACAACTTAAAATGTCAAACTCCAGAAAATTGGGAAGTTAGCAGTACACCGGAATTTACCTCCATTTTTAGTTTAAGTTCTTGTGGTTCTTCCTAAGGATGTTTGGTAGATATTACTGTCAGCAATAAGACCTCCATTGTGCTCGTAAATTTAAGTTTCTTCTGAAACTGTTACTATTTTAATGTACGATAAAGTTTATTCTATTCTTATCTCACTTGATGCCGACTCATTTATTATTATTTGGTTCTTCAAGGTCTGCTATTACACTCTCTAAAACAAAGTGCTTGTCCAGCTAATGACATTCACGATCTGATTTACTTATCCTACCATCGAAGAGTATTTCTGTAAAGTTAACAGTAAAGAGTTTGTCTTTCCTTCCTCGACGAGGACTAACAGGAAACCATGTCTCACATGTAGTTTCGTTTCGAAGCGATCGTATATTTCGGTCAATGTTAATGTTCCAAACATCGGTCATCTGAAGTTGCCGGATATATTGAAATTAAGTGCACCTGGAAATTACTTGAACTCTGTTGACAACGGATATACCAATTTAAAAGCCAATGCATAAATTCGATTTGTGTTTGGGAAAAGATGTCACACCGATAAAATGAAAGAGATTGCACTATGCACATATAATATACTAGCTTTTTCCAGCGGCTTCGCCCGCGTACATAAAATATAGCCTATGTCACTCAGGAGTAAAGCAGCTTTCTATTGTTGCTAAAATTTTTCCAATCGGACCAGTAGTTCCAGAGATTACCCCCTACAAACAAAAAAACATAAAAACAAACTTTACCTCTTTATTATATTAGTGTAGATGAAAGCCACCAAGCTGTATGTTCTAAGACACCACGAAAATGCCGCATATAGAAGATAGAATAATATTTTCAGTGATAGTAAAGTTATTAATGTTAGACACTAATCAACATAACATTTATTTCATACAAGCGATATCTATACGGATTTGTAAACAAAAAAAATCTTATACTAGACCAACCAAAGCTTGTATCCGTTACAAGCATTAAAATTACCATTGAATACACAATGCGCATTAACTGGAATATAAAGACTCAATCAATTCCTGGATACCACACAATCACTGGTCGAAGTAATGTTGAATAATAATCTCTTGCTTGGTCGCTACAAATATGGACTCATATGAATGTTAAATATTAACTGTTTGACAAGAGTTTGAGGGAAACTATTGACAAAATACTGTCTGTTGCTATTTAGAAAGAAAATTTGCATTTAGTTGGTACAGAAGTTTCTAAATACGCCAAAGAAAAAAATGGTAGATGTTAGCAACGAATTGTGGCAAAGAATATTCAAATTACTAACTTGTGTACATGTCTACAATTTACAAATATGAGTACCAAGTATACTGATGAAGCAATCGGCAAACTTAAGTTGGTTCATGTTGTATGTTTAACGGTAGCGTATTTATTCATTGGGATTATGAAAATCATCTTCTTGAAACTCATCAGTTATCCGAACTGATTATTGAAATACTACTTATGATAAACCACAAGATATCAGAGTAAGAGACCTAGACACATCAGCTGTTTAACGTCCCACACAAGCCGCCATGTCAATTGGGGCTAATAGGTTACCACGGCAGTCATACACAATCTATCACTGCATTATTGAGGACCTGTCATCCATCACCAAACATGGTATCTCTATTTCGAGGCTTCGATCAATGTTGACATCGGTAGAACTTAAACTGACTAATTGACTTAAATTTTGGTTGTATGGTGAAATTCTCATTGGTAAGCGAAGCTATACCTGTGTCGATTGAATGCGCAATGTTGATTGTTATATTTGTAATCAACTATTGTCTTTCACGCGGTGGCAAGCAAAGGCCTCTTCGATTTTTTCTTGTTCTTTATTGAATAGGCGTATAAATGCAGTTGTTATATTCAAAGGTGGATTCTATTTTATCTTCATGTCTGCACACAATTCATTTTTCATTTGTGAATGATCAAATACTTGTACTAGATTTAGAAGGTATTGATTTCTATTTTTTTTAAACTTACAACGCTGTAAATAAAGCTCTTTGTTATATAAGTGAATATAATAAACAGTAAGCAAGTATAAGATGAAAATAGTTAAATAGATAAAGTTTATGTCAGCATCTAAAAAAATGTACCGTTTTGATGTATGTGTTGTCTATCCAAAGCATCAGCTAATGAGCACATTTAAACCATCACGAAAGCGTAACAGATCTTTTGATACTCATGTTTCGAGATTTGGTCCACTGCCATGTCTATGTAGGATGACATGTTTTAGAAGTCACTTGACCTAAATTACCATATAATTTCAATATTTAGTAGTATTTACTAGTTTTTCTACTTATTGCTTCATTTAAGGAATACAAATTCTGTAAAATACGTCACATTTATTCCTTCGGATCCGACCATTCGACCAATAATCCTCGACATGTTGCACTTCCTCACCCGAATTCCAAGGAATCGTTTTATAATTAGGTCACTAATTCCAGAAACCTCAACACTCAATCGACGTAATAAAATAGTTATTCCCAATCTTGACTAGTCACTAAAGTAAATATGCTTTTCACGATTTTAATCCTAAATCCAAAACATTTCCTGTTGTCAACGATCCATTTTCGAAGGGACTATATCTGTCCATCTTTTATGGGCAGTCCCTTCGAACGGTCTACCATCTTAAGCTTACTTAGAATTTCTCGCCCAAAGAGCATTCTATCACGTTCTCCAGTTATAACTACTGCCCATTTAAATATACCATTGACTGCTCAATTAAGACTGTACGGTTACTTTGTGGCAATTCAAAAACGTGAGTTTGGTCTTTTTTTGGTATCTGTTATTAAAGATTATTTTTGCTTTGATGTTTTGGAGTTTGTGTCTGGTTATCGTCTTAGAATACTGCTATGTTTATGTGGTTATGGTTATTAAAATGTTGGTTAATTTTGACGGTTTTTGAAGTTGTATCATTCGAAGTTTTTTTCTTCACTTTTGTGGATATATCTTTCTGTTAACCTAGCAGCTGTTGAACAAGAACTACTTTAGACTGAAGACTTGCTTTGTTTTTAAATTCATTTCCGATGATCCTTTTATATAACAACTATATTTCCCGTGACGCACCTACATGTACTCGTACCTACATCACACAAAACTCAGTCGTTGTTTCCTCAAATATTTGGAACTCAGTTTATAACTTTTCATTCTACATGGTGTAGGACCAAAACTGTACAAGTCAAATAAGGAAAGATTATACTAAGTAATTGTTTGTCACAACAATTTGTTTGCTTTCGCTTCAATCTAACATCATCATCATCTTACCCTTATCCCATATTACTTGGGGTCGGTGCAACATGTTTTCGCTTCAATCTAATATTAGCACTTATTGAATCATTTTCATTAAAGCTTTAGTCATTATTTTATTCTGTGGTTTAAAGTCTAGAATTAGGTTTACGAAATCCAGTTTATTAATGACTAAGTTTTAGTTCATTGAAGTTATGTAGTGCCTATTTGCAAGTCACGTAGTAATTTGTGTGTATTCGTAATTCAGAATTGTATGTTATGGGTATTTATTGTGGCAACGTTATATTTCATGTGTTAAGAGAGAAGATTTCAACAATACAAACATAATTTCTCAAATTAGGTACTTACATTTTTCCTTATTTCAGTCATTTTTACAAACTCATTGTTTTCTAAGCTTTTTAGTGTAGTCTTCAATATTTACTTCTATGTTTTTTGTTTAGTTTATTTAAGCTGTTGCTTACTATATCACCATCGTAATTTCTTTATGAAATGAAGAATCCCGGTACCTATTCCCACTTCGAAAGTCCACTTCGTCAACATCGAGAACTACAAATTCGTCACCACTCACCGCTGTCTGCGTTGCACAAAATTAACTACGGAAATGCTTCCCGGCTCCGACGTGACTTGTCCCCTCCCTAGTGATAGGGTTGAACGCTCTGCGGATATTACCTGAGTCGCCATCAATTGAAGTGGTTGGATATCTGAATGAGATAGATTGTGTGTTTGTATTTTTAGAATGATTGCGATTGTTTTTGCTTCTTTATCTATTGGAGTATCAGCTACCTACTTTGATTTAATGGAAATACTTAAATTTGTTGAATACGATTTCAATGGAATATAAAAAAATGGGAATTTTCACTTTATTTAACATTTTTTTTTTTAATAAAAATCGATATTTATATTGTACCAAAGTGAAAATAATAATCAAAGTTTGGTTTCTATTCGCTTCGTTTGATGGACATATTTTCTTTGTCTTCGCCAATGCTGTACTCTTCTTCTACATAACCATTATTATCTATCGCCTATTCCAAGTTAGTTTATTTTAACAGCAGCCAAGCCCTGTTTTCATTCTCCTCCCGGATCTGCACGGAATGCCACGATCACGATATTTTAGTGCAGGCAACCCTCGTTTGGCGGCGTTTGCGGCTAAATATAGCACACAGACGTGCGCAGGCGCCGGTATTAAGAACAGAGAACGAATTCCATATTTGGTTAATTGTGAACGACATATATAAGGGTATGTGAGACAGGATGTTGCTAGAGTAAAAAAAGAAAAAAAAACTATAACGGAGGGAATTATGATGCTGGATCCCTCTGTCAATGATGATCTCAAAGTAAATGTGAATGAAAAATAAAATCTGTCAAATAGTGTAGAGATAGATGATTCACTTGTACCAAAATAAATACGTCAGTTATATCAATATCAATCCATAATATTTTCTTTCTCTCATTCCCATTTACGTTATTACCAAAGTAAAATGCGAATCCATGAATAAAATTGAACTTCAATACAACAAGTGTTTTTAACAGTAGACGGTGTTTTGTTCAAAACAATCGACAATGCCTTTTCTTCGATATCCATTATTATTGTATGAATTCTTTCGTTTACGCACCCGAGTTCTTGACGAATCATTCTCGTTTTTATTCGGTCGTGAAAACATGGTTCTTTGGCGAAATTCCCGTTAATTTCTTGAGTACAAACAGTATATTCGATAAATTTTCCAATGGTTTGATTTCTTGTTATACCGTGTAAATTGTTGAGTTTATATCAGTGTTTCTAATAGTAAATTCATTAAACTAGTTCTGTGCTTTACTATGAGAAAATGGGTTTGTTTTTAGTTTTATTTTTGTCTATTGATTTGATATGGTTTTGGTTGAAGATTTGGATGCAATTTAATGATTTTCTGGTGGATTTGTTTTGGTTTCTCGCCTTCTTATGCAATCTGTATTGTTTTGTAAATTAGTTCAACTTTTACTTCAAACCTTTTATAGCTGGAAATTTCTTTTTCTGAAAACTATATGTTCAACGGCATCTAATAATTTTTTAATAGCATCATTACAAATTAATGTTCTCACGATGTTATTAACGATGATTCACGAATACTTTACATTGTACTTGGGCAATAAATTGTTTTACTACACTTGTTACCACGTGTTGGAGTAATATTTTTATTGATTGTCGTATTGAGAGTAGTGGTGGCCGAGTGGTAACGACACCGACTTACGAGTGGTAGGTCGTGGGTTCAAGCCCAGCCAGGCGCATGCCTTTGTGTAATTTATTTCATCACCACTGCTCTCAAAACGGTGAAGGAAAACATCGTGAGGAAACCGGCATGTCCTAGAACCAAAAATTCGAAGACATGTGACATCCGCCAAACCGCACTGGGCCCGCGTGGTGGATTACGGCCCATTCCCTCTCCCAGAGAGGAGGCCTGTGTCCCAGCAGTAGGGACATTTAAAAGGCTGATGATGATGATTGTCGTATTGATATCGTCACGCCTACTCTGTTTTGGTTTTTTTGGTTAGAAGTGTATTGCTAACATCATCGTACTTTTTCTTGTCTTTTTAAACCTTAGCTGCTTTTGAAGCATTTATTTTAATGATTTTTCCTAGTTTCATTTTCTGTATGTTATCTTTCTTCTTTATTACGTTGTCTTTCTACGATCTCTAGTCTTAGAACTTCTAAGTTTTTGTAACTTGATAATTTATCAGTTTTCATAGCCTTTTCGTATCTTACTGAACTTAATACATATATCTGTTCTTTCTTAATATTGAACACTTATTCAGTGAAAAAATACTTGTATCACTATAAACGACAAAATAATACGCTCCATTTAATACCCGTCTTTGCTTTAACTGTTCAAATAAAATTACGTCAGCCCTTAAAACCTTATTTCAGTCGTCATATCTCAGTTGTCTGTTCCCTATCTAGGGTTGCTTACCACAAAAAACGACACCTGGTAAATTTCGTAAGCAGGGAAACCCCACTTGAAGACAAAACACAGAAAACAAATGTTACGACAATGCGAGGTCAGTTTTTTTATCGGAACGTGGCATTAAAGTCAACTTGCCGTGTTTTCACATATTTATATAAAATTTTATAAACAGATATTAATATATTTTATAGACGTATTTTCGAGTTCCGAAACATCGTTTAACAAGGACAAAAGGTGCATTGAACGCTATCCTTAATTCAATCAATTCTAGATCGCCTGGCAGCCCTAACCCACCCCCTTTTCCCACCCTGTCTGCCCACTAAATGCAGTTTGTACCTTTTTACTTCATCCCCCGTTCGTCTGCCCGCACAGGACCAAAAGGGGGATGCATTTACAAAGTGGTTAGAAGAGGGATATTAAAAAAAAGTGATTTTAATTTGCCTCAGACTCGACGTGTTTAGCTTCGTCGAGATGAACTGGAGTGCTTTAGATTAAATGTTAATGGTTTTTTGATTGGGGAGAAGGAAATTGTTGTTTGTTGTTGTGGTTGTTTTTTTTTGGTTTCTTTGCTACATTCTTTTGAGAGAGAAGTTATGTAGATGGATGTGACTTCAATTTTCTGAGGCATATGTAAACTTTATATCGTCATTTTGTACTTGAAAGTTCCTTCTTATTTAAATACATATGTGCTTAAAAAATCTTTCTGCTTTATCTGGGGTGAGGGAGATTGTCAGACTTTTACCGAATAAAAGCCACCTGTATACCCTCAGTTACTTAGGGCCGCAGTATTTCTTTTTTGATCCCACTGCACAAATTAAATGTGATAACTTTTCCATTATTCTCCAAGCCTATGGTCCCACCATGGTATACTCAATACTCAATACATTATTAGGTATTGTCTTTACTACACTTATATACAATACTATCTTTTGCCAGCGGCTTCGTCTGCGTGAAAGTTGAAGTTTTAGGACAATAAAAAACTTACTTTAACTCAAAATCTCGTGTCACAGTGTATGTTGTGGTTGTACCAATTATTTTTTGTGTATATATTTGGTAGTCCTGAAATTAGGTCGTAAAATATTTTTTTCCACTCCAATGTTTTTATTGATAAATCTACATCTACACTAATATAATAAAGAGGTACAGTTTATTTTTTTGTTAGTTTGTTTTTTTGTTTGTAGGGGGTAATCTCTGGAACTACTGGTCCGATTGGAAAAAAAATAGCAACAATAAAAAGCTGCTTTACTCCTGAGTGACATAGGCTATATTTTATGTACGCGGGCGAAGCCGCTGACAAAAGCTAGTAATTTATATGGTAAATCAATAATTGCTGTGCTAGCTAGTTAGCTAGATTAGTTTAATTGTTTTATAAGTATGTCAACAGACTGTTCTTACTAACATCGTTTTCTATCAAATAAATCTGGTAACATGTAAATAGTTCACAGTAGTTCATGTATTGCAAAACTCTTATCAAATTGTGTAACTACATACGATAATGTAATTTTAACTAATTGTCCTAATATGAGGAACAATTCGCACAGTACTTCCACAAGCCAGCAGTTCGCACGTGCCCACTCCACATTAGCCAATCACAAGCCTCGCTCGCCGGAAGAGCGGAGGCCGCTTCCTCGCGACACTTCCGCCTGCGCCCGCGCAACTGTACCAGGGAGATATGAATCAGCTGATAGTTGGACTTAAGGCACTGTCTATACCGGGCACCGTAAAAACGTCCTCTTTTTCGTTGCGAAGTTAGCCGTATTGCTACACAGTACAAACACCAAAAAAATACAGTGTATAGTCTAATATATAAGTCAAAGACTTATGCAAAAACATTTTCTAAAAATAATTCAGAATTTTGAGAAAAAAAATCGCAAGAAAGTACACGAAAACAATTTGTCGTCTCGAAATACTCAGTATTTAGAGTGATAACTATTATTTTATTTGTAACTACCAAAATGGAAATTTAACCAACTAATGAGAAATGTAAAAATATTTTAACAAATCGTTGTACTTTAAAAAAAAAATAAAAAAAACTGCGAAAAATCCTTCATATTAGCGGACACGAGATTCAACTAAAATCAAACGCATAGCCATTTTCAACCTTATTTGTTCGCAGCGATGCACCACCCGGAATTACCTAAAGATTTGCTGCTTACAGCGCCTTAAGTTAAGGAGTGGAGTTGTAGACGTTTGATGAATGAGTGTGGTTTGAAAAGAAGGTTGTATTAGTGTGTATTAGTCACGGATAGTTTATTTATTGAATCGATTTGTCTAGTGTATGGAGTGTAGTGATTGTTTCTGGTTTTGCAGAAATCGATTTTTTTAGGGCAATGGAACTGTCCTGTTTATTTTGTAAAATGAATTATTTTAAATGATTTTATTTATTTAAATTTCATTCAATTCATTTTCTACCAGTCAACCTTTGGGTTCAAAAAGACAACACTGTGGTAGGTAAGCACAATAAATAAATAATACATATGATTAAAAGATAAAATAATTTTTATCCAAAGTGTCTTCTACGAGTAATTTTCAGTACGATTCTTTAGTTTTTTTTTTTCACGACTTCACTTAAATATACTTATTATTATTAGTAGTGTATATTACCCTTCAATTACAAAGGAACACAAGACATCTTGGTTACAATCTTCTTCGTAGTCTGCCACAGTCCAGTGCCACTTTGGCCTGGGCAGCATTCTTGTGTTTTACAGGATCATTAGTTCCTAATCATGACTACCCATTAGTACCCATCCTTTGAGGATGTGAACTGAATTTTTTTATCTACAAAGCTAGATAAATGTAATTCACTTCAAATTCCTCGCTATATCTTGCAATTTACACTACATTTATTTCTATACCACTGCCCTAGTGGCATTGAAGTGTCTCGGTAGAATACATACTGACGATGATTTATATTGATTGAGCCAGCGGCTAGTAGTTAGTTTATTCATACAACTACTTATAGGATAATAAATAATCACTGCTTTGTTCCTACATGTGCTTAGAAATATTGCACGAGAACGGAAGTCAAGGGTAATGGAGGAATCGTGAGCATATTAATTTGCTACGCTTTATATTTTGCAAATTGTAATTTTACATTTAAAAAATGTATAGCAAGATGTTTAAAATTTGAAGTCACACGTCGCATAACTCTAAATTGGATGAGACTTGGTCATATTCCACCGAATCCTATATTCCAATATGTATTTATAAAAAAAGTAATAATCGATTTGATGCTAGAATTTTTCGAGATAAGAGCCTTCTTTGTAAAATAAACATTAGTTTTAATACAAAGCTTGCTTTTATACTAAATTAAGTTCTTAACGAAGTTACTGAATACACATATAAGTTAATCGTATCTCTTTGAAAGCTGGCGTAAACAAGAGACACCTAAATTATACTGATTTATAATTAATTTGCACTTCGTATAACAACATTATCATAAACATCACTAATCCAGATTTACTCAAACGACGCCCAAATTAATATTACTGCCATGTTTTACATATCTCACGACAGTTATACTCAACTTAATGTATTACTCGAAGGAATTTTAAGAGACATCGTACAAATATATTTGACTACCAATAAGGAATATTGCGGAAGTGTTGAACCTTCGGAAGACGTTACAAGTTCTTTGACACCTAAACAAAAAGTCAATGCACGTAGCTTTGTGGAGTCAGGAACAAGGAAAATTGTTGAAGAGTCCAAATCTTTTGAACGTAGAAGTTTTTAAAAGGAAAATCCCATGTGAATTTTAGTCGATGTTTATCCTTTTGGTGAAGTTAAAAATTTTGTTAGCAACAATATAAGTAAGGAAGAAATAAACAGTTTGTAGTTTATAACATTCTAACGTTTGTAGGTTTGAAAAAACCAGGTCAAGTCCTAATAAAAGAAGCAGTGAATGCTTTATAACGAAAAATATTGTCTTTTCCCTTAATGAAAACGGCAATAGTATCTACAATAGCATCGTTCCGTATAAATACTTGATCGAACAATGTACTTACATAACTATTGTTTGAAAATAATCAATAAAAAACCGTTGCTCATATTGACAAACAAGTGTAATCAACAAATCACATTGTTGACCAAACAATCTTTGACTATATTAGTAACATGACAACTACTATACGTATAATAATTATAAATACTACAAAATTGGTGACAATCTAATAATAATTACAATATAACACCTGCGTCTTTGCCAAGAACGTCACTATAATTAATCAATTATTCATTTTCAAGCTGGAGGTGTTCCAAAAACCAGCCAGGTTTAGTGTGAAAACAGTGCTTCAATCAGTGAAGTGAAATGTTACAAGTGTAAATAAAAATAACAGTGATAAAGAACTGTTGCTTCCAGTGCATGAGTACTACATGGTCGGACAGATGATGTGGTTTAAGAGGGAGCCGAAAACGGCTGTGGACAAAGAGAATGGTATGGTAGGCAAGCTGAGGAGGAAGAAGCCAGTTGTGCTGAAGCCGACGAGAGAATCCAGTGAAAGAGAAACTTCAACAGAGAGCGACAAGGAAAGGAGGAGGTATTCTGACATACTCGATGTAGTATCTATAGGTATGTATAAAGGTACATCTCTCGTCGATATACCGAAGAATTTCTTGCCATTTTTCACTCTGAAGCCCGTTGAAATTTTCGAAGACGTCCGGAATGTGGAACAGGTTATTTTTCATGTAACTTGAGTAATCTTTCTATAAATAATTACAGAACAATGACGTGATACTCAAAAAAAGTTTCATTGTTTATAGCGTTCTATATGAGATTATATAAAAATCGCTTGTCTGATCTGAGCCGTCAGTCTCGGCGAACAATGAAATGTAATCATAATAAATCAAAGGCTGAGGGCTAATTTATTGGTGGGCGAGGGATCTTTGTCATGTAACACACCTGTCGGTTTATAGATCGCTATAAATTAATATAGAAACATTAAAAAAGAGAAAAACGTAATACTGAATTTTTAAAATCGTAAAAAAGGCACCCTATTTCCAAAATCACTCGTAATTTAGAAAGCTTCGCAGTCTCTCTTTGCTCATTAGTATGAAAGGTTCTATTAGTGTCAAATTCGCACGCGATCACTATTTAGTGTAGGCCTACTGGCCTCTTTTCAGTATCACGACCTATTTAACTATCGAGGGCTCGTAAGAATATAATTAAACAGCTATATTCGTGTTGTACAATAATTTAATAAAGTCACTTGTATCGAAATTGGGTCTGCGACGTAAAAATGGGAATGCTTTTAATTCTATTGCGTGTGACACAGGAATAGCGTTTACCGTGTAATTTTATTTGTCAATGTTTTCCTGTTTGTCTATTTGTATGACACTATTAGCTGGAATCGTAAAAACTTCATTACGGTTTTAAAAGCTCAATAAAAACATTTTGTAGAGCATCTTACCCATTTGTTAATTTTGTAACATTTTTAAACGCCATTTGCGATTTATTGGACAGTCAACATAATATTATTGTTAATAAACCTAATTTTCCAAATTTAAATAAACAATATCAAGACACAACAAATCACATCAAATCAAATAAAACTAGTTTTCAAAAATGGAATCTCTGTAACAAAAACAGATTGATAGAAACAAACAAAGTTCACGAAGACGGCCAGACAGTGAACAACCGTCCCTGGTGACGTCATATCCTCCTCCTCCCCTCACCAGAGACAGAAGGAAAACACGTAAAGAACACGTTAATAATTCAGTTAAGAATCTGTGGCATGCAACCTTGCATGGTCGAGGAATCGAGGGTCGGAGCAATTCCGAGAAACTAAAAAAATAAGTAAAAGATTTTTCCCTGTTTAATTGTTAAACCTGTTTTGATTAAAATCACTTAATTGCAATTTTAAAAAAGATAAGAAATTTGTAATTTACTGTAAATACCTATTAGTTTGGTTTTCATTGTTGTCCGAATTTTTTAAACTTTTTCAGAAATAGTGATCAAAATACATTCTAAATATTGTAGAAACCGTAACGAGTTCTCGAGAAGTTGTTTTTATTAGTAAGCATAAATATTTACTACACAAAAAAAAAAAAAAAATAATAATACACCTTAATAAGTATGTAAATATGCAAACGGAAAATAATAACACGTACAAACATATAAAAAAAAAAAAATCATTGGGCATCACAAAATTCATCCATTTCGATGTCAAAGTTTGTTTTAAAAGGTTTGGTAATTGATTGCTTGTCATAGAAAACTCAAGAGCTAAATTTAAAATCATATTGGTAAAACATTGGCTGTATATTCTAAATAGCTGCTGTCCATTACTCAATATTCAAGGCTAGAAATCTGGATAGTATTAAAAATAAACACAACACATTGCGCCACATCGTCTCCTAATCTAACGTTAGACACTTAAATATTTACAGTTTATGCAAGTTTAGTGCTAAGATTTACGCCATCGTAAATAACACTGGGTTAAGATAATGCACCGTTATCTGGGTTAGGTAACATTGATAACGTGTCTCGGTTAGATTAACTAACGGTTTATTTCGTTTTAACTCGTTGAGATAAAAAAAATCTTTAAAACGCAATGCTGCGGTTAAAATATTTTGTATTACTTGATATTGTATACCTGTTTTATGGCAAGTCAGTAATACGTTAAATAAAAAAAACAATTAAATGCGATTGAACAAATGATAAAAAGTTTTTTAGTCAGTTGCTTTCCATGGTACTAACAATGTTAAACAAATTATTTACGTAAATCTCAATCTAAACTGAAGATCATTACAATCCGAGAGCGGAACCCAAACTTTCGCAACATTTCACAAAACAAAAGATAGCAACATAATAACTTTGTTACGTGTGTCTAATTTCTTTTAACACCAAAATTATGCAATAGAAAGCGAAGCCTCCCTGCTTAACGTCAAAATAGTAAAACTTAGTCCGCATTGTATGCTAATAGTAATTAAACGAACCTCAGTAAAACGCGCTCAACCGTCTCCGTATGACTCACGACAATCTTGACATTGTCTCGTACACAATCGATCGGAAAACGATATTTTTTGCGCTCCAGTCAGGTCATTGTTTCTGTTTTTATTCCACACAGACGTCTTTAGCGCTATTAATGGTGATTGCGATGTGATTGCCGTTAAATTTAACAATTAAGATACAAAAGTTGAACGTTTCTGTAATTAATGGCAAGGAATTCGCGTAGCGATGGCAGTACGATATCATGACGTGATGTAATTTTAACAGAGAGACGAGATGAGAGCGACGAGTCCTTGTACGAGTCGGCCGACGGGCATAGCGACGCCATCTCGGCGAGCGACGACACCCTGCCCAGGCTCGGCAAGACGCCCACGATCAGCAAGGAATCTCTCAAATTAGCTGTTACAGACGAAGAAGTAGACTTCGCCAAACCTAAGAAAGGACACAGAAAAACTATGTCCTTATCAAATCCTCTAGAAATAGTCAGGAGTCTGGGAGATGAGTTGTTTGAGTCAGCTAAGAGGGAATTGGAAAAAAATAGTGACAAGAAAAAGTCCAGGGAAAGTCTCTGGAGCGAGGAAGATCGAGATTCCATACACGGGTCGACGATGAAACTCGATCAATTACGAAAAAATAGCAAAAAAGAAGACAAAAATCAGGCCAACCTAAGAAAAACTAGTACAAATGAAGCTCCTAAATCTAGAAAAACTAGTAAAGGATCATCAGTTAGTGCACTCAATTTCCTAAGAAGGAAAAAAACTCCCACTTCTACAAAACCTGTAGAATCGGTAGCTGAAGATGACAAGGGTAACAGCGCAGATGAGATTATGAACTTCACCAAATTGTTCTTAGAATGTGAGAAACGTTTTGCGTCAATCTCTGAAGCAAGACCCATAAGGCCAGTTGAAACAGACTCTGAAGATGAGCCTCTTACGCCTAAACAAATGGCTGATCACAGAAGAAGATTAAGCAGGCAAACATCAAGGAGTAAAAGCAAAGCCAGAGGGAAAAGTCAATCTCTAAAAGTCAATACTTTAAGAAAATCTCATAGCGGGACGTTAAAGAAAGGAAAGAAGAAGAGTGTTAAAACTCCATCATCAGGAAGGAGCAGACAAGCCAGCATTGTAGAACAGACGCCCATCTCTAAGAAGAAACACACAGATTCTTCAAAGACGAACTCTTGGCTGTTCAGTGGATCAAGAGGTGAGTCATTTAATATTTAGTCGAACATTTTCAAGCTTTCTTCAAATATGGAGAAAGAGATCAAGGCAGTTCTTATTTTGAAATGAAACGTAGATATTGTTCAAGTTTTTGGCAGGCATTCGCGTGTAGTATTAGTATTACGATTCGCATGTAACCAAATATAATGCCATATGTCATGGACATCATAACGCTAGTGTCCTACATTATAGCTATTATAGCCTAAATTTATCTATACTAATTTGGTTAGGCCACTTTTATACCATCATAGATTTTTGTGTAATTTGATGTATAAAAAACTGCTTTCATTATGATTTTCGGTATTTTGATTGCAGGGTTAGTTAAAACTTAATACACTTCTCATCAAAAAAATCGAAACACCTTGCAAGTTTACGTTTTGTCAGGATTATCAGAAAAATGTGTACATTTAGGAATAAATGTTAAATGTCGTTTAATAGTGAGTAATATGAGCTTATCAAATCTTAATGTTAATGTTCTAAATTTAAATGAATTTTTCATAGGTTTCGTATTTTGTTAAATGAGTCATTTTTATTCCGTATGGAGTATAAAGGAAATGGATAAAACAACACACGTAAATGAAAAAAAAAGCTAAAAAACGTTTATTTAATAACTTGTATTCCCTCCCCGAGCTCTAATTACTGCTTCCATACGGTTCTTCATCGATCGGATGAGAGTCACGATCACATGCTGTGGTATATTGTCCCATTCCTCTTGGATTGCATCTTGCAGCTGGCTAAGTGTTTCTGGGGCAGGATCTCTTGCTCGAATTCGTCTCTTTAATTCATCCCATAGATGTTCAGTGGGATTCATGTCCGGGCTTCTTGCTGGCCATTCCATAATAGAGATATCGACTTCGTTAAGATAATCTCGTACGACGCCCGCGGTGTGAGCCCTAGCATTGTCGTGCATGAATATGAAGCCGTTGCCAATAAAATGTGCATAGGGCATCACATGAGGCTCGAGACACTCTTCGACGTACCGATGACAGTTTAGTGCAGGCAGACGTGGCCCAGACACGAAAGCAAGCTCTGTCTTACCGTCGGCGCTGATTCCTCCCCAAACCGTCCACGAACCGCCACCATAGCTGACCTTTTCTTCAATGCAGCATTGTGCATAGCGTTCTCCGTCTCTTCTGTAGACCTTGTTCCTTCCGTCGTTACCATACAGCATAATTTTACACTCATCAGAAAAGAGAACTTTGCTCCACTGTAGGTATGACCAATTTAGGTGCTCACGTGCAAAGTTAAGGCGCGCTCTTCGATGGTCTGCAGTTAATTTCGGCCCATTTGCTGGCTTATGCGGTACCAGTCCACGATCCTTCAACCTTCTTCTAATTGTAGAGTCACTTACAGCCACCCTTCGTACAACACGAAGCCGCTGCTGCAGTTGAAAAGCGTTAAGGCGTCGATTTCTTAAAGAAGTTGTTACAATAAATCGATCATCTCGCTCAGAAGTGACCCGATTCCTGCCAGATCCTGAACGGCGCGTGAACAAACCAGTCTCCCGATAACGTTTATAGACTCTATGAACAGATGACAGGCTTAGATGCAGTCTTGCAGCCACAACACGCTGACTAAGGCCAGAATCCAGCAATGCCACAACTTGGGCGGCTTCTGTGGGCGAAGTATCCATACGTTTTAGAAAAAAAACCTTTTTTCAGACGTCCCAAAGTCACAGTATTGAAATAAAAAACAAAAAGTTTAAGGATAGGCGCCAATTTTTAGTTTTTAAACGCTAAATGTACTCCAACCCTAAACACACATTTGTCTCAAAACAGTGATTCATTTCGTTTATAAGATAAACAAATGAAATTCTAATTTTGAATTTAGAATTTTCGCTTATTACTGTAATGGCCAAACTGCCAGCTATAATATATGTATTTTTTTTCATCGTATGAATTCTTTTTTGTGTTAAATTCGGACAGAAACAATGAAAACGGAAGTGTTTCGATTTTTTTGATGAGAAGTGTATGTTTATACGTTCGTTCTTTCTTATAGAGTTTGTTTAATAGTAAGTGTCTGTATCAGTCCAAGCGTTTCTGAGTACCTATTAATATTTATAGGTAGTTACAGTAAGTGCAATATCTTAGTTGATAACGCATGACCTTACCGAGTCTTACTACGTTCAATACTGTCCACTCGAGTGCTGCTGGTTAGATCATCGTTCTTTTGTTTCGCAGTTCATAATGCCCTGATTAGTCGTTGTTGTACCCTTTGTTTTTTATTTACCACTATATCACCTGATTGTAAGCTATGATGGTACGATGGAGCACTTTAAAAGACGTCCCAGGTTGTAGTGGTCAAGGAATACAGATTCCGGCAGGCCTGTACACACACGTCAGTCGATTGTTTGACATTATTGATTCATTTATCCTTTAATATTTTATATTTATGATTGTTGGTTCTAGTATTATATGGTCGTTCAGACTTGGTATGCACGATTTGGCTAGTATGATTCTAAATCAGGAGTACACCTGTTATCCATCATAAATGCTCTCTTTTATGTCTTTTTTTTTAATATTAGTTTTCTTTGAATCAGCAAGCCGGAGTGTGGGACTTACATGTTTCTGAGAAGCAATTGTTCGTTGTCTCCGGAGCATTCTTGGAATATGTTATCATCGGTATTGATACTGTGAATGTGATTTAATGCAGCGGGTTTGCCTTTGATGGTTTACTTTATCATTCATTAGTTACACCTTCAAAATCGACTTTTTACCTTGAACGTATTCATTAATTATTTTTGCCTGTCCGATTTATTTTTACCCGTATGTAGAATCTTGATTATGTGAATTAACAAGCTTGTTAAGCAGTTCGTAAAGAAGACTTATATTATGCTTCTTGATTCTTTTGTTAGTTTCTGAATTATATAGTTTCACTATGATCTGCACTTCAGGATCAAAATAGTAGCACACTATATTACTCGCGATTTATATCTGCTACTTGTTTTCGTGACCTGTTTTGCTAAATGTTTTCCACATAAACATTGATTTCTTATTTGCAAAATATCCCATTTAAAAGTAGTATTTCATTCTTGAAGTTTTTATGTATTTGTTAGACAAAGAGCCCGATGCTTAAATCACTCGACTTCGTAAGACACATGGACTTTTACTGGCGATAGATATTGTTTTTCCACAATTTGTCTGAATTTTTTGACGTTTCTGGCGCTTAAACTTTAAATTGCTTTTTGCACTCATTGTTCTTTAAAAAAAGCTATTATCGTGTTATTCAAAACTTGTGTTTTAGTACTGCTACTGTGACCTAGACTCATGTAATTTAGATAACAATAAATAATCAAAAGACGTATGTTAAGCTATAAATTATGTTACTCGTATTGTTGCGTACGTTTATTGCAATGTTTCATAGTATTTAGCACAACAACAGTTTCAGAATGAAAATGTATTGCATATTAAGATTCAGCTTGACAGATTTACGTCAAATAGTGTCAGACGCCTCTGTTAGTGTTATGAATTATTTGTATAATGGTTGCTACAATTTAATGATCGACTATCTATCATAGACAACGCCCTTGATATTTCGCTCGAATCAATATTTGCTCAACATAAACTATGTCACGGAGCAGATCAATCAAAACTCGTTTACAATCACAGCTCTATAGTCCATTGAGCATTATAATCTACCACCGTCCATACCACGCATTCCTTCGGCGTCGTCCATGACCTGTCATAGCGGATTAATTGTCCATTATACGTTAAAGTAAAACAGAAGATCAACTATGCTATAAGCAAAAACATTTGCAGGCATATACTGACGCGTACAAGCGGAAATTTTAGAAAATTGCCTGTTGCATATCTGCTTACTCTTGCTGTAAGAGAAGCATCTCTATGTGTTTACTCGTTGTTGTGTTGTGTGTTGTTGTTGTAGGGACCCGACCTTCTGTGCAAGTTGTGTCTTGTCGTTATCGCGGTCAATCGGCCGGCGCTTATTGATAACTCGGCCGACTCTGACAGTATGTCTGCCTGCAGTCAGTCAGTCCTCGTTTGAAGCGAAGTGGGTGACACCAATCTAGTAGGTTGTGGATTTATGTTTGGTACTGGTTTTGAAAGGTGATATACTTATCAAAATGAAGGATTCTTCAGATATTGCCTCAGTGAATGAGTCCTCAACTGATTATATATATTCTTTATTGCACACCAAAACTAAAAATAACAATAGGAACTTAAAATTAATAGGGTGCCACAATTACACTCACGCACCCATGGTTGTGATTAGCTGTATGTTCAACTTTTTTGTCTCTATATTTTTTAATATTTGTCACTTTTGTTTGAAGTGTTGATTTGTGAGTACACCAATTACTCAAAAATCAATATATAAATTCCCTTGTATGATAGAAAAGATTTTATTGTCATCAATTCATGCCAAGCACCCTGAAGATCTGTATGCTTTACATTCCCAGACTAAATACCTCTCCATCATATAGATCCTTCTACCTCCCCTTTATTGCTTCTGAAGAAGTGCGTCCCCAACCATCGTTAACTCGATTGATATGCGCGTCCTAACTCCGGAAGTCGATATAAATAGTGCGAGCATTGAGTCACAGTCACCGAAACGTAACGTATTGTCTCGGAGGAGTTCGGGCTAATTCTGGACGTCTAATAGTAGGGGACGTATTACAGTATTAGCTTTCTTTGAACTGCCAATTTGTGGCTCGTTTCCGGGTCATTTAAGTTTGTCCACTGCTTGTTAAGGAGTTACAATTTGTTTTTCATTGTCTTCATCTCTCTCTTGCTTTTTCTCAACATATTTGTCATTTCTTCTTCTTCTCAATCTTCCTGCATTCATGTGTCTTCATTTTTATCACGTCCATACCTATCATTATATCAGTCATTACCTCTATGATCTATTTCATCAAGTATAATAATTGAGATATTGATATCCCATGCCTGTCTGAAATTGATTTATACGATGAATGCTCTGTCTATATGATATGTTTGTCTGCTTAACGCTCACGTTTTAAATCAAAAAGTCCAGTAACTTATTAGCCATTAGTATTCTTAACACACACGTCTTTAACGTAGGGTTTTCCCTGCCTATTGTCATGTTCCGTTTCGCTTAACGGAACTGCTTGTTGGATTGGTGACCAATCTTTATGAACTCGTATGATGTATGGATATAGTTTCTGATTTTTTGTGGCTTTGGATCTTTCTATTATAACGTCTAGCTTGAGTTGAAGATGATAAAAATGTTACGAGTATGCCATTTTAAATGCATGGTGTTAGTTCGAAACTAGTCATACATAATTATATAACTTTTCCTCTGCAAGGACTCGGACTTAAACATTATCTTTCATGTGTGTCTTGATGTTAAATATTTCAGATGTAGGACGTTTCCGTTTAGCCATGGTGGCATACAATTGATCATATAACCGAAACTATTTTCTATATGAACCATTATTCTCATCATTTCATTGAAAGCTGAAACTGTCACGTTTCTGACCATTCAGTAATGGATTACAATAATAAATCAATGTCAGTAGTTATTCATTTACGCGCGCACATATTGTTTTCCTTATACTAAGATATTATATTAAATTATGAACTGTTTGTTGTATTTATTGGTGCTAGGGTCGCCAAGGGCATATGAATATGTTTTGGACCCTCCGCAGAGCATCATCAATGAAGTCATTGATTGTAATAGAAACGTGTGAGTGAATGAATACTGAATGCATTTAAAGATGCCAATCACATTTTGAACATTTACCTACAACAGCCCAAAATCATTACTCGGGTAGTTGCCCGAGCCTGACATATTACCAGTCTGGTCGGAGGACTTAACACTCATTTCCACGTAACTCTAAAGTACGTTTAATGGAAAATGCCACAATGGGAGTAAAATTGCGAACAGATAAAGCAAAGGCTTTTCAGTAATCTCCCTGTCAAATATCTTGTCAGCAATGGGATTATATATTTAATTGGTAATCTTTTTAGGCAGATAGACTGATGTGATATTCGCTAGGCTAAATATTACGCAGAGGAGAGCATGGAAAATAATTCAGAGCCGTTACGTATTACCAATGAGTCAGACTTACACGTAGACAGAAAAACAGCGTCAAAGATCTATTAATCATTGTGCTCTGTGGCTACAGGTAAATGTTCTTTTTTAAATTCTGAGGAATCTTGGAATCACTGAGTGACAAGTTCTCTCTGCTCAATATCTATGTCCGTCGAAAAAAAAACATTGATTCTCTTTGCCAGTTTCTTTTAAACTTTTTCAGAACTGTTTTGGCAGCATTTAAAAATGGATTTATTTTTTGTACAACAATGTCTTAGTCGTATTTAAGAATTTATTTCGAGCTACTGCTAACGCCCACCGGATAAAAGATGCAGTTTTGGAAACAGGTCGACGACCAATCGAGGTGCCTATGACGTAAGCACTGTCATGATATTAAAAAAGCAACTTTAATGTTCACCGGATAGAGTTTTATTTCATATAATGGGGATGTATTGCTCATCCTCAACAAGACCAGGTCTTGACGTATCGGAATTAGAACTTTGTTGGTTAGGAAATAAAGCATAAAGTTTCATACAGCTTGCCAGAGTATTGATGGTACTTGATAAAATTGATTGAAGTGGATGAATTGTTGCGAAACCTATTGTTATCCACTCTTTGCTTGAGAACCTATTAATGTGCCAATAGAATGACACGAATTCTTGTGCAAAATACGATATTTCCTTAGGTCAAATAATAGGTATAAGATAATTACGAGTTTATTAATATATGTAAAATTCTAAGAATACTTGGTTGATACTCCAACCCACATTGGAAGACCAAATTAAATAAGCATCTTCAAGGTCCGGGAAATTCTCATATGTTCCTCTATATCCCTAACTATGTTCTGATCCCAGTCTACTAATATATTATGCATAGAGAAACTGCTTGTGTAACTTCTACAAGCCAGCTACCTGTTAGGTAGACGAGCTACCTAAGAGAAATAAACGTGTGGACTTCACCATTTCCAAAGGCTTCTCAAAAAGTTCATTCATCTCTAGACAAAACTGTGACCAAACTCAAGACAACCCAGAAAAAGAAACAAAGCTTTATAACTGACGCAACAACACCATATTTAGATCCCAATTTAAAAGCTACGCACTTCCTCACTGCATAAGGAACTCAGAATTCTTCCATTAATCCAAGTCTTTGTAAGAAACTTAATAAAAACTTGTCATACACATGTACAGGCTAGGTTATGCACATCCAATATCCTTAACGGTCGGCAGCGTGCCGGTGACGTCATCATTTGAGTTAGATCATCACTAATTGTGGACATTAATTTGTATGGGCTGCGCAAGAGTGCGAGTATGTCCTGTGTGAATATTTGCGAAGGGACCGTATTGGGAATTGAACAAAGTTGTGTTGGCAATCAAGGGAAAGTTGATTGCGAAATATGTGAATGTTTTAGCATGCTGTGAAAGAAGATTGTTACAAGATAATATGGCCAAAAAAGACAGGGCCTTTGAGATGAAGGCAATAAGAGATACGTGGAAGTAGACAAGCTTGAACATTAGATAGTGGTAGGAGGATGACGAAGACTTAACATATGATCCTGGTTTTCCTCTTAGGGTAGGCAAGAGGCATACCGATACTAAAATAAGTTCTTCAAGATAAGGGATTCACTAAAATGGAATAAAATAGCCCTTTGGTAATAACCATTTAATTGGGGTTATGTTGTGGTTAGTAATATTTTTAGAGTTAATTTCTTCTTTCTAGTTAACTGTATTTAAGTGGCTATTAAGTATAGAATGATTCATTAATGTGTAACCCAGTTCAGTCACATCAATGAATCAGGATCAAAATGCTTCTAATTTTCATAAAATGTTTCTCAAAAATATCCTTGGAAATTTTTAATTAAGTTGTTAACAATATTTTCAGTTTCACCCCTTTTACTTCCAAATGTTTCATCATATTTTTCTTAACAAATAATTTTAAAAGGATTCTTGTGATAGGGTCAAGTTCATTGTTTACACGAAAGGGGAACGGTCTAAAAGCCTTTGAACCAAACTCGTGTTAATTGCTTTACAAAAATAAATTTAATGAGGTTTGGTGAGTAATATTTCATGTTGATTAGTTTATAGGGCTTTTTGCTTACAAAAACAATTTGTTATCCAAAGAGGAAACAACTGAAATGTTCGATAATAAAACTGTTGTATAGGAGAGCATGTATATCGTCATCACCCTTATATCCTCATCTCATTTTACTTGAAGTTGGCGAAACATGTCTTCTTCTTCGTCTACTAGTAAGGAAACTATTAGATTATCAATAATAAATATATCATCATCATCATCAGCCTTTTTAATGTTCCCTCTGCTGGGACACAGGCCTCCTCTCTAGGAGAGGGAATGGGCCATAATTCACCACGTGGGCCCAGTGTGGATTGGTGTATGTCACATGTCTTCGAATTTTTGGTTCTAGGACATGCCGTGGTTTTTTTTCCTCACGATGTTTTCCTTCACAGTTTTGAGAAATACATACACCATACACCTAATATATTAAGAGTTTATTTTTATTATAGTTTCACTGGTCTAAAATATATCAGTCTATTTTTGCATTTACTTCTCACATATTTTCCTCTGTTGTTTTTTTTATTGTTATTTCCATTTGTCATATCAAAGTTGGCAACAACTACACACATACTCATCATGACTATGACATGTCAGATTATGAATATTACAAATAATGCATGTATCTAGTACCTTACAGCTCATTAGCATTTTCATGTAACCTATCCCGCAGTTGGTGGCGTGTAAAAGTTAGCTAATGAGAGCGATCACGTAATTAAATCAGTACTTTCAAAAATTTCATCATCAACATCATCATCATGTTCCTGCCTTTATTCTATGTTATTAAGTATCAGTGCTTCAAACTCAGAGTTCTGAGTTTACACGTAGATGGATGGAGACGAAGAGGGAGGCCGAAGAAGAGATGGATGGATTGTGTGAGGAGTGATAATTATGAAAGAAAAGGGAGTTAGTGATAGTGTGACGGCTGACAGGACAGAGTGTAAGAAAAAACATGTTGCACCGATCCCAAGTAAAATGGGATAAGGGTAGGATGATGATTAAGTATCAGTGCATCACTTGATCTTTTTCCATGCCGTCCTTTCTCCATTACAGGAGATTTTCAATAAGAATCTATACAAACTAAAATGTTCACTCATTTAAAATAATCTATTTATTAGTTTAGTAGTGAGAATGGCAGTCATATCCCTAACTACAGTACAGGATGGCGCGGTTTCCGCGTTGTGTCACACATTATAACATACCCTTATCATTGTGGCATTGCTACTTGTATATGGAATCACTTGTTTTATAATACTCGGACTGACTGGTTTTGTTATGGCTACACTTATAATATGTAACATGTTAATCATCAGCAATACCAAATTGTTTGGTGTTGTTGGCGCAACATGACTTTTCCATCGACTTATAGACAAGCACGTTCATATAACTATTTGTCAAAATACTGAAATATTAATACAAAAGTCAAAATTTTACAAATATCATCAATGCAAAAATGTATAGCATGCAGATCACTAGGAGTAAAGTCACTGTACGGCACGCCTCATCTTGTGTGTATATACCGATGACTTTTTCTCTTATTGAATATGTGTTATCGTTAGGTTTAACCACCATCACTTGATAGGTAAGCGATTATAAATATTTTTCTTTAATTTTCCTGTTTTTCTATGCTCCTAAAAATCTCTGTCATAAGGTCGTTTATCGCCCATTATCCGTTGATGGAAGACAACTTAATATAATTTACTGTACGTCAACTCGTAAGTGGGAAATAAGTAGTTTTCATGTACGTAGGTGAGGAAATGGTCGTTTGTGTCTATTTTAGGAGATGCATTGTTACAGCTGTTGTAAATAGCTTATTTTCTATTGTCGTGGGTAGTTTGCTATTCTTGCTAATAGCGCTATCTATTTGCTTCATTGAACTTTTCTTTATAAATGTGATTTTATAGTTTTTATAGTCATCATAAAAATTAAATTGGTTTTGTTGCGCTTAAATATTTTTTTATTATTTTCTTAACAGTTTCATTTAAAAAGAAACAAAGTCAACCAAATACTTCTTCTTTTAGACATGCATGCTTTTTATTTATTTATTTAGGTTAACACACAGCACATATATACACATACAGTAAACAAAATCTTAGGTATTGTTGTAATACATATGCCGCCAATTACAGGTAAACTCAACATTTACAAAACAGAAGCCAAATTACCGCTTACATATAACCTACAATTGTGATACAATCGAAAAACAGAAAATAAATATAATAAAATAATTTGGTTAGAAAGAGGAAAAAAAAAATTCAAATAAACAAACAGCAAATCTTGACTACATGTCCCTGGCATGTAGGGAAGCCAAAATTCCTTCCCTTGAATTTCGCTTTTGAATCATTATATATATCAACTTCGGGTATGCTTTACATGCTTGATAAAATACTTTCGAATTTTTAATAACAATGCGAAAGCTTAAGATTTCATATTATGGTGATGATAATGGTGATATGGTGGACATTGAATATAACTCGAATATATTAATTTATATCCTTTGCTATAATCCACTATGGTGGTAGTGTTGATTCATTAAGTTGGTATGTCTTATTAGAAATTCAATTTCTCGACTATTTCATCTCACTTACGTAGATATAATTTCTCATAATTTGCTAACCATGACAATGATGTGGTTTGATATCAGCTATGATCTCACTTCTTTTTCTGTGACTATGTTAACTTATTATACATTTATAAAAACTTCATTCTTTATTTTTCCTATTAGATCATCATCCATCATTTATTTTTGACGTGACAACGTCTTAAATTAGGTTGCGGCTGGGAGTCACTTATGAAAAAGTGTAACGCTCGGTAACGTTACGATGAGTCACCGAACGAGAGAGAGGCCCGCCGAATGCCTTGCGTCTCTCTCCCACTCAACTATGATCGGTCTGCCGCGCGCGCAGCACTAGAGAATTAGGACGTTGTCACGTAAAATCTTCGCCCGTTAATCCGACTTTACAGGCAACCATTTTTTTTTCCAACTAGGCATATAGGGATCGTATATCAGTCTATCCAAAGGCTGCTCAGCATCAGCATGGTGCATGTAGAAATATCCTATTTTTTAAATTGGTGACTTGACTTCAATCCCACCTGATGGTAAGCAGTGATGCAATAATTCATGGTGAACACCAATAGTTGGTTCCACGACATAAGTATTAGCTAAAGTTATAGGTGTAGCGGCCTAACGTATTTTTGTCTCATACTTCAATATTATTTGAGGTAGTATTTTCCTTATGTTTTGGCAAAATCTGATTCATCATTTTTTTTTATATTTGCTGCTTCTAAACGGCTTTTGGTTGCAATTAAATTTGAGTTATTAAGGTCAGTGCTAGTTTTAGTTCTGTGGCGTATAGTTGTCTTATTTCTGTGTATATTTTTGACATAAGTTTTGGTTATTAAAATGTAGCTTTTAAAATAAATCAACTTGTATTAACGTAGGTATTAATTGTAGGTTCTTTAAGTTTTGAGTCAAATTGTACTGGCGCTGTACGAAATATTACTAGAATGAAAATGTCATTAAGTGTCTTGTACCTACTCATGTATTTTCTTTTTTTCTTGCTATCAAATCTAATCCATTGATGCAATGACTAGAGTACCATTTCATCCACATTTCTTGCCAAAAGAATTGCGTAAGTACCTATTATTACATGTTAATTGCATTAAAATTACAATAACTGTATCTCGGGCTGATGTCCACCACTCCACGACTAAAGCGCGTGTTTTTTACATACAATTAGTGTGTGCAAGACTATAATTAATTGTAAATAATGTTGAGATCATATTGTGCAATACTATTCAAAATCTTGCTGATGTCAATATTGCTAAAAACAAATTGCAAGTTGCCAGTAAGATTTAGTTTAATACCTCTAAATTCTCAATAGATGTCGCTGTCCACAATCTAACGCTATCCCTCTCTCTCCTCAGGCGAGTCCCGACGCGAAGGCTCCACAGATGAACCGACGGCACCCGACGCTGACGTAGACACCAGTGATGCTAACACCAAGGAACCTGATAAGGACAACAAGTAAGTTTTTTGAGATTGAAGATAATTATAGTAACACTAGTCATCCTGCATGAAAGTCTTGCAAAAAGGTGTTTGGCCAGAAGAAAAAAATTGAGCTCCTGATTGCTGCGCCACCTTTTAGGTTCATTTGTATTTTCAAATCATCCAAGGACCCCCAGAAATATACACACAAATTTTCATCCAAATGAGACAAATGGTTTAGGAAGAGTTCGGTGACAAACACGTGCCTACAGAAGAAATAATTATAAACAAGATAATGTATAGTAAAGAAGCTGACAAAGTTAACAAATAAACAAATAAAATTTCTTCGACCCAAAAGAACAAAAGAGACAAACACAAGAACAAAACGGAGAAGTTAAAGGAAAGAATGATACAAAAAATTGCACAGAGCGTATTCATACTGAAATGGTCTCAGTATTTGCTGGACGATAGACAAGCGTTGGATTTCCGTTTTTCTTTGGCACTAACTTACTTTAATTAATGTGCTAGTTGACAGTTGTAGCAGTAGATCATAGAGAAATTTCTGTGGGGACGGGGACACCTTCAAAGGGACGTCCTAAATTTTTAGCAAAACAAAAACGTGTACCTATTATGTTTTTTGTGTGATCTTAGACGAATATCTAAAGAAAATAGTTCTGTGGGTTGCCCCGACTAACATTCATTACATTTGAATTGCTTAATCATAAGGTTTAAAGTTAGCTCATAGAGTGACTAAACATAAATTATCCTTTGAGTTTTTCATAATCAAGCAATCGTACTCGTAGCGCCATCTATCGAAACATAGCGAAACTAAAGTTGTTTGTAGTTCGGCCACTGGCCACTAGAGGGCGTGGGGAATAAAATATTTTACGAGTAAAAGTAAAATGATTTTGCTTAGGGTGATTGATTTGTAGTTTGATTCTGTTTTATTTTTGAATTGAATGCAGTTTTTAAATTACTTTTGACTTTGTTTAATTTATTATACCGGTGCTTGATAGATGGCGCTAATGTCGCTTCGAAGTAAGGTTAATGTTCACATTTTATTTATTGTGAACTTCAGCAGCATTAAGGCCTAACTGCACCAAAAATTCTATAATCGAGATTTAATACTTATTCAGTTTAAAACCGAGGTTAAATACCTACTAGAATTAATTCATATCATTGTATCTGGCCCGCGTTAGCAACTAGCTAACTCAGGATTAAAAAACTACCTCTGGTTTTTCGAAAGCGTGCCATTATAATTTTAGCACATGACTAACCCCCTTTTTTATGGTAGGTAAAAATCATCCAATGACGAATCCTGCTCTTGGGCGGAGCGGGAGACAGTGTCAGCCTCTTACTGACTAAAAAACCTACCACATTCTTTCCTTGCCTTATTCCCAGGCCCTGGTGATACGCTTTCGCTTCTACCCTTGGCCCAGGAGGTACATTACTAACCCTACGTTCTCCGTTCTAGTTGGCGCTCCCCGGCGATAGGTGGCGCGCGCGGCGTGAACCGCGCGGAGTCGTGCCGCGAGCGCGACGCGCCCCGCCGCGGCAAGCACCGCAACGCCAGCGACCCCAACCGGCTCACTGCGCACAACAACCAGTACGTACCTTAACTCTCTTGTCTTTTAGGGGTCAGCAGGAATGTAAAGATCGTGCAACACACTTTAGAAGAAGTTTATAAACGGAATAGCATCTGTCAGCGGCTTTACCCGTATCCTATACTGCGGGTGAAGCACTAGCATATTGGATAATATTTTTTCCTTTTTTTTGGCCAGCCAAATCTATTGAAATGTATCGTCATCTTAAAGCCTAAACATTCTCATCTTGGTATATTTTGAATATCGTGCGGATGTCACCACGCATGCGGGATTGTTCCGCACGCGTAGTCCCCGCATGCGGATCGTTTTGTATGCGTAAAAACACCCTGAAATGAGTTTCTTTAGTCTTTTAAGCGACTAGGCGTTTATGCTGTGTTATTGAACGACTTCACGGCAAAGTGCGATCCGTTCTGGAACAATTACCGAATTTACCTACCTTTGAAAGAACCTACTTTTAAAAATGTATGAAAAAAATAAAATAGTCTCTTTCGACCATCCGCAGGACTCATCTAAAAATAGAAATACGCCACTTATGATACTTTTTACCATAATTATACAAAATTTTTAGGCCATAAAAAATCTTAGTTTAATCATTTATATTAAATCGGTCCAAAAAATAACTCTAATATCATAAATAAGAGCAAATTCCTCACATTCCCTCCCAAAATAGTACCTCATCTACTGAGGGACAAACTATGCCAATACTTTTTATTTCCTGAAGTAGACAACTGAAACAGACTTGAAAACGTCCTAAGTATCACATGTTCAAACTCAAAATAAACCTTATTACGTACAAATAAGGTTCAATATTGTACGAATACAAGACAGTTTCTGGAATGGTGTTAATTTAAATATAATTTTAAACCTTATTTATAGCGCTATTGTGTTTATTTTTGGTTGATAAACATTGGACGGCATTGGATACTGAAGGATCGAGTTTTGTTTTTGTTTTTGTGAATTCAAATGTTAGTTGAATTTTTGTTTGTTGTGTAGTGTGTAGTTTATTATAGGACAAATTATGCCTTGAAAATTTAAATTTTTCCTATGAAAATATTTTTTTTTTTTTGTACAATTTAATTATCTCAAAAGCTTAGTAAGATTCTGTAGTAAAATACTCTTATGTACTTACATACTAATTGAATTTCAGTAAAATGATTAATGTACTAAACAAATTCAATTTAGTCTCTGTAACTATGAAAAGGTTTCACTATCAATGCAATTTGATCTCCAATTTATATGACATGCACATCCCATAGAGTCCTTTTCAGCTTGCCAAAATCAATCCAATCAAATTGTCCAACATTAGTTGAACTCTCTGTTACATGACAGCAATCCCATTCAGAAATCCTTCTATATTGGTCGTATCTATTCGAAACTGTCCAGTTTATGTAGATCTTTCGTTACATGGTTATAACTAGGTGGCTAAGTATCTTGGTGTCTGGTTCGTTTGGCCAGTTTTCGTTGGTCTTTGTGTAGGTTGATAGTGTGGGTTTCTAGAGGTTTTGATTAAATGGTAGGTGCATATTGCAAGGGGGTATAATGGTCACAGTTTTCAGTGTGCGTCCAGACGCGATCGAACGCGCATTGCGGCGTTTTTCACAAAGATTCATAAACGCAGTGATTTTTTTGTTGAACTGATTTTTTTTTTAACCAAAAGTAGTGTTTTTCTAAGTGATTTAATTTTGTGATGACAGTTTTAAAGATATTTTTTACGTGATTTTTTTTTAGTGTTGTAAGTATGTTTCTTTTGAGAAGTTGGCAAAATGATTTTTTTAAAGCAAATCCAATAGAACCTACTTAATGTTTTTTTTTAAGTTTCTTAAATTTAAATTGATCATAGTTAGATGTCTAATACAAAACTATAATTGAACACATATAATCGTTTTTAGAGGGAAGTAAAGTTAATTATGACAAATTAATGATATTGTTGAACATTAGTAACTGCACAGTAATTTATTACGTTGTTATATTTACGTTACACCAAACGCACGGAATAGCATTTGGACTTAAATTCAAACAATGAAGATAATTATGACCTAAACAACACATAATTTGTAGAAATCATGTCAAATCCCGCCCTTGGGCGAAGCGGGAGATAGTGTCAGACTCTGACTGACTAAATAATCTACCCCGTTCCTTACGTTGCCTTTATACTAAGGTCAGAGCCTTCCTTTCACATGCGAACCCTTATCCTCAGTAAGCTTCGACCTTTTTGTAGGGTCCATACAGTTTAGAAAGCGTTTTTAATATTAGCTGAGCAGAATTATAATATGATTAGCGTAACCGGCCTTTTAACGTTCCCTCTGCTGGGAGTCAGACCAGGAGGTATAAGTAGTAGAGAGGGCTCAATGAAGGAATCTACCACGCGGACCCAATGCTGGTTAGTGGATGTCAGATGTCGTCGAATTTTTGGTTCTAGGGCATATCAGTTCCCTCACGATGTTTTCTTTCACCGTTTTGACAACAGTGGTGATGAAATCAATTAACCTTAGTCATGTACCTGGATAGATTTGAACCCGCGACCTAACTCGTAATTGGGGCCGTTACCACTCGGCCACCACTGCTCCGTCGTTATAGTTTGACCGAAAGGACACTGCATTCAAAAACCTTTGATGATTTCGCTTGTCAGACTTTTACTGATTAAAACCAACTCGCGTTCCTTCAGACGCTTACATTCCAAGGCCGCTATAAGACATTTAAATAAACCATGATGATGGTAAGCGATGATGTGGTCGACGATGAAGCACGCTTGCCTCGTCATCATCCACTGTTGGACATTGACTTCTTCCAAGTGTCACCACAACTATGCATATGCATATTGCATCCCCAAGACTCTCTCTAGGTTATCCATCCACCTTGTCTTGGTCTTCCAACGTAACCCTAGTTCTCCTGCGGGTGTCTTCATTCTTGATGCGACCAGGCAAAGAAATTCCAAGTATAACTCTCATTCTTGCTCTAGAACGGAGTGTGAGGGTGTGTCAGACTGATTAAAATCCTATGTTTCTTCTTTGCCTTTGCGTCTTGGGTTTCCCTTCCGGAAGCTGACCCATGACTAGGCTCGATGAGTAGGCTCCGGCTGCGTTGAGTCCCTTCGGCTTTCCTGACTTCTCGCTGGACGGCGATCCTCGATATATACCTACGAGTATGTATTACGTATTAGATTAGGCGTACCGTACAGTCACTTTACTTGACTTAGGAGATCTGCAGGCCATACACCTTTACATTGATGACATTAGTGCAGCTTTGACGTTCACGCAGTGTGAGAGCGCTGTAAGTTTTAAGGGTTATGACGATATAATGCCAATGAAGCTCTGCAGTGGACTTTTGTATTTAACTTTTCAGTAGTTTGTGAAACAGTTTCTATGGACGTGTTTGTCTATTGATAGGATACTAGCGACCCGCTCGAGCTTTGCACGGGTACTGATATTGAATATATTACACACTAGGTTTTCCCCGCGGCTTCGCCCGCGTACATAAAATATAGCCTATGTCACTCAGGAGTAAAGCAGCTTTCTATTGTTGCTAAAATTTTTCTAATCGGACCAGTAGTTCCAGAGATTACCTCCTACAAACAAAAAAATAAAAAAACAAACTTTACCTCTTTATTATATTAGTGTAGATTATATTAGTGTAGATAAGTCGCTGATGCCGAACTCGGCATCAACGACGAGCAATGGGTAACTACCCATTACTCGTCGTCCGTAAACTCTTGCCTACGGTGTCTGGAAATCGGGGTCCCGGCGGTAAGGGCTTGAGGAAGTCCGTTCTTTTTTTACTCTAGATAGGTTTGCGTTTGACCACAATTTCACCTGATGGTAAGCAATGATGTGGTCGACGATGGAGCACGCTTGTTTGTTCTCTCACGCGATTAGAATATAGTCGCTAGTTTTACAGAACGTTGCCTAGGCGATAGTTTCCGCGGCGCGTACGCCGGAGCGTAAGGTTTTGATACCCGGTGCGTGCTAACAATAGACAATCGCGGGTTATGTTACAGACGCCATATTTAATAACATCGATATACGTTTCGTTATTCTTTCAAAGACATATTTTTGTAAACTACTCACATAGGTACAATCGTCATGTATTGTATATTTTACTGTAATAACTGATTTCTTCCTCGATTGATTTTCTACTGAGCTCTTTTTTTGTGTAAAATCAAATAATTTCTCATTTAAAGCATAACATAAACACCCTCACTAAATTCCTACTGCTGGGACTCCGACTTTTTCTCTAGGAGAGGTAATGGGCCGTAATCCACCACGCGGGCCCAGGGCGGATTAGTGGATGCCATATGTTTTCGGTGTTTTTGATTCTAAGAAATGCCGGTATCCTCCTTGTTGTGATGTTTTCCTTCATTGTTTTGAGATCTGACCAAATATATTAAACAAAGTAATGCGTCTGGACACAGAATAAGTAATAGTACCTACGCTTGACAAGGTGTGAGTCCACTGCCTACAACTATTAAGTCGTGGTAATTGCTACTGGGTACCCTCCTCTCCTCTCCTCCTTCTATTTCTCCCGTTCTACCAGATTTTTCATACCCTGCTAATTTGATTTCTATATAATTGTCAATTCGACCTGATAATATCACTAACCAATCATTTTATAAGACAGCAGTATCAATCTAGTTGCATGTAAGATATTGCCAGATGACTTGTCCTCCCGAAATATGCTCCAAATAACTTTCAAGATTGAATCGAAATGATCAAGCTTGAGTCAAAATTTTAGCAGATGCTATGAGTATCATTCCTATGTCATAACATAGTGTAGTCACAAACAATCCCTCCCATTATTCCCCAGCAAACCCTATTAAAATCTCCAGCAGCCTACCCTTATCTCCGTACTCGGAAGTGTCTCGACAACTACCGCGCTATGTTTACTGTAGCGGGCATTGTCTCATTGTTGCGAACGTTAACTAACGTCATGTCGTGACATGAGATGAGGATTTGACGGGGAGACTTTCAGTGTGTTTAATTGTGAATTTAATTGTTGATTTGGTCGTTTTGGACTTGATTGAAATGGGTTTTGGTGATGTCAGACTGAGATGCTTTTCTCTGATGCCAGAAAACCTTGTCTTCTGTTTTAGTGAGTCTATCATCACGTCTAGTATTTTCTTTCTTATCTTCATGAGCAGTTATGTTAGAGTAGTAGATGTCATATTCAAACCCAGCCAGGCCGCATTACTTTGTGTAATTTATTTCATCACCACTACTCCCGAAACGATGAAGGAAAACATTGTAATGAAACCGACATGTTCTAGTTCCAAACATTCAAAAACAGGTGACATCGTCGGATCGGCGGATTACATCCAATTTTCTCTCTTGGAGAGGAGGCCTTAGTTCATGGTTACGTTTCATCTAACTGTCACAGCTATCCCAATTTTTGGCGCATTATGCATTCATACATCTCACACTTCAGTATTCACCTTTTCAGCATGTTTATTTTCCTAATTGTCAAGCATCAATCACTAATCTGTTGATAGAGGTATTCCTTAAATTATTCTGGAATTTTTCTCATCTATTCTCACAGTGTTCATTGAATCTGGGGCATAATTCAACAAGCACTACAAATTGATTATTTGAACAAATATGCGTCTAGAATGACAGTTAGGCGCGTCTGCGAATGTCTAAAGCACGGCGGTGCATGCTTCGCTGATGTCCTGGCGTTGAGCCAATCTCGTGTGGTGTCACTGACAAGATTTTGGAGACATCGAACTGGACTATTTATCCTTCTTCACTCCAACATTTGTCATATTTTTTTTGAATATGCTTTCATGGATGGGTCGTCAGGCTTTAAGAAGAGTATCTTGATTAAAAAATTTTCAATTTCTGATTGTCATAGTGTATTTCTTTCCTCCTCATTTTTCTCTCGCTTTCAGTCTCGCTATTTCTCTTCTGCTATAACTTTCAGGTCTTCAAAAATTGTCTCAGCCTATATACATTCTTATTTGTTTGCGATTGCTTCTTTCTCACGTTGCGCCACAACATCCAGTGCTTCATCTTCCGCATTCATTTCAACCCACCTGTTTCTCCCTGGTCCAACCAAATCTTATCTGAGTATCGCTGTGTTTCAGTGAATGCTAACTCTGTGTCATAAATTACAACGTCGTTTTAGAGGCTATCCCCACAAATTTCATAATGTTTTACAATATGAGATGTAACTCACAAGTTTCCTAGAGCTTAACATTTTGACCATCACTTCCGTTGAAATCCTCATTTATCAGCGCTGGTGGCAATTTGTTAAATTTTATTGATACATTATGTCACTTGAGCGTGCGAAATAATATTTTATCACCTCCACCTATATTTAGTCTGTTACAAAATGTACGTCTTGTTACATCGCCTAGTTCGCAGCAAAACATTCCGCGTAAATATTATTAGTATGTTTTTCAGTTTTCATTCAGGGTTTATTTTGTTTTTCAACAAGTGTTATAAAATTTGTGTTTTGATGATTAGGTTTTACCAGTGTTGTTGATTTTGTGAGCTTTTTGATGTCTCGTTTCATGGGTAAAACGAAATACATGTTTGTGACATTTTTAGTTTCTTGGTTTTTTCATTTTTTGGCTTGTTTATAATTTGAAATTGTAAATATTTACTAAAAACTGTGACTGACACATCGTTTTAATTTAATTTAATAAAATTAGGGAAATACATGCAAACAATTTGAATATTTTCTAGCACACGTAATAATTGATAGAGCGCCTGGTTTTTCAATCTCTGAGATCAAAGAAAATTTAGTAGAATGCGGAACTGAAAACATAATAATTCAGAAAACGTTTTAGAATACGAAGTTCGAGTTCTATCAGATCAATTTATTTTGCTAACAATTAGGAAACTTCAAGAAGCGCATTCTAGCTATTTTTTATCAATACATATTTCGGGATAACAACATATTTAAAATCCACAACCTTCATTTCTACTTCCTGTCCGTTTGTTTCCACTACGCACTATGCTATCGTCTGGTTATACGCATTAATTTGTTTTTCTGTTTATATTACAACAACCAGTGCGTTTTATAACCGATTGGAATTTATATTCGCGTAAACGAATCATTTGTAACTAAATAAGTAAAACAGATATCCAGCAGTAGAAATTTTTGATATTTCGGTTATATTGCATTTAGTTGTAAACTTTCTTGAAAATCAAGCTGCTACACTTAGTCTTCTAAATTTCCAACACAACAAACATATAATTTCCGAACATTTAAATATCCGGATTATTTTTTCTAAGAAACTTCATTAACAAGAAACAGCTGGATTTTCCCCTAAATTGTCTTCAAGACATCCATATCCTATTTCGAAGTAGACCATCTGTTTTCTAAAGCACTAAAAATAACTTGATCGATAATAATTCTTAATTAGTTTCTCAAGTTGCTTTAAGTGTATTTTTACTCTCACTTGCGATCGTCTCGAATATTAAAACATTAATGGAAACTGTTGAAATTTAGTACTTTCAATAGGCTCGCATTTAACCTGTCTTACTTGATGAAAAGTGACATTGTGGTCAACAATAGAGCATGTTTACTTGGAAGTAAGCAATTACAGTCTTGACTTAAATACCCTTCCTTTGTCTAGTTCAGACTCTAGCAGAGAATTCCACTCCTTAGCTGAAAATATTTCATAGTTGTTTTTGGTTGGACTCAATTTTACTTTACTATTTTTGTCCCTGGCATCCAATTTCTACCTTCAAATAAGTTTTTTGTGGTTGTAGACATTTATGCATCTCATGGGACACATAGAGACTCCATTCTACCCTCTTTGGTCCTCCACCTTTTTACGATGTTGTTCTGTGATTTTTCAAACGTCATCAAATCTATTCCGTAGGTCATCAGATTTGTTCCATTATCTTTTCCCATATCAATAAAATTAATCAACTTCATGTACTCAAGGGATTAACCAAAAAAGTGTGCACTTACACCGGTGATAACATTAGATACGAACAATTTTGACTGACATCAACGTTTATGGAAAAATACAAAACCTGCGTAGTTGATTTCATTGTTTTACTGTGATTTACACCTTTTTTTCGCCCTGACGTAATTTTGACTAGTTCTCCCTCGAATATACTCATGTTTGTAATCCTTTGTGGCACAGACACTATTGAGAACACTCAATAGTGTCTGTGCCCCAAAGTGAGTATAATTCTTCTTGAACGTCAAATTAGATGTCAATAAATCTCAGGTTGCCGGCAATTTGTAAAACCCTTTCTCAGCCCGTCCATCTTAATCTTCATCCTCCGCTTCTTAAGTCAATTCATCGTAAGCTACCTATATTGATTGACAGACGTTTTCGACATTTAAGCCTTTATTTCTTTCGTTTATTGAATTCAGAAAATTTAGCTTCAGATATTGAGCTACAGTACTTATAATATCTTTCTGCTCATCAATGAGACCTTGATGTATTAGTTCAGTTGATTTCTCATTTTTATTCAGATTTGATAAATGTCGGATCTGTTCACTTCAAGGTTTACCTCCTTCATCTTCATTTCTCATATATAGATACGTGACAGGAGTTACTAATTTCTACTTCAAAATCAAGACATTAATTCCATTCCTCCCCCAAATAAATTACTTGTTTATTTAACAACATGACCGAGTGAATAGAATCGTCAAGGTTGATTCTTCTTAATTTCTTAAACATGCGACAATTTTTCAGTAATCTCCATGAAAACAAGATATTAAAAACTTTTTCTTGTTAATCGCTTGTTTACCATAGAAACATGACTAAGACAGAGTTTCCGTATTTCCGTCCTCATTATATCGCTGTTTTTCAATATCTGTCTAAAAGTCATAAAACATTCACAATTTGGTTCCGAATATCTAGACTATGTCGAATGTTGGAACAAATTCGCAGAACGAGTACTTGTGTACGGCTAATTATTTCATCACGAGCTGGTCGACGCAAATAGTCGCCAGGTCAAATGCTGGGCCCCCGGGGTACCTGGAAGTTAGCGTTTAGATGATATTTGGAGAGTTTAAAGTGTGTAACAAAAGTTTGCAAGATTAATGCTCACTCTAAGCGAAACTAGATGAAAATAATTCTTATAATGTGCGGCATAGAAGTGTATCGATTTTGAAATTCCAATTTGAATCAGTCCTCCAAAATAGAGTAGGTACAAAAATGGATTTCAAAACTCATTGGATCCAACGCATATCTGCTCGTGAGCATCATCAAAATGATAAACATCCTGCTGCCATCAACATCGAAAAGGAAGGAAACAGATTCGGAGCGCTGTGACGTTAGATTTGTAATAAAAATTATTATATAACCAATTTTGTTTGATGATGAATTGCAGGGAACCATTTCAGAATATAAACGCGAGCTTGAAAGGTCGACGGCCAAATTATCGGTGAGATTTATTCGCGAACGAAGAGGGTGTACTTCTTTATCCTTTGATCATTCGCCAATACAGGCTACTGCACTATAAACAAAAATAAAAATCGTTTTTAATTACTCCGTCCTTGATATAAAATAAATTTTATTTGTTCGTTATATATTGAACCAACAGTTTGATATATTATTCCGAATCGTTGTAGACATTTTGTTCTGCATTATTTCGCACTATTTATGCTTGTCCGGAATTTCGCAGTGGGTGCCATGTCCGCTTGCCACGCTTTCATTCATGAATTCTTGTTTTTTTTATAAATAAAATACATTTTGGGTGCCCTAAAATCTTGTTTGAAAATTGTCCGCATAAATCTTTTTTCTTTAACGACATCATTTGTTACATCTAACAGAGACTTTAATTTAGTGATACTTTTAATGTTATGACATTCCAGTCGATTTGTTGTCCATTAACGATCATTATGGTCCATCGACTTCTCTCGTAGACCTCGGCGCCAATCGTCCGAACCAGGATGTCACCATAATCGCACGAGTGCTTTGTTGATTCACATTCGTCTAGTTTTTGCTCCCGCATCCCACCTGACCACTCATACAATTACGTAACAACATGACTCAAAGCGAGTCTGTTTACGAATCTTCCAATAACAGCTTAATTTCAGCACGAGATTAGTCTCCCATCAAATCGTGACAGCCATGTTTGAAAGCTGTCAGAGTGACGTGCTTTTGCGCGGGAACCCGACGCGATACGGCTCGCCATACATCTTTGACCCATTCCCGAATTCTATTCCCGTAGCCTGTAATTAAATAAAAATAATATTTATTAGGGGCGATGACATGATTCATCTTTTCGAATATAATTTTCCAAGAGTTGAGTATACGACAAAGGTTTATTTGAGTGCTATTAATTTTACCCTGAATTTGATACGATAATTCTGAGCCGGGAATAATTTTAGCAATACTAATGGTTGGCATTGATCTTCCGCGCGTTAGATTAATAAAGCGACCTCCGTGACTTGATAAAATTATAATCCAACCTTTCTTCCTGTTTATAAAAACGGTTCTAAATTTTATTGATGACAGTTATATTTGCTTTTTATTCAATTTTAATATCGCGGCCTTTTATATCATCTTCAAAAAGTTTAATGATTTTGCTAATTTTTATTTTATTTTTGTAATTTCTTCGCAATTTGCTTCAAATCTTCCCGTCAGATTTTTCTTTTCTTTTTATTGGCGACCTCGTCCATTTAGTTAGCCACATATGCCACACTTGATCAGTGAAGTCTTCGCGGCCATTTTCTCTCATCAGCTTCAAAATTTTTTATAACTTTACTAATCTTTTCTTTTCCACAATCTGCTTCCCTGTTTCCGTCAGTTTTCTTTCTTTCTTTCCGCTGACGCCTTTGTCCACAAAGTTATACAAGTGATACGTGATCAATGAAGGCTCACCATTGATGTCAAGTGGAGCTAGGCTCGCGGAAGTCGCTCGGCTCTCGAAGCCATACAATGCAACTATCATAATTGTAGCTACGTCTTGTGACGTATGGATTCTTCGTTGTGTAGTTGTGTCATCAGTTCCTGGGCTATTGTAAGTTATCTGACTGTTTACTGATTGCTTGCCTGCTTTGAAGGTTGAGAGAGAATCGATGCTCTGTAGGACTTTGATAGAAATTGTTTTTATTGTATTTTATACAAACAGTATGGATTTCCCGTAGATTTAACAAATAAATCTTTATAGTAGCTTCGATAGTATGAGCCAATATTACCATGAGTTTTTTGGTGAGACATGATAGCAGTTAGTAATCCAAATATGGTTTCAGATGGCACTGTATGTAAACTATCCTATCTCCATTCATTCCATTCAAAGGTGTAAACCTAAGTGATGATCCATGGATATTATGAAATGTAAAATTACATTCTAAGATAGTCTGGTAGATCGCTGTCAGCGTTAAGACCTCTATTGTACCCATAGATATGTGTAATTGTTATTATGTTGGTGTATCTAAAATAAAGTTTATTCTATTCTATCATCATTTCAGCCGATTGCATCCACTGCTGGACATAGGCATCCCCCAAGTATCGCCACATTGACGGGTCATGTACGAAGTATAAACTTGAAGACAAAGTTACCTCAATGGCTATTTCTCCCAATCTCTTCAAAGCAGTCGTCGTAATCTTCCATCTTTCGTCCTAATTAAAGGAAAAATCCACTCTGATACCAGTTTAAACGCCCTGAGTTAATTGATGTGCGCAAACAGTGGAACAGCCACCCATCCCGGCCGCACCCTGTTGACCCGGCGATTTATGCGCACATACGACCTGAACCTACGGCAATGACATACGGCGACAAACACCGTAAGAACACCATAAGGCAAACAAATGGTTCGCTTGTTAATATCTCTGCTGTGGTGTCTTGCTTTCAGGAGTTATTTAGGAACGTTCTTAAAAAACTACTTACATAAACTTTGCTAAAACTATACGCTGCCGACGAAAAGGTGGCGCAACAATTTGGTTAAAAAAAAAATTGCATCGACATGCTCAAAACATGCGATCTTCTCGTACAATTATAATTTACAAATGTATCTTCAAGGCTAGAGAGGATAGACTCTTAATAAACTAGTGCGCCTCACCATCAACGATTGCATCACTGCTTACCATCAGGTGGGATCGCAGTCAAGCACTCAGTTTATATCAGTTACAAAACACTGAAAATCGAAGTTTTTAGCTTATGAGAGGAGTATTATACATTTTAATTATGTTCTTTGGTGTTCTGAAAATAGTAGATTTTTTGGCGTACTATTCGTATTGAACAGAATTGGATTCCTTATTTTATAAGCTTATGTCTCCTTAGGGTAGCTAACGCCATTTTTTGCTCGAGATGTCGGTTTTAACAGCTGACAATTGGTTTCAACCCTATTACCCGATCTAAAAAGTATCGTATTAGTCTAATAAATGATTAGACTGTATTTTTTGGAAGTGTTGTAACATCCATGTGGTGAGCCATGGTCCAAAAACTCCTAAAAATGACGAGTTGATTCTCACAAATTTTGCGATTCTTGCCTCAGCTTGTCCCAAGTTTTCGTAACCACCTGGTCACCTCACTCACATGGCCAGAGTTAACAATGGTGTGTCTTTATGCGTTCCACTTGTACGGGGTGGCGCTCCCCATGACGTCAGCTCGCACCTTCGCGTCTCCTTGCTGGGGTGGTTTCAGTTTTATGATTTGGTACGGCTGTGATTGGTAGAAGTATTTCAGGTGTGACCGGTTGGTTGCCTATTAAGATTTGAGTGTGATTGTAATTGGTGGTCATAAATTTGTTTTGGTTTTTGTGATAACAAATCGTCCGATGCGTTCTCTCGGTGTCTAGGGTGCAGCGGGAAGGCGTATCAGATATTTACTTGTTTAAAATATATTCCATCAGACTGATGCTTTTTGTGTTTTAGAACCACTAACCCATTTAATCACCCTTCGACCAGGATAGGTTATGTATTGCCTTCTTTTTTGAAGGGGCATAACAGCAGTACTTCATGATTATCATTTAGCTGAACGACGTCCACTGCTGGACATAGGCCTCCCCCAAGTACCGCCACAAAGACCGGTCCTGTGCGTCTTGCATGGCACAGCAGTACCTACTGCATTCAAATAGTCATTGACAGAAACTTTCTCCTGACGAACAAAAATGTTGTCAGAATGTGATTCGCCTGTTTCAAGTTCTCAACCAGTAAAGTTTTTATGTCAAATGTACTATTTGGATAATCAGCTCGTTTTTTTTGCTCATTTTACGTGAAACTTATTGATGATCAATTCACAATTAAATCCACATTCCTCACTCACTTCTAAAGAAAGATATTCAAATAACCCATTCTATGGGTGCACGTAATTTCTATTTTACCTCTTCAAACATTATAATACCTTGCCAATACGTCAGTATCGCACAATCGAAGGCATCCACACGTCATGCACGACCCTCAAGTCCTATTGTACACCCTTTACAAATAGCGTAGCGATATAACATTGCGTTCTAATTCGATGGTACAGTTTGTCCCGTCTGTCAGTCGTACCGCGAAACTCGAGTCGAACGCACGATTCGATTCTCGCGTTTTCAAATCGATCATCGTATCGAGTGAGCGTTGTCGGAAATCGATTGTCTTTTAATCGTTTGTCGATAAAAGTGTTTACTTTTAAATCTACGGCAGTGTTAGTAATATGTAATTTATTATTTTAATTTTAACTTCTATTGTGTTAGCTATGTTTTAAAGTTGGACGTTCGTCTATTGTTTTTTTTTTTTGTGGAGTTCGTGTAATGCATTTTTGTGGGTTGTGATGGATTAGTGTGTTATGATTGGTTAATTAATTTTAGTGATTAGAGCTTCGGTTAAAATTTTAGTTTTTCTAGACAACACAAACGTTTTTAAAGGTGATCTTTTTTACCGTGTTTGTTAGGAATATAATTATAGTATACATTTAAAGGCGAGGGCAGCGTTGGACAAATAGTAGATACAGTGAACCTCATCGAATTTCGTTCACCAATTCCCGATATTGACACTTTCATACTAATCACAGAAGAGTTTGTTTGTTTGGTTGAACGCACTAATCTCAGGCACAACTGGCCCGACTCGAAAAATTCTTTCAGTGTAGGGTAGTCCATTTATCGAAGACTATAATAATAAAAATAAAAAAAATATATATATAACATTACGCTACAACCTATGGGAGCTAGGCAGTAGCTAGAGATGCGGGTGAAACCGCAGGGAACAACTAGAAGCAAATACAGAGAACCTCATCGAATCTTGCTCACTGATTCCAGAGATTTTCCCTCTCATACTAACTGACTGATAAAAACTAATAAAGATATGATATTAGATTGATGATACATTAAAACCTCACGGTGAGGCATCTGTTCTGTATGAGTTGATGGACAATAATAGCCGGTGTACCTGCGCCGGTCACTCACAAGTGAGCTGAACAACGATTATTGGGATAGCTCAAGTATTTCGTAATAGTTTAGTATGATTACTAGGTGCGTAACAGAAGTTTGTCCATTGGTGGTATAGACTCTTAGATTCATCAGATGATGAATGCATAAAGCATGGGCAGGAAGATGCCTGCCCTAGTCCCGTTCTATCAGAGGTCAACATGAAAATTTTGTATATTTCTTTCTGTCCTATCAACCGTCGATAATGGGACCTTAGTCCTATTAAAATAGATGGACAAATTTTGACACAGCGTTCAGTACGTGTAACCAAAGCTATCCAAACAAAAAAAAAACCTTGATTAAAGTGTAATAAATTGATGCACAGATTTTTTGTAAGTAAATAAAGCGCTTTTTGCTATATTTTTTTTTTATCATTGTCTTCATTTTGTCTACGATTTGTAAAATTTCGTCCATCTATTTTAATGGGACCCTATATAAATAGTAAGGTAAATTAACTAATTTTATAATCATTCAACAGTCAGTATCCGATTGTAACTGTCGGCTGAACTGATTTCTAGGAAACGCAAAGAGTATGTAACTGGGAAAATTATTTAAACTTTGTTTATATGGGTTAATATCTGGATCCTGAGTATGAAAATCCTGTAATTTTGCTTGCTAGACTAGAGCGCAGTCGCAGAAAATGGCAATGCTAATTATTTTATGCATAACTCGGTAATAATGTGTTGTGTGGTTTTAATAACCGTGTACGCATGACATCAGCTCCAAAATGAATTCATAATTATTTAGAATTGTTTCAAATGTTCCACAGTTGAGTTAGTGCAGCCATAACTGATTTAAGTGGTCGTCAGATGGTTTAGAAATATCTGTTGAAATTACTGTCTGTAATAATACCTCTGTTACTTGATAGTTTCCTATTTTGTCTGTAAAAATGATACTTTACATCATCAAAATCATACTATTGACGATCAAGACTATTTAGGTGAAGTACAGATAGTATTACTTGCAAATCTATGGCAGACTGACACATCTCTCGACTACAAGTTTTGTTTATACACCGTTAAATTTTGATCGTTGGAGGGTCAATCCGGTATATGAAACACGCTCGATTTGTGAAAATAAAATAAATAAATAATGTACTTTTTCGAAATTAAAATCGTAAATGCGTAAATTAATTCATAAAAATCAAACAGCTAGGTGTCAAATCTCTTGTCAAGTGTCAATTGATGTGCTTATAGCATGATCAGCAACTTTGATTTGATCATTTTGTTAGTTGACAGCGTAGTCAAATGTTCTATAGGAATGCATGACAAATGCCATACTATAGATTAGTTATTTTTTTCTAAGCATCGTTTCCGCAATTGCAATTAATTTTACACAGCTGTTATTTAATAGTTGTACCAGTTTTTAATTTTATTATCAAACATCCCGGCTAATATCCACCCTTACATTGTTGAGACATCTACGGTCCGGATTAAGCGTTTTACCTCGTCGTTTATACCGCGTACGTCGAGAGAACAGTTTGCCGGCTACAGTCTTTCTGTCTGATTATAATTTAGGTGTCTTCAAGGCTAGAGTGAATAGGCTCTTAATAAACTAGTGCGCCTCACCATCAATTATTGCATCACTGCTTACCATCAGGTGGGATCGTAGTCAAGCACTAGTTTATAGCGATTAAAAAAAAACCAGTTGAATGATAATTTGAGCTTTTAGAAACTCGCTTTTACTGTTTTAAATATTGCAGGACAAGCTAAGTTACTTATTCGGCTATGTAGATATACCTACTATAGGTACGTATATTTGATCCGCCAAATAGAGTTTCAATTCTCTCAGCGTCGCAGCCCGCGCCAGTATCGGCGTCAAATAGATGTAATTGACAAAGGTCAGATGGGCGGTAGATGAGTACTCGCGGTGCAAAATTCTTATATTGAGTTAGTGAGTAGGTACATGACCTTTCGAATATTTTGTTATAGGACTGAGAAGATGGTAAATTAAGGAAATTGTTTTAATAGGAAACCTATAATAAATAAATATTATTTTTTTCTGAAAAAAAAAAATATATATTTTACATTATATACATATTTTTATGGTAGGAAAAAATCATCCAATGACGAATTCTGCCCTTGGGTGAAACGGGCAACAGTGTCAGACTCTTACGGATTAAACAACCTACCCCATTCCTACGTTGCCATATATCCCAGGGGCAGAGCCTACCTTTCAGACACGAACCCTTGGCCCCAGTTGGCTTCGAAAATTTCTTGAGGCGCGCGGAAACAGTGTGCTCGACGACTGGGCTTGGTTCGAACGGTTACCAGACGATTGGACTGCGAGCTACCCAGTGCTCGCCATCCACAGTAAGCATTGATGCAATCGTTGATAGTAAAGCGCACTAGTTTATTAAGAGCCTATTCACTTGAGGCTAGATAGAGACCCATAATTCTTTGCCTTCATAGATCTTTTGCTAAAGTAATAAAATGAAATAATTTACATACGTTTGTGTAACCGACACGCTTTCCTTTATTTCACTAAAGTGCGATATAATTGTCGGTTAGATTAACTTTTACTTTTATCTCAGTTAACTCTAGTTTTAAACTGTCGTTGCGGCAATGCTATTGGTCGTTAAGTTGCTAGGTTATTGCTGGTCTTACTGTCTGTGTTATTGTTTGAAATTACTTTTAATCTAATGTAGTAACCACGAATTAAATCAACCTTTCGAATATCGTAATTAGATACATAATATAAAGACAATAGGTGAAATAGGCAATAGGTGGAGTGGAAGAAAAAAACATGTTGCACCGACCCCCCTCCCCAAGTAAAATGGGATAAGGGTAGGATGATGATGATGATGATGATGATGATGATGATGATGAGGTGTGCGAACCGAGCCGGCGTTCGCTCGGGGGTCTCAAGAGATTTTGATAGCTGAGTTATTATTTTTTTATTATTTTGGAAAAGTTCGTTTTATGTGTTTCTTCCTAGAGTACTCTGCTAGGAAACACGTAGAAATACTCAACTAGTTTAAAATTACGTGTAAAAGTGGCTTTTAGATCCTATTAGCTTTTGCCCTCGGCTTCGCTCCCGACAACAGAAAAATGTGATAAATGAATAACTGCGCGACCGATTTTATGCAAACTTCACATAAACCATCTACTAAATAGTCTAAACAAAGCCTAAACATTTGGTTTGGATAGGTGAGCCCGTTCGTGAGTTATAAAATTATAATGAAAAGTGGCATTGATTTTTATATATATAGATATAGATTTGCAAGATGAATATCAACTATAACTTTAAAGAGATCTTTTGATTGAATTTTTCGACGTTTAAAACTACTTTATTTTACAACGAAAGAGTTTATGTGACCTTCGCGAAGGGCATTGGAAGGAAAACGAGTGGATTTTAGACAGTAAAAATCTGGCTCTTGCTCCGCCCAGAGCGGAAGACGTAAATAATAAGTATTTTTAATCATAAATCATTTTTTATACATATTACATCAGTTTTTATCAAACATTCAAAAATGTACGTACGTAGTGTTTACTTCGAATTCCATCCAGCTATTACCAAAGATAAGCCTAAACATACACACTAAGGAAATATTTTTAGCAGAGTACAATAGATTTATTTTAACACCTCTTTGCAAGGAAAACAAAACATCTATGGATCTTCCATTAATGTAATTTCAATCGACAAAACAATGGAAAAGTCCGACGTTGTTTTTCATCTTTTTAGTCGCTCATAAAAAAGACATAAAATATTGGATTTAAAATAAAAGTGCCGTTGTTTAGACTCAGGCTAGATCTTAGCCTAGCATAAAACTCCTAGCATAAAATACCTAGCATAAAACACCTAGCATAAAACTAGTTTACATTGTAAACGATCGATCTTTATAGCTGCACTCATCTTAAATATATTTCGATCGTAAGTTTTAAAAGTCGCAGTGGCGTAGGCAGTCTACCAGAGGCCCCCTCTCAAACATATTAAACTTTTTTATTATAAAACTACTGCCCTACTAGCATAGAACTAGTATATTGAGATAGCGCCGACAGAGTTACGATAGGCCATGAAGAGATACTGACGTTAAAAGTTGTAAGCTTACGAAAGATGGAGGGAATAATTTGCCTGCTGCGGTCTTCCTGTCCTATTATAATTTAGGTGTCTTCAAGGCTAGAGTGAATAGGCATAGTTAATAAACTAGTGTGCTTCACCATCAACAATTGCATCACTGCTTACAATCAGGTGAGAGCGCAGTCAAGCATTACTTTATATCAAATAAAAAAGAAGTGGTTTTATCATCATGTTCGGGATGGAAAATAGGATTACTCTGAGATAAGACAGGTCTTGATTGAAAATAAGCTTGCTTATCGGAAAATATTAAAGTTAAATTTGTATCATCTTTATGTACAGTAGTGTTACATAGGCGGGCTTGATGCAGCAAGGCATTTTCTACCAGTCAACCTTTGGGTTAAAAAAGACAACACTGTGGTAGGTGTGCACAAGAAATAAATATCAGATATTTATAATAGAATGTAGTATCATTAAAATAAATTACAATAATCAAAAACGTTTATAAGCTTGTATTATAAACTAATAAATGCTATGATAAATATCAAATCAGTATAATTAAGAGAACTTAAAATATGACAATTATGTCGAAACCGAATTAAGGTCTTCAAGTAGATGTTCCGAATTTTACGATTGAAGCAAAATTAATATTTTTTTTTTTTATAAGCCCTAACTGTCCCACTGCTGGGCAAAGGCCTCCCCCAAGTCATTCCAAACCTTCTTAAAATTAATATACCGAGCTATAAAATATCTGGCGGGTTTATTATTCCTATCATATTTTAAGAAGTTTTGCATGCGTGGGGCCGCCATAGCTCGAGGGCCTCGGATCAATGATACCTACGGCATGCATGGTTCGCTACGGCTCTTGAATCCATGACAAATATTAGTGTCTCAACATCTGTATAAGTTTAGCTTTCGTGATTCATGCTTCAAAGTTTTAAGACGTCGATTTTAGAATGTAGGTAATAAAATAAACTCTTTTCTATCATCGGAAAACCCGACGCACAGCGAGTATCCACCCTTACATTGTTGAAACGTTTCGCTTCATCATTCATTCCACGCAGTTGGAAGGACTGGAACAATTGTCTGTGGCTGTCTTCCCATCCAATTATAATTTGGGTGTCTTCAACACTAGAGTGAAAAGGCTTTTAATAAAATAGTGCGCCTCACCATTAACAATTGCGTCACTGCTTACTATCTGGTGGGATCGCAGTCAAGCTTTTTTTTAGTACTTTTTAGTTTAGTTTTTTTTTATAGTTAATTATAAAAAAATAACTGGACTGGGGGATATTTTAGAAGTCACCGCATAGAGCGAGATAATTTTATTGATGAATTCCCATGATATTAAACAAACAAATTCATTTCCTTTCCTTTTATACTAGTTCTAATAAATTATCAACTAGGAAACGTAATCTATCTGATAGCCTACGTAAAATGCTAATCAAACCTAGCTACCATCAATTAAAAAAAACAAAGAAATCTTGGCGTCCCAAGTAAAATCATGTAACTATTCTTTCCTTATTCCCTTATTCGTAGTAAAACCATAATTATATGATTTTCCGAGGCGGCTCCGGGTGTATTAACATAGGTTTAAGTCTATAACCGGCCACTGTCTGCCAAGTATGGCCATTCACTATTATCAACCATTATGTTGGGCGCCATTGAACTGGTATCTACGTCATAGATAATATGGTTTTATTAAAATTATATTTATGAAAATACTAGCTTTTGTCCGCGGCTTATCCTATGCCTGTGCCAAATTTCATCCAGATCCGTCCAGCCGTTTTGGCGTGATTGAGTAACAAACATCCAAACATCGTAACTTTCGCATTTATAATATTGGTAAGATGAATAATCGGTTTTGAAACCGAGAAGGTCATTTACCTGGCCTAGTTTTAATTGCATATATTAGTTTTCTCTGATGACTAAATCAAAGGCATATGACAAAAAATAGATAAGTCCAAAAGCTTGGCCAAATGGTTTCCGAGAGTCCGATCAACGTAAAACTCAACTGACTAGGTGTCAAATCTCTTGTCAAGTGTCAATTGATGTGCTTAAAGCATGATCAGCGACTTTGAATTGATCATCTTATTAGTTGACAGTGTCATCAAATCTTGTAAAGGAATGGCATGTCAAATGCCATGCCATTAGTTAATTTTTTTCTAAGCATCGTTTCAGAAACCCAAATTAATTTGACAATGCTATTATTTGACAGTTGTATCAGTTGTATGACAATTTGATCGAGCTTTCAAAAACTCGGTGTTAGGCTTAATAAAATCATTAGAAATTTTGATAGTCTCGCGTTTGACCACAATCTCACCTGATGGTAAGCGATGATGCGGTCGACTATAGAGCACGCTTGCCTAAGTAACCTATTCACTCTTGACTTAAACACCCCTAGGTTGTAGCTATCAGGAAACACAGACGCCGGCAGTACATCTCTTTAATCACATATAAACATGTTTAGTCACTATTTACTTAACATGACCTACAGTTTACTTACCGTGTGTACAAAATGATTGTACCCGAAGCAACATCACAAATATACAGCTAACAAGTGTCAAGATTAATTGGATTGATCGTATTCGAGACGGGATGTCACCAGCGTCCGATACTTGTAATTAGGTTAGCTAGTCGTTTGTATTATTTACAAGCAATCTTTTCTCCTATGGGATTTTCCATTAGAAAAACAGATGGACTCCCATACTTTAAACACAATTTAGATAGATAGATTATTATTATTATATTATAAGTATTATTAACTAGATTTTATCAGCGGCTTCGCCCGCGTACATAAAATATATACTCAAGAGTAAAGCAGCTTTTTATTGTTTCTAAAATTTTTCCAATCGGACCAGTAGTTCCAGAGATTACCGCTTACAAACAAAAAATCAAACTTTAACTCTTTATTATATTGGTATAGATAGTGTAGATTACAATTAACCCCGTTATTTTGTTGGGATCAACTCGTATGCCCGCGTAGTGAATTATGGCCCATTTATTTTTTTAGAGAGAAGGCCTGGGTCCCAGCAGTGGGAATATTCTAAGGCTGATACTATGCTATGCTATATTTTAACTGGGATGACTTTGCAAATATTCTTACTAAAGGTTAATCTTTATATACATATTTCGATTCCTAACTAATTTGGGGGTACATAATTTAATTAAATATAAAACTTCTGTCTAACACGTCAAGAAATAATAGCGTGCTCTCAAAACCAAAATACAATTCATTTTTTTAATCTGTCATGTATTCGTGACTTTGGCGCACCGCGCTCATCATTGTCATGTATAGAAGACTAACTTTATATATTTTTTTTTGCCAACTTCAGAATTTAGAACATTGCTTTAACACACTTAAAATAACAGTGGAAACCAAAGAACTACCAAAAACAAAATATTAAAAGTAACTGACAATCCAAAACCAGTGTCTAAACCAAAAATGTCAATAAACTGATAAATAAAAATAAAACGAAACAAGTGACAATCAGTGATTGTGGAAACTAGTGGTGATCAGTGAGTGTTACGATGGCGACGCCCGCGCCACCTCGTGTGTCCAGGAATGTGTCGCTACCAGCGGGGAGACAGCCTCCCACCGTGGCCATGCTGGCGAGAAGGACACTGTCCGAAAGGTAAAGGTTTCTTTAGCGGTTAAGATATTTAAAAACACCTTAGAAGGACGTACGGCGAGTGCTCATCCTTATATTAGGAAAGTAGGAGGCCGCAAGCGTGAGACAAGGACCCTGCCGCCACTGGGATACCAATCCGGGTAGCTCACTGTCAGACCAGGAGGCCGCATTGAGCAAGTACCCCAACGCACCAGCCGCCACAGGGTTACCAATCTGAGTAGCTCACAGTCCAACTATCCGGTAATCGTACGGACCGAGCCCAGGTCACGACTGGGATCCCACCTGATGGTAAGCAGTGATGCAATCGTTGATGGTGAGGTGCATTAGTTTATTAAGAACACTCTAGTGTTGAAGACCTGCTTGGTTGCGTCTGAATTAATATAAATATACTAGCTTTTGTCAACGGCTTCGCCCGCGTACATAAAATATAGCCTATGTCACTCAGGTGTAAAGCAGCTTTCTATTGTTGCTAATTTTTTTCCTATCGGACCAGTAATTCCAGAGATTACTGTAGATATAGATTTAGTAAATCGTAACACAGTGCGGAAAAATATATCTCTCAGAAAACTTTGCAATGATTTGTCCGTATTCATTATCCGAATCACAGGCTAATAAAAAAATATATTTGGGTGCAACAGTAGCGCGCCAGGACTAATGTTATCGCACAGACAGACATACCGGACGATTATGATAAACGGCTGGTCGCCTCCTATCAGCCGGCTGTTATCCTACGCCCGTTTTAAAATTACTCTGAGGACATTTATACAATGTTTTGTCAAATAAATATTAACTCCCAGATCCAAGGTCACGTAAATTACAATAAAGGCAATTTCCAAAAAGCATATTGAAAGACTGGAACAATTTGCCTGCTGCTGGCTTTCCAATTTAAGTGACTTCAAAGTTAGAGTGCATAGGCTCTTAATAATCTAGTGCGCCTCACCATCCACGACTGCGTAACTGTTTACCATTAGGCGGGATCGCAGTCAAGCATTAGTTTATATCGTTTATGAAAAAAAGCATATTATTTTTATAGAAGTCTGTCAAATGTCTATTTATTGGCGTTTGAATGTGTACCTCCATTGAAAAGGGATGTCAAAGTCAAAATATTTTATTTCACATAGGCCTACATGGGTACTTGTAAAACGTCAGAAGCTAGTGCACTAGATAATCCTTCCTTCGATCACATGTGTTTTTTTATGGTAGGTAAAAATCATCCAATGACGAATTCGGTCAAACAGTGTCAGACTCTTACTGACTAAAGAACCTACCCCGTTCCTCCCTTGCCTTATTCCCAGAGCTCTGGTTTAACACTTTAGCATCAACCCTCGGCTCCAGGAGGCTCGATCAGATGGGTGTCGTGACTGTTCCGGGCAACTCTGCTTGGATTGATTTTGTACTGTTGTACAGTAGTTGTGAACACACTTTTTTTTTGTACAAAGATATACTCATCTTAATACAAAGGTCGGGAAAAATAGCCTTGAATTGTTTATGCATGCAAATAAGCGAACACGCAGAACTACAAATTAAAAGCATGAAACTTTTCAATTAAAAGTTACTTAGCTTAACATTCGAGTTAGTTACTTGGTGCCTTGACGCGCCTAACTCTAATAACTCGATGGTATGGAAGTTTCCAAGTTCTCCACAGCGCTAAACTGTACCCATTACCAACATGAAAGTGCGAGGGCGAACGATAATTATAGGAATTTAACAACAATCTACTTCATAGTACTACATTTATAAAATCGCAGGAAAATTCCTTTTCAATTCATCGCGGAAAAGTTACAATTATTTTATTAAGATTGCTATTTGGAAATTAAATAGAAAGGCTTATTAGAAATACTTGTCATTCAAATCCTGTTTGCATATTCATTTATTTTGATACTCCTGGGAACTAAGCGTAGTGCGAACAAATGGATTTCTTTGTAGTCGTTCAATGATGTTTCATATCAACATTTAACATCATGCTATTCTGAGAAGAGTATACAGGTGTTTTTATCTTCATACGCTAATCGAAGCCTCATTTACTTTAGGAGACAAAATGTCCTCTGATTTGTCGCGCAACGCTCAATTTATGTGACGCTGCAACATTGCCCGCTATCTCGCAAGCTACCCCAAATAAACTACCATCGTAGGCGCGGGCTTGTCCAACCTGCCCAAGTCTTTAACGGCAAGCGCTGTTCCCGCGCGCTTGCAAGGAGTTGTCATCAAACTGTAGGGGCTCAATAATGTCGAAACCTTCTGAGGTCATGGTTAAATGTAAAAAATTAACACCAGGGCCCTGGAACTAAGGCAAAGACAGAACGGGGAAGGTTTTTCGTTTGGTTAGAGACTGACAATATCGACGGGAGATGTCATTGGATGATTGTGGCTCACCATTAAAAAAAATGTAAGTCGCTTTCGCGTAAGAGATCGTCGTCAGCCCAGCAGAAAGACGTCTACTGTTGAACTAGGCCTCCCCCAAGTATTGTTACAAGGAACGGTCTTGTTTCCCAGATTCCGCGATTTTTACCAGGCCAAAAGGCAACTCTCACCGCATTCGTGGATTACAGTATCCCTTACAAAATTTTCCGTGACACCAGGAAGATTTAGGCTCTTCCTGGATTCGCACGAGATCAAACTGTATATGTTTGATCTTGTACGGATCCAGGAAGGGCCATTTGTATAAACTAACACGACGTTAATACGCATTGAATAAACATTAATCTCATAATTATTTATTTAGGACATCACAAAAAATCTTCCACAACAAATTATTTGACTTACAAAAGTTAATTTTCCCCAAAAAACTTTCCATTAGATTACTTTACTCGTTTTTTTCGTAAACAAATCAATCGTGCAGATTCCGAGTCGAGTCACGTCTCTGTAGATATTCTTCAGGAGTGTTTCAGGCAACTCGTGTGCCCCACACTGAATCACAATCATGCCTTATTGCCTACTACTGAACAAACCGGATTTAATCGCGTTTTCATTAGGGAAGTGTAAGGAAAATTCCTGTTGTTCTAGCTTAATGAAAAGGTTTAAGGTAGCTTGATTTGTGACCGTACTTTATTGTTTTATGGAAAGACTAGCGACCCGCCCCAACTTCGCACGAATGCAGTCATAATCATCATTAGCCTTATTAATGTTCCCACTGCTGGGACACAGATTACAAACACGATTATTTATCTTTTTGTCTCTCTTTGATTATCTGTTACTAACTTCCTTTTCTTTCATATCAGTCTTCACACAATCCGTCCATCTCTTCTTTGGCCTCCTTCTCCATTCATCTACATACACTCATAACTCTTTTAGCAACATATTTGTCATCTTTGATTGGTCAATCATCTCATTTGTCTCTCTTTGATTTATCAATCTTCACCGCTGGCATTTTCAGTCATTAAATTGAATATTTGAATGTTACCCATAGAATAGCTTCTACAAACTGGAATTATTACTGGAAGATACTAATTAACTTCCCATAACTTTAAACAAACATCGAACTCAATCTCTCCAGCAAATTAATATGAATTTCCTGGAATAACGATGTTTCCAAAGGAAAATGTTGGCGCCATGATGTGTCAACATTAACATAATTTGACGTGTGCTGAATAAATTGCTTCGCGAATAGAATATCAATTTTGTCATGTTTTGAGATTGATGAAATTGTTATACCTACATAACTATAGCCCTTTTCTGAATGTAGAGCTGTGTATACGCTCCCAGATAGTGGACCGATGATCACGATGAGACTAAAAGTCCCACAAATTCATTGTGCATACAGCTCAGCAGTAGAATTCCCTTCAAGACTCTTGTGTTTCCCGATAACTATAGTCTTGAGGTCTTAAGTCAAGAGTGGAAAGGTCGCGGGATTGCGGACGGTGAGTAAGGAGTAGCTCGCCGTCCGGACCAAGCTCAAGATGTAGACGGCGCGCTCTGGTCCCGCGCGCCTTCAGGAGTTGTCAGCAAATACGTAGGGACTCTGCAAGAGGGTTGAAGCTTAAGTTCTTTTTCTGAAGGGAAGGCTTGGCCTGAGTGCGTAGGGCAAAGAAGGAACGGGGTGGGGGGTTTAGTCAGTGAAAGTCAGACATTGTCCGCTCCACCCAAGGGCGGGATGTGTCATTAGATGAATTTTGCCCACTATAAAAAAAAGGATTAAAAAGGTTACCACTAGGAGAGTGCTCCATTATCAGCCACATCGTTGCTTACCATCAGGTGAGGTAGCGACCGAATGCAGCCTATGCTAAATAAAAAAAAACTTACTAGACTTTGACCTAGAATAGCACTTCAGAAACTTTTTATCCTTAGAGTATGTTCCTCAGAGATAATTTTCTGCTATCACACGGGCAAAACCGCTGCCAGAATGTAGTTGAAAAATAAAAGTAATAGTTACTCATAGTAAATTAATTTGATGGAAAGTATTAGACGAAGAAAGTTATTGATAGTAGCCGGGCCCTCATCGTATAATGTTTATTAAAAGAAACCAAAGCTATCTATTGCTTTATTATGATCGCAATCAGACATAGGAGCGACTAAAAACATTACTGATGTATTTATAACACTGATATAATAACACTACCGTCCCGCCCCAGCTTCGCAAGGGTACTGATATTGAATATATTGTGCATTTATTATACACATACACCTTCCTCTTGAATCACTCTATCTATCAATTACATTCCAAAGCGTAGATCTCTCATTGAGAAGAATGTGCAAGACACACCATAGACACTGATTTCAATCATGTTATTATTTTTACATAGTAAACAAAGTTCCCACTGTCTGTCCCTATGTATGCTTAGATTTTTAAAACTACGGAACGAATTTTTATGCGGTTTTTTTAATAGACAACGTGATTCACGCGGAAGGTTTAATGTAGGTATAATATATGCATAATGTATTGAATATCAGCATTGCACCCGTGCGAAGCTGGAGCAGGTCGCTAGTATAGAATAAAACAAAGTTGCTTACCGCTGTCCCTATGTATGCTTAGATCAAAGTACGCAACGGATTTTGATGCGGTTTTCTTTAATAGATAGAGTGATGCAAGAGGAAGGTTTATGTGTATAACACATGTATAATATATTCAATACTAGCGACCCGCCCAGCTTCGCACGGGTACCTACTGATACTAGGGACGCTCATCTTTGTTTTATACTATGTAATGATAAGTACCCGTGCGAAGCTGGTACGGGTAGCTAGTAACTCAATAAACGGAATAATAAATGTTAGTTAATTCGTTCTCGCTCACAAACAGTAGCAGTCAGCCGTCGCTACAGTATTGAATAAGGCGCGTCCAGAATTAGCAACGCTTTTACAACTTCCTTGGCGATGTTTGGACTCGCGTTTCCTCTTGACCTTTGTACGGACATAATCGACGTTCACCGGAGATTGGCTCCGTGTGGAATAACTTACGTAAACTACAGAATTTCTTGCAAAAGGCCCAATTGTTTTAATTGGCGAATTTCCGTAGGTCTAGCTAGTATTGATAAGTTTTTTAAACAAAAAATTGTAAAACGAAAGTAGACGAGAAAGAACCGGCTTTTTTATTATGAATGGTTTCGCGTTAGACCACTATCTTACCTGATGGTAAGCGATGATTTGGTTGATGATTGAGCGTGTCAGCCTAGAAGTAGGATTCACTCCATAACTCGGAATTTAGGTTTAGGTTAGGTTTTTATATACAGACTAACCTTCTGCCAGCGGCTTCGCCCGCGTGAAAGTAGGGTTCATCATACAAACTTTAGACCCCCATTAATTCTCTTTTGGAGCTGAATTTTGAAAAAACCTTTCTTAGTGTTCGCTTACGTCATAAAAAGAAGCCTTGTGCAAAATTTCACGCTCCCAGTCAGTTTTTCCTTTAATATATATATAGACTACATAAGTGCATAACAAAACTAATAATATAATTACTTAAATAAAATAATTTCGAGATTTAATAATAGATAGACTCTCCTGGTTACTTCGAAATCCGTGCAGCCATGAAAAAGAAGGAACAAACATAGACAAATACTAGTTTTTATGATATTATTATGATATTAGTGTGAAGTTATAAGTGGATGATGGACACAATCATCTCTGCGGAATTCCGATATTCAATTTAGATCAAACGTTTAATATTATCACTTTTCAATAGTCATTGTTTATTTTTAGTTCGTATTCCTGCGTGAAAGATAGTGCAAATAAATTGCGACTGCCAAAATCCACAATACGGATCCGACGGACGCGCGAAATGCGTCACAACGTGATCCTATAGCACGTTGGTATCGGTCCTGTATTGTACCTACTGTCAATCTATTATGTTGAAAGTGAAATCTATTGTTTACGATTGTAAAAAACACGGACAGAGGCCCTACTACGAGCTCTCTCTCATTTAACTACCTAAACTAACTCAGTGTTAAAGTTACCTATGTGATTGTTTTTTTAATGTTTCGTATGTTTGACAGCTATTTTTTTATACCTATTGGAAGCGCCACTAGCGAGAGTCCAGAGAACTAATTTTGACATATAAGTAGGCTGCAGAGAACTGTACAGCATTGTTGAAGTATTTTATTACATAAACTAGGGACCCGCCCCAGCTTCGTACGGGTACTGATATTGAATATATTATGCATATATTATACACATAAACCTTCCTCTTGAATCATTCAATCTATTGAAAAAAACCGCATCAAAATCCGTTGCGTACTTTTAAAGATTTAAGCATACATACGGAGGAAGCGACTTTGTTTTATACGTAATATTATACACATAAACCTTCCTCTTGAATCATTCAATCTATTGAAAAAAACCGCATCAAAATCCGTTGCGTACTTTTAAAGATTTAAGCATACATACGGAGGAAGCGACTTTGTTTTATACGTAATGATACGTAGGAAAAGTGTGTTGCACATTTAATATTCCTGTAGATGTCTTCTGGTGCGTTGAATTAATTCCACCAGTTAGACGAACATAAATGTACTGACCAGCAAATATTTTTTCTAGGTTTCAGGTTTTGTCCCATAGTAAAAGTGGTTTGTTATCATGACTTGTTTAATGGTCACTAATTATCAGTCACCCTATATTAAACAATATTTATGACTCTTTAATATTTCGGATGCCACCGAATCGCAGATTTACCCGAGACACAATAAACGTTTTAATTGTGTCTCTAATTACGGCGTGCAAGAGGTTAAAGAGAATCATACCACTCAAGCCCCAATCAATATTAGTTATCTCTATCATAATGTCTCCAACTAAGTCCATATCGTGTTCCACAGTGACCTGGAGCCAGGCGCAGCGACGGCGCCCTCCGGCAGCTCCAGCAGCTCCAGCCTATCGTCCAGGAGTAATGAGAGCAACACCGTCGCTGCTGAGCAGCAGGGTAAGTGCTTCACAAGCTTTGATTTTATTATACAACGTGTAACAAAATAACTATATACATCACGAAGACCTGGCTACCTAATTTTGTAATTAGGTAGCCAGGTACTAGGCGCTCAGATTTACAGAATGTTTCGTTGTATTAGCGAGTGTTGTGGAATGTTATTGACCCCCGTAGTGTCGTGACACGTTTATTATGATTTGAAATCAAGAATCATGCGATACCAAGAATTTGGTATCAATTTTTTGAAAAAAATATTCTGGTCTGAAACTTCGTAAAGATTCTATTCAACCTGTATTCTTCAGCGTTTCTATCATATGGTTATTTTGTTACACGTTGTACATAAAAATGAGTAGGTGTTCGTTAGACTCGCTGTAACTTGAGAACGGCTGCACCGATTTGGCTAATTTTGATCTTGAAATATTCGTAAAAATTCAGGGAAGGTTTTAACAGAAAAAAATAGGCGGTACAAAGTTTAACGAATCAGTTAGAAATAATTTTAATTGTAAGCCATCAAATCATGTATCTATTATGGGAATGGGTTGTTTTCACCACTTTTAAATTACTCATTACTTATAATGCTCTAGGAAAAGAACAGGAATTCAGATTATTATCAGATATTTTTTATTTGATATAAACTCTCACCTGATGGTAAGCAGTGATGCAATCGTTGACGCCAAAGCGCACTAGTTAATTAAAAGCCTGTTGACTAATTAATCGATTTCCGTTCCAGCATCTCAATCGGACTGGTCGGAGGAGGAGGAGCCGCTGGCGGCGCAGTGGGCGGACAGCCTGCCGCCGCACGCGCTCGACGCGCTCGACCTGTCCGCCACGCTGCGCAAGCGGCAGGAGGTCATACACGGTGAGTCACACTACCATACAAGCGATACCAACTGTTACGCTACCCGCTTGGGAAGGCCCCGCTTGGGAAGAGCAACGCCGTGCCCTCGTGGGGGTGATCGGCGGCGGCGACCTCTCGCGCCGTGCCTTGGCTCAGGCCATGATCCAAAGCGAGGAGGAGTGGCAGGCAGTCGCCTCCTTCTGCGAGGCAGTAATGCTCGTAAAGGAGGAGGCTGACCGCATAAGGCAAAGGCAACAGCGCTCTCGCCGTAGCCGTCGACGCCGCGATCCTGCCGATATCTGGCCACCGTAGACACTGGCTCGCGGACGGTGAGCAATGGGTAGCTTGCCGTCCGGCGTCCGACGTCTGGTAACTGTCCAGACCGGGTCCAAGTCGTCAACGGCGCGCACCGTTCCTGCGCGCCTCAAGGAGTTGTCAGCAAACTGTAGAGGCCCTTCAGGGTCGAAGCCTTCTGGAGCCGCCGGTTTGTGTGAAACTGTTACCGCGGCTCTGGAAATAAGGCAAGGTAGGAACGGGGTAGGTTGTGTAGTAAGTAAGAGTCTGACACTGTTTCCCGCTCCGCCCAAGAGCGGGATTCATCATTGGACGACTCTTACCTACCATAAAAAAAAAAAACAATTATATGGACACCAACTATAACAATCCAAAACCACAAAACAAATCTGTCGAATTGGTGAGCTACGGTGACACCAACTGTTACGCTTTTGCATCAACCCTTGACCCCTGGAGCCAGTTCAGTTTGCAGCAGGACTGTCGAATTGGTGAGCCTTTAATTATAGTAAGAATGATCTCCTTAACTTCAGTCTTACTAAAACCAATGGAAACCTTGATATATGCCAAGGAAAGTCGAACGAACGTTAGAAGGCTAATGTAGACGTTTTAAAACATTTATAAAACTAACACAGACATGTTTTTGAAAAAAAAATTACAAGAACAACTGACACATTCTGATTTTTTTGACATTATGATTTTTTCTTTCATGTTTTCCAATTTCACATTTTATCCGTCCAATACTTAGCCTACGTAACAGCTCTGTCGTTGGCTTCTTAAAAGTCGTTGAAGGTGAAGTTGTGCATATCCTGTGTGTATATGTTTGTACGGTCATCAGCACATCGGACTGTACAAATCTGTCAGATTTCTCCAATACATTTTGAACCTTGTTATATTATGGTTCAGAGTTGAAAATCGTTTGCAGAATTTTGACAGTTTGTTGTAGCCTGATGTGCTGCTGACCGTACTTATCACTACAAGCGATTCCTTCACCATAAAGAACTGCCCAAATCTTACCTTTAATTTTTTCTCATTACAGAACTAATAGTATCAGAAGGCTCTCACGTCCGTTGGCTGCGCGTGTTAGGCGTGGTCTTCCTGCGCCCCCTCGAGCGCAGCGGCCACCTCCTGGCGGGAGACGAGCTCAAGTCGCTGTTCCCCAACCTGCCCGCCGTGAGGGAGAGGCACTCCCGCCTGTACTCCGACCTGAGGACGGCGAGGAACGAGGCCGACAACCATCTGGTGCAGATCCGACCGGTAGCTGATGCTTTGTTGAATGCGGTAAGTCTTTTAAGTAATCATTAATAGATAGAGTCATTCAAGAGGAAGGTTCATATGTATAAATACATGCATAATATCAACATTGCACCCGTGCGAAGCTGGAGCGGGTCGCTAGTTTCTATATAAAAGAGCAAATATATATGTGGTGTTCCTTCTCCTAGAGAGGAGACCTGAATCCCAGTAGTAGGAAGATTTTGAGGCTGATGCTATGCTATACATGTGGGTGGTTGAAGAGGAAGATAAAAGGATTGTGTGGGAATTGATATGAAAGAATAAAACTCTAGGATTTGTTTCAGTAAAACGTGGCTTAAAAATGGGCTTAAATACTGGGTAGTTTTCATGAAATATATGAATCAGAATAATTTGAGTATCGTCGAGGATACACGAAAGCAGAACCACCTAAGAAATGTTGCTTACCATCTTAAGAAATGTTCAGGGAAAAAAGTTAAATTTACTCCCATAAATATTACAAAAAATAGAATTTTTGAAAGATACTTTCTGTGATTTGAAAATTTATGTATCATCGAAGATACTTCCGCCTGATCACCTCTAAGTTCATTTTTGCTTGCATTCAAAACGAAGATTTCAAAGGCGCCGCGTTTTCAAGCGAAAGTTTTTAAATGATCTGGTGGTAGTGACCGCAATGGTACAAAGGCAAATCGTCCGAACCATGCGCACTGTTCCCACGCGCCTCGGGGAGTTGTCAGCAAACTGTAGGGACCCTGCAGAGGGGTCGAAGCCAACTGGGCCAAGGGTTCGCTTCTGAAAGGAAGGGTCTAGCCCTGGTATATATGGCTACGTAGTAATGGGGTAGGTTGTTAAGTCAGTAAAAGTCATGACACTGTTTTCCGTTCCGCCCAAGGGCGAGATTCGTCATTGGATGATTTTTACCTACCATAAAAAGGCAAACTCAACAATGAATTTTTTCCCGAGTCGAGTCTTTCATTATCTTCAAACAAAGGTATATCGAGTAAAATTAAATATTTTTAATATTTTTCCTCAGCTGGGAGATTCGAGCTACGCGTCGTGCGTGTCGAAGTTCTGCCGCGGGCAGCGCATGGCCCTGGACGCGCTGCGCGAGCGGCGCCGCAAGAGCAAGGAGCTGCACCAGTTCCTCGCCGCGCGCGAGCAGCAGCCGCTCTGCGGCCGCCTGCAGCTCAAGGACATGCTCGCCTGCGTCTGGCAGAGGTCATTACAACTACTACTTCAAACTCACTTAGTAGAACCAATACAGTACATTAAATTAGCCTTTACATACATGAACACGACATAAATAACCTAACAACATTAAAAGAAAAATATTCATGTATACAACGTGTAACATTAAATGCGCAAAACCTGAAAAATACTTTGTTAAGTGGCCACTTTTTATAGGTCGCATTTTTCCATAAATAAACATTAAAATTTTTGTTTTAGTTCTGTCTGTTTATTAATAAGCTAAGCTATCATTTGCGCAAACCTGCCTAAATAGGTCAACCAACTATAAAAGTTGTCATCCAATTTAAATTTTGTCATACACTGAATAGTAATTGTTCTTATTATAGAAATTATCAGAATTGGGTTAAAACTAAAACAGCACATAAAACCTTTACATTTTTTTTGTCAGTATTAAGTGAATTTAATTAAAAATCATTTAAGGTGTTAAGGTTTTTCGCATTTAATGTTATACGTTATATAAGAAAAAACTGACTAACCAACCTATGAATGTGCAGTCAAAACTATTAGTAATAAACTGTTTTTTATTCTCCCACAGGCTAACGAAATACCAGCTCCTTCTCGAGGGTATCTTGAAGACAGTATCAGAAGGTGAGGAGTCGGAGGAAGACCTGGCGCGGCTGAGGAGAGCTCACGACGTGGCGAGGGACGTGCTGCATCGAGTCGATACCGCCATCAGAACTGCCGAAAATGAACACAGGTATACTTGACACAAGAGTGGCAATGGGGCCGAAAGGTTCCGGAGTGGTGACCGCGTACCAGAAGACGTAGCGTTGGAAGGCCTCCCACAAGGTGGACCTGCAAACCGATGGATGCGAGACTCACGGGACCGGTCGTTATGGCGGTGATTGGGGTAGGCCTATGTCTCGTACAAAGCGTTTTGGGAACACATTCATTATGCGTGGAATTTCCTGCCGGAGTCTGTATTTTCTGATAGCTACAACCTAAAGGTCTTTAAGTCAAGAGTGAATAGGTTACTTGTAGGCAAGCGTGCTCTATCGTCGGCCACATTATCGTTTACCATAAGGTTAGAGAGTGGTCAAACGCTATCCTATAATAACATTTTTTTTTAAACTATTGGTACAATTATATTATGAAGAAATTATATAATTATATTCTGAAAAGGTTCTCAGGTTGACTGGTAGAAAATGTCTAAGGCATTAAGTCCGCCTTTGTACAGTGTTATATGCATACAATTTTAATAAATAAATTGATAATTTATTGTTAAAATAAAATGGTTGACATTAGTATTTGTAACATATTAATCTCTTATTAGATTAATATGTTACAAATACTAATGTCAACCATTTTACTAAATTAATTTAGAAAAAAATATATAGTCTACAAGAGAATTTTACAAATCATTTTAATCCATTTTACAATGTTTCCAGACTAAAAACAATCCAGAGCAAGTTGGAGGTGCGCGTGCCGACGTCGGGCGAGTGGGAGGAACTGCGGCGCCTCGACCTCACGCAGCACACGCTGCGCAACGAGGGCGAGCTCACCCTCCGGAACGACTCCTCCAAGAGGATCAACGTGCTGGTGAGTGTTGTACTGAACAAGTTTCAAACTAATAACTTAAAAATTTACATTTATTTGTATTTACGAACAAGTAGTGTACCTCTCTATGATTATTTTCCTTTACTCTAGGGGTAATTTTACATTCATTTTTAACGATGATATTCAGAGGTTAAATTTATTTATTTAATTAAACAGTACGACCGAAGCCTATTACACCATTTAAACAAGTAAAAATAAAACAATAAAATATAAAACATTAATTAAAATTAACAACAGATAATTGACAAGTCACGCAGGACGGTGTTCATAGATATTACACACCGTCATACATTAATTTCACAGAATTTCAAACATTCTGATAGAGAGTGTTTGTGATATGAGTGATTTGGAGTGCGCAACTGTACGATACGTAATCTGCAATAGTTTTAGCGCAGTGTCTAATACATGGCTGTATTTCCTCAGGCGCTGATGCTAGAAGACAGCCTGGTGCTGCTGCAGCGAGAGAGCGACAAGTTCATCCTCAAGCCCATCCCGCAGCCCAGCCAGTCGCTCATGCTGTCACCCCTCATCAAATGGTAACTAACATCATCGATCATCATCGTCATTTAATTTTGATCGTTTTAATCCCGTACATGGTCGATTCGGTACATGAAACACTATTGATTTGTAAAAAAATAAAGTACTTTTTTAAAACTCGAATTATTTGTACGAAATTAATTTTTATAAGTAAACGTCACTGAGCGAGTTCAATGACCTGTAGGTAGTTAGAAAAAAGTATTATTTTTTAAACTCGAATTAAATGTACGAAATTATTTTTTGTAAGTACACGTCAGCTGGGCTGAGTTCAATGACCTATAGGTAGTTTGTACGCAAAGACTGACAACTACCTACATTCGTATCTACTCTCGTTTACTTAAAGAAATTAATTCTGTACAAGCATTTTTTTTACGTATTTAAGCTTGTAGGTGTGCGTGTTAACACACACCAACAAACTTAACATGTAGGACGTCCTATAAGAACGGATTTTACGATACTCCTCCCCTAAATGGGTTATTTCTCGCGGGTAAAACCACTGGCAATCGCTAGTATTCCAATATAACATCATGTAAAGAAAAGTGTAATCAATAATGGACTCTATTCCCACAGGGACAAGGTGCTGTTCCGACCGAACGCGGCGGTGCGCAACACGTTCTTCCTCATGAACATCAACGGCGTGCAGATGCACGAGCTGTCCGCCAACTCGGCGCCCGAGTACACCTCGTAAGTGCTACGTTTAACAATATTGAACACATTAGTAATATTATGATCAGATGTACAGGACAATAACACCCGTATTCACAAACGTTACTATGCGGTCTCACAGTGCTCGCGAGCGCACAGGGCAGGGTTTGTGAACTACGCAACACAAACGAACCAATCACAGAGCTCTATTTCAACGCTGTGCGTTTGCTTAGTCAAGGGTCGTTTGAGTATTGTTTGTGAATACGGGTGTAAGGCATTTATAATTTTACAGCTCGTAAACTTTTGAGCCCCGAGCGAACGCCTGCATTCGCAAACCTATTATCTTTCTATTATGTCTCTAATAAAGATATTACTCGAAAGGTTGAGCATATAAAAAATACAAACAATTTAACAGACAAAATTATTATTGTCACAGTCAGTACAATGAATATAATATGATTTAATGTAATCTGGGGGTACGGCAGTGCTCCGCCAAGTCTTGAGCATTTAATTAAAACAATTCAAAATTAACGAAAATAATTTAATTTAATTGAAGAATTTAATCGAGAAAGACTTATTATGATATCAAAACATCCTAGGACATCCAGTAACACATAGAGAACATCTATCAGATGTTCTCTATTGTATTACTGATGTATTACTGAGGTCTTACTATGACGCTATAACCGCATGATTTCCGTTGCCAGCTGGGTGAAGCACATCCAGGAGGCGCCGCTGGCCAAGCTCACGGAGCTCAAGTCCAGCATCACGCCCGCGCACGCGCATCCCAGACCTGCCGAGGACTCCGGTAACTTACTGTTTCATTCTTACTATAATAATAAGTATAGTATAGTGTAGTGTGTAGTTTAAATAAGTATGTAACGATTATTTTCTACCGCGACGACCTCAAGACCACAAACAACTGTATTTTATAATGTTACTAGCCTTCTGCCAGCGGCCTCGCCCGCGTGAAAGTAGGGTTCTGCATACAAACTCTAAACCCCCATTACATCTCTTTAGAAGCTGAATTTTGAAAAATCCTTCCTTAGTGTTCGCCTACGTCATAAAAGAAAACCTTGTGCAAAATTTCGCGCTTCTAGTCCCAGTAGTTTTGACTTTGCGTTGATATGTCAGTCAGTCAATTTCTTCTTTTATAATATATAGATTAATGGTGTTCTGATATATCCGCTCTATGCTCGGGATTTTTTCGATCAACGTTGGATATGCAAGTCACATGATAACAAACATGACAAATCACTACATCTGAGCTCAGAGCCGCCACACACACACAAACCCCGTAGAAGGGTCTAAGCCAACTGCGACCAAGGGTTCGTGTCTGAAAGAAAGGCTCTGGCCCTGGTATGAAGGCTAAGAAGGAAAGGGTCGTTTCGTTTAGTCAGTAAGAGTTTGATACTGTTTCTCGCTCCGCCTAAGGGCAGGATTCGTCATTTGATGATATTTCCCCCCATAGAAAAAGCTCACAGCCGCCATGAAAAGCCAAGGAATACGGCCGCTGCGGTCGAAATCGGCTTGATAGCATCATCATCATTTTCTAATTCAATTAATATGCAATATTAAGAAATGTTTCCTGACAAAAGAAGGTTTTTTGTTAATATGAACTTTAATTAATATACTTCAACTAGTGCTTAACTGCTTTTCCTCCTGATGGTAAGCAGTGATGCAATCGTTGATGGCAAAGCACACTAGTTCGTTAAGAGCCTAATCACTCTACCCTTTCTTTTCCAACTCCAGGTGTGAACGTATCTCGCAACCCATCAGATGCGTCCGAGAAGTCATCGTCCACAGCTCCCGACGAACCTGTAGAGCCAGAAAAAGAGAGGGTATCCGTCGATAGGACCTCCGTGGAACGAGAGGAGAAGAGGGACGAAGACAAGAGGAGTGCGGAGAGGGAGAGTTCTGCCGAGAACACTGAGGTCAAGGAAGAGAAGGAAGACAAGCATAAGTGAGTTGAAAACACTTTTTACAAAACAAGTTTTTAATAAAAATATGTTTTCCCTAGCACGGTATATATATACAGGGTGTCATTGACATGTTAACGCAAACGAATTCTATATATCCAGTACATGATTCTAGACCCCCCAGTGGTAGAACTTTTTGTCGGTTTTTTCTTATTTTTTTTTAAATGAATTTTTACGTTTTTTAAATTAAACTGTACAAAAACGTCATTTTAAATTTTTTTTCGAGAGTGGATTACATTCTAAATTAATAATGTCATCGGGTTTGATTACAATAACAACTTTATTTGCCTCGATGATTTTTTTATTTATTATTGTATTGAAAAGAATTTTTTTTTTCTAAAAATATCATTGGGATTGGTTAGAATAACGATTTTATACATGTAAAAAAATAAAAAAAAAACAATTTTTTTTTTCTAAAATTTAAAAAAATACCGACGAAAAATTCCACCACTAGTAGGGTGTCCAGAATCATGTACTGGATCTATGGTATTCGTTTGCTTTAACATGTCAATGACACCTTGTATATACTTATATAAAAGAAAATGGGACTCAATAGTGGGTTTTAGTCAGTGATAGTCTGATACGTCCTTCCATTACGCCTTAGCGGAAGAAAAATTTGGTTACTTTTACAAGATTTACAACATTTGCTACAGTCCACGGCGAATGCCGCTTTCGCACGGGCAAATTTAAATTTATTGTCTACTAGCGATCCGCCACAACTTCGCACGGGTGCAATGTTGATCTTATGAATGTATTATACATATAAACCTTCCTTTTGAATCACTCTATTTAAAGGAGATATTGACTGAATGTTTGGCGATTTGCGAGAAGACTGAGTGAGTGGATTACTTAATATGTATACCTGTTATATTTTTCTTTTTGTTTTACATAATTTGTACCTAATCAGTGTAATTGGCATTTTGTCGTTCTGGTTAATGAATAAATAAATAAATAAATTAAAAAAAGCCGCATCAAAATCCGTTGCGTAGTTTTAAAGATTTAAGCATACATAGGGAGAAAGTGACTTTGTTTTATACTATTTAATGATGATAAAACTTTTTATTTACGTTTTTGGATGAATATCAAAGTATCCTACAAAAAAAAAAATGCTCAAATATTGTATATTCTATTTTTGAAATTTGACAACCGGATGGCACGAAATCTTGCGCGAATGCCGGTCGGCGTTCGTTTGGATTTGTGTGTGGTTTTCTAAATTAGCTTTTATGTATGTACCGACCTAGTCTGTAACCCCGTAATAACGATGTATCCCTCCCCGCAGACCGCGGCGGCCGACGGTGGGGCGCATCAGCACGCACGGCGCGTCTCCCGGCGCGCTGGAGTCGCCGCGCGCCATCCGCGTGCAGCCGCCCGCCGCTACCGTCGCACGGACGGCGCACCGGGCATTCACCGACCAAGGTAAATACATCACCTACTCTTCCAACCCTGCTCTATCCTATCTACACTACACCCCCTTGCTCTACACCTTCCATCTATCCCACCTACTTTACCATCCACCCCATCCCCCATCTTATCCACCTTATCCATCCCAACAGTCTCATCTACTAGGTTATTAGATTAATACTCTATGTCTTAGTTTTTGTACCGAAGATACACCTTAACATTTGTTATCATTTTGAAAAATATCGTCCACCACGTCATCCCTTTTAATCAAATGAAGTAGGTAGTCGTCAAGATTCTTCGCTACTTGCCCTATCTGCAGCAAAAAAAAAAAACAAGTGTATGATGAATGAATACGTATTGTAGTTTCACACAAAAACACATGTTCTTTATTTAGACCTACTGTCCTCGGATGCGGATAGCAGGCCGGTTAATAGGGTAATTGTGGCGTTGTTATATCATTCATAATTTTGTACGTTAGCATCACACAGGCGTACCATCAAAGACACATTCGCCTGACCACAATTAAGTTCATTTTTACTTGTACTCGAAACGAAAACTTCTAAGGCAGAAATTACCGCGATAATACATTGAGTGTACTATAGCGAAAACGCCTCTATGGAACTATGTGTTTATGGGTATAGACCTTAATTTTTTTACTTGAAAATCAGTCCTGTGGCTCTGTTTAACACATGAGTCCCAGCTTTTGCTGAGCACTGGCCGTTTTGTGCGGGTGTGTCGCATATTTTTATTATTTAGTGGTTTTTGTTTTTTTTTTATTGTATGCGCCATACTCTTGCGCAAATAAACTTTTTTTCTTTCTTTCTTTTCTTTATTTGTCGTTAATCATCATCATCATCTTGGCGTCATTCCCGGTTGCACACCTTGGCTTTCACCTCGGTGCCCGGGGTCCGCTTTCCCACACAGACGCCTCCACTTCGCTCGGTCTTTCGCGTCCTTTGCCTTTAGCCCATTAGCACGCATGTCGTCCCTTACGACGTCGATCCAACGTCTCTTAGGCCTTCCTCCGGAGGCGGCATGGCGAGGCATCTGTTACCCACGTAGTCTGCCGGTTTTCGTAAAACGTGGCCATACCATCGTAAGCGACCCTCCTGCAGTTTATCCGCTATGTCACGGACCTGAAGGCTGCCCCGGATGCGGGAGTTTTTACTTGTCGTTAATACATATGACTATTTGTACAGAGCGTCTGCGGCGCCTGGACGACGTGATCTCGCGCGCGCTGCGCGCCAAGTCGTCCATCGTGGGCGCCGTGCTGGGCGTGCCGCCGCACAGCTTCGCGCAGTTCGCTGACTTAGCTGTAGCTGACGCCTTGGGAGAAGTCGGTATGTATATACACAAGCATTTGCTAACACCATCGATATATCGACCATTAAGAATCACACTATTGGTTGTCATTTGTGTATAAAAATAATGCGAAAAAAAAAGAGATAACACCTGAAAACTCTATTGGCATTCGGTAATTCTACGACAAAACTTGTTCCAGGATATATGTGTTTTTAATAAACTCTTAAAGATTAAAAAAAATACATCTAGAATCTCGATTAAATGCGCTAGGCTTTTATAGAAGTATTTTTTTTATATTTTTGATAATAAAAGCAGATTTTCAGAGGCCTTTACTGGATTACTCTTACACAAATTTATGTTTTGATTTCTATAGAAGCTTAAAAAATATCCACAAGATATCTATGTATCCAAAATATCTGAAAAAAGATGTGTAATAACATCATAATCACGTTAGAGCGGTTGTATGAAAATGTACGTCGGGTTGGCAGCTCTTAAAGTGTTCCCGTAATACTTGATCCTGTGTGTATCGGCTTATGTTATATTATAACAATTGTTGTCCAGACATCTGCTCGGAGCTGCGCATGTCGGGCTCGCGCCTGTCCCGCAGCAGCAGCCGCGAGGACGACGCCGGCGCCGATCTGCACCAGCTACTGCTGGCGGCGCACGCACAAGGTAAACTTACCACTACACTCACTACGATCGCTTTAGACATGTGTTAACAATATGGGCTATTATTCCGAAGAAAAGAGGTTGCCCAAATTTTTATATGGCTCCGCTTCAACTTCTGTAAAACCAAATAAATGATATTTATTTTTGCAAATAGGTTTTCTATAACACTTTTACACTTCTTCACTTCTATAAAAAAAAAAATTGTCAGTTTAAACTAGACGAGTCCGGTGTTTCCCATCTGACTACCCTGAGAAAAAACACCGAAATAAACTCCTGAGTTTATTTCGGTGTTGCTTGACGTTGACCTCTGGGTCAAAGTCTCTTTTAAAGTCCATACAGCAAATATGTTATAGTCAAGTCATATGAGAACCGTGCAGATTAGTGTCTGAGATGGTCTTTTGTGGAAATAACCATACACTTATTGAACGTTTCCTTTGTCTGACGTACGAACATAGATATACTCAGTAAAGACTCCATTACTAAGTCATGTCGTTTAATTGTTTAGCTACGCAACTGACGCGGTCACTCCAGCGCGCGCTCAACGTGACGGAGGCGGAGACTGTGGCGGCGCGCGCCGGCGCCGGCCGCTGTGACTCGTGCCGGAGGCCGCAGCCGCTCGCGCACGAATATGGTAACTATACTATACTATACTATACTATACTATACTATACTATACTATAGGGTGTTTGAACAAAAACGACAGTTTATTTGACGGATTAGGGGTTTTAATAGTCCAGAATTACATTACGGCGATAAAACAACTACACTGATCGAAATAAGTGAACCCAAACGTAAGTAGGCACGATATTACGAAGTAAGGTAGGGCTCCGACGCCGCACGGAGCGCGTGCGTGCGTGCTCACTACCCGCTGGCTACTCGCTAACTGACGACCGACGTGGCACCGCGGGGGGGGGGGCGAGCTGGCAACGGAGCCCTCACTATAATACTAGTCGTCCCAGCAAACTCCGTACCGTTTTAATTTTTTTTTTTTAATTAAACCTTCCCATCGGTTGAGCCTTTGTCGAATTTTAGCGAGACTAACGAACAGCTATTCATTTTTATTTATAAGAAGATAAGATCTTGTTTCTTAATCGATATATCTTCTTTTTAGTTCTGATAACATAATCACCATACAATAACTATTACAACAACACGATTAAGGTACCCCACAGAACACATAGCGCCCACATGCGATGCCGACTAAGTCTCCATATAAAGAACTAGCTTTTGCCCGCGACTCCGCCCGCGTGGTATTGGGGTTGGGGTTTCCGGGATAAAAAGTAGCCTATGTACTATGCCTGTGCCAAATTTCATCCAGATCCGTCCAGCCGTTTTGGCGTGATTGAGTCACAAACATCCAAACATCGTAACTTTCGCATTTATAATATTAGTAAGATATGTGACCTTTGACCTTGTCCCCACAGAACCATTGGTGGCGTGCGGCGACGAGGTCCCGGAGCTGCCGTCCGCCGCCAGCAGCACGGACACGCTGGAGCGCGACGTGGCCGACGCGCTCGGTGACCTCAGCGTGCTCGCACAAGATGACTGCTCCGGCGAACGGGACTGCGTTGAAGACGCACTCGGTAATTACTCCTTATTAGTAGTTAGAGCAGTGGTGGCCGAGTGGTATCGGCCCCGACTTACTATTCGTAGGTCGCGGGTTTAAACTTATTTCATCACCACTGCTCTCAAAACAGTGAAGGAAAACATCGTGAGGAAACCGGCATGTCCTAGAACCAAAAATTCGAAGACATGTGACATCAACCAATCCGCACTGGGCCTGTGTGGTTGATTATGGCTCAGTCCCTCTCCTAGAGAGGAAACCTATTGCACAGCAGTGGGAATATACTGATGATAATGATGATTTCTTACCTAAATAAAGGACGTAATTCAAAGTAAGAGTAGATTTAGTCAGGTTTTTAACTAGTTTATCTGCTTGTTTCCCCCCAGAATGTTCAGGCAGCGCGGCGCTGCTAGCGTCCCGCCTGGTGGGCGTGTCGTGCGGCCTGCAGGCCACGCTGGCGCGCGCTGTGTCTACTCTGTCCGCCAGTTCAGTCGAGCGCGCCGCGCGCGAGGAGCTGGTGGTGCTACGAGAGCAGAACGACAGGCTGCGGGCTAGGACTAGCAACGGTTAGTAAAAAATGAAAAAATAAATAAAATAAAACCACCTCCACCAAACTACCGCCACCACCACCACCACCACCACCCACCAACCACTAAACCACCTGTCTACTATACGTGACATGTAACTTAAACCTAAACGGCGGACGACCTTGAATGCGCAGTAACAGATTTTCGATTTCGGTCGAAATGGAGAGCTGTGTGTAACCAAGCAATGATGGCCATTTCATCAATTCAGCCGAAAGACGTCTACTGCCTTGACGTAGACGTAGGCCTTCCCCCAAACGTCGCCACAACGACCGGTCCATTTTGATGGATGGCCATTTTGGTTCTACTTATTTGTCGCGTACTATACCTGCCTCTACCTTACTATGAATTAGCTTCCAAATATAGCTGAATTATCAATATTGGTTGTTAACGTAAATACGGCTTTTTAAACAATGATATAGCTGATCAAAGGACAAGGCTAAGTGACAACGATGAGTCACTATTTTCTCAACGCGTATTCGATACCATAAACATTTATTTATTTATTAACTTTGATCCGTAGCTTCGCTGCCGTTAATTCATACTATCAAAACCACCCCCGCCCCATATATTGATTACCTACTTATTTCTGTTGTTTTTAGTGGCTCTAGGAATAAGGCAAGAAAGGTACGGGGTAGGCTTTTTAGTTTGTAAGAGTCTGACACTGGTCTCCCGCTTCGCCTAAGAGCAGGTTTCGTCGTTCGATGATTTTCACCTACCATAAAAAAAACCCTACCTAATTTTAGTAAGACTAAAATACAACAAAAATACTTTTTAAAGATTAGGATTTCGCACTAATTCCGAATGAAAAAAATAAATAATACAAATACTGCCTTATTGGCAGTATTTGTATTTATTATTCTGAGGTTTTATAGCTTTTCTCAATAAGTATGAACTAATAAGAAAATCGTCTAACATTTCAGATCAGCACACGACAGAAGAGATATCCGTGCCGAAGGCAGGCCTGGACCCTTCTATACAGGTGAGAAGAATCACTTTTGAACTGTAATATTAATACTATATTATAACTATACACTACTCATCATTTGTGTTAACATTCGACTTCTATTCTCTATTCGCGTGAGAGCAGTGGTGGCCGAGTAGTAATGGCCCCGACTTACGAGTTGTAGATCGCGGGTTCAAACCCTTACTTTGTGAAATTTATTTCATCACCACTGCTCTCCAAACGGTGAAGGAAAAGGTCTGTACATCAATGTTTTAATGGAAAACAAATCTACACTATCTACACTCTACACTAATATAATAAAGAGGTAAAGTTTGTTCTTTTGTTTTTTTATTTTTTTGTTTGTAGGAGGTAATCTCTGGAACTACTGGTCCGATTAGAAAAATTTTAGCAACAATAGAAAGCTGCTTTACTGCTGAGTGACATAGGCTATATTTTATGTACGCGGGCGAAGCTGCTGACAAGAGCTAGTTAACTATACATACGAATACATGGCTCAAAGGACTTAGTATCCAACCGAAAAAAAAGCATCTCTGACTCTTGTAAGAGATAGGGCACAGACCTAAAAACACATTTTTCGAGACTCCTTTACAAGAAATTGAATCTTATCTACATAGCTATAACAATAACTTTTCATTGCAGGAACAACCTAGCAATGGCGGGTGATCTCCCAACGGTGTACAGGAATGCTAAGCTCCCCGAGATACTGGCGCAGTGATATTGTACTCACTAACCCTTGGCTGGCCCACTACCGACCCGGAAGTAGCCAACACTAACCAACGAAACACCTAACAAACTACTAAAAGTTTCACCAAAAACGGTCCATCACTTACCGACGTGTCAACATTTTTGTCTCCGTATAAACGTTAACGAACATTGTATATTTTGTAATAATAATAATTATTATATATTGTTTTTTTTTTGTTACAATTGTAAGTACTGCATTAAATTAGTATTAAAAAGATGATTATTCCATACGTAAGAAATATTGTGATTGACTCGATGAAGTTTTAATATTATTATTATTATTTTTGTCTGTCGTTTCGATGTTTTTCGCAAAGATTAAGTTATGTTAGATGTCGATGTAAATAATATTAGTGGTTGTAGTATATAAGTGACAAAAATAATGTATGATTTATTATATATGATTTTGTGTATACTTTTTTATGTTTTATTTTATTTTTTCATCGGATTTTTTCCTTTTGACGTTCCTTTTTTAATATATATTTTTTTATTAATCTTTTGGAAATATTAATAACGTGTATAGTAGCTTGGATAACTTAGATAATTATGCTTTTTCAAAAGACATGCGATGCAAATAATAATATTTTTTTCTCTAAAAGGGATTTCATGAAACTCTTTGCTTTTCGTTTGGGCACAAAATACTGTTTATTAGCACATTTTTAGTATTTTATAGATTCTTAATTACTTTATAAATTCTCGAAAAGTTTATAGTAAAGTATTTATGCAATAAAACAATAAATTATCAAGACATACTGGATTTGCTTACATGGTTAAAATCTATATATGCTTCAATGCAATATTATTACAAAATAGTCACATATACATATTTTTCAGTACTTACATATTTTTTATTAGGGAATGCATTTGTATTTATCCTGGAATCCTTGCCTGCAGGTAGGATATCAGTCTCATTGTTACCAATAGTAGCTCGGTAAAGGGCAAAGGAAAAATATTGCTTAGTAAGCCATTTTTACCTAACAGTATCATATTGTTACACGAAAAAATGGCTGGAACTAGGAAAAAGTTTTATAGGTAGGTATACTCCGTTCAAAATAACATTACACATTTGACAAAACCTTTTTTACTGTCCGTACAACCCATTTTGAGTTTTATTTCGTAGTTGTAATGACAAATGGCAGTTGCAGTAAATAGTTGTTTTTTCAACTACTTTTTTTTTGCTCTTATTGCCATCCTTATGCCTACGGAATAGAAGTCAAATTCGGTTGAACAGACCGTAAAACAAGGCTTTCTTTAAATGTGTAATTTTAATTCGAATGGAGTATAGTTTATATTTGAGAAATAATACTTAGTTTTGGTACATGGAATAAATGAGAATAGAACTTCGTCTTACTATAGACAAAAGATGCATAATAGAAAAAGTATTTAAAATAAACTTTGGTTGAATGACAGTAAATACATTATAAAAGTATAGCAACAATGATCATATAACACACGATTAGGAAGTATTACATAATGACAATATGAGCTATTCTGATTCTTATTATATTATGAGCTAAATGAATTATTAAACAAAAATATATTTCGTAAAATTTATTCCTATTTCACCATGCTAATTTATTATTTGCTATTAGTATCTGTACCAACTATCATCTCAGTAAACAGTCCCTGTCTAGCTAAATCATTGATCTGATAAATCGAGTTTAATTAGGAAATCAGACTTAGAATATGCCTTGATTTTATACGGGTTCTGTACCCTGCAAGAGTGCATTATTTTGTATATTGACCCCTAAAAATGTTACCTAGGTACCCTAACAAATGCCATATTAGTAGAGATAATTATTATGATATATTATTATTATTATATAGCCCCAAAAGCTTAATACCGCCCTCAAAAGAATTAAACAATAAAATAATTCTCGCACAAAATTCGATAATAACAGTTTTCTAGGTTTTTGAAAAGTTATTTCTAGACGATTTGTCAAATAAATATTCTTTATGGAGTTATACCGTTTGACTGTATGTTATTGTAAAAGTATTACCCAATATGTCCAGCAGTTTTGGAGATGTATTTATAAAGTAGTGAACAGCTTTTAAGATGGTCCTGTGTACCTTTTAATGTATAATAATCTAGCGACGCCTACATTTTAGATATATTTACTATTTATTCTGTGTGTTGGGCACAAAGACAATCTCATTTTTACTTTTATATTTTTTTGGGTACAAGTCTTTTTAGCTTCATCGGTGACTTCATGTTATCCGATGGGCTTTTTTGTCACAGATTAAAAATAGTTTTTCAATTACCTTTTTTTAACATATTTCATTAGTAATCTAAGTTTGAAATGGCAAAGTTTATTAAGATTAATAATTCTTCTACAATTAAATAATTTATCATTTCCATTTTATAAATATTATTAGTAATTTTTCTTCAGCTTTTAATAAACTTTTTACCAAACACACAGTATTTTATATATATCGAAAAGAAAAATATATATTTGATACCGTAGAATAGGCTTAGACCAAATGAATCCCATCCAGAAAATGTATTTGTATGTTTATATCGTTATTGATGTATGTTATATGTACAATATGACGTATCATGTATATGACGTACGCTTTTAGGCCAATTGTATGATATGCTTCGATATATTATTATCCAGTTATATGTATATTTCATTGCAATAAATGATATGTAAAATAGTTTGGACTTTTTTCTCTTGAACTTGTTTGATCACCGGTATGTTTTTTGACAATATTATATTTTCAACTGAAAGACGTCTATAGTACACCTTTATCCACTGCAAATGGCATTAATTTTTTTACGAATGCACAAGCTCTTAACCTTTCGAGTACCGAATTACAGACATAGTTAAATAACAATTGGTGTGCAAACGCCGGCGTCCGCCCGGGGCTCAAGAGTTTTAACTTAGCAGGGCCTAATTTCAGGCTCGCCTAGTTAGAATGGCCGTACTGTACTACTCGACATCAACTGGACATAGACGTCCCCAAAGTATCGCCATAACGACTGGTTCTGTGTGTCTCGTAGCCATCAGATTCTCGCGACCCTCACTAGGGCTTCCAATGCTACATCTTCCGGTAGTCCAGACCGAGCTCAGGTCGTCGACGGCGCGCTCCGTTCCCGCGCGCCTCAAGGAGTTGTCAGCAAACCGTAGGGGCCCTACAGGGTCGAAGCCTCCCGAAGCTGAGGGTTGGTGCGAAAGCGTTACACCGGGGCTCTGGGAATAAGGCAAGGAAGGTACGGGGTAGGTTCTTTAGTCAGTAAGAGTCTGACACTGTTTTCCTCTCCGCGCAAGAGTGGGATTCGTCATTCGATGATTTTTACCTACCATAAAAAAAAACATCTTCTGGTACGTTGTCACCACAGCAGAACCTTCCGTACTAATCGACCATTTATCCTGCAAACAATGTTCCCTACCCATTACAAGAAGATGGCGGATTTCGCCAGAAATGGAAGGAGAAAGCGGTGGCCCGCGAAAGGTAGAAGTAGCTGGGGACTGGCCTATGCCCAGGCTTGGTATAGAACAGGCTAATGAAAAAATTACGTTTACCTTGCGTTGTTGCAATTCTACGGTCCGGACTAAGTGTTTTCGTCGTTTATGCCGCGTACATCGAAGGACTGGAACAATTTCCATGCTGTGTCGTTTTCCCGTTTGATTATTATAATTTAGGTGTCTTCAAGACTACATCGAATAGGCTCTTAATCAGGGTCAGTTTATACTAGCGCAGAGTCGAAACGCGTCTTTTTAAAATCTCCGAAGTAATGTGCGCTTTACGCTGTGTAGTTAGCGGCGACCTCTCGCGTCGGGCCTTGGTTCAAGCCATGGTCCGCAGCGAGGAGGAGTGGCAGGCGGTCGCCTCCTTCTGCGAGGCAGGAATGCTAGTGAAGGAGGAGGCCGACCGCATTTGGCAAAGGCAACGACGCACGCGCCGTAGCCGTCGCCGCCGCGATTCCGCCGATATGCGGCCACCGTAGACACTGGCTCGCGGACGGTGAGCAATGGGTAGCTTGCCGTCCGGTCGTCTGGTAACAGTCCAGACCGAGCCCAAGTCGTCGACGGCGCGCACTGTTCCCGCTCGCCTCAAGGAGTTGTCAGCAAACTGTGGGGACCCTTCAGGGTCGAAGCAGAAAACACTGTGGAGCTAAGGTTGAATTTGTTATGTTCAGTTTTGGACAGACGCTTCGATGCGCTTCTCTCTGCGTTAGTATAAGTTGACCCTAACACTAGTTTATTCTTTTCACCGTCAACGATTGTATCTGCACTGCTTACCATCAGGTGAGATTAAGTCAAGCGCTGGTTCATATATGTAAATCAAAAGTTCGTTTTTATCGGCGCGCACTGTTCCTGCGCGCCTCAAGGAGTTGTCAGCAAACTGTAGGGACCCTGCAGAAGCTTCGAAGCCACTTTGACTGGCCTGTCAGTCTAGTAGTTAGTGAACCTGACTGCTATGCCGAAGGTCGTGGGTTCGATTCCCACCCAGGACAAATGTTTGTGTGATGAGCACGATCATTTGTTCTGTGTCTGGGTGTAATTTATCTATAATATATGTATATATTTAGAAATATATAAGTATGTTTATCAGTTGTACTCATAACACAAGCTCTGCTTAGCTTGAGACTAGACGGCTTTGTGTGATAGTTGTCGAATATAAAAAAAAAAAAAAAAAAAAACTAGGGCCAAGGGTTCGCGTCTGAAAGGAAGGCTCTGGCCTTGGTGTATATGGCAACGTTGGAATGGGGTAGGTTGTTTAGTAAGAGTCTGACACTGTTTCCCGCTTCGCCCAAGGGCGGGATTCGTCATTGGATGATTTTTCCAACCATAAAAAAAAGTTCGTTTATTATTTTTAGATATTTATCGGTATGATAACTTTATAATATTAATATAAACCTTTTATATATTATTATGTAGGTAGTTATTATGATAACTACTTTCCTGTTTGGTATGATATGGTATAATATATACTATATATGTGTAACTTGGTCATCATTGCGGTTTTGACTATGATTGTAAATTTAAATTAAACGATTGTTATTTCCTAGTAAGGCATTAATTAAAATCAATTATTTTTCCCTAGGAAAAGTTTATATAAATACATAATACCTACACACATAGAGTTATACTTTTTTTAGGTCCAACCCATACTGGGCGGTGGATTATGGCTCAATCTCTCTCTTGAAGAGGTCTGAGTTCCAACAGTGAGAACTTCATAGCCTGATACTTTGTTTATTTTAGGTTGAAAATCATCCAAATACTTCTCACGCTCTAGGGTAGAGCAGGTGTTCGTGAAAGACTTTTGCTGACTAATACCCATTCATATGTTTCTCTTTTGTGGAATTCTAGGACCCCGGGTTTACGTATTTTTTTACAAGTTCATGCGAGTGACTGCTATAGTATAACTATTTATACTAAGCCTGATGAAATTTCCCTAAGTAATTCTTTAAATTAATAAAAGTACGAAAACAACAATCAGCTGTGCGGGTATCGGCGGAAACATCGTCTACTGATGCAGTAAAGGTACTTTCGAGTGGCCTGTCAGTCCAGTAGTTAGTGACCCTGACTGCTATGCGGGAGGTCGTGGGTTCGATTCCCACCCAGGACAAATGTTTGTGTGATAAGCACGATCATTTGTTCTGTGTCTGGGTGTAAATAACTAATCATCTATACACATATATGGAGAACCCGACTTTCTTGCGGGCGAAGCCGGTGGCAGAAGGCTAGTTCGTATACACCGTTAAATTTTGATCGTTTTAATCCCTTGAAGGGTCGATCCGGTACATGAAACACTATCGATTTGTAAAGTTAAAATAAAAAAATAAGCACTTTTTTTTAAATTCGAATGCGTTTATGCACTTTCGAAATTGATTTTTTTAAGTAAATATCAGCTGGGCTAGTTCAATGACCTGTAGGTAATTAGTACGCAACACTCGAAGTCTACCTACGCGGTCATTGACTCGTTTACTTAAAGAAATGATTTTTTTAATGCGTATGTCACTACGAGATTTAGAAAAAAAAATACTCTTTTTTTTATTTTATCTACATAAATCGATAGTGTGTCATGTACCCGATCGTCCCTCAACGGGATTAAAACGATCAAAATTTAACGGTGTATAGGTAAAATATAAACATTACAAAATATTATTAGGAAAATTATAACGGTTTGGTGGTTGATTAAGTTTACTAATTGGGAATATCTATTTTCCTGTATTTAGTACAGGAAAATAGAACATAATAGAAAATAGAATATTGATTACATTGGGTATAAAGGCATAATCAATGTTATACCATATTTAACATTTTCCTTGATTTTAATGACACGACGCAAAAAGGCAATTAAGTTAGGAAAAGCCACATTACTTCCTTATAGGCCCATAACGTTTAAAAATAATAAGAAAAAACAAGTTTTCAATGAAAATATATTTTTTTTCATAACAAGCTTTTATATCGGTGGTCTATACTTATATAATTAAAACTCGTCAAGACGATTCACACGAGCCCAAACTCGACGTGGTTGTGCCGTTTAATTACAGAGTTCCTGTGGCTAACTCGCGATTCCATCATCAGGTCAGCTCCATGTCAACATAATATTGCATTGTCATGCGATTTACACCTGCATGCAAAATTGCAGCTCAATCGGTTGAAGATATCTGCTTCAAATTTCAGTTGCAAGATTTGAGCCGAACATACATAGTTACATTGCAAGCTAATAAAAAGCTTGTAAAATCATCACAATAATTTTGTCCTATTACTAATAATTATTAATTACTATCTACACTAATATAATAAAGAGGTAAAGTTTGTTTTTTTATTTTTTTGTTTGTAGGAGGTAATCTCTGGAACTATTGGTCCGATTGGAAAAATTTAAGCAACAATAGAAAGCTGCTTTACTCTTGAGTGACATAGGCTATATTTTATGTACGCGGGCGAAGCCGCTGACAAAGGCTAGTTATTAATAATTTTGTAGTATATTTACCATTTCGTATACCGTAATTGGAGACACAATTAAAAAGCCATTGAGTCTCGCGGAGATCTGCCCCAAGCAGCACAACAAGCTGGATAAGGGCTAAATAAAGATTCAGGTGTACAGTCTAAGCTGTATATAGGTTTCTACAAACCGTAGGGACCCTGCAGAAGGGTCGAAGCCAACTGGGGCCAAGGGTTCGTTTCTGAAAATAAGGCTCTGCCATATAGAGGCAACGTAGGAACGGTGAAGGTTGTGTAGGTACGTGTAGTCAATAATAGTTTCTCCGGACAACCCAACGCACAGCCAGCATCCATCCTTACGTTGTTGAAACCTCTACGGTTCGGGCTAAGCGTTTCGCTTCGTCTTTTATTCCGCGTACATTAAAGGGCTGGAAAAATTTGCCTGCTGCGGTCTTGCCATCCAATTATAATTTGGGTGTCTTCAAGGCTAGAGTGAATAGGCTCTTAATAAACTAGGGTCCTCATCAGGTGGAATCGCAGTCAAGCGTTTAAGAATAAAAAAAATTGTCTGATATTATTTTCCGCTCCTCCCAAGGGCGGGATTTGTTATTGGATGATATTTACTTACCACAAAAAAATGCTGTTTATACGCTGTATAAGCTCTTATTACAGCCCAGGGCACCGGCATACGAAAGGTTAATGGAATGTCTCCCTAAAACGAAGGACAAAGGTTTCACTGGTCTGTTGGTCTTATGGTTAGTGGTCCTGACTGCAATGCCGAAGGTCGTCGGTTCGGTTCCCACTCAAGACTAATGTTTGCGTGCATGATCATTTGTTCTGTGTCTGGGTTTAATTATCTGTATGTTTGTATTTAGAAATATATAAGTATGTTTATCAGTTATCTAGCACTCATAGCACAAACTCGGCTTAGTTTGGGACTAGATGGCGCTGTGTGAAAATGATGGAACATTATTGTTCTTTTTTTACCTATTTATAGCAGGAAATAAAAAAAAAATCGATAACGTTTTTATTTTTCTTTTATTATATAAGTATGGTTTATATACAAAAATATTTTTCGTATATTATTATGTGAAATTTAAATTTAGTTGGTTTGATTTTTTATTTATTTATACTTACATACACCGCATTACAAATACATAGGACAAACATTATAAAAAAAAAATAAGGGAACAATAGATCTAGGGTTGTCAGTGTACCATGTTATATTTTTTTCCGATAATATTTATTTATTATTTCTAGTTTATTTCAGGCATTACAAACTCATAGCTCATTAAATAATAATAATAAAAAAAATAAAAAAGGTCACAAAAACACAAGTCATGCCAGGTCATTGTGGGCATTGGGCGCCAGGGTACAGCTGGTTGCGGGAGCAAAACCACCCCTCAGTCGCCCAAATGGCCTGATGACCAAGTGTTTGTGTGGGAAACCAGGTAACATAACAAGTTTATAACTTTGTTTTTTTATGATACAGTTATGAAATTTAGTACATAGATTCTTTACATAAAATTACTAGACCCGTGTTTTGGGGTTCTCATATACTATACTGATAACACATTGATATTACCTAATTAAAACTTTAGGTTACATATTTTACAATTAGTTTTAATTTATGTCATAAATTAAAATACAAACATAGAGTAAAAACGTTCGTTGGGGTAAGATCGGTGTTAGGGTAATAACGTACAAAAATATCGCACATGTTTAACCATATATTTAATGCTACCCATTTTTGGTTGTTATGTCATTATGTTCTGCCTCGCTGCACTAAAAAATCTTGTCAAATAAGTGGGTATATTCGATTTATACGATCTTACCCCTTAATAATAACATTATGACAAACTAAACTATTTGTGCTAATGGGCCTTAAAATTCCGACTCATCATTCTAGTACAATGCGTTCCAAAAGAAAATAGGACCTATTGCCAGGTTGTGACGTCACGAAAAAATGAAAGAATTTTTTACTGAAGAATTGTGAACGAAAAAAAATGAATCAGTATTCGGTTCTTCAATTTTACTGCGAGTTCTTAAATTTTGATAAAATTTCTTCAATTTGACAGTATTACGTGTCTTCACAACATGGAACACGATCCAATTTTCATTTATTTTATTTTATTTATTTAGAAAACCAACAGCGATACATATCATCATCAGCCTTTTAATGTTCCCACTGCAGGGACACAGGCCTCCTCTCTCTAGGAGAGGGAATGGGCCATAATCCACCACGCGGGCCCAGTGCAGATTTTGGTTCTAGGACATGCAACCGGCATGTCCTCATGTCCTCATGATGTTTTCCTTCACCGTTTTGAGAGCAGTGGTGATGAAATAAATTACACAAAGTAATGCGCCTAGTTGGGTTTGAACCCGCGACCTACAACTCGTAAGTCAGGGCCGTTACCACTCGGCCACCACTGCTCTCGCGATACATATGATATAATACAAATAAAGATATTACAGTTTAGTAAGGCTAATAATACCCTCTTAACCCTTTATTTGTATTTACCATGCGAACGGACTTTAAACAATATTTAGAAAGTTTTTTTTTATATAAATTTAGAACGCATAGTACTTACAGCGTGGCGTAAATAAAAATAAAAAAACAAAATACAACTTATCACTACAACTAAAACTAACAAAGATCACTATTGTTGTCGGGTTTTCTGAGGATCGGGCATCTATCTTGAACTTATACTAGTATCGGTGGGGAATCCTTGACTTGTGTAATTGTAGTTCGCTACGAGCATGTACCGTGGTTAGTGTTCGACAGTGTGAGGCGGTTCGTCGAGATATTTGATTTATTTGCCAAAGTAGTCATCGTAAAGCTCATCAAAACTGAAAATTAAAAAAAAAATCATTGATTAAACTATTTTTTTAAAGCTAAAAGAAGATATACAGGATGTCACTGAAATCGTAACACAAACGAATACCATAGTACATGATTCTAGACTCCCAGTTGTGGAATTAATTGTAGGTTTTTCCTTAATTTTTTTAATGATTTTTTTTTAAATTGAATCGTATAAAAACGTTATTTTAATATGTACGTAGAAATTGAATGAAATACATTCCAAATTAAAAATGTCATCGGGTTCGATTACAATAACGACTTTATTTGCCTCGATGATTTTTTTATTAATTAAAATATCTTTCTTTTTTTTCTAAAAATATCTTTTATCTTCCTCTATATCTCCATTCATTCACATTATAATCTCATAATTCTTTTAGTAACATGCGTTTCATTCCTCTTTATATGACCACACCGAAACGACAGCTCTAAAAAAATTATGAGACTTATGGCTCATTATTTCACCCGAAAGTCGTCCACTGTTGGACATAGGCCTCCAAAAGTGTCGCCATAACATCCGGTCCTGAGCGTCTAGCACCTATCAAATTCTCGCGACCCTCATCAGTAGCCAAGACCGTTACCCGAGTCAAGAGAAGATGGGCAGTCGAGCCCTAAGGGCTACTTCTTCATTTGACTTTTCTTGAATAACTACTTACGACTGGCTTTTCTCAAAGATACTTAGTCGTCAATTAGTAGGTTATAATCCTAAGGAAACGCATGTTACGAAAAGAGTTTTGAGTTTACACGAGATGGATGGAGAGGAAGAGGGAGGCCGAAGAAGAGATGGTTGGATTGTGTCATGAGTGATATGAAAGAAAAGGGAGTTAGTGATAGTGTGACGGGTGACAGAACAGAGTGGAAGAAAAAAAACATGTTGCGCCGACCCCAAGTAATATGGGATAAGGGTAGGATGATGATGAATCCTAAGGAATATAAGAATAATAGGGAAGAACTTACTTTTGTTCGGCGGTAATACATCTTCTATAATAGGGACTGTATACACCAATGCCTGTGCAGTCTGGAATCCAGGAGCTAAACCTGGACTCATTAGCAGCAATAATTCCTGCGAACGCCACGCCTAACACGCACCACAAAACTATCAACTTCGACAACATTTTATAATCGAATTGCGTTCTCTCGTACAAATATTTAACAACTGAGTTGTGGTAAACGCAATTTATTTATTTATATATAGCAAGCTTATGACGCATATCCTGTATTTGGATTAATTGCCTTATAAAAAAGTTTTATTTAATTCCATTCGGATTTAATTATCCATAAATTTGTTCCTTGTCGATATTGTAATGTATTTGTCTACTTCGTGTCTGTACAACTGGCAATATGTGGAATCATAAATCATTTATTAATTTGCAAACATGTACACCGATGTTTTTTTTTTATACAAATAGTAAAATTCTCCATGCTTTACCGTCATATGGCTATGCAAATAATTAAAAGTACAATATGATATTAAAAATGTCAGCCTTCTCAATCACAGTTACGAAATAGTTAGTATAATATTTTCATGTCTGAATACAAAAAAGGTACAAACACCAATTAAATTACAAACAATCTAAATTAAATTAGAAACAATAAAAATCCCAATACAATTCATGAATTCAATTCACAGTAATCGATTACAATCAGATTTAAAGCTAAGGAAATTCAACACATTGTCCTGTCGGATAGTCCAATGGAATAAACATCATTGAAATAAACGCAATCACGGTAAAATGGAACTGAGATTTTTAAATAATCAACTTATTTCAGACTTAAATAGGTAACAACATTCTTTATTGTTGAAACCTCTACGGTTCGGACTAAGCATTTCGCTTCATCATTCATTCCGCGCACATCGAAGGACTGGAACAATTTGCTTGCTGCTTGTCTTCCTACATTTTGATCGGATTCGAGGTTTTTTTAGTTTTTTGCATTTTTTGGGGTAATTTAACATAATAATGTGTATATTTTTTTACACCATAAAAAAGTACAGATTTCAACACATAAAAAGCCTACCGATTTTTTTTAAATCTCATATTTTGACGTGAGAATTTTCGATTGAAAATTAGGCTGTTTTATCGATATTAAGTCAAAATTAAGAGCAAATGTAAATATTTTAAATAAAAAAAATAAAAATAAAGTGTGTCCGGAACATAAAAATGTAACTTTTCACCAAAACGTACGAGTTCGTAAAAAGCTATTTACAAAATAAAAATCGTTTATTGGTCGTCACTGTCTAAAGAATATAATATATTTTATTATTTATTTTACACAATATTTATGTACACCTTTGGATGGACTGCGCGAAAGGAGATCGATTTAGTGTTGTCAGTGTACAATTATTAGAAATAGACATAATAACACTTTAATAACAACAATATAGAAACGAGTTAAGTAAGGAGTTAAGGCCGCCTAATACAAAGACTCAGGCTTACGAGTTGTAGGTCGCGGGTTCAAACCCAGCCAGGCGCATTACTTTGTGTAATTTATTTCATCACCACTGTTCTCAAAACTATGAAGAAACCGGCATGTCCTAAAACCAAAAATTCGTAGACATGTGACATCCACCAACCCGCAAAGGACCCGCGTGGTGGATTATGGCCCATTCCTTCTCCTAGAGAGGAGGCCTGTGTCCCAGCAGTAGGAACATTAACAAGGCTGATGATGATTATGAGAAAGACATCTTTCTGCTCGTGTTGGATACTGTACCTTTTACACCTTCTATGAGATAATTAAAAGACAATATAGTAAAACAAATTACAAATATATTACAGAGAAATTTAAGCATTATTTACAAGTATTGGCGCCTTCAAATTAGATGCAACGTGCCGTCTACAGGCAACAGCTGGTTTTCGTTGCAGCGTTTTAAATTCAAATCGCATTATACCCGTATGGAAGTCCAATATTAGGTGCATTATATCCCTAGGAACACAATGACTTGTATTAAGTAAGGGTTCTTTGACCTATCAAGAACATTATCAAGTGTTGTAATGAAGTTTACTGCAAATCAAGGTCTTTTTATCTTTGAAAGTTCTGCAACACCATTTCTTGCTAATTCCTTTTTGATTCTTTGATTTTTCGTCTGGTCTTCACATCTGTAAGTATAGATTTGTTAATTTATAAATACCAATCCGCACTGGTCTCGCGTGGTGTATTACGGCCCATTCCTTCACCTAGAGAGCATGCCTGTGTTCCAGCAGTTGGAATACGGAAAAAGCTAATGATGAATTTGTAAGAATTTATAAATAATGTCGTTACCCACACTAAGACTTGCACCTGTGTCGTGGTTGTATTCACAAACATGTAAACTTACAGACATTAGACACCCAAACCCGGACACTTATCTGTAGGCTGTAGGTCATACAAATATTTACTACGTGTAGGAATCGAACTCACGAACTGCATGCATAGCCAAGGTCAACCACTGCATCAACCAACTACCTTACGTACTACTGCTACAAGCATTTAAATTCGTCTAAGAGTTTGTGGACGCTTCAACATAAATGCGGTTGCGAAGCGATCCGGCGCGGTTCACGCTACAGCAAAGCGACGATATCTTTATCCTACGTGCGCGCGAAAAAGCCTCAGGACCGCAATTATACGCGGAAATGTCAAATTAAATAATAATTGATCACTCGTGCCTTAGTACAGGCTATGGTCCGGAGCGAAGAGGAGTGATCCACCACCACTTTTCTCAATCAATGATCAATGTAGGAAGCAGAATGTTACACTTTTTACCACTGACCTCGAATTGATGACGAGGTTGACAATATTGTTCAGCGGTGCTTCCACAAACATCCAAAGTAAAGTAGCGAACACTATCGACACTGTCATGACGCCGAAGCTGTGGAGACCCTGAAAACAGTTCTTCATTATTTATATGATTTTATAGCTAGAAAAGGAGTGATAGAATCATCCATGGAGTTTCTTGCGTATTCTTCTCCATAGAGATTTACTCTTTGGAATGTGTAATTAGCGTCTTTTTTTTTCTGACAGACCGACTTCTTGACATTTCAAAAGGTTTATTTGAAATAAATGCTTTGAATTTGAATCATTGTCTTCTTTCCGTCCTTGTTCGTTTTGTTTGGAGTTGACGCAACACGTTTTTGTCTTCTATTCTGTCCTGTCATCTGTGACACTATCATTTCCCCTTTCCTTCATACCACTTCTTATATAATCCATCCGTCTTTTCTTTAGCCTGTCTCTCCTTCGCGATCCACCCACATGTCTACTGTTAATTCTTTTTGTAACATTTTTTTTGTGGTAAGTAAAGTAATAAAATAAATAATAAAAATAAAATAAAAATCTTTTATTTTAGACAAAACAGTCCATAAAAGTTGTTAGTAACAAGAATTTAACTTATAACTAATGTAAAAATAAAGGAGTAATAAGTAATGCTATGACAAATCTCGCCATTGAACGGAGCAAGAAATCGTGTCAGATTTTTACTGACTAAAGAACCCACCACAGTCCTTCTTTGATTTCCCAGGTACCATAGTGTAAATGCGTATTAACCCATGGCCCCCATGAGGCTTCGGTCCTGTTGGGTCCCTACAGTTTACTAACAACTTCTTGAGGCACCTAGGCTCTACTCAAACGCAAGCCTACGTCTACATGCGCGATGAGGGTGAAAGGACTTATGAGACTTGTAAAAATCTAGAAATACGTAAATATAAAAAGTTACAAACCTCTGCATAGATCAAATCGAACTGCTGTAAATTCCTCCGTGAATATAAGTTCTGCTGTAAAATCACCGAGTGTGTCAAATAGACGCCATAGGTGAGTCGGCTCAGTATTGTGAAGCCATGCCAGCTCGTAAATTTGCGGATACAAGCTGAAATACGAGAAAAGAAATGGTAAATCCATAGATTATGCTCCTAACAGTCCCGATACAGATAGGTGTAGGTAGTAGACGCCATAACAACCATAATCAAAGGTGATTCGTTAACTGATGATCTGAGAAGAAACGACTTGATGCTACATCATTACATAGTATAAAACAAAGTTGCTTACCGCTGTCCCTATGTATGCTTAGATCTTTTAAAATATGCAATGGATTTTGATGCGGTTTTTTTTAATAGATATAGTGATTCAAGAGGTAGGTTTATGTGTATAATACATGCATAATATATTCAATATCAGTACCCGTGCGAAGCTGGGGCGGGTCGCTAGTTCATAGTAAATTTGAATTACAATTTATTATTGTAATTCATTGGTAGTCGTGTTAATGATGGCTTCTGTCTCACGTTTTGCGTCACTTTCTTCAGAAGGAGGTGTGTGCTTTCCATGTCCTCTTACTTCGTATCATGGTCTACCCCGTATTCTCTAAGAAAACAGCCTTGACCGTAGCTCTGGTCCAGCGACGTTCCCAGGACTCGGGTCAGAACTAGCGACCGACCCCAACTTCACACGGGTGCAATGCTGATATAAAAATATATTATGCGACATGCATAATATATTTTTATATTATGCATGTCGTCATTTAAATATACACATAAACTTTCCTCTTGAACCACTCTATTTGTTAAAAAACCGCATCGAAATCCGTTTCATAGTTTTTAAAATCTAAGCATGCATTCAGAGAGCGGGAAGTGACTTTGTTTTATACTATGTAGTGATTATGTTATACTTTGTAGTGGGTGTGAGTTGACAGTTTAAAGATAGGTTTTTTTTTATAAGTAAAAAAACTCTTACCAAGATCCCCATACTCCACAATGCCAACAGTAATACAAGTGCACAAGGCCCAGAGGTTTCTGCTCAACACTGCATATAAGGCTGAACTCAGGTGGTCGTACTCCAAGGAAACCCATGACAATGGCGTTGTGACTACCTTATAAGCTACTATACTGGCGAATGAAAACAGGACGGCCATTTTTTTCTGAAATAAGTTATTTGTAGATTAAAATCATGATTGTAGCTAGCTAAAAGACTTGACGAGTGGAGTACCTCAGGGTTTTTTTTTATGGTGGGTAAAATCACCTTATGACAAATCCCGCCCTTGGGCGGAGCGGAAGACAGTGTCAGACTTTTACTGACAATATGACCCGTTCCATGGAATCCATATATAACTATAGTTTTAAATGGATTCCGGAAGCGGTTAAGCGACTCAGAGTCAACATGGATATCCTCATTGACTAATAATTGCTGGTAAAGTTAACTAAAAATAAAAGGCCCGCCTGAAATTTGTACTTTTCCTTGTCCGGTGTGGTGTAGCTACTAATAATAAATTAGGGGTTAGGTGTAGTACCTAGTAGCTATTTTAGTTGCAGCTACACTATACTAAACAGCTATTAGGTATTAAAGATACAAATTTCAAAGCGTGCCTTTTAATTTTTGACAACTTTAACAGCTCATATTTGTACGACTCCGAATAAGAAAATTCAGATACCAAAATGGGTTCTTCTGGTTTTTTTTTTTTTGTAAATAGCCAGTTGTTGATCCTAATGTTGCCTGAGAGCAAGCTATGGATAAAATGATGATCTGGGAAGTAAAGAGCGAGAATCTTTGGGCGGGAACTCGTCTGGGTTCCCTTACATTGTCAATGTCTTGAATTAGCTGTAATTGCTGCTTTCTTCGGTGGGAAAAATCATCTTATGACAAATCATATTATCCTCCTCCTCCTTGCGTCCTTTATCCTCAATGCTGAGGGTTATGACCCTGATGAATAACTTTTTGATTTACTATATTTCGCCATGTTGCCCTATCTTCGGCGATGTGGTTGGCGTCGCAGACTATGTTCCATTATAGAGAAGGAAATAGTGTAAGACTCTTACTGGCTAAACGACTCAGTTTGTTCCTGTTTAGCCTTCATACCAGGATCGGACCTTCTTTTTTTCCTTTCAGAAACCGGGCCAAGGCCCCAGTAGGCTTCAGCCCTTTAGCTGGGCCTCTGCAACGGTTTAGATGCTTATGATAGTATATAGCATTGGATTATTAAATTAGTGATATAAAACATACCTTCGCAATAACATTCCTATAGTTATTTGGCTTGTAAACGGAGATAATGTATCCCATAGCCATTCCTATGAGGTACGGACCAGCACGGTTGTGACTCTTGATGTAAGTGTCCAAGTATACGTCATTCTTCCTGAAGTCGAGGATTTTCCTGAAAATTTATATTTATTTAATTCGGTAGTCTTTTATGAAACTTGTGAGTAATGGCGGACAACAAATTGCGTCATTGCGGCGAGCTTAGGTGAGGCCAATGTCCAACAGTTTAAGGTATCGTATTGTTGAAATGATGATGAAGAATGATGAGTAACGACGGAAGCCGCTGGCTAATGCCCAGTGATAGACGCGGGCTATCGAATGATGAGGTAATGGGTAGCACGTTGTCCGACCTTCTGGTAAGTCGGGTCGAGACGGTGCGTTATGTTCCACTTGCGCCTCTAAACGTGTTAGTCCGGGAGGTGCCGTTGTGTTTTTTTTTTTAAACAGTTCATGCACAAATGTACAGAGTCGGACTTAATGCCTTAGGTACCGTTTTTTTTATGGTAGGTAAAAATCATCCAATGACGAATCCCGCCCTTGGGCGGAGCGGGAAACAGACTAAACAACCTAACCCGTTCCTGGCGATGTAGGAACTATCAATAATCTATACCAGAGCTAGAGCGTTCCTTTCAGACACGAACCCTTGGCCCCAGTTGGCTTCGACCCTTCTGCAGGGTCTCTGTTTGCTGACAACTCCTTGAGGCGCGCAGGAACAGTGCGCGCCTTCGACGACTGGGCTTGTACAACCAACGTGTACTGGCCCGCGTTGTGGATTACGGCCAATTCCCTCTCCTAGAGAGAAGACCTGTGTCCGAGCAGTGGTGATGATGATGAAGAGTATGAACAAAAATTTTCAAGAAATATATAAAACTTACTTACTCTAAATCATGATACAGTACCAATCCAGGTAATTGTTTGTAATATGTAACAAGTCCTGGTACCAATAACGCTAATACTACTGTCACAGCACTGATAATCTTTCCCATGGTCTTGTTCTTCTGCCATATCAGGTACAGGATGGTTCCCATGACTGCTAGTTGATAGTCACACGGTATATACCAGCTGACGATCAGACACTAAAATCAAAACAATATAATAATTTTTTTTTTCATTACCATCATCATCATTTCAGCCGAAAGATGTCCACTGTTGGACATAGACCTCCCCCAATAACCACAAATACTGGTCCTGTGCGTCTAGCATCCAAAGCATCCATAGGATTCCAGCAATCCTGACCAGGTCATCAGTCCACCTTGTGAGAGGCCTTTCAACGCTGCGTCTTCCGGTACGAGGTCGCTACTCCAAAACCTTTTGGCCCCAACGATCATCTGTTCTGCGTACAATGGGCCTCATAAGAAGACTCAAAGTCACTCAAAGGGCAATGGAAAGGGCTATGCTCAGAGTATCCTTGCGTGATCGAATTAGAAATAAAGATGAGATAAGAGAACTAAGGGTACCGAAATAGCGAATAGAATCGCCAAACTTAACACCAGTTAAATATACTTACAATATTGTCGCTATTCACATAATTGTTGAGCATCAGAAGGCCAAGCCACCAGCTGTCGGCGCATGCCCTCTGCTCTCTACTCGCGAATTTCTGCCAGAGAGGACCATCTCCCGTGTACATTGATGCTGACGCTACGTAGAAGATTACTACTGAGAATGATGCTGTTAGCCTGAAAGAAGAGATAACATGATGAGCCTGTGATGTGTTCACTGTTGGGACATCAGCTTCTCTGTATGTGAGATGGAGTGGACTGTATCAAGAAAGTAGTGTGGGATTTATTGTATTTTTTTTAAGTATTTTAATAGTGCGGATTTATGCACATAACTATGCTTCAATCTGGTGTGATGTTTCTAAAAAGGCTAAGGTAGGTGGAGCCAAGCCTTATTTTCAGAAAGAGACCCTGGGTTCCAGTAGGCTTCAACCCTTTTGCCTCTACACTATTGCTGACAACTCCTTGAGGCGCGGAACGGTGCGCGACGTCGATAACTGGGCTCGATCTGGACGATTACCAGACGACCGGACGGCGAGTTACCCATTGCTCACCGTCTGGAAGCCTGCGCCTACGGTGGCCGAATATCGGCGGAATCGCGGCAGCAACGGCTACGGCGAAGCCTCCTTCAGCAAAGTTACGTTTACAGATGAAACGTAACAAATATAATTACAAAATTGATGCGGACGAAGTCATGGGCAACAAGTTATAAATAAAGTTGACCTAGACTGGAAACAAATCCTTGTACTCATCACACAAACATTTGTCTTGGGTGGGAATCGATCCTACGTTCTCAGACATAGCAACTAGTACCACTAGACTAACTGGCCACTCGAATAATATGTTTGATTTATAAACTACTAGCGACCCGCCCCAGCTTCGCACGGGTACTGATATTGAATATATTATGTATGTATTATACACACTCTATTAAAAAAAACCGCATCAAAATCCGCTGCGTACTTTTAAGGATGTAAGCATACATAGGGACAGTGGTAAGCAACTTTGTTTTATACTATGTAATGATTTTACTGTCTAGGGTTCTTACCTAAAATACCGGTTAATCAGAGCCACCATCGGTTTCTTCTTCTTCTCCATCAGCCCTTTAACGAGCAGCAGCCCTGACACCATGAGGAAGTTGTCCACCGGCAAGTCGACGTGCTTCACGGAATTTAGGAGTGGACGATTCGTTTCCAACATGATCTGAAATATTTTTAAAATGATGTAATGCATATAATTGTTGCTATGATTTTTATGTGTACTGTTATATTATGTCAAAAATATTTTTTAGAATAGCTTTTAAACTCTTGAGCCCGGAGCGAACGCCGGTCATCATCATCAACCTAGCGCCCGTCCCGGTTGCTACCTTGGCTTTCACCTCGGTGCCCGGGGTCCGCTTTCCTTCCTAGACGCCTCCACCTCGCTCGGTCTTTCGCGTCCCTTGCCTCAAGCCCATTAGCACGCATGTCATCCCTTACGACGTCGGAGCGAACGCCGGTGTTCACACCTATTGCCTTTCTCTTTATTCTTTATTGTACACAAAAACATGTAATAGTACACAGTAATTAGTAAATTCATGTACAAAGGCGAGCTTAACTCAACAATGAGTTTTCTGCCAGCAAACCTTTGAATAACAGAGAGAGAAAACGATCTAGGGTAGAATCAAGTGCACAATATAAACCTATATACTTATTACTATATAAACCTACATAAATAAGTCAAATATATAAAAATATACGTACATACTAGTAAATACAATACATTATGTCAATTGTGAAAGGAAGTGCTCTTTAATTTTCCTCTTGAAGACCTCCAGAGATGGGCTGTCACGAAGAGAATGTGGGAGAGAGTTCCAAAGACGCACTGCAGTAACAGAAAAGGAGCCATCGTAGCGGCTGGAAGTGTGACGCGTGTTTCTCATAGATATATCAAACAGATCTTTCTATTATGTATCTAATTACGGTATTAGTATGGTTACAATAGTTAGCAAACCGTTTGTATTGGATAGTTCTATTTGTAGATACATATGTACCTATTTTTATTATATTTTATTACGGTGGGTAAAAATCATCCAATGTCCAATTTCACCCTTGGGTGAAGCGAGACATATTGTAGACTTTTACTGATTAAACAACTCGCCTCGTTCCTTCTTTGCCATTCGCACTGGGGCCAAGCCTTAGTCAGTAAGAGTCTGATACTGTTTCCCACTTCACCCACGAGCGGGATTTATCATTGGATGAACATTGTCGACTATAAAAAAAAACCTTTAATAGTTTTGCAAAGGAGCCACACCTTTAGGTAGGTAACTTAAGGCACCGGCAGTACATACCTTATCATAATACAGCCCATTACTGATGGGTCCCATCACTTCAAAGAAGACAGTATGTGTGCTCACTGCTAGAGTAGCCAGGGACACCTTCAACAAGTCCAGGGATCCTATCCCATCATCTGATCTCTTCGTCAACGATGTCCAGTTTCGCTTCAACGAGAATGAGTCTGCTATAGCATGAATTACTGAAATAAATCTGGAACATTAGTATCAGCGTTTTGGAAACACATTCATTATGCGTACAGCTAAGGAGTGGAATTCCCTGCCGACGTCTGTTCTTCCTGATAGCTACAACCTAGGGGTCTTTAAGTCAAGAGTGAATAGGTTACTTCTAGGCAATCGTGCTCCATCGTCGACCACATCATCGCTTACCATCAGATGAGATTGTGGTCAAACCGCAAGCCTTTCTAGTATAAAAAAAATATTTTTTTGGTTGTTTGTCACATGTCTTCGAATTTTTGGTTCTAGGACAAGCTGGTTTTTTTTATGGTGGGAAAAATCATCTAATGACGAATCCCGCCCCTGGAGCGGGAAACAGTGTTAGACTCTTACTGACTAAACGACCCACCCCTTTCCTTCTTAGCCTTCATACCAGGGTCGGGCCTTCCTTTCAGAAGCCGGACCAGGGCTCCAGTAAGCTTCGCCATCAGCATCAGCCTTAGTGTTTCCAGTGCTAGAACTCGAGCCACCTCTCTAGGAGAGGGAATTTACCGTAATCCACCACGCGGGGGGGGGGTGTTGGTGGTTGTCACATGTCTTCGAATTTTACGTTTTCTCACGAAGTTTTTCTTCACCGTTTTTAGAGACGTAGTTATGAAATAAATTACACAAAGTAATGCCGCACCTGGTTGGGTTTGAACCCGCGACCCGTGACTTGTAAGTTGGGGCCTTTACCACTGCTCTGGAATATTATGTCACTAATATTCTGAAGGCGAATATTTGTATGTACTCGTATGTGTATACTAGCTCAAAAAAATATTTACCGAAAAAGAAAACCAATTACAATTAACGTGATACTTTGTTTTTCTATTTTAAATTGAATTACTGGGATTTTTGTTTAGCAATAATAATTTTATTGTAACTATTTATTTATTTAACAATTCATGAACACTTTAAATAATAAAAGAAAAGGAGACAGACAGTAAAAGAGGTTACAACTACACAACAACAACTATTTTACAAATTCTTAAATTTGTAAGTTACATCTTGTATCTTATAGGACTTACCTCCAGATTTTGTTTTGGCGTGATGAAGGTAAATTGTTGAGATGATTGATAAAGCAGGTAGCGTGGTAATCAATAATCTGAAAGCAAAGATCTATTGTAAGAAAATTTCATAAAGTGTTATGATTATTTCAACCTAATTACAACATAGTTTCGAGTATTATCGTCTTATCGGCTTTATTTTGCCATATTGGTCTGTTCCTCCCCTTCGCATTTTTAGGCGATTGTTGCGTTGCGATGAGTACACGAGTGTCTACGTAAAATTATCGGCAATTATGTAAAAAAATAATAATGTAATTTGATGGTTTTTCTCTAACACAGATAAAAAAGCGAAGATCTGGGAAAAACCATTAGGTGTATAATTTTTATGAAACTTTCAAAAAATAAAACATAATTTAACTATAGCAATCTTTTGATATTCGGTGTTTATTCGTATTGTGTTTCATATATGAAGGATATATTATTATTCGAAAAATCTTGATATGCGGGGAGCGACGTTAGCTTCTCTTTTGTTCGGTCAAGGTCGCTGGCATTTAATGTCGCCTTAAGCCTTACGAAAACAATGAATTTTGGTTTGAATCTTTTACTTCCATTATCCAGTGGCATCCTTGTTTGTGGAAAATTAAAAGCAAGGAATAACGTATCATTTTTCCTTGTTCTTTCTTTCATTGCTATTACACCTCTAATGATAGCAAGTCTTCCTCTTCTTTCTACCATGTTGTACAATTGACTGGTCTGCAGGTCTCCGAAAGACTGCGATAGCCTTGGGCCGGTCCGGGCGGGCCGCTGGGTGTCTGGTAGGGAATTCCTCGCTTAAGATACTCCTGGTTCAAATCAGTACTTCTTACAAAGTAATGATGACGATGATTAGCAAGTTTGTTACTATTAAGTTCTAAAACTGTATTAAACGGGACTGTTTGATCTCATATATTTTACTTTTTAACTGACTTTGAAAAGAATGACGTTCTATGTTCGGCTGTAAGTATGTATTTTTTTTATATGTTCACCGATATCTCGATTAATTGTGGACCAATATAATGATTATTTTTATTTCGATTAAAAGATTATACTCCCAGATTAGTAAAACATTATAGCAGAATTGTCGTTTTCACATTGTATTTTTATCGATATCTCCATCAATTGTAGATAGATCAGCACTTAAGGGTCATCGTCCACCTTGTAAGAGGCTTTCCACCGCTGCGTTTTCCGGTACGCAATCGTCACCAGAACCTTTCGGCCCATTCACCATCTGTTCTGCAAGGAAAGTGCCCTCCCTGAAAGTACCTTGTAACAATCCTGTTAGTTTTTCGACTTACATGAAAGCGTAAAATCCAGAACTATACTGCTTCTTCTTTCCAGCAGTTTGACAGGAACTCACAGTGATCTCAGGGTCTGATGGAGTGATGGGGTTCGTCAGGTATATCGTCTTGAGGATCTTGGCGATGGAGGCAGGCTTGCAGGTGGATGGGAGACAGGTGCCCCAGAATACTTTGTTTAGATTTCTCCCTATAGGGGTTTTTGTCTGTAACAGTACAAGTGTTTATATTCTGTTTTTTTTTTTATTGGCCAACCAACAATTGCCTGCCAATCAAACGGCGTATAAGATAAGCGTAAATCGTATGTGATCAAGACATTTGCGTGATCAGGCAGTTACTGCACAGTCATTCAGCCCTAGTTAAGTTACGATAGTTTCGTTAACGTCAAACGCTTGGAATTGGTCACACCTTCAATTCTTTTGTTCTGAATACGTGACAGAGTGTTGAGATTACGTCAGAACAAAGAAATTCGGAGCTTGGCCAGTAACTCAAAGCGTTCGACGTCGTAAGGATCCTGCAAAAGGGTCGAAGCCAACTGGGGCCAAGGGTTCGTGTCTAAAAGGAAGGCTCTAGCCCTGGTACATATGTCGATGTAGGAACGGGGTAGGTTGTTAAGTCAATAAGAGTATGACACTGTCTCCCGCTCCGCCCAAGGGTGGGATTCCTCATTGGATGATTTTTACCTACCATAAAAAAGCGGTCGACGTTATAGAAACGATCGTAACTTGACTAGGGGGCTGTCGGACCACGTGTCGCACGTGCTCTATAATAAATCTTGAAATTCATAATGAAAGCTCGTATTTTTCGGTTTGATTAAATTTTTAGACATGCACAGTCCCATACCCTACTAATTTTATAAACGCAAAAGTTTACTTATGTACGGCTATTTGCGAGTTTTTCGCGCAAAAACTACTAAATGGATTTTTGATGAAACCTGATACACGGATACATCATATCTTGGAAGAGCACATAGGGAAAACTGTTTATCTCCCCTAGGGATAATTTTCTACTAGGACGCAGGCGAACCTGCTGATTGCAGCTAGTTCTGTATTTCTATAAATATAAATTTTTACGTTTATAATATTAATAGGATTGTTCACGACTTAGTTTATATAAAAATCAATAGATGGCGTTGGTATTGTGTTAGAATATTTTCCAACCTTCTATAAACTAGGAACTCTTTATGAAGGGCCCTTTAAATACTTAATTATAACAGTTTTTTATGTCTGTCTATTATCTAATTTTAGTTACAGATTAAAAATTAATTCTTACTCTTTCTTTTTCTCTGTAACTGTGCTACGATGTAGCTAAAAGGATTATGAATTGTTTAAACATACTAAAACATGTTTTAGCACCCTATGCTTTTTGATCTGCTAACAGGGCTCACAAAAAGTTCCAGTTTCAAAGTTCCACTAGGGTGTGGTACTTCCCCCATTGGGAATCTTTGACTGAGCAGTCAATTTAGATTTATTACAGTGATTTATTTACGATTTCTTGTTATTGTACCTTCAGTTCAATTACCCTCGAATACACGTATCAACCAAGATACAAATAAAACTTAATATAACGTCACGCGTTTTAAAATAATAGTCTTTATACTTACAGCAACATAAGGTCCAGTAGGCCCCAATACATTTCTGTTATTATTTTCAAACTTTTCACCAGTCAAAGTAACATCAGCGAGACAGTACTGGGTTACTATCCTGGGACCAGCAGCCATTGCAGGAGCATTCAGACACTGGTCATAGTTACCCAAACTGTATTCAGATCCGTAAAATGTTCCAACTGGATGATGCATCGAATTCCATACTGAAAATTTGTGGAAAAGAAATTGATGTCTTCGTGAAGTTTTTTTGTAATTACTAGCTTTTGTCTGCGACTTTGCACCCGTCAACTGATTACTCTATTTGACCCTACTCCACTCTAACTCTACTCTACTTTATTCTACTCTACTCTACTGTATTTTTTTCTTTCATAAGAACTTTCTATTAATAATAACGAACACACATAATTTCTGATTCCATCGAACAGGTAAACAAAGAAAAAACAAAAAAAGACGGGAAGAAAGAATGAACGAAAGAAGGAATAAAAAAAATAATAGTAGGAATGAACGAAAGAAGGAATGTAGGAAAGATGAAAACAATGACAGAAGTGGAGAAGAAACAAAAGAAAGAAAGAATTATTTATTTCTAAGTATATTTGGACATCTTACAAACTCCAAACATCGCCATCCAAGCATCAAACATGAACTTACTAATAAGTTCATTTATGTCATTAAGTTTATGCAAAACTACTTTATTTATAAACATTTCTAGCTAGCGAGGTTTTTTTATGGTTGGCAAAAAACATCCAACGACGACTTCCGCTCTTAGGCGAAGCGGTAAACAATGTCATACTCTTACTGACTAAACACGCCACCTGTTTCTTCTTTGCCTCTCCCACTGGGCCAAGCCTCCTTTCAGAAAGAGACCCTGGGTCGCAGTAGGCTTCGACACTTTTGCAGAGTCTCTACGGTTTTGCTGACAAGGCGCGCGGAAACAGTAGCCTAATTCTAGTAATGAAAACCGTAGCGATATCGTAGCGACTTTGACATTTTCGTATTCCCATCCATCAATCGAGTTTGAACGACACCGATTTTGAACTCGTTCGATCGAAGAGAGGTCGTTTAGAAGTCGTTCGATTGTCGTTCTATCGAATCCCCATCAAGGAACACGTGAATACCGATTTTGGATAGGACTACGATAGAACTATAATGGAATTGGGATTGTTTGATTCTACGTGAATACGGGCACAGAGCGCGCCGTCGACGACTTGGGCTTGGTCCTGACTGCTACCAGACGATGGCCAGATGAACAATATAAAAAAGCTAATATTCTGCGGCATCTGGTTGGACTGGAAACCAACCCTAGAAATTCAGTAAACGTTACACATAATTATAATAATTTCTTTGATACGAATACACTTACTCCAAACTGCCCAAACAGTGTAATTTCTCACGTTGTTCAATACTGCTAATGTTTGGTCCAAACACGGTCCTTCATCATTACTCCACGATTGCTCCTTTAAGCCATTTATCACAATATCTACAACTGTTATATCCTTAGGAGATGTACTTGCTGCTAAATTAAAACCTAAAAAATATTTTTGTATTACAAACTGTTAAGTTATCTTCCCATTTATAATAATAGTATGGATAAGTATGTATAAATATATGCATAACTAGTAATAATTTTTGCCCGCGACTTCGTCCATGAGAATGTAAATAATTGTAGACCCAAAATGTAAACCTCGAAGTCAAAGCTGGACAAAAATTGCCTACATACCCTTTCATGGGGTTCAAGTTTCATCATCACCAGCCTTTTTAATGTTCCCACTGCAGGGACACAGGCCTCCTCTCTATAGGAGAGGGAATGGGCCATAATCCACCACGCGGGCCCAGTGCGGATTGGTAGGTTCAAGTTTACAACGTACCAAATTTAATAAAATCAGTAGTAGTGTCACAGAGAGACAGAGTTTACTTTCAAGCTATAGATATGAGTATTGCGATTGAAATACTAGGGCTATTGGGTCGCTCATCATGTTGTTTGGGGCATCAACAAACAGCTGGATGACTCTTCGCGAGACCAGAGGGCTGAGTTTTACTTCGGTCCACGAATCAGCATTGCCATTCTACCTGGCAGTGTTGCCAACGTTCTGAGAAATTTTCCTATTGATATGGATGCAGTTATGCCCGATGAGTTCTTTTTCCAGCCGTTTGTAAATTGTTTATTTAATAAAATAATATGATACTAATTCTTTGACTAGAGAACTAGTAGGTTTTAATGGCACAGTTACATAGAAAATACTTGTAAGAACGTACGCTGCATACAGTAAATCTGTATTGACAGACAAGCCAACTTAATACAACAAGACACATTCTACCAAACAACCTCTGGTAAGAACAACATTAAATCGCTGAACAGATTTTGAAGAAACTTCGCATACAGTTAGCCCATGGCCCGAATAACGAAAAACGAAAAATACAAATTCTCTAAGAAAGATGTACAAAAATAAAGTGAACACAACAAAAAAAATAACCACACTCACTTATCAAATAGAATAATACAACATATAATAAGCACAACTTCATATTAAAACATGTAGCTACTTAACAAGTCTATGACACCAAATGTATGTTGCCTAAGTAAATTGTGCGTCAACAGTTTCAAACTAGGTACATATTATTATGCGTACGTCGAAACTGTGACGGTTTATGTATTTTTTTTAAGCTTTATAAATTGTGAACCTTGGTATTGTAATTACCGGCCTTTTCTAATCTTTAAATATTTGGTAGGGTTCCGTAGTGTTTCTTGACAATTGAGTAAAAACGTTTTGGGTAGTAGGTATCGAACTTTGTTCCATTTATCTTTTGGCTCCTCTTTTGAAGATTATCCTGAAAGCTTGTTGTCAGTTTTATTTTAACCATTTTTGTGCCTGTATTTCTACAGATTAACTTCCAATGTAGAAAAAAATGCTTTTGCGTTTATATGCTTATGTACCTAAGTTTATCATCATAATAATCCGAAGATATAACTAATTTAACCTTTATAATATTACCCAAAAGGCTAAATAATCCTAAAACAAACTGACGAAATCTCTTGTCTTGAAGTTTATTTTCTCAGAACATGTTTATTATTAAAAAGACATGAAACATAAAAATATGTACTTTAACTGTGACTAATTTTAAAGACACATTTAGAATCAAAATTAAGGTAAAACATAAACATACATAGGAGGCTAACTACTCAAGGTAGACTAACTAAAAATAAACTAAAATATGATGTCAAAAAACTCCTCCATTTCGCTATTGACTGATAATGTACTCAAAAGGCTGGTGGCATTGCCACGCTGTATGGCAATGCCTCTCCTCTATCCTAGATAAAAGCCAGCTCTTGGGTCAAGTTATAAGACAGATCGTTATATAATTTGTGAGAATTCGAGTCAAAAAACTTGCTGCAACAAGTTTATTATAATTCCGTTGCTTGAGGTTTTCCGTAGCCGCAGCGGCGGCATCAGCACAAAACCTATAAATAAATATAAACACACAAAATGACTATTTTTTTATCTTTTAGACTTTTTTTTTTTATGGTAGGTGAAAATCATCCAATGACGAAACCCGCTCTTGGGCGGAGCGGGAGACCAGTGTCAGACTCTTACTGACTAAAAAGCCTACCCTGTACCTTCCTTGCCTTATTCCTGGAGTCGAGGTAACAGTTTTCCACCACCCTCTAGGCTCCAGGAGGCTTCGACCCTGAAGGGCCCCTGCAGTTTGCTGACAACTCCTTGAGGCGCGCGGGAACGGTGCGCGCCGTTGACGACTTGGACTCGGTCTTATCAGACGATCGGACGGCGAGCTACCCATTGCTCACCGTCCGCGAGCAAGTGTCTACGGTGGCCGGATATCGGCAGGATCGCGGCGGTTATCTTTGAGACTAGATTAAGGAATTTAACTATTTACATAAATTAGTTTAGTTGTACAGAGCCCTCAGTGAGCAAGTCGATTTCGCACTTGACCAGTTTTTTAGTTTGTAAATAATCTTTAAAAAAAATACCGCAGGGAACCTGCGTGATCTGAAGGACCTATGATTTTATGGTGACAATAGCGATTTATCATTAATGTACAAGTATTATAATTTACATTACTTCTTTTAAAAACGATGGGGGCATTGCCAGCTCTTAGATTTTTTTTATGGTAGTTAAAAATCATTAAGTGACGAAACCCGCCCTTAGGTAGAGCGGGAAACAATGTCAGACTTTTACTAACTTAACCTACCCCATTCCTACATTGCCATCTTTACCAGGGCTAGAGCCTTCCTTTCAGGCACGAATCCTTGGCCCTAGTTGGCTTCGGCCCTTTTGCAGGGTCCCTACGGTTGTTGACAACTCTTTGAGGCGCGCGGGAACGGTGCGTGCCGTCGACGACTGGGCTTGGTCCGGACGATTACCAAACGACCGGATGGCGAGCTACCCAATGCTCGCCGTCCGTAAGCCCGAGCTCTTAGGGTGCCCTTTCACTGGAGTGAAATTAGGCATTGTGAAGCGCATAAGTGCAGTAAAAAGTGGCGTGTGGTTTTGATATGGCAGTGTTCCGCAAAAGGGTGGCCGTGGTGGTTTTTTGTGTACCTCAGAAAAATTTGCCTTATTTTACCCTACTCTACCCCTTTTTTATTACATAAGAACCTTCACCTGACAAAACAAAAACAACAAAAAAAGAATTAGCGAAACCAGTTCAGCTGTTCTCGACATTTGCGCTTAGCAACACACTAAGCGATTCATCTTTATATTTTAGTTAGTTCCATGTAAAAGCTGACTTTAAGGTGGACCTTCCCGACTCGCTTATCGTCTACTAGCTTTTGCCCGCGGCTTCGCCCGCGTGTTATTGGGGTTGGGTTTTCCGGGATAAAAAGTAGCCTATGGCCTATTCCGGAGTGTATCCTATGCCTGTGCCAAATTTCATCCAGATCCGTCTAGCCGTTTTGGCGTGATTGAGTAACAAACATCCAAACATCGTAACTTTCGCATTTATAATATTAGTAAGATGTCGAGCATGGTATAAATGCTTGTTGCTTCATCTAAAGCAATCCAATATGATGTTTGATGCAAAAATAATGCCAAAAAAGAGAGTTAATACCTGAAAACTCTGTTGGCATTTAGTAATTCTATCATTTACTCGAATATTTCACAAAACTTGTTCCAGGAAATACGTGTTTTTATTAAACACTTAAGGATTTTAGAAAAAATAAATACTTCATTTAGAATCTCGATTAAATGCGCTAGGCGTCTATAGAAGTAGTTTTTTATATATTTAATATATAGGTAATATACCTGTATATATGGAGAGTCAAAGTTCACGTAAAATAGCAGATTAGATTTTCAGAGGTCTTTACTAGATTACTCTTACACAAATTTACGTTTTGATTTCTATAGAAGCCTAGATAATAACCACAAGATATCTATGTATCCAAAATATCTGAAGAAAGATGTGTTATAACTTCATAATCACGTAAGAGCGGTTGTATAAAAACGTACGTCGGGTTAGCTGCTCTTAATCGACCACAACCTATGTCGTCACGAAAATGCTAATCAGTGCTGACGACTTTGACATGACGACTGTTATAGAACTTTATGTATTCTGGTCCTAGTAACTATGAGTAATAACATTTGTTACCTAAAACATTGCTATCGTAGTGATTCACCAACAGTTTGTAACATGTAATATTTCCTGTAATTAATACAATTGGCGCATTATTCCTGTTACCAGCTCTTGTGTATATATCATTACTAAAATTACAAATTACATAGTACTAGCATTTGTCAGCGGCCTCGCCCGCGTACATAAACTATAGCCTATGTCACTCAGGAGTAAAGCAGCTTTCTATTGTTGCTAAAATTTTTCCAATCGGACCAGTAGTTCCAGAGATTACCTCCTACAAACAAAAAAAAACAAACTTTACCTCTTTATTATATTAGTGTAGATTACTAAAATTACAAATTACATAGTATAAATAAAGTCCCTCTGTCCCTATGTGAGCTTAGATCTTTAAAAGTACGCAACGGATTTTGATGCTGTTTTTTTTTAATAGATAGAGTGATTCAAGAGGAAGGTTTATGTGTATAATACATGCATAATATGTTCAATATCATTACCCGTGCGAAGCTGGGGCGGGTCGCTAGTCTATAATAGAATAAAACCGGCCAATAGCGTGTCAGGTGTCACGCTCAGTGTAGGGTTCCGTAGTTTCCCGTCCGTTCCAAATTTCTCACAATGTAACTCATGTAAAAATTAGAAACCCAATTTCCCGAGAGATGGCACAGTACCCGGTGGTCTCCTGGAGCCTAGGGTGGTGCAAACTGTTACCTCGACTCTAGGAATAAGGCAAGGAAGGTACGGGGTAGGTTTTTTAGTCAGTAAGAGTCTGACACTGGTCTCCCGCTCCGCCCAAGAGCGGGTTTCGTCATTCGATGATTTTCACCTACCATAAAAAAAAAAATAACCCGGTGGTAATTTTGGATTGCGTGAACCGACTATAATCTTTCTGTATTTTTATTTGAAAGATACGCTTAGGATAATGAAATATGTAAAAAAGTTGAAACAAAATACTTGTACTTAAGGTTAAATTACAAAATTAGTTCAGAACGTTTTTATTTAATTTTTCAAAAACTGTTCATCTTATCAAGTTCAAGGTGGTAGGTTTACTTAAATGTGCTGTCAAACGTCACGTGGTGTCAAATTGGACACCAATTTCAATGAGGGTTTTCTAAGATGTCATTCACCAGGTGGCAGCACTGAGGCGTCAGGTCCAGACACCTGTCAAAACGCTTATGTTACTGACATTAGCTAGATAGACATCAACGTTAACGTCAAACGTTAGACGTCAACATCATGTATAAGTTTTCAAAGGAAAAGACCTGACGGCTAAGTGGCGCTAACTGGTGGTGTGAAAATTCCTAAACACCCTCATTTGGAACCGTGCACTAGCTTCTGACGTTTTATAAGTGCCCATGTAGGCCTATCTATCTACACTAATATAATAAAGAGGTAAAGTTTGTTTTTTTGTTTGTAGGGGGTAATCTCTGGAACTAATGGTTCGATTGGAAAAATTGAAGCTATAATAGAAAGCTGTTTTACTCCTGAGTGACATAGGCTATAAATTGTTTATATAACATGGATATTAACCGAGCTATCACACCTTTTGTCTCACAAAATTTTCCGCGGACGAAGTCGCGGGCAGAAGCTAGTGTGAAATAAAAAGATTTTGACTTTGATTTTGACTGAGGGTTCCGAATTTATCAATGCACAGCATGAGCCTTATAATGTTCCCTCTGCAAGGACCTATGCCGCCTCCTTAGGAGAAAAAAATTGGCTATGAAAACAGTTCAATTGAGTTACGAAGATTTTTCCAAGTCGCATTTTTTTTCTGACGTAGGTAATTGCTAATTTTTTTTTTTTCAATTTTTTTCCTATAATTGTGCTTTAAGACTCTGCTTCATGCGTGATTTCAGGATCGTAGGTCAAGGGATATAAATGGCCATCATTTTTTTTAGTTAACTTAGAAATTTGAGTTTTTTCACAGTTTTTGGGAACTGTAGATTTGAGTATACGTATTGGGTTAAAGTTTCAACTCGATACCTCCATGCGTTCTCGAGATAAAATGTCTTGACAGAGAGACATACAGACAGACACATGGACAGCAAAGTAATACTATAACGGTTCCGTTTTTATCCTTTTTGAATTTTTTGAATGTGTTGTTAAACACAGATCTCGAGAAGAGCTGAACCGATTTCGCTAATTTTTTTTTGTTGTGTTGTTTATTGTCAGGAAAAGGTTCATATGAAAGAAAAAATTGGGTAGAGTAGGGTAGATAAAGGAACTGTAGGATACATTAGGGTTGTAACATCTATATCTTTAAATCTCTTTGATTAGGGTAGAGTAGGCTAGAGTAGGATACATTGGAGTAGACTAGAATAATCAGATTTTTGATAGTAAAATAGATACTTTTTCTGGTAGGCGTTTAAATATAAGCCAAACATATACCTAACCTATAAGTATTTTATGGTTATATTATGAACACCAATAAGTGTTTACTGTCTATGTATTTTTAGTAGGTATGACATATACTTATTGGCTTCTTTCTAAGGAATAACGCATAGGTGTAAATAGGTGTTATTATATTTCAAACTAGCTTTTGCCCGCGGCTTCGCCCGCGTACATAAAAAAAATAAAAAAAACAAACTTTCCCTCTTTATTATATTAGTGTAGATTGCTTAAGCCTATGCAACTCGACAATTCTTTTAAGATAAAAAGATAGAAACACTTTTAAGAATCGACAGTTTCAATTTTGTTTTTAGCGACATCTGTATCGCCACATAGGAACTAAAGTGCAAAACACGGACAAGTTAGGTCAAAAGGGGATGACGGAGGCTGATTGAGCGAACAAACCGAGAATATGAAACATACGTCATCTCTTTAATGCTAGCAAAGGAGGAGGCTGCACGCGAGAGGCATTCCGAATAGCAGGGATTCCAAATCTGGTTTTTAGCTACCATAATCCCGGGCTTACGGACAGCGATTAATGGGTAGTTCACAGTCCAGTCGTCTGATAACTGTCCGGACCAAGCCCAAGTCATCGACGGCGCGGTCTGCTTCCACGCGCCTCATAGAGTTATTAGTATACTTAGAGGCCCAGCGGTAGACTCGAAGACTACAGGGGCCTTGGACCAGTTTCTAAAAGGAAGGTAGGAAGGAAAGGACCCCGGCATGAAGGCTAAGAAGAAACAAGGTGGGTCGTTTAGTCAGTAAAACTCTGACACTATTTCCTGCTCCGCCAAAGAGCTGGATTTGTCATTACATGATTTTTCCTACTTTAAACCTTGCAGATAGAAATATAGTAGTATTTATAGCTTTGAGGATATGGTTGGATTTATCCTGCAACCGACAAACACAGAAAAACATAACATAAATCATTTATTAAATTATAACATTACAAATAATAAGTACGGTTTTCATTAAAGCGTTTCATTAGATGGACAAAGAGAGAGAGAGAACAAATAAAAGATGGATGGATTGTGTGAGGAATGGTATGAAAGAAGAGGGCAGATAATGATAGCTAACAAGATAGAATGGAAGAAATATATCGAGGATAGGAAGAAAATGATACCATAATATCTAAGAAAGAAAGAAAGAAAAATAATTTATTTAAATATGTTTTTTTTCAAAGCGAAGGTTTATTAAAATTTTGCTAGATCAATTTTATTTATCTTCGTTGGAACAGCTTCCGTAGATTTTTCGGTTATCCCATCGTCTTCATACAGAATATCGTAGTCCGGATTTCTGAAAAACAAATGAAACAAGTATTCAATGAATATGTTTAAATAAAAATTTAAAAAAAGTAAGTAAGAGTAAAATTTGTTCAGACAGATCACACGAGCTCAGAACTCGATAGGGTTGTGTCGTTTAATTACTGAGTTTCCATGGTCTTCCGGTTCCATCATCAGATCAACTCCACGACGTAATAATTTTGCATTGTCATTTGATAGACACATGCATGCAAAATTTCAGCTCCATCGGTAACCGGGAAGTGACATTTAATTTACTATATTAGATCACTAGCTTTTGACCGCGGCTTCGCCCGCGTACATAAAATATAGCCTATGTCACTCAGGAGTGAAGCAGCTTTCTATTATTGCTAAAATTTTTCCAATCGGACCAGTGTTCCAGAGATTACCTCCTACAAACAAAAAAAAAACAAAAAAATAAAAAAAACAAACTTTACCTCTTTATTATATTAGTGCAGATGGTGTAGATATACATCGACACAGGTGAAACTAAATATAGCTTGTAAAAGCTCTCTGATAAACTGTGAACGGTAATAAAATACCAGTTTTCAGTACACATGCACCCACATTTGTTAGTGTCATGTAGGTACCTAACAGTTGGGGAGAATGCATGACGTACAACACTCATTCTACATGACTCTGCAACGTTGCAATGTTAAGACATGGCAACGTTGCGGAGTTGCGGAGTCATGTAGAGTCATGTGGTGCATTGCAAGGTTTATGAAACTTGTATCCTGATATTTTGCAATGCATTTGACGTAAGACATGTTCGACAATTTGATGATGTTGCGCATCGTCAAATGTTTGCTTTCAATCTGTGTGGACAGCGGTTGTAAACCGTGACCTTGAATACCCTTGGTTGGTGAGCAAGCGTGTTGGTGGGTGGTTTACATCCATGAAGCTGCATTACAAACCAAGCTCCAACCAAGGTGACCTTTGGCAGCATTGCTTTTCAACGTGGCCAATGGCAAGTCGACATAAGACACCGCAACGATACAGTATGCAAATAGGTTTAAACAAAAAGGAAATTTAAAATACAGATGAATTATAAATAAAAATAAATTGCCAAAATACAATTATATAAAATTACAACAGTACGACGCGTGCATACCACAAATTGTGCAACTGATTTTTATAGTCCTTGGCAAATTGTATAGAATTTTACCTTTTGAAAACCATATATGTTCACAACTATTACACAACGCCATCTAGTCCCAAGCTAAGCAGAGCTTGTGTTATGGGTACTAGACAACTGATAAACAAACTTATATATTTCTAAATACATACATATTATAGATCAATTACACCCAGACACTGAACAAATGATCTTGCTCATCACACAAACATTTGTCCTGGGTGGGAATCGAACCCACGACCATCCACATAGCAGTCAGGGTCACTAACTACTAGACTGACAGGCTTGTCAAAAAATAGAAACATAGAAAGGCAATTGATAAAAATACTCACGGTTGAACAACGGGTTGCACACATGCTTGTAACTTTGCATTATATTCGAGATTTATGGGGCATATGGGGTGCCTGGTGTCTAGTCTAATGAGAGATGATAAAGCGCCTAGCACACACAACAATAATAAAAACGCCTTAAACAACATTTTTTGTAGAGGCTCGTTTAAAACTGTGTCGCAAACTAAACTGTATTAACCAGTATACTGCTATTTATTGAATTGTTCTCTGATTCATTTGTGACGAATAAGGATAAAAGTAGCTTTATAGTTAAGGAGACAAATATAAAGCTACTTTTTATCCTTATTCTATATTCTATATAATCATCATCATCAGCCTTATTAATGTTCCCACTGCTGGGACACAGGCCTCCTCTCTAGGAATGGGAATGGGCCATAATCCGAGCCGACGGTTGGTGTGAAAGTGTTACCGCGGCTCTAGGAATAAGGCAAGGAAGGAATGGGGTAGGTTTTTTAGTCAGTAAGAGTCTGACACTGTCTCCCGCTCAGCCCAAAAGCGGGTTTCGTCATTGGATGATTTTCAACTACCATAAAAAAGGCCCAGTGCGGGTAGGTGGATGTCACATGACATGCCGGTTTCCTCACGATGCTTTCCTTCACCGTTTTGAGAGAAATGGTGATGAAATAAATTACACAAAGAAATGCGCCTGGCAAGGTTTGAATCCGCGACCTACAACTCGTAAGTCGTGGCCTTTACCACTCGGCCACCACTGCTCTCTGTACTAGCTTTATTTATATTTTATTTCCACAAATCGATCAATCAAAATCAAAATGGTTTTTATTTCATATAGGCCTACATGGGCACTTATAAAACGTCAGAAGCTAGTGCACGGTTCCAAATTGGTCGTTTCCTATGGAGAAGAAACGGCAAGAAACTCCATGGCTACTCTTTAAAAAATATATATATATATATATAAAAATATACCTATAATAGATAGTGTTTCATGTACCGGATCGACCCTCCACGGGTTTAAAACGACAAAAATTTTACGATGTATATCGAAGAGACATAAGCTGTTTACTTACACAAGTCATAGGGATCAAAACAGAAATAAAACAACATATTTACTTGTGGTATTCGTAAACTTTTATTTAAAAATTTGTCGCAGAAAAACTATCGAACTATCTTAGTGTCGATCTACTGTCGCACAAACGTTTACGCTAATGTCGAGCTTCAGTGTGTCGAACAAGCGTGCATTGGAACTATGGTTATTCGCAGTACAGTTTTGTCGCACAAACGTCAATCGCACATCCATTTGTAGATCTCACGTACATGGTTTTTTACATTATCTCAAAAGTTTATTTAATACTAGCGACCCGCCCCGGCTTCGCACAGGTACAAAGGTGATATTAAATATATTATGTGTTTATTATACATACAAACCTTCCTTTTCAATTATTTTATCTATTAAAAAAACTGCATTAAAATCCATTGCGTAGTTTTAAAGATCTAAGCATATAGGGGCAGAAAGCGATTCTCTTTTATACTATACGTTCCGTACCATTCTTAATTTTTTTCGTTCATAGTCTCATTTCTTATATGTGTGGAAGGGAGTGGATTTGGACAACTTGACGTTTGCTAAGCAATCTACAAGTCTGATTGGCCAATATTCTTATATTGGCCAATCAGATTTGTAGATTGCTTTCATTCCTCACCAATCACGTGAGCGCATGATTAGTTCAAACCGTTCATCGTTCAAAAACTTCATTAAGACTTTTCCACGTGTGCACGTCGGACCTCACGTTTTTCGAGTGATTTTCCTAATCTGCCATTAGTTCCTAGTGCTCCAGGTGAAAAAGAGAATGGACTAAACCTCTGTGGATATATAATTTGTGTTGTGTTGTGTTGTGTCCTGGACTCAATCTCGCTGCCCGACACGACGCGGAGCCGAAACGAAGCGCGAAGCGGTTGATGGGCGTCGAAAGGTAAGTGGCCTGATAATTCCAAATTTTCTACACACTATGTAATGATTCAAATGTTGTGTTTTCTTCTGTCAAAGTCCATATTGCAGGTTTTATGTATTGAAAACAATATCTAATAGATTGCTTATTGGCATCGTGCATATATATCTCTCATCCTGTGAGAAGACATGAAGGTAGACCAAAAACTGAAACAAAAGAACGAAAAAAATTATCCTGGCTTCAAAAGTCAAAAAATCAAAATCTTTTTATTTCACACTAGCTTTTACCCGCGGCTTCGCCCGCGTGGTATTGTGGTTGGGGTTAGGGTTTCCGGGATAAAAAGTAGCCTATGTCCTATTCCGGAGTGTATTCTATGCCTGTGCCAAATTTCATCCAGATCCGTCCAGCCGTTTTGGCGTGATTGAGTAACAAACATCCAAACATCGTAACTTTCACATTTCGATGCCTCCCACGTAAGTTGTTGTAACCCACAAAATGTCGATTTTGGGTTTTTTATGTAAAAGTGTCTAACTTTATGTATACTATCCTACAAAAAAACAAAAAGTCCAAAAAACCTATTATTTAAGGTACTTTTGAAACGTATAATGTTGTATATTTCGAACGATTCCAGCGTAGACTGTAGTATTTATTACTTGCAATGGTTTACAACGGGGAAAAGCGTACGCGCGCCCGTTGTATGTAACACATATCACAGATTACGCTGGAAATCGCTGCCAGTTGCACAGCTCACGTAATTTTTACGTCGTTAATTTAATATTCTAGTAATTACTATTCCGTTTAACCTTATCTTTAACTAACGTGATAACCTTTTAAAATATGGTATTGATCCCATACAACAATTTACGTCGATAATTTTCAAAATATTTTATGTTAAGTGATACATACAATATTTTACTTCGGTGCTAGATATGTAAAAGTGAGTTGTAACATCACATACAACGATTTACGTCGCTATTCGTTTGAAATGAGTACGTTGTATATATTTTTCAAGGAGTGTTTTATGAATATCACTGGAGTCAGAGCCATCCTAGACAACCATTTTCATTGAATCTAAGAAGTTTTAAATGACTAAATTAACAGATGATGGCATATTCGTAATTTTGAACCCTAAAACTACAGATCAGACCTCATTAAACTTGAAACTGCTCACTTACTCGTATTTCATAGCTGTGTAGTATAATAACCATTTGGATTATGACTGTAATTGCCATTTTTGTTTATATTATATCATAATAATTATAGCTAATAACAACTTGGCAAAATGGGGGATTATAGACCCCGGTGACACACAGTGCGAGTGTCTCTGACCAAACAATGGCCCACCTATTGGAGTGCTCAAAATGTCCCTACAAGTGCACGCTAGAAGACCTTAAGAATGCCAATGAAGCTGCTATAAATGTGGCAAGCTACTGGGCCCAAAAACTTTGAGGGAAGCGGAATCCATCGATTGGAGAAGAAGAAGAAGAATTATAGCTAGACTGTGCTGGGCAAAGGCCTCCCTCCATTCTTTCCAGTTATCTCAGTTTTTCGCTTTATCGTACCAATTCTCAAAGAAAGCATCCAGGTCGTGTCGAGTAAATGTGGGCCTGATTGCCTGTAAAGTACCGAAAGATTACAAGTGAGTTTTAGTCAATAAAAGCAACTTTTACTAATTAAAAGCCACCAGGACTTTCCTTCTTGTTCGTGTTTATTGCCAGTTTCCCAAATCAGAAAACGTTGTTCGATACTTTTACCTTAGTCACCATCTGCATGTTTCTGCACTGTTGAACTCTTCAAGCTAAGTCCACTATCAGTTATTTGATTAAATGAAGTATCGTTTGATAAAGGTAATGAAAAAAATACACATTTAAAGACTACAGATTTTTCAAAAAGGACTAACAAAAACAAAGAAAACCTTTCTAGTAAAATATTAAAAACAGCCGGAAAACTGGTCTACTGAGTCTGCTGTAAGCACTATTTCAATAAATTAAACTAAAAAGACGACAAAGAAAACAATCGATGTATAATTATGGCTAATTTAGTTACAGGAGAGCCCAGCTTAGAATTTATGCTGATACTATTGCGAGACATAAGTAAATAAGATTAAATTGCCTGTTACCGTTACTGAAACTTCAAACTTCAGACGTGTGAAAACAACAGTTTTCCCATTTCTATAAGTGATTAAGTTCTTAATAAGGCATTAGTTAAATTTGATATACCAACAGCAATATTAATCCCCGATCAAAGACATAATTATACTGTTAATAATAACAGCCTATGAAAAAGTCTGGGTCTGTCAAAACTATAGTTTGTGACTATTTCAAGAGCTTTTCAACTTCTTGCAAATTGAGTCAAATTATGCTTGACAAAATCCACAAATGTTATATTAGACAGAGGTTTCAACTTTTAGTGTATATAGTAATAATGTGTAGCTTTTGCCTAAAGGGTACACAGAGAAAGCGAAATCTGAAAGATAATAATATTGTGAAGATAAAAGGGGTACAAGTTGGTTCTGAAGATTCAATATTACTATAATGTTTTTTCGGACTGTAACGTGATGACCATTTCTTCTCGGTTGGGAAACAATGGCTATTTCTCCTTTTTTTTTAAATGCATATTACAGAATGAGCTTTAAGTAAAGTCACTTGGAAAGATGGAGAGGGGAAAGATAGATATAAAGTAAAGACTGTGGGAGAAGTTATATGAAAGAAAAGGGAGTCAGTGATAGCGAGACGGGTGATACGACAAAATGGAAGAATAAACTTGTTCTACCGACTCCAAATAACATAGGATTAAAGCAGGAACATGTTAATTATTTACCTATTTTTAAATCTCACTCGGTTACTAGAATTTTCATAATCAAAATCTTAAAATACTTTTTTGATTTTTGATTATTTAAACTGTAATTAAATTTGATTAAAGAACGATGTAATTAATTCAAAGTATAATTTAAATCAAGAGAACACTTAAATTTTCAGTTTTATATATTTTTTAATTATTTTTAATCTTAATCTTTAATATTTTTCTAATCTTTAAAATATAGTTTGTTATTTTAAACTTTAAATCCTAAAACGCAAAATGTTGAAAACCAGTTTGAAAATATTCAACTTTTTTGAATTTCGGAAATGTATTAACAAAACAGTATTGTCCTAAACGAAATTAGGCTGAAAAAACCTGGTATTTATTTTATTATATCAATTAATGATACACATACCACACCCTTTTTTTTATTTGTAGTCGACGTACATTGATGTAAGTATCATATATGATTAAAAACGGCTCTTATACTCCCGTGTATAATAATGTAAGTAATAGTTACAACATTTTGCAAGGTCCTCATGTCGCGGTAAACAGTTGTAACAACAAAATCCAAGAAACTGTTAAAATTATAAAGTAATGACATATAGTAAACAATAACGTAATAAAAACTATACTCTCATACCGAATTTCATAAAGATTCTTTGAAAAATGTGGTTTGTATCGCAAAAAGAATCTTTAAAACGCTCTCCTGTAAAATTGCATTTTTGGGGTTACAACAACTTACGTGGGAGGCATCGATTTATAATATTAGTAAGATGGGCCTACATGGGCACTTATAAACGTCAGAAGCTAGTGCACTGTTCCAAATTGGTCGTTTCCTTTGGAGAAGAACCGCGTTAAGATTAGCCATTTCTACAAACCTTTTTTACTGTAATTTCAACCGATTTTGACTTCTATTCCGTAGGCATAAGGATGGCATTAAAAGCAAAAAAAGGGGTTACAAAACCAATTATTTATTGCAGCCGTCTTTGTTCATACCAATAACGCAATAAAACTTAAAATCGGTTGAACGGACAGTAAAAAGTTTTTTTAAATGTGTAATATTCTGGTGAACGGCGTGTAATCTATATATATAAAAGGAGAAACTGACTGACATATCAACACACAGCCGAAACTACTGGGCCTAGAAGCGTGAAATTTTGCACAAGGCTTCCTTTTATGACGAAGGCAAACACTAAAAAAGGATTTTTCAAAATTTAGCTCCTAAAGGGATGTCATGGGGGTCTAAAGATTGTATGAAGAACCCTACTTTTACGCGGGCGGAGCCGCTGGCAGAAGGCTAGGTATTTATAAGATCTGTTCTCTTCTCAGTTGAGCAGTGCACCGCAGCTGAAGGCAAGCTAAAGAACTGCTCGCTTGTAACTCCTGAAGCGCACTTGGTTACTGCAGGGTTTGATATATCAACTTATTTGCTACACTTTTATGGCAGGTAAAAATCATCGAATAACGAATCCCGCTCTTGGGCGGAACGGGAAACAGTGTCAGACTCTTACTGACTAAAACACCTACCCCATTCTTTTCTTGCCTTAGTCCCAAAGCCCCGGTGTATCGCGATTTTATTACCTACCATAGGTAAAAATCATCGAATGACAAATCCCACTCTTGGGCGGAGCGGAAAACAGTGTCAGACTCTTACTGACTAAACAACCTACTCCGTTCCTTCCTTGCCTTAGTCCCAGAGCCCCGGTGTAACGCTTTCGCATCGACCCTCGGCCCCAGGAGACTTTGACCCCACAGTTTCCTGACAACTCCTTGAGGCGTGCGGGAATAGTGCTTCGACGACTTAGGCTCGGTCTGGGAGAGGGTGCCGTTGCCTTCGCCTTATGCGGTCGGCCTCCTTTGCTACACAAGCTTCTGCCAGAGGTTTCGTCTGTATGTAATTGGTTCCTTCATAAAAATTTTGGACGTAAGTTTCATCAGCTTACCGGGCGAATTTTGAGAAATCCTTCTTTTGTTCTCGCTACGTCATATAAAGCCGGGTACTAATAGTAGAATAATACGATAGGAACTTACATACATGTTGGTGGTCGTGGCAGGGGCGTAATCGGCGTACAAACACCATTTGTCAGAATCGCACCACCTGGACAATCTACCTTAGGCAGAAGATCTGCAGACAACGATAGTCCTTTAAAACTGATCACCAACAATATGACAACTAGTTTCGGCCACATTTTGGGAAACTTATTCAATAAACTCAAACTCAAAATTATTTATTTCAAATAGACCATTTACAGGCACTTTTGAACTGTCAAAATTGAAGCTAATTTGCATTATACGCAATAGTATGCTATGATGTGAAGACTAAATTAAATTATTGACCTTTTCAACTATTATCGTTGTATAAATGACAAAGTTGTGTTTACTTTAGATAAGAGAATTAAAAAACGAACGAGTGAAAAAACTTGGCAAATGATGATGAAATAGTATTTTAATAATTTGAGCGGTATGAATTTGAGTTAGCGTAACATTCTCTAAACTGATCTAAACCAATCCATAATTTGATGAAAAACCATATATCGATGATCACTATCATCATATAATAACTCTAGCTTTTGTCAGCGGCTTCGTCCGCGTACATAAATATAGCCTACTAGCTTTTGCCCGCAGCTTCGCCCGCGTACATAAAATATAGCCTATGTCACTCAGGAGTAAAGCAGCTTTCTATTGTTGCTAAAATTTTTCCAATCGGAACAGTAGTTCCAGAGATTACCCCTACAAACAAAAAAACAAACTTTACCTCTTTATTATATTAGTGTAGATGTCACTCAGGAGTAAAGCAGCTTTCTATTGTTGCTAAAATTTTTCCAATCGGACCAGTAGTTCCAGAGATTACCTCCTACAAACACACAAAAAAAACAAACTTTACTTTATTATATTAGTTTAGATAATTATGATATAATATCTACGAGTACATAGTACAAGACACACGTTTCTTCTCTTTCCCTATGATAAGGAGCGTTACTGAGTTGTTCCAGATGTATACCCTGGAACAACTCCGTTCTTGACTCGGGGATCGATGTCGTGTTCAGGAATGTATAAAATCCAAATTATTTTTTGTAAAAAATTTCTTATTGTTTATGTGATGTATCATCATCATCAGCCTTTTAATGTTCCCACTGCAGGGACACAGGCCTCCTCTCTCTAGGAGAGGGAATGGGCCATAATCCACCACGCGGGCCCAATTCGGATTGGTGGATGTCACATGTCTTCGAATTTTTGGTTCTAGGACATGCCGGTTTCCTCACGATGTTTTCCTTCACCGTTTTGAGAGCAGTGGTGATGAAATAAATTACTTACACAAAGTAATGCGCCTGGCTGGGTTTAAACCCGCGACCTACGGAGTCGTAAGTCGGGGCCGGTAACACGGCCACCACTGCTCTATGTGATGTAGTAAAACTATAATTGTGTAGCTCATTTATAAGTGTGTGCAAATTCAGATACAAAATTACTTATTCATGAATAAATAAAAAAAAAGTGTAGCGCCATCTATGGCATCACATACGAACTAATCCTTCATCGCGCAATCAAAGTTCTCCGCGCGATTTGAACATGTACATAGAACAGCCCGAAATCAACTATCGGGCAGTAGCCCACCAGACTATAAGACCTGTCTGATCAGAGGATCCTCCCTTTTCAAGGGGGGTATGTGGGATTTTACTCTCTGTTCCGCAAACGTCCAAAGAAGGATTTAGGCTCAGCGCAAATGGGCTACCGACCACAGCCACCGGCTACTTAACACACTTTTTAATATATTTTCTGTAGACGCGCCGCACACGTGTCGCACACCTGTAGTGTCCGTGACTCGCCACTAGTGGTCACTACGTGCCACACAACACGCCGACACCCGCCACCGTCACACTGCTCCTCCCCCGCGCAGTTAACCGTCCGACGTTCTACGTATCGCACGCGTACCACCATGGAGCACGACGTCTCAATGGATACATTCATTTCGGAAATCCATTCACGTCCCGCTATTTGGGATTTGAAAATGTGGCGGCTTCCAGACACCGGTGGCTCGCTTCTGACACTTTTAGAAATGTGGCTGTAGCGCGCAACAGACAAAATCAAAATCAAATCAAAATCAAAAAGGTTTTTATTTCATATAGGCCTACAAGGGCACTTATAAAACGTCAGAAGCTAGTGCACGGTTCCAAATTGGTCGTTTCCTATGGAGAAGAACCGGCAAGAAACTCCATGGTTACTCTTTTAAAAAAATGATTTCTTACAATAATTCGTTGTTACAGTACTTATATCATTATGTAAGAACAGTGTAGACCAGTCAATATTGCATTAAAAGCACAATAAAAATAATAATAATAATAAAAAATAAAAGGTGAATCGTAATAGGATTTACTAAGTCTACAGTGCTCTTACTTTACAACGTGAATTGTAAAAAAATATTGTATATAAAAAAAAAAATAAAAAAGTATGAGAAAAAAAAATACATTAATCACTACAACAGTTACACTGCGGGGTGCTAACAAAATTAATTATAATTGAATTAAAAATTTTTTTTTGGTCTTAATAATATAAATATTGCAGAAGCAATGTGTCAAGAAAAAAAAAATGTGTATATGGAAACAAAGATGGAGCAGTTAATAGACACAATTACACAATATGAATAAGTTACCAGGGAGCCACATGTGCAGGAGCAGTCATTGCCAAACAAGCTTGTCTTCTACATAATCCTTAACCTTATAATATGCTTTTTTGGTTAGGACCCGCTTAATGTGATTTTTGAACTTTCCCTCACTAAGTTCGGTTACCGCTTCTGGCAGCTTGTTATAAAAACGTATGCTGTTTACTAAAAATGACTTGCTGGTCTTGGCTAACCTCCATTTGGGTAAAACAATTTCGTGTTTACTGCGCGTATTCTTGTTGTGAATATCGCTTCTAATTTTAAAAAGTCCTAAATTTTTACGAACATACAGGATACTTTCTAAGATATAAAGAGAAGGCAGAGTCAGAATATCGATTTCTTTAAATTTATCTCTAAGGGACTCGCGAGGACCCATTTTATAAATAGCCCGGATTGCTCTTTTTTGTAATATAAAAATTGAGTCTACATCAGCTGCAGATCCCCACAATAAAATGCCATAAGACATAATACTGTGGAAATAAGCATAGTAAACTAATCTAGCTGTGGCTACATCAGTCAATTGCCTTATTTTTCTTACTGCATATGCAGCTGAGCTTAGTCTACCAGAGAGAGTTCTAATATGAGCGCCCCATTGCAATTTAGAATCGATAGTTATACCTAAGAAAACAGTTTCCATAATAACATCAAGCTTTTTGCCGTCAAGAATTAAACTGATGCCAACTTGAGGGACATTGGGCAGTGAAAATTTTATACATTTCGTTTTATTCGCATTTAATAAGAGGTTATTAGCAGCGAACCATTTAGAAAGAACAGCCAGACTTTCATTAACATGCAAGACATCCGCATCTTTTCTATTTACTTTAAAAATAAGGGAAGTATCATCAGCAAATAGAACTATATCTGCTAAATTTGCCATCATGTAAGGAAGGTCATTGATATAAACCAGAAAAAGGAAAGGGCCAAGGATCGAACCCTGAGGCACGCCCATCTTTACAAAAGAGCCTGAGGACGTCGCCCCATTAATGGTTACTTTTTGCTGCCTGTAAGATAAATAGGAAAAAACAAGATCAGCAGCTTGTCCACGAATTCCGTAATGATGTAATTTACAGATCAGAGTTTTATGGTCAACACAGTCAAATGCTTTTGAGAGGTCACAGAATATGCCAATGGCATCCTGGGATTTCTCCCAGGATTCCAAAATGTGACTGATGAGTTTCACTCCTGCATCCGTCGTCGACCTTCCTTTCGTGAAGCCAAACTGATGACTATGCAAAATCCCATTCACATTAAAATGACACAGCATCTGGTCCAGCATGATTTTTTCGTAGATTTTACTCAATGCTCACCGATGGTTGTGGTCGGTGGCCACACTAAGGCCACAATAAGCTATGTTACATCATCACTTCAGCTGAAAAACGTCCACTGTTGGACATAGGCTTCCCCGAATTGTGTACATCTTGCACCCATTGAATTAGTATGAGCTGTGTATAAATAAATATAGGATTAATACAGAAAAATAAAACAAAATATATTTAGATTGTAGTATTCCTAAAATTTTATTCAAATATTCATTGCAGACAAAATTAATGTTCAAATGAAATACAAAATCTGCGTGCTGTCTATCTTAGTTATGATTTTAACAAAATTATGAAATACTAGCTACCCGCCCCGACTTCACCCGGATCGCACTATTACGTCGCCTCATGACTTCTATCGGACAGTTCATACCCTCACTGGTAGGCCCCTATCATCGACTGATTTCGATGACTGGGGGGTCATCGAACAACCCACACTGGGCCCGCGTGGTATGTCGTAGTTATGTCTTCCAAGTAAGCCACTTTTTAGGTGGTCACAAAGAAATATTCACGAAGGCTAAAGCGGGCTCTTGGACTGTGAATGCTTAGCTGTCGTTGTAAAAAAGACGAATTAGTTAATTAGAGGCTATCTTATTTTCCCGTAGCTTAGTTATAAATAGAGAGGTTTGATTACGTGGCTAATAAAGAAATGTATGATTTGACTCTTTTTATTTATTTATTTTTAGGACAACCAACAAAGCATACACCATTATACACGATAAAGATTCTACATTGTTGTTTCAAATAAATGCTATGGTTTCGTAGATTATTTATTGCAAATGCTTGAAGTCAAATTACTTCTAACACCCGGGTGAAGTTGGGGCTCGATGCTAGTCTGAATATAATTGGAGATGTGAATATTAATATTATGTTAGACGCCGATGTTGTTAGTCTTAACTAAGAAAGTAAGTGATTTCTGTCATTGCGTCAGAAGTTTATGAAGTATTCAAATGTTGTGTTTTCTTCTGTCAAAGTCCATATGCGGCTTTATGTATTGACAACAATAATAAATTGTTTATTAGCGTCCACGTTTAAATTTACTTTGCATCTGCTTAGAAGAGTAGATACTGAAAAAAAACAAGAAACATTATTAACAACTCTGGGACTATTAAGAGTAAATCGGTGGTTGTACGAGTAGAATAAACATACACAATTATTCACTCTGCCTTGCTCAGGCAACTTTCTTTACGTTGCCATATATATAGCAACATATATATGTGTCTATTCTGTTTATATCACTACATGTAGTTAGCCTTTAGGTTCATAAAGACAACTTTCCCAAAACGTTCACACTCCCAAAACTACTTCCCAAAATGGTAATTCCCAAAATGTCTATTTCCCATTCCGTCTACTTTCCCATAAAGAAATTTGTGTAAAGAACTATTTATATCAACATGGAAGCGTTGAGTAATTTACAATTTAACTTACAATCTACCATTACTAAAGCAAGGTCTAATTTTAAGAAATCACCTAAGGAGCGACTAACCAGTTCTTACATAGAAACGAGACTAGAAAATTTAGAAGCTAACTGGTCAGCCTTTTTTGAAACTCACATGAAAATTGTGTCATCTGTTAAGTCCATTGAATATGAAAAATCTGAATATAACTTAAAAAATGTTTACGAGACTACGGAAGAATTATTTATGGAGTATAAAGCAGAGTTGAAGGAAGCATTGAAAAAAATGGTATGTTCGGACAGTTCAGTTAAAGCGCTCGAACCTTCTGCGAAGGAATCTAAAGGGATATGTTCTGTAAAATTACCTAAGATTGAATTGCCTACGTTTACCGGAACTTATTCTGAGTGGATTAGTTTTAGAGTCCTATTTAAATCTTTAATACACGATAACAGCGCACTTGACGACGAGTGAAGGAAAACATCGTGAGGAAACCGGCATGTCCTAGAACCAAAAATTCGAAGACATGTGACATCCACCAATCCGCACTGGGCCCGCGTGGTGGATCATAGCCCATTACCTCCTCTAGAGAGAGAGGAGGCCTGTGTCCCTGCAGTGGGAACATTAAAAAGGCTGATGATGATGATGACCAAATATGAAAGGTACTCACCTATTCCAATCCCTGTTATCTAATATAAGGGAACCATGTGAAAAAAATAGTTTAGACCACGACAGTCCAACAAAACAGATCAACAATAATACGACAGCTCGGTTCGGCCACATATTGCACAAAGTGTTTAGGGGCAGGTGGTATCAATACTAAATAATATTAATAGTTTTATTGCTTTTATATAGTTACTCATCTTTGTGTAAAGGTAAAAACAAAGTCATATTTTCAACCTAAAATTATTTTAATTATTATTTGTCCTGTTAGAGATGTATGCCTACTCTTGGTAAGGTACTATTGTTCCAGTTACTTAGGTATTAGTTAGGTTAGGTTGTTATTTATTTAATACATAACATATTTACGAGTATATCCTTATTAATTTAACGGTTCTTCATTATCATTACATAGTATAAAACAGTTGCTTACCGCTATGTATGGAGATCTTTAAAAGTTATACGCAACGGATTTTGATGCGATGTTTTTTAATAGATAGAGTGATTGTAGAAGAAGGTTTATGTGTATAATACATGCATATATTTAATATCGCCATTGCACCCGTGCGAAGCTGGGGCGGGTTGCTAGTTATATTATAAAAGAACATTTAAAATTATAAAATGTAATGTCCTAGCGGTATCACAAACAGGGTCCAAACTACCGGCGGTCTAGAGAAAGAAACCTCCTAATTATTCGAGCCTTGTCGTTAGTACTGCTGTCTGAATCAAGCCCTTGATCCAACCGACACTGGCTTGCGGACGGCGAGCAATGGGTAGCTCGCCGTCCGGTCATCTGGTAACTCTCCAGACCGAGCCCAAGTCGTGAATAGCGCGTACTATTCCCGCGTACCTCAAGGAGTTGTCAGCAAACTGTAGGGACCCTACAGTGTCGAAGCCTGCTGGGTCAAGGGTTGATGCGAAAGCGTAACATCTGAGATGAATTTTATTTACCATAAAAAAACCGACTAAGGCGAGCCTCCTAAGGTGTTGTTCTCTTGGCTATTAAGCCATTATTTAATATGACTATCGGAACAATGATTGTTGAGTTCATACCTCACATGTCGACAACCTCGCGAGCCAAGGAAATATATTTGATTTGTTTACATTTCTCGGCTTTCACGAGGTTTTCATCATGCGGAACGGATATATTCCGTTCAAAATCATTCCATGCAGAGGTGTTGTAATAAGAATAATAATAGTACATTGTTATTCGAGGGATGAAAGTTAGTCATTTAGCCCCGAGAAATTTCTTGGCGACCGAGCGAAAGCGAGGTCGCTAATAGTTCGAGGGACTAAATAACTCTTGAACCCAAGGTAAATACTGTGCTTTTCATTACGAATACGAGGAAAATGAAAATAATACAAACCTGAGTCGTTGTCAAAGGTCTTCGTATGTTTTTAGGTAGGTATATTTCTTTTCATTTAGGCGGTAAGCGGTTTTCTCCTCTTAAGAATCTTGCGTTAAATTTATAACTGAAGCTGATGAACTTATCGTGTTAATACAAATTTCTTGTAACAGAGATTTAGCAAATGTAAACAAAACTCTACACCTCGAAAAAAAAATCAAGAAAGTCCAAATCGACCACAGATTATAAACTACCATTTACCCGCCATTTTTTTTTTCAGTGGTCGGCTGGCTATTCATTCAATAATTTTCATTTTATCATTGTAAAAATGGGTCAGGTCAACATTTTTCTCAAATATAATATTAGTTTTAATGAAATAGTTGAATAGTACATTGTTATACGAGGGATGAAAATTAGTTATTTAGTCCCGAGAAATTTCTTGGCCACAGATTATAGAGAGACTTTACCCGCCATTTTGTTTTTTTTTAGTCGTCGTCTGGCTATTCAGTCAATATTTTCCATTTTATCATTGTAAAAATGGGTCAGGTCAACATTTTTCTCAAATATAAGTTTTAATGAAAAAGTTGAAAATAAATTAAAGTCATTAAAAAAAAGTATTCTTAAATTATTTCTATCTCTATGTTATTTTAATTGTACTGGCAGTATAAAAATTTGGGTCACGGTTCAATAAAAATGTCAAAATAGAACTAATTTTTTTTATATTTAGACAGCTGTCAATTGAAATGTAAAACTCCCTAGGGAGTAAAAATACTTCTTCCAACCCTTTCCGCAGGCAACTTTACACCTACTTTCAGAGTATGAGTACTGAAATAATCATTTATTCGTTAGGAAATGAATCCCATTGTATTTTAGTCAGTAAGAGTCTGACACTGGTCTCCCGCTCCGCCCAAGAGCGGGTTTCGTCATTCGATGATTTTCACCTACCATAAAAAAAAATTGTAAAAACATAATTTACATGTCAAAGTTAAATATTTCAAGGCAAATTGCTGATGGATAATCCTGGCTACAAGATTCTGTTTATGCAAGTATTTTAGAAGTTAGATAGACAAGAACAAGCGGATATAATGTGGCGGATTGAATCACCTGGTCAGCGACATGCCCGACAGATGTCAACCGTGCCGTCCTTCACAATAAATCTCTGGTAGTTTTACGTCCTCCATAATTGCCTAGATAAAGTCTTCAGTTTTATATATATATATATATGTCCACAACTGAGCTTGTGTTATGGGTACTAGACAACTGGTAAACATACTTATATATTTCTAAATACATACATATTATAGATAACCCTTATTTTTATAACAATTTCCTATATTTTTAAATGCGGTACAATAAAGTAAAAATAAATAATAATAAATAAATTACACACAGACACAGAACAAATGATCGTGCTCATTACACAAACATTTGTCCTGGGTGGGAATTGAACCCACGACCTTCGGCATAGCAGTCAGGTTCACTAACTACTACATTGACAGGCCAGTCAATTTTCCCAAAGAGGCCACCAAAACGCAGCCAGCGTACAAACTCCATTTGGTCCACATCGGGCCCATGAAGGGTCCAGAACAATCGTTCAAGAAGTTCCTTGCTCTGTCTCACATCGCTGTCAAGGTTAGTGTTACAGTTAGTACAGTAGTTACTAGTACTATAGTTTGCGCTAGTTCTCATTAGCCAGAGAGAGCGGGTGAGTGCCTTGTCCACTGCCACAGTAAACGTCCAGGGCCTCAAGTCTGCTATTATAATAGTGTCAGAATAGTTGATCATTGATTTCAATTGATGATTTTAACAAGTTCGGTAATATACTAATATAATGGCGGTATTATGTCTTTCCAATGATTAACCACTGACACTTCATTGAAGGATTTTTTAGAATGGTAATCTTGTATATAATGATAAAATAAATATTTGACATATGCGGTAAATTAATAAAATTCTGACAGTCTCTTTAATCAGTGACTTACGATTAGAATGTTATTGTGCAGTTATTGTTTTTAATTCATTACAAAACAGCTCGTACCACAATTCTAATACGACACCACTGACCGCCCAATGATCAGCCATTATGAATTAACAGATTACGAACTTTTAGCAAAATGACAATGGAATCGTGTTGGAATGACAATATTTTGAAACTAGCAGACTTGACCCCCAGACCAAGCTCAACACGTCGATGACGCATATAGTTCTACGCAAGTCTCAAGGAGTTGTCAGCAAACCGTAGGAACTCAGCTAGGTCGAAGCCTACTCGGGCCAAGGGTCTGATTCTGACAGGAAGGTTCAGCCCTGATATGAAAGGCAACAAATGAACTGGCAGGTTTTTAAGTCAATAAAAGTGTGACACTATCTCCTGTCCCATCCAAGTGTGCTGAGATGTCATGGAATGATCTTACCACCGATAAAAAAAAACAAGGGGAATTTAAAAAAAATCGTGTAAAATTAGAAAACATTTTTAATTCTTGTAAAAGTTTCTTTTAAGTACGTTAGTAAAGTACGTGTGCTCTTTTTATTCTGTATGGTTTGAACAAATAAGCTACGCTGAAAAGTAGCCTTTTTATTTTTTAACAAAGTATCAAGAAGTGTTGCGGTCGTATATCATAGGAATGACGTCAGATGGGCAGCATCAAGTAACAGTAGGTGTTCTTGCTTTACTTATCCAACTATTGAAGTAATTGTTCTAATATTTCGGTCCTGAAAAAGAAAATTAATTGGGTTTTTTTACGTGTGCCATTTGAAGTCAGTGTGCAAATAATACTTTACGCCAATCAAACACAGTCCTTTCGTATAAACCTTCAACTACTGCTTTTCTGCAGAGGGGGGCGATTAAAAAAAAAACTAATAATAACAACGTCAGGAGATGCAGTTTGGAGTTGCAGCTACAAATCTATGATCTCCATCCAAAATTTATTGACACCATCAAATAGCGCCCCACCCCTTTTGGCTTTTGGCCTGAAACAGGCAACAGCCCCCCTAGCTATGTTACGACCGTTTTGTTTTGAATCTTGCGTCGAACGCCTCGAGTAAGCCACGCCTCCGATGTCTTTGTTCTGACCTCGTAACTGAGCGTTGCACTGATGTTCTGTTGCCTTCTGTTGAAATGACGTATAAACTAAGGAATTGGTAGCGTAGCCGACTCGAGGTGCTCGACGAAAGAGTATCGAAACAACATGGTAATAGCTTGGCGAGAGGTCGCCAATCACCTCCATGAGGACTCAAGTAGGATGATCACATTATGTTGACTATATTTTTTTTTATATTCGACGACCATCACACAATGCCGTCTAGTCTCAAGCTAAGCAGAGCTTGTGTTATAAGTACTAGACAACTGATAAACATACTTATATATTTCTAAATACATAAATATTATAGATAAATTACACCTAGACACAGAACAAGTGATTGTGCTCATCACACAAACATTTGTCCTGGGTGGGAATCGAACCCACAACCTCCGGCGCAGCAGGCAGGGCCACTAACTACTAGACCAACAGGCCAGTCAAAGAGAGACAAGTAGAATGATGATTATATTAAAAATAAAAAGCGTCACTTACTTTATACAACGGTTGTAGAAATATTGGAAACCAGTCGGGCATGCAACATCAAATGCTACCATTTTAGACCACACCATTCCCATCAAACTTATCAACAGCATCACAAAGAATATTTTTGCCAACATTTTGCTGAGTGTAGAGACTGAGTTCAAGATGTATTGAAGACTGAAATTCAGTAATGATATTCCTCTTTATATAACAAGGAAAATGATTGGTAGTGATGAGCCATAGGTGCTGTACAAGTTACAGTAGAAGCTAATCGTGTCACTCGTCGTAAACAGGAAAGCTTGTAAAATAATTAATGGTGCCTACTGGTTCTTAGAATCGTATGTAAATTAATAAAGGTTATAAACAGACTTCTCGTGAACGCTGAGAAAGAAAAACAAATCAAATATCTCGACTTAGCATAGGTTGTCGACATGTGGAATGTGGACTTGGCTATCGTTGTGCCGATTGTTGTGATTGCCAATGATCTTGTAGCCAAAAGCTTCGACGATCATCTGTCGAAGCATTTGGCTACAACATTGGTCGTTGCGCGGTTGGATCAAGGGCCTGATACAGAAGGCAGTACTCCTCAACACGACTCGTATTGTGAGGAGTATCCTATCTCTGGAGACATAACCACCTTAGCTAACTTAGACTTAGCCTTAGGTAGCTTGGACCCTAATCCTGACACCGAACGACTAATGTTTTTTTGTTATATTTAAAAAATTTTTTTTTGGAAATATATAATAATAATAATATATTCCGCAACTATCACACAACGCCGTTTAGTCTCAAGCTAAGCAGAGCTTGTGTTATGGGTACTAGAAAACATAATAATAACATACTTATATATTTCTAAATACATACATATTATAGATAAATTACACTCAGACACAGAACAAATGATTGTGCTCATCACACAAACATTTGTCTTGGGTGGGAATCGAACCCACGACCTCCGGCATAGCAGTCAGGGTCACTAACTACTATACCAACTGGTCAGTCAATATAAAATATGCACAGAAAACAAATAAAGGAAATAATAAACAGACTTTAAAAAAATAATTAAATAATAGTAAATGTAAATAAAACACAAAATCATCATAAAATAAATATATTGACTGATCTAAAGCGCAGCGAAGGCTGCGATGACTAGTAGTAGGACACTGATGGCCACGCTGGATGCGCTGGAATCAGTGTCAGTATCATTGTCTGGACCCATGATGAACTGGCGCATGTGGCTCAAGACAGCCTTCTTCACGGCTTCCAATTCTTCAGTCTCATTGGTTCCTGTTGGCCTGAAAATGAATACGAGTATTAAAGGGGAGATATAACATACGACGTTAGATGACATTAAATCCAACATCGCTTCTAAACGGCTTGTAAGTGTGTTTTGACAAAAAATAATAGATACATGTTAAACTAGAATATTAAAACAGTTTTCAGACTTTTTCCTACACAGTTCTGTTATGAGAACTTGCTTCATGCAAAATTCCAAGATTCTAGGCTAACTGGAAGTACCGTATGATTTTATTATGATTTTTTGACAGCTTCAAGGGACTAAGGGAGTTTTTGGTTTCAATTTCAATTCGATACCTTTTTGCGTTCCCGAAATAAGGAGTTTTGACAGACAGACACACTTTTTTTGACTGTACTACTTTTTGACCATTAAAAAAAACCTGTAATGGGAGATATTTGAAAAAATAAATAGTATAATAGTATTTGTCAATCGACTATAACGGTTTTTCTTCCCCAGCGAAGAGACCTGTATCATCATCACCATCATCATCATGAGACTTTTTAATGTTCCCTCTGCTGGAACACAGGCCTCCTCTTAAGGAGAGGGAATATTATCCACCACGCGGGCGCAGTGCAGTTTGGTGGATGACACATGTCTTCGAATTTTCGGTTCTAGGACATGTCAGTTTTCCGCACGATGTTTTTCTTCATCGTTTTGAGAGCAGTGGGAAGATATGACGACGATATGAAGAGATCTTTATCTTGGTCAAAAATGGTAGCAGTAAAGGCTGATGATGCTCCTTACCGAATAGCCCGACAATGCGACACGCCCGGCACGACATATACAGGAGAGTTGTGGTGAGCGTGGGTCACGTTGGGCCCCATGGGAGACCAGGGGTCATGCCCCCCGGCGACCGACACCACAAAGTCTGGCAGGTGAGTGAGGCCCCCGAAGAATATGTTCGTACGATCGATGCCGGAGCGAAGCCTTGATTCGTCGAAGCTGTAGATAGAATGATTAATCAGTTTATTCATTATATTAAACACTAGCTTTTGCCAGCGGCTTCGCCCGCGTACATAAAATATAGCCTATGTCACTCAGGAGTAAAGCAGCTTTCTATTGTTGCTTAAATTTTTACAATCGGACCAGTAGTTCCAGAGATTACCTCCTACAAACAAAGAAACAAAAAAACAATATGTTAGTGTAGATATAAATTATATTTTTAAACTTTTTAATAAAAAATACATAAAAACATTTTCATCATCAGCCTAATTAATATTCCCACTGCTGGGACACAGGCTCTAGGAGAGGTAATGGGCCTAATGGGCCATAATCTACCACGAGATCCAAGTGTGGATTGGTGGATGTCACATGTCTTCGTATTTTTGGTTCTAGGACATGCCGGTTTCCTCACGATGTTTTCCGTTACCGGTAAAACATTTTAAAATATAATAATAAAAATAGTAAAATATAAAAAATTGTTATATTTTGTAATATTTCAACGGCCATCCTCTGTTTTAATCGCAAAGAGACTTAAATCATTGAAAATTCCAACCTAATGGTAATATTTTGTAAGACAAAAAAAAAAGAAACAGTAATTGAAACAACGTAAAGTCCAATTTACAATACCCGTTCTGAGTTAACAGTTTTATGATCACTGATGCCAAAACATTTTTGTATGGAACATCATCAATGTTCCATACAAAAATATTTTGATGTGTCACAAAGTTTTATGTGTCACAAAGAAAAATTTCAAAATATTATTTATCATTGCTCATAATAGTACCAATAACATAATAAACATACATTTATGTCAACAACTAATCCGGCAATTACAGCGCAATGTGGTTAGAATTTGTCATAAAATAAATACATTAAATATTATCATTACTAATTAAAATTGATTCATATTGCGCATTAAATCATGGTTAAACATAGAATAAACAAACAACTGAATATAGATAGGTACGTAAAGTTATTTATGTCAAGTAATTATGTTTTCCTGTAGGCCCTTTAAGCTAACTGATTCGTAAAATGAATTTGACGTCAAAGTGTAAGTTTGCTACGCAGGGTCTACGCTTGCTTCGATCACGTTTACTACGATCTTTTGCCCTTGTAACGCAAGGACACATCTGCTACGAAAATTCTTTCACTGCTACGATCGGTCTACGCCTGCTGTTCGTTCTACGCTTGCTTCGTACAGTCCACTCTTACTGCAATCTTTTACCCTCGTAACGCAAGGACATAATTGCTACGAAAGATCTACGATGGATACGAACGATCTACGCTTGCCGCGAACGACCTACACCTGCTACGAACGACCTACACCTGCTACGAACGACCTACACCTGCTACGAACGGTCTACACCTGCTACGAACGACCTACACCTGCTAAGAACGACCTACACCTGCTACGAACGGTCGGCAGATGCTACGAACGGTCTACACCTGCTACGAACGGTCTACACCTGCTACGAACGGTCTACACCTGCTACGCACACTTTGGTCTAGGCATACTACACATTGTGTGCGAAAAACAATTGAGAGTAAACTATTATATTATTGTAATTTTTTAATGGCTGTTTAGTATTTTGTTAAAAAAAAAACAATTTATTTTAATAATGATCAAATTAGTATAATACATTTTTGTATTCGAAAGTGGGTAAAAAATAAATAATTTAAAAAACAAAGACAAAAGGTATTGGCATTTTATCTCAACAGTAACCAAAAGAGTTCTGGAAATGTAACATTTTATTTTTTTTTGTATGGAAAATTTTATAAGAAAATAGTCATCCGTTTGTTCTCAAGAAGTATTTAGAAGAAAATCATGATATTCATTTGAAATTTTATTCTTGTAAAGGACTTGATGAAAAATAATTATAAATAGGACTTTTTGTAGATTATTATATACATTGCATTGATATTACGATTTATTTTTAGACAAGAATTGATACATAAATCAGATTTAATTTTGTAATGTTTAAACTGATTATATTATTTTTCTTCTCTATTATAAAATTGGCCGTATTGCTCATTTTATGTTAATAGTACTAAAATGCCTAATTATATATATGTGATTCATAGATATATTTATGATGTGATTAGAGGATAAAATACCTAGTGTATTTTATTGGAGGGCCGCATGATAAATTCCAAACGGAACGAAGATTGCTTAATTTTAATCCCGTACACCAGTGAGAGGTTTACATAATAACTCCCGAGCCATGTGAGGGACTTGCACTAAGTGAGAATTGTATGATGTATAAAAAAAGGTTGTAATATAAAAATGTAGTGTTTTAAATTAGTGTTTGAATAGAAAAAAAAACCGTGTTGCGTCGATCCCAAATAATGATGGCGACCAGCCGTTTGTCTTTTAAGCTGAAGGCACGAGACGCGGGAAGTTGGCGGATTTATCTCAGCAGTAACTAGTTTGATTTGTTTTCACAATGGCCTTACTTATTTATATGTATGTATCTAAGTATGTATTTATTATTATTATATTTGGTTTCTTTTCTTTTTGTCTATCCTTTTTAAGTTGCACCTACCATGTTACGTTTCTGCACCACCCTAAGGTCGACTGGTAGAAAATGCCTAAGGCATTAAGTCCGCCTTTGTACATTGTTTTGTGCATAAAGTTTTAATAAATAAATAAATAACACGGGAAAAGGGCAGAAAGATGATGATGAAGTAGTGCTTGACTGCAATCCCACCTGATGGTAAGCAGTGATGCAATCAGACCGGCTGTACTTACTAAGATGAAAAGAAGTCCTTGCACATCTGATGGAAGTACTCCACGGGCACGACGTGCAGGAAAGGCTGGCGCGTGCTGTTGGTAGTCTGGTACCAGCCGAACTCCACGCACGTTTGGTATGTCCAGAGACGCACTGGAAGAAATGGAAAAAAGTTAATATAGATCAGTAGCACTTTGGATTGGCCTGATGGTCTAGTGGTTAGTGACCCTGACTGCTATACCAGAGGTCGTGGGTTCGATTCCCACCCAGGACAAATGTTTGTTTGATGAGCACGATCATTTGTTATGTGTCTGGGTGTAATTTATCTATAATATGTATGTATTTAGAAATATATAAGAATGTTTATCAGTTGTCTAGTACTCATAACACAAGCTCTGCTTAGCTTAGGACTAGATGACGTTGTGTGATAGTTGTGATTACATTTACATTTGATTACATTTACTTTGCCAGTGGCATCGGTTTGCGAACCAACCAAAAATGTGAAAATGCACACCGGAAGGCCCTAAAACTAAAATTTCAAAAATTTTAGCCCACCGGAGCAGGAGTCAGTGTCAGACTTCTACCAACTAAAGGACCCACCGTTCCTTCTGGTCTTAGTTCCAAGGCTCCAGTGCTACGCTTTCGTATCAACCCTTGGCCCCAGAAGGCTTCGACCCTGCTGGGCCCCTACAGTTGCTGACAACTCCCTGAGGCGCGCGGGAACAGTGCGCGCCATCGATGACTTGGGCTCAGTCCAGAAGGTAACCGGATGGGCGGACAGCAAGCTACCCATTGCTCGCCATCCGCAAGCCCGCGTCTACTGTGGCCGGAAATCGATCAAGAAAGTTTTTTAGTATAGCTAAGTTAAAAATTTTTCGTGACGACTTCCTTCCTACAATCGAAACGCCTCAGCGTAAGTATTAATTTTACCATAAAACTGCAGGATATAGCGATAATCATTGTACAAACGATTACATTTCATTCTGCCATTTTGAATGATGTGAACTTAGCTACTAATTTTGTTGAAATGAAGTCATTCCCATGTATTTGATTTTGCTTACTAGCGTTAACTATTGTAGATTATCAACTTGGCTACGGGAGCTGGTCTCATACATTTTTCGCTTCAAGCCCACCTCGCAGATTATGGCTTATTTCCTCACATAGAAAGGAGGCCCAAGTTCCGGCAGAGGCAATATTATATTATATCGAGTTCAGCGGAGATCGGTGACCTTCATCAGGATTTTAGTTTACCTTGTGGTCTGCGGTGCTGATATGCTGACAATTGCGTGTTCGATTTTCGCCCGAAATAAATTGTAGTTTAAATTAAACTTTCCGTGACCCGTTGTGTTTAGGAAAATATCATGTAGGTTTATTAATTGTGGTAAAGTTATTATTAAGTACTGAAATTTAATCGACAACGTTTCACTGAATTCGATGACATGTATGACCAAATGCGGTCTTCCCATCCAATTATAATTTGGGGGTCTTTAAGGCTAGAGGGTCTAGCCTCTTAATAAACTAGTGCGCCTCCCCATCAACAATTGCATCACTGCTTACCATCAGGTTGGATCACAGTCAAGCATTAGTGTACATAAAATAAAAAAAATAATGGCATTTTAAATAAAAAAATGGAGACACTTCTACAATTTCATAAAAACTTCTTTTTTGTTAATATTCCGGCTATTTCGAAAAGATTTGTATATTTCCCTTCTCTCGGCAGGGTAGTTATGACTAAATAATGCAGGCGGAGACAGGGCCGCAGACATCTGCAAATCAAACGTCGAGAGAAGACGGGAGGCGACGACATGCCGCCGACGGGGGGGGGCACACGGACGTAAAGTTTGGACAACTGATAATTTTAAGTCTTTTGCTCACAACAATTTTAGCTTTATGGTATTACGAATTTGTATAAAAGATGGATTCATATTTTGTAAGATTATTATCGATAATTACCTATGGGCCCATAGGCAACACAGGCCGACATAACCAGAGAATTCGCTAAACTTAAGTTTCAGTGGGTAGGGCACAACAGATGCTTGCAGAACGTCGTTGAGCCCAAGAGTTTCTGTCGCGATGACTGCATACAGGAAGATACAGCTGTAAAAAGCGTCTCAAGGTGACGATGTGTGACGCACAGGACTAGTCGTTGTGGCGACACTTTGGGAGACCTATGTCGAGCTGATGATTATGATGGTATGACTTTAGGATTTCTTCTCAATTATACCTTGAACTTCTTTCATCTTCGTTCAATAATAATGTCTTACGTCATGATCATAACATACATGATATATACATAAAATAATATTCATAATTACGTATTCCACAACTAGTTCCAAAGTCGCTTCCCGCTGTCGCTTCCTAGCTATGCTTAGATTTTTAAAACTACGCAACGGATTTTGATGCAGTGTTTTTCAATAGATAGAGCAAATCAAGAGGAAGGTTTATAATATCTATAATCCATGTATAATATATTTAATATCACCATTGCACCCGTGCAAAGCTGGAGCTTTTTTTTTTTTGGGGTGGAATGGAGATAATGGTGAATGAGGTGGGACACTGGCTCACATATACAAAGAACATAATATTATCGTGCTCATCACACAAACATTTGTCTGAGGTGGGAATCAAACCAAGCCTCAGGCGTAATAGTCAGCCCAACCAATCATCATCATCATCCTACCCTTATCCCATATTACTTAGGGTCGGTGCAACAGGGTTTTTTCTTTCACTCTGTCCTGTCACCCGTCACACTATCACTAACTCCCTTTTCTTTCATATCACTCCTCACACAATTCATCCATCTCTTTTTCGGCCTCCCTCTTCCTCTCCATCCATCTACGTGTAAACTCAAAACTCTTTTCGTAACATGCGTTTCATCTCTCCTCTTTACATGGCCATACCAAGACAAACGATTTCCTTTCAACTTTTCAGTTACTGACGCCACTTTCAGACTTTCTCTAATATACTCATTTCTTACTTAACCCAACCAATAACTCACTCATCTAACGTAACGTCTTCCATCCCCTTCCAACAAGTCTGCTATCCCTCCTGTCTGTATGTCCCCTCTCAGTCTGGTGCATAATCTGCATGCTCGACAATTAGCATGCCATCTACAATGCAGATGCGGCCTTACAACAATAACCTATTCATCGAGAGACTGCCAAAATGCTGACTTGTTACTGCATCTGTGCTCCTGGTACATGATGGGAAGGAAGTACTCAGAACTACGGGGGAGGTAGTTTTGTCTTATTATCTTCTTTTATATAAAAAAGAAATTTGAGAACAGTCGTGGCCGAGTGGTAAAAGCTCCGACTTACGATTAGTAGGTCGCAGGTTCAAACCCAGCCAGGCGCATGACTTTGTGTCATTAATGTGTTGTTTTCTATTTTACATTAATTTGTGTAACAATTAATTATAGGACAGGCGCATGACTTTGTGTAATTTATTTCATCACCACTGCTCTCAAAACGGTGAAGTCAAACATCGTGAGGAAACAGGCATGTCCTAGAACCAAAAATTCGCAGACATGTGACATCCACCAATCCGCACTGGGCCTGCGAGGTGGATTATAGCCCATTCCCTCTTCTACAGAGGAGGCTTGTGTAGAAAGCTGATTTATTCCTGAGTGACAGGCTATACTTTAAGTACGCGGGCGAAGCCGCTGATAAAAGTTGGTAAAAAATATGTACCAAGAGCGAGTGAAACGACCAAGATGAAAATGAACAGCAGTAAAAGTAATAAAGTGGGTAGTTAATATATTTTTCGTACTTATTCCCCATTGTAATGTCTCTCTGCACAATCTACTTATTATGTAAATCTGGGAACTCTCTGAGACAAAGATAATTGCGTTTCTCTTGCTCAAGATCTGATTCCTCTTATTTTGCGGATTGCTTGCTTCTAGCTGTTTAATGCAAGTAATTCTTTAATGGATACTTGAGGATTTAAGATCAGAATAAGATTTGTATGTGTAGTCGTAATTAACTTATTTATTTTATTATGTTGTTGTGTTATTAGTTTTTGTATAAATTATGTTACTTTTTGGTGTACAATAAAGTTTTAATCTATCTATCTATCTATTGATTTGTGGATTTCCTCCACAACAATTGGTCTCTCAATACTATTAAAATTGCAAGTTATCAATCGCTATATTATCATTATTAAAATAATAAAAGTAAAATGAATAAAAACATAATTATAATTATTATCAGTTAAAAAATACCTAATTAAACGATATAATTAAACTGTATTAAGGAGGGATGAAACGCATGTTACAAAAAAAGCCATGAGTATAAATGTGGATGGATGGAGAGGGAGAGGGAGACCAAAGAAAATATGGATGGATTGTGTGAGAAGTGGTGGTGTGAATATGGAAGAAAGAGGAGTTAGTGATAGCGTGACGGGTGACAGGACAGAATGGAAGAAAAAAACATATTGCGCCGACCCTAAATAAAACGGGACAAGGGCAGGAAGATGATGAATTAAACTGTATTAAAATAATTCAACTTTCCCCTAGATAATCATACAAACACACATATGCACACTCACTCTAGCACTGTTTTTTCAATCATAAATAAGAGCAAAATGTCCCTTTTCTAATATAACGTAGATACCTACATTTATTTCAACTTCTATACATACAGTATTTATAATATATTTCCATTAATGTGTTGTTTTCTATTTTACAATAATTTGTGTCACAATTAATTATAGGACAGGACACCTCATGCTCTATTTGTGGTTACACATAAAACATTATTATTAAACAATAAAGCTATGATATTAATTAAAATTTAAGTTGAAAATACGTAGGTATTGAAAATGCATTATATTTCCAACTAGCGACCCGCCCCAGCTTCGCACGGGTGCAAAAGTAATATGTTATATCTATAAACCTTCCTCTTGAATCGCTTTATCTATTAAAAAAACCGCATCAAAATCCGTTGCGTACTTTTAAAGATATATAGGATAAGCATACATAGGATCTAAGCAACTTTGTTTTATACTATGTAATGATAATGATGATAAAAATTACATGTAATGACTGAACAACGATATTTAATTTTGTATCTGTATTAGGATATGAATTATTATATAATATTAAATAAGAATTTTAAAAGAATATCCACGGAGTTTCTTACACAATCTTCACACATACCTAGATCTTTTTTTTGGTATAAAGTTATGCTTGACTGCAATCCCACCTGATGGTAAGCAGTGATGCAATCGTTGATAGTGAGGCGCACTAGTTTATTAAGAGCCTGTTCACTCTAGCTTTGAAGACAGCTAAATTATAATCGGATGGCAAAACCTCAACAGGCAAATTCAATTCAATTAATTTTATTTAAGATAGTAAAATCCATAAAATTACATAAGAGTGAATTCAAGTTCAAAAGTTATATAAAGAAATTGTCAAAATATATACACTTAGTAGAAATGATATATTAATTTTTTTTAAACTTAAACATTAAATTATAATTATGGTTTGAGTCCTTTGATGAGTTAGATCTATGCCTTAGTATAAGTAATAAGTGTAAATGTTCTGACTGACTTTATAATAATTAAAAATATAAGGCTCATATATAAAAGGTTTTCGCACAAACTTTGGACACGCGTTCCATCCCTTCAGTTAGTTATAAAAGGAAGCCCTGTGCAAAATTTCACTCTCCAAGTCCCAGAAGTTTCGGCTGTGTGTGGATATGTCAGTCAGTCAGTTTCTCCTTTTATATATATATATAGATATCTCACCAACCCGCACTGGGCCCGCGTGGTGGATTACGGCCCATTCCCTCTCTTAGAGAGGAGGCCTGTGTCCATTCCAGTGGGAACATTAAAAAGGCTGATGATGATGATGATAGATAACTCGACAAAAATTATAGAGCAGCGGGTTTTTTTCGTGATTTTTGGGTTGGTGTCACAGTAAAAGTTGTACATAACGGGCATGTACAATGATGCTTTTTAAGGAAAGCCCATCTGTCGTATCAACTTTGTATACAAGTCAGTTACACCCGCAGAGACGGATGTAACTCACTTTACAAAAATTTCTTGATTTGCCAATTAAACAATTTCATTACATGCAGTACACGCTTTATTTTATTGTAGTTTAAACCCACGACTGATTCTGTTTATATGCAGTCGCCGGTAACGAAACCATAGCGCGATCTAATTTGACGCCAACGCCATCTAGGGAAGGGTGGTGTCAACTTTTGCTTCTGAGGTTAGTCATTTTGGATTCGTTTGACATTTATTTTTTATGTTGTATTGTTATGTTGCGTTGCATCTCTTTTTTTTGTATTTATCGTTATATCGTTTAGGTAAGGTGACTGTGTTTCCCGCTCCGTCCAAGGGCAGGATCCTTAATAATATGAATTTTCCCACCATAAAAAAAAAACAAAGACTCATAGGCGTCGAAGTTGGTTTTGCAATATTAGGTGACAATCTCCGTGTAGCTGCCTACAACGTACTAAGGATCACGCTAGGCAGACAAATAACGTGGGGGGCGTTCAAGTATTACGTAACGGAATTTGGGGGAAGGGGGTGTCTCGTAAAACGTTACGATGCGTTACAGGGGCGGGAGGGGGTCTTTCTTACAACACGTTACGTGACATTGTTTTTTTTTAAATAAAAAATTAGGGAATCATAACTGCCTAAATTGACAACCCTTTTCATTTACTTAGTACTTTTCGTATATGAATCTCTCGATTGTATTAGTCTGGTCGCCGACAACGGCCAAAGAAAAGCTAAAAAATAAAGAAAAGTTTAGGTATAAATGGTCACTTGAGCGTTACGCTACGTTTAGAGAGGGGGAGGTGGGGAGGTACAGAAAAACGTTACGGTGCGTTACACGGGGGAAGGAGGGGGGGTCAAAAATCTTCAAAAACTGCGTTACGTAATACTTGAACGCTCCCGCTATCTACTTACCAGTAGACTCGTAGACGTCAAAATCGGTGCTACATAGTAGGGAAGACGTAAGGCAAATAAATATCGTACTTAGCTAATTGTTTGTTTGTTTCTCGTTGTTGTTATTTTGTTTTGTTACAACAGTACACTGCAGACTAACCACCTTTTTTTTAGTTCAAGCTACTATACTCCTTCGTAAGGTTGGCTGGCAGATAACGCTGTCAGCGATAAGACTTTGTACCCATTTATATAAGTGTAAAATAAAGTATTATTCATTTCTATTCTAATCTATTACCAGTACATTCGGAGGTATCAAAGCTGAAGTTACCTATGGTTAGCTACCGCCTCTATTTAGCTGGGTACAAAATCTATACTAATATTATAAAGCTGAAGAGTTTGTTTGTTTGTTTGAACGCGCTAATCTCAAGAACTACTGGTTCAATTTGAAAAATTCTTTTTGTGTTGAATAGATCATTTATCGAGGAAGGCTTTAGGCTATATAACATCACGCTGCGACTAATAGAAGCGAAGAAATAACGGAAAATGTGGAAAAAACGGGGAAAATTATTCATCTTTGAGGTCTTCCGTTGCGTGCGCTGCGAAAACGGTTCAAGATACCAAAAAAATATGTATGAAAGAATTATTCCTCTTAAAAGGATCTAAAAAAAAGTCCTCGACAGTATATGTCTATCTTTTAAGATTAATTCACTAGAACCGTTTTTATGGGAATCAAATTTGGCCGAAATTAATGCATTATTACCAATTATTTGTTTGAGTCTTATCAACATAATAATATTATACTTTATCCAAATAAATTTATTGTTGATTAAGAGTATGTAATTGTGAACAAAATTGTCTTTGACATCACTTATTTTCAATGAACATCTTAGAAGATATTACAATTTTAAAATAACTCCGATATAAAATTCACACGCGCCGCATGATGTGCAAAATATGACGCTGCGCCTGCCTGGCCGGCGGGCGAGGAGAAGGGTTGCTTGCGGGTGACGTGGAGGGGTTTTTTATGGTAGGTAAAAATCATCCAATGACGAATCCCGCTCTTGGGCGGAGCGGGAAACAGTGTCAGACTCTTACTGAATAAACAACCTACCCCGTTCCTCCCTACCCCCTCCCAGGCACGAGGTAGGTTGTTTCTCTGGGAATAATCCCAGAGCCCCGGTATAACGCTTTAGCACCAACCCTCGGCTGCAGGAGGCTTCGATCCTGAAGGGCCCCACAGTTTGCTGATAACACCTTGAGGCGCGCGGGAGCAGTGCACGCCGTCGACGACTTGGTCTCGGTCTGGACTGTTACCAGACAACCGGACGGCGAGCTAACCATTGCTCACCGTCCGCAAGTCAATGTCTACGGTGGCCGGATATCGGCGGGATCGCGGCGGCGACGGCTACGGCGAGGGCGCTGTTGCCCTTGCCTTATGCTTGCCATTCTTCTTCGCTGCGGACCATGGCCTGAATCAAGGCCCGGCGCGAGAGGTCGCCGCCGCCGATCACCCCCACGAGAACACGGTGATGCTTCTCAAGCGGGGCACACTTCCACCGTGTGATCCGGGCTGGCCACACAGTGGCGACACCCGGGCGTCTCTTCCGCAAGAATCCGGCGCAGGAATCTCCTGAACTTGCCATGTTCGGTGAGAACCTGCGTCATGCGTAAGTGAGGACACCGTGATGTCTATCCAACCACGCCTCAAAGACCCCTCTTTGACTTACCGCCTAGATTATGGCGTCCCCAAGGGGGGGTGTAGCTCTATGAAGTACTTTTAGATAATTATGTTCTTTTAAAAACTAAATTGTCGAAAAAAAAAAAAACAAATATTGACACGGGCAAAGTCGTGGGTAACAGCTATAATTTATAAAGCTGAGGAGGTTGTTTGCCAAAATAAATATGATGAATGACGAATCTACTTACTATTAGACTCGTGGGCGTCGAAGCTAGTACTTGGGTTGGCCAAACCTGCGTACACTCGTAAGTACCAAAGCTGATGGTAGCCGATTCTAAAATAGTTCATCAACATCATGTCAGCCGAACGACGCCCACTGCTGGACATAGGCCTCCCCCAAGGACATAGGCCTGCCCACAGAGCGTCGTCCGGTACGCGGTCGCCATTCGAGAACCTTTCCACCCCAACGGTCATCGGTTCTCCGTGCTATGTGTCCCGCCCACTGCCACTTCAACAATGCAATCCTACGAGCAATGTTGGTTGTTTTGGTTCTCCTACGGATCTCATCATTCCTAAAATAGTTAAGAACACGCTAATGACATGAGTAACGTATTTACTTACTAGTAGACTCGTAGGCGTCGAAGCTGGTGTTGCGATGGTTGGCCACCACCTGCGTGTAGCGGGTTTCGATGCAAGGCTCGTTCCAAGGGTCCGACGTGATGTAGTTGGCTAGACGCTGGACGTGGCTGGCTGGAGAGGTAATACAATTGTGGTAACCTCTTAATAATAATAATAAGTACTTTATGGTCTTAGCTCTCAGGTATAGGGCTAGAAGTAATTCATAAGAATAATAAGATAAGACAAACAAAAAAAAACATATTATAGGGTTAGAGACTATGTCGAAGACACGCTGGTTTGGCAGGGACTGCTGCTGCAAATGTAGCCCCTTGGTATTTTATTAATATTAGCCAGTCTTTTAATTGCTCCATCTTTGTTTTAATGTACGACATGTATTTATTTTTTTGACGCAAAGCGTTTAAAAATTTAAACATATAAAAAATATTGCTAACGCTCTAAATTCATTCTTTCAGTAGTAATTCATTTTATAAATATCTGTATTTTGGTTATAATTTCATTGACCAAAAGAACCCTAATCTCTCACGCCTTACAAACTGACAGACTTTTGAAAAACTTGGAACTATTACAAAACCGTTCTACTCACCGACACTGGTATCATTAAGCACTGCACAGGCTTTGGGTATGTGGTCTCCATGAGAGGAGTACTGGACCAGACCTGCGAAGGTCTCCGTGATGCCATACCAGAAGAATGTCGCCACATCCAGTGGAGTTCCTGCTTGGATTGGCGTGCAGGTCCTAGGAAATAAATGGTTACCACTTAGTTACCATATAGCATAGCATAATCAGCCTTTTAATGTTCCCACAGCTGGGACTCAAGCCTCTAAGACAGGGAATGGGCCCTAATCCACCACTCGGGCTCAGGGTGGGTTGGTTGATGTCACATGTCTTCGAAATTTTGGGTCTAAGACATGCCGGTTTCTTCACGATGCTTTCTTGCAACGTTTTGAGAGCAGTGGTTATGAAATAAATCACATAAAATAATGCGCCTGGCTGGGTTTAAAATCGTGACTTACAACTCGTTAGTCGGGGGCCTTTACCACTCGGCCACCACTGTGTGTAAGTTTGTGTAAGTTACAGAATTTAATTTTGAAAGATGGACTGTACAACGAAATATATGAAAGATATACAGTAGTAAATTATGATACAAATGGAGAAAAAATTTCATTGCCACCGGGTGGCATACGCTCGAGCCGTATGCAAAACTTTTAAGGAGCTCAAAGCTCCAGTGACAAATTTCCATGTGTATCAAGCGATGTTTTTTTAATATTCTTACGATGACAGATATAAACGGTGGTTGACGGGCGCCTCATGAGGGGTAAGCACTATTCTGCACTAGTGCGAAAAACAGTGAATGGCGTGTTTATGAGCGAATTTTCAAGAACAGTGAATTAAAAATATTTTTCTTTTTTATAAGCCTACATGGGTATTTATAAAACATCGGAATAATGCACACAGTTCGAATCGGTCATTTCCTATGGAAACGAACCACTAAGTTTATGAAATTATGATTTAACAACAAATGCTATTCAGTTGTCAAAACATAAAATTAACACTATAGAGGTTACCTACAAATTTAATGTATAAATCTGAACCATATAATTCCAGATTTAAAGCTGTTCATTTTGCAAAATGATTTTCTAACCAACATGTAGTGACATCTAGGCTAAATCATACAAACTACAAGTACCCCAGCTTTATTCCTAGCTATTTATAGTAAGACTGTACTGACATGTAGAGGAAACCCAAGACTCCAAAATTTATCAGTGACGATTAGAACTGAAGCAACAAATAGTTGCATTTCTCTTTTAGAACAAGTTTTTGTTTTATGTAGGTGAGAAATGACAACAAGACAACAAGGCCAGGGTGCCATAATCGTTTACAACTTAGTTCCAATGTAGCTGGATAGATGTCGCTACTTACCTCATTTCAACTTTCGCTAAGTAAGTTAAAGAAAGTAAAAAGATTTACAAGAGCGTAATTTGTTTATTTTATGGAAAACTTTGTCATTTTTTAATATTATCTGTTTATAAATTTGGTTACATATGTTTTTTTAATGGTAGGTAAAATCACCCAATGATGAATCCCGCTCTTGGGCGGAACGGGAAATAGTGTCAGACTCTTACTGACTAAACAATCTACCCCGTTCCTACCTTGCCTTATTCCCAGAGCCCCGGTGTAACGCTTCCGCACCAGCCCTCGGCCCCTGGAGGCTTCGACCCTGTAGGGCCCCTACAGTTTACTGACAACTCCTTGGTTACATATGTAAGGTTTTTTTTTTAATGTAATGTTGGGTTTAAGAATCATTAGACATAAATGTAGTTCGTTTTTAGCTAGTATAATAAAAGATAATTATTTGTTTTCAAGCTTAAAACAGAAATAAAAAGAAATGCAAATTTTTCAGATTCGAGAGTTTACGTAGGGGCAGTCAATTTGTCTATCATTATTTTTCAACTCTGAAGAAGCTGGCGTCTTTATTCGAGTTAACTAGTAGTGCCCATATAGGTAGGTACGAGATATTTCGTATTTAGTCATTAACAATAACAATACTTCCAAGAGAACCATAGTATATATCTGAGTTTATATGTTTGTGAACTAAAGATACTACTGACTGATAGACAAGGACAGAGATAAGAGCTGGCGTTTGCGAGCAAAATAGTTATAGCCACTGAATGTGTATGATGAGAAATGTTACAATTTACACACAATATACTTAGAAGTAATTCAATCGAAAAAAGAAAGGTTTCTTTTAGAAAAAGTGTAGGTACTAACTTGAACATTTGGGAGACCTGGGCAGGTCCCGCGGTGGTGTCCAGCAGTTGTACCAGTTGTCTCATCGCCTCCTCGATGTTGCTGAGGCAGGTCTCTCCTCCCTGCTCTCGGATCGCCTCAGCTACCACCTCCAAGTATTCTGGAAATAGTTGTTGATATTTTAATTAAGCATTTATCTTGACAGGTTGACAAAACATATTTTGGGGGATACATCATCATCATCAGCCTTTTTAATGTTGACACAGGCGTCCTTGTAGAGGTAGGTAACCGACCTTGAAAAATACTTAATTGTCGTTTTTTTCACACATTTTTAAGAAAATTATTTTACGACTTTTAAAAAGAAAAACTTAACTGAAAGTTTTTTTTATTTAAGTATTTATTTATTTTAAGAAAGGGAGTCAATGCCCTCCGTCGTTCGAGAGGTTAAAGGGTGGCTATAATTAGCACAGCAGAATAGAAAATACCTCATAACTGTAAGTGTAAAAGACAATAAGAAATAAAGACGTATTGGTCATAACTGTGCTATATTGTTTTCTGGCTTATACACCGTTAAATTTTAGTCGTTTTAATCCCGAAGAGGGTCGATCCAGTACATGAAACACTATCGATTGGTGTAGATAAAATAAAAAAATAACGTACCTACTTTTTTTCTTAATCTCTTATTGATATACGCATTTACGAAATTAATTTCTTTAAGTAAACGAGTGATTGACCTTGTAGGTAGTTGTCGGTCGTTGCGTACTAACTACCTACAGGTCATTGAACTCGCCCAGCTGACGTTTACTTAAAGAAATCAATTTAGAACATGCCTAAATTAATTCGAGTTTAAAAAAAAAGTACTTTGTTTTTTTATTCTAACTTTACCAATCGATAGTGTTTCATGTACTGAATCGATCCTCCAAGGGATTAAAACGATCAAGATTTAACGGTGTATTTTAGTATGTATGTGTTTATGTATATACTGATGTACTTAGATTTTACCACCTTCTTAGGTACATAACATGTTTTGTTATGCACCGGATGCAACCCCATTTTATGTCCAGGCAATCTCTTTCCATCCCAGATTGCCTGAAAGATCGAAATCGAATCGAAAGAAAGATCGCAGAATGCGATAAGGCCGCCCATTGTATGTCTCTATTGTTAAGGCTCAAAATGTGTAAAATTAACTTGGTGTACCTACAATAAAATTTATATAAATAAATAAATCATTAACAACAACAATCATATCAACGATCAACAATCATATTTAAAAACAGAATAAGGAACCTCAACAAAGATGCTTTAATTAGTAACATCGATAAATTTAACTTAGAGTTAAAAAATTCATTTGACATACTGCCAATCGAAACAGACCAAGACCCTCAGTGCCAGTACCATAACATTATAGAAAATATTTCAACAGCTTCAAAGAAAATTAAATGTACTAGAAGAAATAATAACAAATTAAGTAATAGAACATTATCATTAATAGAGCATAGGGAAACATTGAGACATAATAGAGTAGAATATAACCAAATAGATAAATTAGTTAAACGAAGTATCAGAAAAGACATTAGAAATTGTAATACCAATATGATTAAATTAGCTTTGCTGAATAACAACTCTTTAAGACTTGCCAAACAGGGTATCACGAAAGGAAAGACCTGGATCTCTAACCTGAAGGATGAAAATGGGGTGAAACAAGGTAGTTCTAACAAAATTATCGAAGTTTCGACCAATTTTTATCAAAATCTGTACCAGGATCAGCACAAACAGCTTAGACACTTCGCTTATTACTGTCCTGACTCTGTGCATCCCATCAGTTCCTACGAAGTTCAGCGAGCTCTTCGCGAGATGAAATATAATAAAAGCCCGGGAACAGACGGAATAACTACCGAAGTTTTGAAGTTGGGGCGAAACGTTCTAGTGCCTCACATTACATCTTTTTTTAACACCGTTCTACACACCGGTCAAATTCCCCCTGAAATGTGTCACTCAAATATAATTTTACTTCACAAAAAAGGAGACAAAGCTGACATATCAAACTATCGACCCATTAGCCTAATTTCTCATTTATATAAACTGTTTATCAAAATAATTCAAAACCGTATCGCACCGACGCTTGATATTCATCAACCTCCAGAACAAGCAGGATTTCGGCCCCATTTCTCTACAACCGACCACCTCCATGCCATCAATCAAGTTATAGAAAAATATAATGAATTTAATAAACCACTTTATCTAGCCTTTGTGGACTATGCTAAGGCATTTGACAGTATAGACCACCAATCAGTAATCAGTGCTTTAGAATCTCAAAATGTCGAACACACATACATTGATCTCATTGATATAATTTATAGAAATAGTTCTGCAAACATAAAATTACAAATACCTGGTCCAAATTTCAAAATAGAAAGAGGTGTTAAACAAGGCGACCCACTCTCACCCAAACTGTTCACAAGCGCACTGCAGGAGGTTTTCAACAACTTGCCCGATTCATGGCAGTCACGAGGCATAAATGTTGGCGGCCACCAGCTAACAAACCTCCGCTTTTCTGACGACATTGTGCTGCTCTCCACATCACCTTCAGAACTTGAAGAAATGCTAAAAGATCTGAGCTCGGCAAGTCTTAAGGTTGGACTTAAAATGAACAGATCTAAGACCCAGGTCATGACCAACAGCACGAAACGTAGGATCGAGGTAGACGGGCAAGTGTTACAATATGTCGATGAGTATACATACTTAGGCCAGATTGTTTCTTTTAAAAATAGGCAAGACAAGGAAGTCGAAAGACGAATCCAGAATGCTTGGAAGACCTTCTAGGCCTTTAAAGAGCATATGAAGGGTAGCCTTCCGATGACATTAAAACGTAAACTCATCGACATGTGTATCCTGCCCGTCCTAACCTACGGTGCCCAAAGCTGGTCACTTACTGAACAACAAAAGTCCAAACTTAAGATTTGTCAAAGGGCAATGGAGCGCAGCATAATAGGTGTTAAGCGAATAGATCGGGTTAGGAACACCACGCTGCGCTCCATAACTCAAATAGCAGATGTTGGAGAAAAAACAGCCAGGTTGAAGTGGGAGTGGGCTGGCCACGTCGCACGAATGCACCCGGACAGATGGGCGAAGATCGTCACTCTCTGGACACCTGAGGGAGGTCGACGCCGTCCAGGTCGACCGCGGCGAAGGTGGAGTGACGATCTCATCATGTTCGCGGGGCAAACATGGCCGGAGGTCGCCGTAGATAGAGAGGTCTGGAAGGAAAAAGGGGAGGCCTTTGCCCAGCAGTGGGACATACAATAGGCTATAAATAAAAAAAAATAAATATATATAATAAATCATTACATAATATAAAACAAAATTGCTTCCCGCTGTCCCTAGGTATGCTTAGATCTTTAAAAGTACGCAACGGATTTTGATGCGGTCTTTTTTAATAGATAGTGTTTCAAGAGGAAGGTTTATATGTTTAATACATACATGATATATTTAATATAAGCATTGCATCTGTGCGAAGCTGGGGCGGGTCGCTAGTAGTTCATAAAAACTAATCGAATACTTTATTAAACAAATCCTTACTAAAATACAATAGTATCAAATGAATAGTTCTATCAATAAAGAGTAGATTGTCTCAACCCTCAGGAGATGAAGAGGATAAAACAGATTACGAGCTAATCGCGTGAACGACTGCTCTTGATTACCTGAACTGGTCCCTCAGGAGTTGAGCTGGCGTTTTTACTTAGAAGGTATCAGGTTTTTCCTTAAAGGGGAGATATATGTACGACTTTTGATGTTTTTTTTTATAGTGGTTTGAAATTAGCCAATGCCTTCTCCCGATCTAGGGCAGAGCAGGAGAGCGAACTGAGTTTGTTTCGGTGTTTCTTCCTCAGGGTAGTCAGCTAGGAAACACCGGACTCATCTAGTTTAAACTACCAAAAAAAATGATGTGTAAAAGTGAAAAACCTATTTCCAAAAATAAATATCATTTATCAGAGTGGCAGATTTTTACTGCCTAAAACTTACACCAGTACCTTGAGTCGAAGCCTCCTGGGGCCGAGCATTGATGTGAAAGCGTTACACCGGGGCTCTGGGACTAAGGGAAGGAAGGAACGGGGTAGGTTGTATAGTCAGGAAGAGTCACACTGATTCCCGCTCCGCCCAAGAACGGGATTCGTCATTCGATTTTTACCTACCATTAAAAAAAAACATCAGTACCTTCTTTGCCTGTGTTCCAGGGCAATGGAGTTCATCAGCGGTGACGAGCCCTGCAAATGTCAAGTTGCAAACCTCTCCTATCTCCATCTTACCAGGGAAGTTCTCCTGTGCATGCAGCGGGCCACTATCAGAGAAAGCGGCGTCCACCACGTGAGGGTAGGCCAGCCGCATCCATGTGGCCATGGTGCCCGCGTACGAACATCCCACGAGAGCCACTTTCCCATTCCTGGAGACGTAAGAAAATTACTTGTTTTAAAAACTTAATGTAGAACACTACACCGAGTTTCTCGTAGGGGTTGCTGAAACGATGCTTAGAAAAAAAAAAACAATCTTATAGAAGATTTGACGACACTGTCAACTGATGATCAAATCAAAGTCGCTGATACATGGTGTATTTTTTTTTTAATTTATGTCTAACACAGACAAAAAGCATAGATCAAGCAAAACCATTGGGTGTAGTTTTATGAAATTTTCACAAACTAAAAGATAATTTAATTGCTATTTTTTTCATATACGGCTTTAAATCATATTGTACCTATTTAATAAACGAAGGAAAAATTATTTTTCGACTAATAGAAGCCGAATAATAATTTTTCCTTCATTTATTAAATACAATATGAATAACGTCACCAAGAGCAGTGGTGGCCGAGTGGTAACGGCCCCGACTTACATGTTGTAGGTCGCGGTTTCAAACTCAGCCAGGCGCATTACTTTGTGTAATTTATTTCATCACCACTGCTCTCAAAACGGTGAAAGAAAACATCGTGAGGAAACCGGCATGTCCTAGAACCAAAAATTCGAAGATCCACCAACCCGCACTGGGCCCGCGTGGTGGATTACGGCCCATTCCCTCTCTTAGAGAGGAGGCTTGTGTCCCAGTAGTGGGAACATTAATAAGGCTGATGATGATGATGATGATGAACGTCACCACGTTAGCTCCTATTTTGTTCGCTCAAGGTCGCTGGCCTATATCTGCCCCTTAAAAGCGGCCAACCCGACGTACATTTTCATACAACCGCTCTTACGTGATTATGATGTTATGTTATTCTTTCTTAAGATATTTTGGATACACAGATATCTTGTAGATATTATCTAGGCTTCTATAATAAAACACAACATAAAGTTGTGTAAGAATCCAGTGAACACTTCTGCAAATCTGCTATTTTACGTGAACAAAGTACTCCTATTGAAGAAAAAAAAAAAATTACATCATCTCGATTAAATGCGCAAACATTTAATCGAGATGATGTAATTTTTTTTTTTCAAAAATCCTTAAGTAATGGTTCATTCAAGTAAATCATAGAGTTACCGAATGCAAACAGAGTTTTCAGGTGTTATATGTAATGATAATATTATTACTTACCGAAAATATGTAATTCCATCCTTTTTTAGCGTCCTTAAAGTGTGATTTTTGCAATTTTCAAACGAGCACTGAGGCATGAGCGTTCGAGTGCTACTAAATAAAAAAGCGCACCCACAGCGCGAGTGGGTGCGCTTTCGGTGAGGACACTTTTTTGCCACTGATTGTGGATCTAGTTATTTATCAGTGATCGATGGTTATCTCTCATTATTCGTATTACTGTTACAACAAGCATCACGTTGGATTAGGTTAAATGAAGCAATAAGCTTATAAACCATGCGGGACGTTGACAATAGGCGAGTGAGGAAGGCCCACCTTAACTAAAAATAGGGCTAAGGATTGACTAGGGCCAAGGGTTGATGCGAAAGCGGAACACCGGGGCCCTGGAACTAAGGTAGGAAGAAAAGGTGGGTCGTTTAGTCAGTAGGAGTCTGACACTGTCTCCTGCTCCGCCCAAGGGCGGGATTCGTCATTCGATGATTTTTCCCACCATAAAAAATACCTTAACTAAAAATAACAGACATAATTATAACTAACTAGCTGTGCCCGCGACTTCGTCCGCGTGGAATAATTATTTTGGGCATCATATTTATTTTTGCAAACAACCTCCTCAGCTTTATAAATTATAGCTGTTACCCACGACTTTGCCCGTGTCAATTTCTGTTATTATTTTAGACAATTTAGTTTTTAAAAGAACATAATTATCTAAAAGTACTTCATAGAGCTACGCCCCAACTTGGGCACGCCATAATCTCGGCGGTAAGTCCCCTCTTTGAGGCGTGATGTCTATCACGGCATCCTCACCTTCCGCATGACGCAGGTTCTCATCGGACATGGGAAGTTCAGGAGATTCCTGTGCGCCGGATTCGTGTGGAAGAGACGCCCGGGTGTCGCCACTGTATGGTAAGCCCGGAGGATAAGGTGGAGCACACGGTGGAGGTGTGCCCCGCTTGAGAAGAGCATCGCCGTGTCCTCGTGGGGGTGATCAGCGGCGGCGACCTCTCGCGCCGGGCCTTGGTTCAGGCCATAGTTCGCAGCGCAGAAGAATGGCAAGCGGTCGCCTCCTTCTGCAAAGCAGTAATGCTCGTAAAGGAGGAGGCCGACCGCATAAGGCAAAGGCAACAGCGCCCTCGCCGTAGCCGTCACCGCCGCGATCCCGCCGATATCTGGTCTTCGTAGACGCTGGCTTGTGGACGGTGAGCAATGGGTAGCTCGCCGTCCGGTTGTCTGGTAGCAGTCCAGACCGAGACCAAGTCGTCGACGGCGTGCACTGCTCCCGCGCGCCTCAAGGTGTTGTCAACAAACTGTGGGGCCCTTCAGGGTCGAAGCCTCCTGCAAGTGAGGGTTGGTGCGAAAGCGTTATACCGGGGCTCTGGGAGGAACGGGGTAGGTTGTTTAGTCAGTAAGAGTCTGACACTGTTTCCCGCTCCGCCCAAGAGCGGGATTCGTCATTGGATGATTTTTACCTACCATAAAAAAACCCATCCGCGCCGCCCGCAAGCAACCCCTCTCCTCGCCCGCCGGCCAGGCGCAGCGTGAAGTTTTGCACATCATGCATCGCGTGTGAATTTTATATCGGAGTTATTTTAAAATTGTAATATCTTCTAAGATGTTCATTGAAATTAAATGATGTCAAAGACAATTTTGTTTACATACTCTTAATCAACAACACATTTATTTGGATAAAGATTATATTATTATGTTGATACAACTCTAACAAATAATCGGTAAAAATTGGCTAAATTTGATTCGCATAAAAACGGTTCTAGCAAGTTAATCTTAAAAGATAGATATATACTGTCGCGGACATTTTTTTAGAACATTTTAAGAGGAATAATTCTTTCATACATATTTTTTTGGTATCTTAAACCGTTTTGGCAGCGCACGCAACGGAATCCCTCAAAGATGAATAATTTTCCCCGTTTTTCCACATTTCCCGTTGTTTCTTCGCTTCTGTTAGTCGCAGCGTGATGTTATATAGCCTAAAGCCTTCCTCAATAAATGATCTATTCAACGCAAAAAGAATTTTTCAATTCGAACCAGTAGTTCCTGAGATTAGCGCGTTCAAACAAACAAACAAACAAACAAACTCTTTAGCTTTATAATATTAGTATAGATAATAAACTATTTTGTACCGTCATACCAATGACGACTCATTGGTATGACGGGGCTACCATATTTATGATGAGGAAAGTCGAAACATGATTTATTGTTTAAAACCGCAAATAACCTTCTATTATATACACGTATGCGTAATGATTACCACGTTTATTTTAAACTATATGCGTAAAATATAAAGCTTACGTATATTTGTATCTAAGCGCGTCATACAATATAATACGTTTTTTTTAATGGTAGGTAAAAATCATCCAATGACCTCTACGCCCTTCGATGGGGTTTTTTTATGGTAGGAAAAATCATCGAATGACGAATCCCGCTCTTGGGCAGAGCGGAGACTGTGTCAGACTTTTACTGACTACCCTTGGGTGGGGCAGGAGATAGTGTCAGACTCTTACTGAAAACTCACTCCTTTTTCGAAATTAGCTATTTATTTATTTATTATTATTCACACAACAATTGTTTTGACAGGTACACCCAAGGCAACAAATGTAGTCATAAAATAGCCGCACTCAGAGACGCCACCCTCAGACTTATAACATACTAGCTTCTGCCCGCGACTTCGTCCGCGGAAAATTTCTTGTAGTGATAGCTCGGTTAACATCCATGTTATATAAATAATTTATAGCCTATGTCACTCAGGAGTAAAGCAGCTTTCTATTGTTGCTAAAATTTTTCCAATCGAACCATTACTTCCAGAGATTACCTCCTACAAACAAAAAAATAAAAAAACAAACTTTACCTCTTTATTATATTAGTGTAGATGTAGATTAACGTATTGGTTTCTTTGTGCTGAATTTTTAAGCATTTTTTTATGAAATCTAAGAAAACTTGCATTATTTTGTAATATGACTCCAAAAAAGCTAATAAACCTAGTAAAAATAGTTTTTTTTTTGTTAAAAGAAAGTCGTAATATACGTCATTGATATAATGGGCAAGCAAATAGGTATATGAAAAAATATTTCTTGTTTTATTGACTTTCACCTTTCCACAATAAAACCAATAAATGACTAATTTAAAAAAAAAGATAATCTACCATTTAGTCCACCGTTTAATAGGCACTCCAAACTCCGTTTAATAGGTGATTCCAATAAATCTTCAAAAATAAAATTAATTGAACGTCTTAAAATAAAATTAGCTTGAACAGATACTTACGTAAATTGTCAAGATAATAAAGTTTCAAGAACAACCACAAAAACATTGTTTAATGAAAATCTAAAGTTCTTTTGTTTTAATTATTTTTTAAAAGAGGTGATAAAAGGGTTGTTTCTTTGAATTATAACATCACGGATTGCGGTCGTATTGTAGATTTGTCTAGACGTGACGATGTATTGACGCAAAATATAAATTTTTAATCCTTTTTAATCTAGCCTACACTGAAAAAGCCAGCCTAATTTCATTGAGCTTCATTATTATTTATATCTGCCCTTTTTCTTTTTATAAACCACCGTCCTAAACAAGGTGACTCTGGTCAATCTGTGTCGACGATGGGTGTAAACCATGACCTTCAACGCCCTTGATTTTGCCCTTTATCGGTTGGGAGGCGAGTTTTCCGAACTACGATGATTGAATTTTGAATATGTTGGCGCATGGTTTCCATCCAATTAGCCTAAAACCAACCAAACACACAAACTGAGCTCCAACCAAGATGACTTTGGTTGAAATGCTACTTTGCAAAGGTCTGGACCATTCTTGAGGTCCACCACCACGATGGTTCAACTTGAGTAACAATAATCGATTTCCAGGTCTCAATCGAAGCCAATGCAGTGGTACGTAAGCGGACTTGATGCTACAAGGCATGTTCTACCAGTCAACCTTTGGGTCCAAGGATACATCATTATCAGCCTTTTTAATTTTCCCACAGCTGGGACACAGGCCTCCTCTCTAGGAGAGCGATTGGGCCATAATCCACCACGCGGGCTCAGTGCAGATTGGTGGATGTCACATGTCTTCGAATTTTTGGTTCTAGGACATGCCGGTTTCGTCACGATGATTTCCGTCACCGTTTTGAGAGCAGTGGTGATGTAATGAATACCATACTGTATTTATTTCTTACCTGTAACGTCCACCTTCGAAGGCGTCACTTTTGATATATTGGATGAACTGCGTCAGGTCTGCCAGCGCCTGGTCTATGGTCAGGAATGACAGGTTCGGCAGGTCCGAGTCTCTGGAACAATACAGTAACAATTATCAATAATATAATCATTATAATATATTCTACAACTCCCATACAACGCCGTCTAGTCCCAAGCTAAGCAGAACTTGTGTTATGAGTACTGTAATTTAAAAAAACAGACAATATTATAGACAACTGATAAACATACTAACACTACATAGATACTATAAATCAAAGTCGTTTCTTGCTGTCTGTCCTTGTGTATGCTTAAATCTCTAAAAGTGCGCAACGGATTTTGATGCAGTTTTGTAAATAGATAGAGTGATTAAAGAGACAAGTTTATATGTATAATTCATATACAGGTTGTCATTGACATGTTAACGCAAATGACGTGGTGAACTTTTTTGTCGGTTTTTTCTTAATGAATTTTTTACGTCTTTTAAATTAAACTTTATAAAAATGTCACTTTAACATTTTTTGCGAAAAAAATTAGTGAATTACATTCCAAATTAAAAATGTCATCAGGTTTGATTAGTATAACGACTTTATTTGCCTCGACGATTTTTTTTTTGTAAACAAAAGCTCAAGTTATTAATACTGTCCTGAAAAGTTGTTGGTGTTTTACAAATAGCCCTGTATAAGTAACCTAGACATGAGCTTACACTCACGTTGCCGTGTCCCGCTTGTCGCCTGTCACATAAACTCACATTCACGCCGCCAGGTGGCGGGTCAGTGCACAACATCGTAATGCCATGTTTCCGTCAGCTGTTCTCGTAAATTGCACGAGATGATGACGGATGATTAATTTGGACGGCTTCCTTTGATTACGGAGCCAAATGGCTGGGTCAAGGGACTGATTCAGAAGGAAGTGTCTCACACTAAATGTATTATTATAATTTTTTAGGGTTTCATTTATTTTATTCATTTATAAAAACTTTATGCACATAATAAGTAAAGGCGGACCATAGGCATTTTCTACCAGTCGACCTAGGGGTGGTTTCGTATTTTTTTAATTGTTGATAGTTTCGAGATTGGCCTCTATCTCACCTAGTGGAAAGCGACGATAAAAAAAAAGACAGAAAACAATGTTTATTTTGCCCAAAATAGACGCATATAATACAACAATCTGTCAGTCAAGTGTGAAAAAAAAAGAAAAATGTTTTATTGATTTACAAGTTTGGTTTAACAATATTGAGGTTGGATTAATTTGTAATTTTGTCGACATTATTGTATCAGTTTGTACCTTTATGACTTGTAAGAATCCCTTACCAATAAAAAACTATGACTATGACTATGACTAATATAATAACATCATAATCACGTAAGAGTGGTTGTATGAAAATGTACCTCAGGTTGGCCGCTCTTAAAGCACCAGCATAGAAAAAGTATATTTGTTATTAAATACTAAACAAAAATTAAAATAAAAATTCGTTTCGGAAAAATCTTCGACACTAGATTCAGGAATTTATTTACGTAAGTTATTGTGTATGGAACCCTCAATATGCGAGTCTGACTAGCGATCTCTGATTTAGATTCCTATCCCGACTTTCGGCGTAGGCTTGTAGATGGCGAGCAATGGGTAACTCGCCGTCCAATCATCTGGTAACCGTCCGGACCAAGCCCAGTCGTCGACGACGCGCACTGTTCCTCACTCTAGGAGTTGTCAGCAAACCATAGGGACCCTGTAGAAGGGTCGAAGCCAACTGGGGCTAAGGGTTCGCGTCTGAAAGGAAGGCTCTGGCCCTGGTATATATGGCAACGTAGGAATGGGGTAGGTTGTTTAGTCAGTAAGAGTCTGATACTGTTTCCCACTCCTACCAACGGCGGGATTCATCATTGGATGATTTTTACCTACCACAAAAACCTCTGGTTTAGAAACAAACTTCTAAATCAGAGGTAAAATAACTATGAAAACCCCAAACCCTAAATGGAATTTATAAATAATTTACAAGGAAATCTATTTTAAATTAAGTATGTAGGTAACAATATTAAATGTCACTAAAATTGGCAAAACCATTAAACACATAGGAATTCCCATGTTCCATATGAGGTACAAATTTGTGAAATTCCCAGCGGAATTTGGTGTCAATTGTGACACAATATTGTCCACTTAAACCACAAAAAGGATAAATAGCTGTTCCCATGTATTATTTTCAGTAATTTTCAGGAAAATCAGTTGTGTTATGTTTTAAGCTTTGGACTTTACCATTAACGAAATGTTTTAATGTGTAAATTAATTTAGTACGTTGTTATTTGGGGTTTAATTAACTTAATTTTGTTTGTTAATGAGATTCGAATAGTTGGAAAGTTGAAAGGGAATCGTTTGAGGCGAGGGATGAAAAGAGTACACGTGGATGGATGGAGAGAGAGGTTAAAGAAAAGATGGCTGATTGTAAGAATGTCGGAAAAAAAGTCCGTTCGCCTTCTTTTGCGAAGCAGTAATGCTAGCAAAGAAGGAGGCCGATCGAATCCGGCAAAGTCGCCGCTGCTGATCCGCTGCTGAACAGGCTCTTTTCGAAACGCCTGAGTGAAATTGCATAGCAGCAAGATGTCCAGTTACTTATAATTAATTCGTACGAGTAATTTGTCTTACTGACACTACATCTTTTCAGCCAAAAGACGTCCACTATTGGACACAGGCCTCCCCCAAACGTTGCCACAACGACCAGTCCTATGCGTCTCGAATCCATTGTATTCTACCAATCCTGACTAAGTCATCAAAATCAAAAATCAAAATCAAAAAGGTTTTTATTTCATATAGGCCTACAAGGGCACTTATAAAACGTCAGAAGCTAGTGCACGGTTCCAAATTGGTCGTTTCCTATGGAGAAGAACCGGCAAGAAACTCCATGGTTACTCTTTTAAAAAAATGATTTCTTACAATAATTCGTTGTTACAGTACTTATATCATTATGTAAGAACAGTGTAGACCAGTCAATATGGTATTAAAAGCACAATAAAAATAATCATAATAATAAAAAATAAAAGGTGAATCGTAATAGGATTTACTAAGACTACAGTGCTCTTTACAACGTGAATTGTAAAAAAATATTGTATATAAAAAAAAAAAAAAAAGTATGAGAAAAAAAAATACATCAATCACTACAACAGTTACACTGCGGGGTGCTAACAAAATTAATTATAATTGAATTAAATTTTTTTTTTTTGGTCTTAATAATATAAATATTGCAGAAGCAATGTGTCATGAAAAAAAAATGTGTATATGGAAACAAAGATGGAGCAGTTAATAGACACAATTACACAATATGAATAAGTTACCAGGGAGCCACATGTGCAGGAGCAGTCATTGCCGAACAAGCTTGTCTTCTACATAATCCTTAACCTTATAATATGCTTTTTTGGTTAGGACCCGCTTAATGTGATTTTTGAACTTTCCCTCACTAAGTTCGGTTACCGCTTCTGGCAGCTTGTTATAAAAACGTATGCTGTTTACTAAAAATGACTTGCTGGTCTTGGCTAACCTACATTTGGGTGTGTTACAATTTCGTGTTTACTGCGCGTATTCTTGTTATGAATATCGCTTCTAATTTTAAAAAGTCCTAAATTTTTACGAACATACAGGATACTTTCTAAGATATAAAGAGAAGGCAGAGTCAGTATATCGATTTCTTTAAATTTATCTCTAAGGGACTCGCGAGGACCCATTTTATAAATAGCCCGGATTGCTCTTTTTTGTAATATAAAAATCTACATCAGCTGCAGATCCCCACAATAAAATGCCATAAGACATAATACTGTGGAAATAAGCATAGTAAACTAATCTAGTTGTGGCTACATCAGTCAATTGCCTTATTTTTCTTACTGCATATGCAGCTGAGCTTAGTCTACCAGAGAGAGTTCTAATATGAGGTCATCGGTCCACCTTGTGTTCTGTCAACCGGTACGTGACTATCTATTCTGCGTGCAATGTGCCCTGCCCATTGCCACTTAAGCATGCTGATTCTTGGGGCTTTGTCGGAAACCTTGGTTTTCCTGCGGATATCTTTATTACTGATTCGATCACGCAAGGAAACTCCGATCATTGCTCTTTCCATTGCCCTTTGGGTGACTTTGAGTCTTCTTACACTGAAACTACAATAAATTGTTCTAAAACCACATGCAATTAATTTCCTTTATTTTGCACTGAACATCCAGAGTTTATTTTTCCAGAATATCTCTTATTCTCGTACACTGACTTTAAGAGCGGTCAACCTGACGTACATACATTTTCATACAACCGCTCTTACGTGATTGTGATGTTCATTACCTACACATCATTTTCAGATATTTTGCATACACAGATATTTGTGGATATTATCTAGGCTTCTATATAAATCAAAACATAAATATGCTATTTTACATGAAATTTGACTTTCCATAATATACTCTTATATAAAAATATAAAAAGTACCTACTTCTATAGAAACCTTTTGCATTTAATTAAGATTCTAAATGATGTCTGGTTTTTTCAAAAATAAACTCGTATTTCTTGGAACAAGTTTTGTGAAACATTCTAGTAAATCAAAGAATTACTGAGAGTTACACCTACAGAGTTTTCAGGTGTTATTTCTCTTTTTTCGCGTTACTTGTGCATCAAACATCACTTTGAATTCGTAAATCAAGCAACAAGTTTTTTAACCATGCGTGACGTTGACGATAGGCAAGTGAGGAAGGCTTACCTTAAGAAGTTTTCGTAATCTTGTATCTGTAATTGCTTTTATTATCTCTCCTATAATAATGACCTATATATCCCACAAATCTCGACGACTACACGTCAGAGCCAGCCAGCTCATAACTGACCCGGTGCCACTGGGGCAATCAGCAATTGACCCCGCCACCCACTCGGACCATTGCCCACCAGTGTCAGACATTGCTCGGCACGTCCACACGGCGCTTGAAGGATTGTTTAATGATGTCAATCGAGTTAATTGGTCGTGTGAATTTTGGATTAGGTGATAGGTGTGTTTTTAGTATATTAATGATCCCACCCATATACGTATAACAATACACTACACAATACACATTCATTATGCGTACAGCTAAGGAGTGTAATTCCATGACGGAATCTGTGTTTCCTGATAGCTACAACCTAGGGGTCTTTAAGTCAAGAGTGAATAGGTTACTTCTAGACAAGCGTACTCTATCATCGACCGCATCATCGCTTACCATCAGGTGAGATTATGGTCAAACGCGAGCACAATCTCACCTGATGGTAAGCGATGATGTGGGTAGCAATGACAGACGTCTCTAGAATAAAAAAAAAACTGTAGTTCAAATCTGTAACCTGCGGTATTATATTGGGCTTTTTGAACACTTCGTGCGAATTTTTATTATTGCGCTTCTTGAAAAAATAAAGTTCAAACCATCGATATGTATGTACTACGCCCTAGATTAGGCATAATGTACAGTCACTTTACTCCACTTGCTGATCTACACACCTTTTAAATTCACGACATTAGTGTTATTTTGACCTTCACGCAGCGCGACAGCGCTGTAAGTTTTTAAAGTTTTGTTAGACGACATAATGCCAATGAAGCGCTGCAGCGGATTTTTGTTTTAACTTTTCAGTATTTTGACAAATGAATTTGTATGAACATGAATTTATAGCTGGAATGTAAGTCGATGGTTTAATCAAAAAGGACTAGATGTAACATTTTTGGATCCCCATAGACTATGTCCTGTGCCAGGGTCTGCCTACCACTAGGATGGCTCTAGTTACGGTACTCATCATCATCATCATCCTACCCTTATCCCATTTTACATGGGGTCGGTGCAACATGTTTTTTTCTTCCACTCTGTCCTGTCATCCGTCACACTATCACTAACTCCCTTTTCTTTTATATCACTCTTCGCACAATCCATCCATCTCTTCTTCGGCCTCCCTCTTCTTCGCCATCCATCCACGTGTAAACTCAGAACTCTTTTTGTGACATGCGTTTCATCTCTCCTCTTCACATGTCCATACCAAGACAAACGATTTCCTTTCAACTTATCAGTCAGCTCTAGTTACGGTACTGAGGGATAGTAAAAACGTATTTACACTAAGTTATAGTTTTGAATCTCAATATTTCAAAGCTCCTAAACTTTTAAACTTAGCAATATTTACAAAGCAAACATATTGCAGTGTAATTTAAATTTTTATTTAAATAATAAAATATTTTTTTCTGTTTTGGGTGGAGCGAGAGAAAGAGTCAGACTTTTACTGACTAAATCTCACCTGTGTTCCTTAAGTTGATTTTTTTTCCAGTGGCTCTTATGACTTAAATTTAGCTTCAAGTTACAGTTAGGCGTAATTTGCTTACAGTTAAATTAATTAATTGCTTTTATTTTTGTTTTAGTACCTATTCCATTAGTAACAAAACAATTAATTAATAAAATGTATTCTATTTGTAATAAGGCCTCTAGCCAAGTTACAATCGTTTCGTTAACGTCGAACGCTAGGTATTGGCCACGCCTCCAATTCCTCTGTTCTGACATGTTGACTAAGCGTTGATATGACGTCAGAACAAAGAAAATAGGGGCGTGGCCAACTTGAAGTGTTCGACGTTAGCAAAATGATCGTAACTTGGCTAGCAGCAGGGGCATTAAACTTTCATCTAGGTAAAATATTTACATAAATAGAGGAGAATCTGATTGGTAGATATTTTAATGCATAAACTTCTAGGACTAGAAGCGTGGAATTTTTTACAAAGATTCAAAGCATTTATTTCAAATAAACCTTTACAGGCACTTTTAAAAAGTCAAGTAGTCGGTTTGTCAGAGAAAAATACGACGACGACGGTAATTGTACACAGAACAGTACAGCTTCTTTTAAAATCTAGGCGAACACTAAGTGGACTTTCCAAAATTCACTCGTATTTTTACCCGACTGCCAAAGAAGGAGGGTAATGTTTTTCGAGTGTATGTAAGTATGTATGTATGTCTTTTCCTTTGTGACCTCCTGTAGCCTAAACGGCTTGATGGATTTTGATGTATGAGGTATCGTTAGATTTGTCTTGATTACGGGAGTGTCATAGGATACATTTTATCCTAAAAGTCCCACGGGATAAAGACATAATAATATTTTTTCTAAATTTCCCTTTAAAAACAGCTAAAAAGTTATAAATAAAAAAAATATTATTAAAAAAACAAAATACCCGACTGCACACTAAAAAAAGAGTAAAACAAGCCCCACAATACAAATTTACTGAATATAATTTATAAATGTTGATGGAAAGCATCGCAGGCGGGGACCACCTTGACCGCCACCAACGAAAATTCTGCTAAATGGTGCACAACAGAAATGACTATAAATAAGCCTCTGTTGGTCCCCGCCTGCGATGCTTTCCATCAACATTTATAAATTATATTCAGTAAATTTGTATTGTGGGGCTTGTTTTACTCTTTTTTTAGTGTGCAGTCGGGTATTTTGTTTTTTTAATAATATTTTTTTTTGTTTTTTTGTAAATAGTACCAGTTTCCTTTTGGAAATATAATTATATACAGGCTAAAGGAATGAAATGGGGATACAAACTTTGTGTTGAAAAACCTTTTTTTAGGCGGACGAAGTCACTGGTAGAAGCTAGTCTTACACGGTACAAATATCTACGAGTAGGTACTTCCCTATCAGCACAACTCGGAACACATTTAATAACCAGCTTTCCCAAACGTTCGAATACCACTCTCAATATTAAACTCTACCCTCTGAGGAACAGACGGCCATTTTCTTTTCACGCAAAACTGACTTTAATTCCCGAAAAATATTACACTAGTGAGTCCCTCTCTATGCATACTGAGAGCCTTATTACCAACACTACATTGCGGGCTACAAGAACCTTAAAACAGAAATAATAAGGAAGGTTCTTGAATGGGAAGTAACAAAGTTATTTTGGTAAAAAATTAAAAAGGATAATTAGTAAGGATAAGATATTGGGAAGTTTTTAGCATATTTTCTTGTTGTAAGTAGGTTTGTAATTATTACATTTGGAGTATTAACAGCGAGTGATTTACATTTTAATTAAATGTAAGTCAGGCTTTTTTAGGAGATGACTGGAATGAGATAATTAAGTTGAGCTGCTAACTGAGTAGGAATGGACTTCTTAAAATGAGGGTACTTTTTGATGTTTAGAATTTTTGACTTTACAAACTTGAGATTTTGAGGTCGGTTAAATATAAAAGACTGGATATAAAGTAGGTCTGCTAATAGATTGAGTTCTAAAATAAATATCTAATAAACAAAATATAAGTTAAGGAGTAATTTTTGGTCATGGTAAATATCCATGGAACACCCACTCCTATCAAGATACCTCCTGGGGTCAAGGGTTGATGCAAAAGCGTAACACTAGGGCTCTAAAAGAAGTTGAAGTTGTTTAGTCAGTAAGAGTCTGACACTGTTTTCCGCTCCGCCCAAGGGTCCCAAACCTATCATGATCAGAGACTCTACACTCGAAGTTGCGGACGATTATGTTCACCTGTGAGAGACGGTACCTGTCTAAACGGGCAAATTAGGTAGCTCTAACTTCTAGAAAGAGGGAAATCTTTCGAATTTAAGTCGTCTAGACATCATCATCATCTTCCTGCCCTTTTCCCGTTTTATTTGGGGTCGGCGTAATATGATTTTTTCTTCCTCTCTGTCCTGTTACCCGTCACGCTATCACTAACTCCTCTTTCTTTCATATCACTTCTCACACTTTCCATCCATCTACATTTATACTTAAGGCTTTTTTAGTAACATGCGTCTCATCCCTGCTCTTTACATGGCCATACCAAAACAAACGGTTTCCTCTCAACTTTTCAGTCACTGGCGCCACTTTCAAACTTCCTCTATTATACTCATTTCTCACTACTATAAAAAAGGCATTATCGAGTAGGAATTATAAAAGGATTTACAGAGCAGCACTCTTCTTACGAATGAATAACGTTTGAAATGAAACATTGTTCTTCTTACTTTGAGGTTGGAAAAACAGATATTTTTCCTTTATCCTTAAAAGAATCGACATAAAACATTTCTGATTCGAATCACTACTGGGGGTTTTCTTACCACAAAAAACCCAATCCCTCATTTTGTTGACCTAGAACTTGCAGGTAACACAGAAACCTAAATTACTCTTGTATCTGACCTAGAAAATACCTAACCTAGAAGTTTGTTATGACGGGAAAACTTTGTAAAGAAAATCAACTAAGGTCACGTTATATAAGTAGATTGACTGTAGAACGAATATATGCATCTTTAAGATGAGAGAAAGGGATAGGAAGAGCAGCTCATCATTTATCATCATCATCATCAGCCCTTTTTAATGTTGACAGCTGGAACACAGGCCTTCTCTCTAGAAAAAGGAACGAGCCGTGATCCTTCACGCAAGCCCAGTGCAGATAGGTAGAGTCTTTGAATGCATGCCGGTTTCCTCACGATGTTTTCCTACACCGTTTTGAGAGCAGTGGTGATGAAATAAATTACACAAAGTAATGCGCCAGGCTGGGTTTGAACCTGCGACCTACATCTCGTAAATCAGGGCCGGGATTACTCGGCCACCGGTGCTCTCAAGAGCAACTACATTGTATGAATCCGGCAGCTGGCCCCGGCAAACATTGTTCAAATTCTCAGCTGCTTTCTACCGAGATTGCACTAGTATCAATGATTTCACATTGTTGTCTAGTTGTGCAGATACTTGAGAAATAAAACTATACCACAATATCTACTACTAAGAAAAAATTCTTAACGTCACTCGAAGAAATCCCGCCAAAAACTCAAGGATTAGGCATTGATTGACAAATCTACAGATATACATAATTGTCATCAAATCCATCTTTTGACAATCCTATGGGCTGTTTGTTACTCATTCACGCTAAAACTACTGAACGGATTTCGATGAAACTTTGAATTCAAATAGACCATGTCCTAAAATAGCATAGGAACTTTTTTGTCCTCGAATTATATTTCCCTCGGGATATTTTTCTATTGCCACACGTATGACTGTAGATAGTAAGCCTTTTAAAAAGTATCAAAACTTACGAAAGCTTAGGAGCTATAGTATTATTGACTTATTGTAAACACTATTTTACTCATGCGACCAATATTATAAGACACCAAATTAATACTAACAACAAACGTATTATAATACCTGGGTCAATCAATCTTGTGACATAACTTACATTTAAAGTACTAGGCTCACAGAAACCGTAGGAGTTAGCAAAGACAGCTGAGTCACGTTATAATTACATACACGAGTGGCCAGACACTAAACATTATTTCATCCTTCTATTAACTATGTATATTTTTGATTGAAGATTTAATTCTAGATCGGCCCTTTCTTCTTTGGAAGGTACCATGATGATTAATTAAAAGTCGTGTAGGTTTAGAGTAAGCTTAGGAGCTACTTCACATTTACACACATGAACTACTATGGTTGACCAGTCATACTTATAACCTGTACCTATAAATAATGCGAAAACTTCAACAACTAATATTTTTTTTAGAGAGAGAAAGAGAGAGAGATAGAGAAATATATTTTACATTTAACTCTCATTAAAATTACTAGGATCAGAAAGATTTTAGAAGCTATCAATCAGACTCAACTAGAAATCTACAACCACAGAAATAATACGAGCAAAAAACCAACTATGCTTGTAGGTATTAAATACCCAAAGTCCTTAAAGAGACAGCTATGATATAACTTAAATCAAAGTACAAGGCTCGCAGAAAAGTTAGAAGTTATCAAATAAGTACTGACTTCACGCTGTACGGGAACGGTTCAACAACAGACAACCCCTGAATATGTATATAATATAAAAAAGGTTTTTTTTATATTATGTACATATTCAGGGGTCACTTGTGTCCAGAAAACTCGCAACCGTAGCATATTTAATGCCAGTAATAAATTCTTAGGACAAAGATAGAATCGCCCCAGATTAGTGAAAGCGTCCAACATTCGGTGAGGAATATCTTTGAAAAGATGCGATCGGAACTCATGCATCACTCAAGCGATGCAATTCATGATTTATATCAATAAGGTAATATACAGTCGGTTGAGGATCTCAGCAGCCGCAGTGGCAGCACCAAGTCAGCTTACCGTAATTGGAACATAAAATGACGCAAGGGTTTTTTTATGGTGGAAAAAATTAACAATGACAAATCCCGCCCTTGGACGGAGCGGGAAAAAGTGTAAGAAATGACGCAAGGATGTCAACCAACACAAATTGAATCGTTACTACGCATATGATTCAACAACACTCTTCTGACATAACCAATATCAAAAGTACTAGGCTCACATAAACGTTAGAAGTTATTAAACAAGCCCTGACACACACTGTACCTACGCAAATTGATAAACAATAAACATTAAACTAATAAAATTTTGTTAGCCTTCTCATAAAGAGGTGACTATGACTTACTCAAATGTAAGTACTAGGCACATAGAAATTCTAAGAGTTATCAGACAAATTCAGTTTCAAAATGTAATGTGCTACAAGTACAGCTCGAGGCTCCAGTTCTAATGACACTGTCACGGAATTGCTAGTATTTACTAGCAATTCCGTGACAGTGTATTGACAGTGACAATTTTGTTGATATCTATTTAGATATCAACAAAATTGTCACTGTCAATATAAACAAGAGAAGGCGATTTTGTCGTAAATAAAACAAAAAGTACTAGGCTCACAGAAGTATTAGCAGTTGTCGAACATGACTCACGTTGCCCTACATACGCTAATGGTCATGGACTGAACAATAGCGCATGATATAATTATGAGCGACAATGGCGCGTGGCTACAAACGCGATTCATCAACAACAGCATTAATAATCACATTGCGAGCCTTAGCAAGAGGCAGCTATGACATAAGTAAGATTAACACTACCAGGTTCCCAGAAACCTGAGAAGGTCTTTTTTATGGTGGGAAAAATGACGAATCCCGCCCTAGGGCGGAGAAAAAGTGTCAGACTCTTAATGACTAAATGACCCACCCCTTTCCTTCTTAGCCTTCATACCTGGGTCAGACCTTCCTTTTAGAAGCCGAACCAGGGCCCCAGTAGGCTTCGGGCCTTCAATTGGACCTCTTCATTTGGTGACAACTCCTTGAGGCGCACGGGAACAGAGCGCGCCGTCGAGGACTGGCTTGGTCCGAGCTATTACTAGCCTTATTGCTCGAGCCTTAGCAAGAGGCAGCTATGACGTAAGTAAGTTTAACAATACTAGGCTTCCAGAACCTGAGAAGATCTCACACTACCGACAAACATAAAAATCTGGCCATTTTATTAGGAGCTCTGTGATGTAACTAAAATGAAAAGTACTAGGCACACAGATCCCTCAGAAGGTCTTACTTTAACAACAAACACAACATTCTAGTCATTTCATAAGGAGCTCAATGATGTAATTTAAATGAAAAGTACTAGGCACACAGAGCCCTCAGAAGTTCTCAACATTTACCACAAATACAATATTCCAGTAATTTCATAAGGAGCTCTAATAATGTCATTAAAATGAAAAGTACTAGGCGCACAGAAGCTATAGAAGTTATCAAACAAGCCCCGAGTCAAGCTAGCTACATACGCGAATGGTCATCGGCTGCACAATAGCGGCGTGATATATGAGCGACAGTGGCGCGTGGCTTGGCAACCAGCCAGCCCACTGCATTACGTATGGGCTCATAAATCTATGGCTTTGACACCATATATTGAAGGTTAGTTAGCTATGAAAGTGTTAGGGACAGTTTTATAATAATACCTAGCTTTGTTTGGTCTATAACTTCAAATATGCTTTTCGTTTTTCGCTACGCTTACTGGAAAACCTATGCCTATTTTCCGCAATAGTGCAGAAAAGTGCGCGTGCTCGACTTGCCACAATTTTATTACATTTACGAGTATCGTAACTGGCTGGGCGCACATCGACCATCAAGAGTCGTAAGTGTATTGAAAAACGTCGTTTGATACACGTGTAAATTTGTCGCTGCAGTCCTCGGATCCATAACACCATTGCCTACTGCTTGTGTGAATTCCACCCCGGTCGAAATGACATTCTTTCTGCAATTGTATCAAAATATACTATTCTAGATCTGCGAGCATGTTAAGTTGCTGGTCTTGGCTGGATTTTATATACATTTTGCAGCTGTAGCAGTCAGTACTTCGACTTAGAGGAAGAGATAAGGGAGGAAGGGATGATCATTTCGTTCCTCGAAGAGCGCCTTACAGCTGTTGGACCCGACTATCATTATTAAAATTATTAACAGAATTTCGTTAATGATGGCCAATTCAAATAAAGATTAGTTACAAATTGAGAAGACATAGTAATTAATGACTTATACATGTGCAATCTCCGTTTCGTTACTCTCATAGTATGGTAGAACGGCAATCCGATATAACTAGGGAGCGATCAGGCGTAAACATTAGGCTGTTACACCATTAATCATAAACTACGGGCAGTTATAGAGTAATTTATAACAGAACAACTCAACAGTACTTTTTACCTGACCTACGAAAAGGACCTAAGACCTCCAAACCTCAAGCATTCTTGGTAGAATTTTGACAGAAGTCAAGAGTAATCGCCAGAATTCGACAAGAGGAATCTACATAATTGGGTTGTGATGGCCAGACCCATAGTGGCTGCATGTAAAATACTAGTATTAGCTTCATCCAGTTAGACTGGTATCCAACCCAATTACCAGATTGCCTGAAGAATCTATATCATAATCATCTTCCTGCCCTTGTCCCATATTTTCTTTAATACTCTCCTGTCACCCGTCACGCTAACTCTTTTTTCTTTCATATCACTTCTCAGTCAATCCATCCATCTTTTCTTTGGCCTTCCTTTCCCTCTATCGATCCATCCACATGTATATTCATAACTATTTTAGTAACATGCGTTTCATCCCTCTTTTTTATATGGCTATACCAAGACATATGATTTCCTTTCAACTTGTCAGTCACTGGCGCCACTTTCAAACTTCCTCTGATATACTTACTAGCGACCCGCCCCAGCTTCGCACGGGTACTAATATTGAATATATTATGCATGTATGATCCACATAAACCTTCCTCTTGAATCACTCTATCTATTAAAACCGCATCAAAATCTGTTGCGTACTTTCAAAAATCTAAGCATAGTAGGGAAAGCAAACTTTGTTTTATACTACGTAATGATGATTTCTCACTTTATCCATTCTCGTCACACCACACGTCCATCTCAACTTTATTTGCTACATGCAATCTTTTGTCATTTTCTGTAAAATCTTTATACTAATTACAAATCCGAGCAAATGTATCTAATCACGAATAAATACCGCAGATAAGATATGAATATATCATATAAATCTTTAGTACATTAGTTACTTACTGGTGAACTATTAGATTTGGGCAAGCGATTATAAAAGGGACACCCGTTGGGAAATTCTTTAGTTTGCGGGGGTTTGATAATCTTATATGATTTGCATTATGATCAAAGAGATAGGAAAAGCCTTGAACCATAACTAGTATTTCTGTTTTGTTTGTTGCCATATTTGAAGCAATACAACCAAAAAGTTCAGAATCTTTACTTGCGTATTTTTTTATTGATATAAACTAGCGCTTGACTGCAATCCCACCTGATGGTAAGCAGTAATGCGATCGATGGTATATAGTGAGGCGCACTAGTTTAAAGAGCCTATTCACTCTAGCCTTGAATACACCTAAATTAGAATCGGACGGGAAGACCGCAGTAGACCAATTATTCTTGTTCTTCGATGTACGGGGTCAAAAGACGAGACGAAACGCTTAGTCCGGCCCGTAAATATGTCAATAACGTAAGGATGGACATTCGCTCTACGTCGGGTTAACCATTTACTAAAGTTATATCATTTAACCCCATTCTTACTTATTAAAATAACCAAAACAATCTCTAAACTGAAAACAAAAATCCAGAAAGTTATCATCGTGATGACATGCAGCTATAATGTCATGTTATAGAATAGAATAATAATTTATTTTTTTATGGTAGGTAAAACTCATCCAGTGACGAATCCCGCCCTTGGGCGGAACGTGAAGCAGTGTCAGACTCTTACTGGCTAAACAACCTACCCCATTCCTACGTTGCCATATATACCAGGGCCAGAGCCTTCCTTTCAGACGAGAACCCTTGGCCCCAGTTGGCTTCGACCCTTCTGTCCTACAAGAATAATACTTTATTGTACACCAAAAAAGTAACAATTTCACAGAAACTTATATAAATGGGCACAAAGGCGGTCTTATCGCTGACAGAGCGATAGCTCTGTCAGCGATAAGACCGCCTTTGTACCAGACAACCTTAGGATGGAGTATAAGAGCTTGAACTAAAAAGGGGTGTCCTTTGTATCAGACAACCTTAGGATGGAGTATAAGAGCTTGAACTAAAAAGGGGTGTTATTCTTTATTTATGATGGTGTCCAATACTTCTAGATAAATCCTTCATCTCTAGGTGAAGTGATTTTCCTGCATTTGTTATTCAGGCCATACATAAATTAAGTCGTAGAAAGAAAATTTGTTAATTAAAAAGGTTGGCTGATTGCCCGAAAGCATAATTGGACGTAAAGGCGTTGACGGAAGATATGTCATCGCCACATTATTTTTAAACTTATGGCAATTTAGACTATCTATAAAAATAAGCGCAAATTATAAAATCACTGTGTCTTTGGACTTTTTGGGCAATCCAAAATAATTGTTACAAGTTGTCTTTTCATTCCTCCGGCGCAACGTCCTTGTGGAGGTAATGAAACAGAGAAACCCACACATCTCCATTGAAAAGGGAGGATCCTCTGACCAGACAGGTCTTACGTCTGGTGGGCTACTGACCGATAGATAATTTCGGGCTGTCCTATATAATAATAATAATAATAATTTATTTATTTATTTATTTTCCCTTCACAAATTTCACATATTTTCCTTATACTAGGTTAAACAATTTAGCACTAAATTTGCGAGGGACTGGTGCCTGATGTAGGTATGTGCAACAACCTGTATTACAGGTCACCAGGACCCTCCCGCGGTTAGTATGCAAGAAAGTTTAGCAGCTCACAGCAAGCAAAAGTGTAACGAAGGCTTAATAAAATTTAAAAAAGACAAAAATGTACTAGTACTAAAACATGACATTTTTTTTTTAGGCATAGTATAAACAAGAAATACATGTACAATTAGAACAAATACAAATTCCAGAATTATAAGTGTAAAGTTTAACTATTGCGAGATTTATTGTAAGTGTAAGTGATTGAGTGCATGTGTGTGAGTGTTAGAGTGTAAGTTTAAAATGTATGCGAGTTTTTTTTTTTTTTTTTTTTAAACGGATGAATAGAAAACGAATCTTGATTTCTTGGCAATGCACAAGTGCCTATAAATGTTTATTTCATTGCATGTATTGATTTAGGAGTGAAACAGGGGAGAAAAAGAAATATTTCATGTATACACATATATATATATATATATAAATTGTTTAACTACTATCTGAGTGGGATCAGGAGATTTTCCGTTTGACAATAGTCAAGGGTTTTAAGGAATTTAGAGACAGTAGCTTTACACTTAAATTTCAATTGAGAGTAAATGAGAAGCTTATCATTTAACTTGTTATAGAGATACGGACCAAGAAAGCAGAAGAAGTTATGTGACAGGGCTGAACGTAAAGGTTTAGTTGCACAAACATTACCTGTACGACGCTTGTCTTTTTGTAAATCCTTGTTGAATTTAATCATTGCATGTTTTTTCAACACAGTTTGAAGGATGAAAGTTTGTCTGACTGTAAGAACATCCCAATCTTTGTAGAGGTCAACAGTTGGGTGACGGAAAGGGAGACCAGCTCCCACCTTAAGAATTGCACGTTGGGCTCGTTCAACCTCGATGATGTGGGATTTTGCAGCACCACCCCAAGATATTATGCAATAGTCAATCAGTGATTGACCTAAAGCAAAATACACCATTTTGTACAAATACAAATACACCACAATGGCGCGTGGCTACAAACGCGATTCATCAACAACAACTGTACATTTCCCTTCAAAAAGTATTAGGAGCCTGCAGGGCAGCTATGTAAATTAAACTCCAAGCTCAGAACGAATGAATTTATTTGTGTCCTCCACGAGAGGTCATGTATTAGCGGAAAATCTTAACTGCGCGATGCAGCGAAATGTACAACACCATCTATCGCGAAGGTGTGTACTAACAGTCAAAAAAACAAAATACACGTTCGACTTTTGAATCTTAACATTCCGCCCACCATGGACGGTGTCCATAAAATAACACAATACAAAACTATATATATATACAATTGATCCGCGCACCAAGACAATAATACAGCTACTACCAAAAACAATAAAAATATAAACTTAAATCACACTTCACTTGTATGTGGCAAGTAGCCTTTGAATATAATGCAAACAATTTTCAAAACTTAAATCTAGATGGTAACAGGTAAAATAATGAGCTTGGACACTGGTCTCTTTATGATATAATCCTTACATTTTAAAGAAACAAAGCGCGTAAGATTGTCCATACCAATATGCTTATCAGTTATTATTCCATATAACCATCTTGCCGGTGGCAGATCATCCGCTTTGACCAACACAATATCTCCTACTTTAGGTTCCGGAGTTATGTGTGACCGTTTATAACGGTGTTGTAATTGTGTGAGATATTTATGCGACCATCGACGATAAAAATCTTGCATAAGCAGTTGAGTAAAATGCCATCTTTTGAGAGTACTCATGTTGACATGTTCATAATTAGTATCCGGTACCAGCACTAAAGGCTCACCCACAAGAAAATGTCCCGGGATAAGTGGATATGAATCTTCTGGACTGGAACTAATTTGTGCTATCGGCCGTGAGTTAAGACATGCCTCTATTTGGCACAGAAGAGTCGTCATCTCCTCGAATGTGAGTGTGCTGTTGCCAATCACGCGTTTTAGGTGATGTTTTGTGGACTTCACTCCAGCTTCCCAAAGTCCAACTAAGTTTGGAGAACGAGGAGGAATGAAGTGCCAGGTGGTGCCGTTTGTTGCGAGCCAGTCAGCTATGTCACTTGCTACTACCGAACCTTCTCGTGTTATCACTCCACAAGTCTGCACAATGCCCTCTATGAGTAACAAAACGCTTAAATGCAGCAAGAAATGCATCTGAGGTCAGATCACTCGCTACTTCAAGATGTATCACTCGAGTAGCCATGCATGCATGAATAGACAAATGTAACCCTTGGTGGAGCGATAACCACGTCTTTTGTGGTTCTGACGGCGATAGGGCCTTAACCCACACCACCTTGATGAAAAGGTCAGCAAGCAGTGACACGAGCTGATGGTAACTGACCCATCAATTGTTGGTTTGTTTGAGCCGCATAACGAACGCAAACGACACAATTACGAACATGCTCTCTGACGAGACTCTTTGCGTTCAAATCCAATACTGAATTCTTATGTGAGTCAGCATTAACTGAGGGCTCCCATGCATAGTACATGTATGGGCATCTGCAAAAATTAACTTTGCTAGATGTGAATTATATGGTAGTAAGATAGGATGTTTCATGCCTTCTACTACGTTAGCTTGCTGTAATTGACCACCAACTCTAAGGATGTTTTTGTCATCCAGAAATGGGTTAAGCGAGTTTACTGCGTTTGTTTACCGTTTTTAATATCTGTAAACTCTCTTATTTCTTTCTGGAATCCTTCCCTTTGACATAACCGTATACAAATAAGTAACGACTCATTCAATTCCTTAGAAGTTAACCAACGTGTAGTAAAAGATCTAGTGTCAGATTCTTTTGTTTGTAGAAACCTACAAAATGAGATCACCCTAACTAACCTACCTAAACTTGAAATTATCTTGTCATTATCTCAATGCCTTCAGTTGCTATGTGACATAAGACCTTATTGGTTTTTTTCTAATCAGTTTTCTTAATCTTTCCCTTTCTATAATGGACTGTATTTGCTTGTAGCCATGTAGGGTCATTAAGTTTTAAACGAGGTGTTGAAACCTGTTTTACAGGTGCAATCCTTGATTTGGAAGCTACCAGGTTATAGACAGAACTAGGATTATCTAGTTGTAATTCTGGAACCATATCTATATGACCCAAAGTTAAACATTCTTCAATTAGATCAGAATATTTAGTGCGAAATTTAAAATTCTTTAGCAACCTTTTCTCGTGTAAATAAAATCGTTTTCGAGCAATTTCGAAAGAGTTGCCAAACTTACAAAGTGGATCTGACTTGAATGGCAATCTCACTACATAGCGACCTGAAGAGTCCTTTGGAACTGCTTCTGTAAAGGAGTCCTCACATGCTTGCTCTTCCTCTGATAACTTCTTTAACAGGTTATCTGTCACTATTGCAGTGTGCGTGTTCAAGATTTTATTACTTGGAGAACCTTGGTTACTTTGTGAGTTTATACAGCCAGACAGGATCCATCCAAGTTTGGTATTCTGAGCCATGGGAAACCCAGGTAGACCCTTGATAACACCATCCATTAATATCTGGCCATATACTTCTGCTCCTAGCAAAATATCAATTTTGTTTGGAGTATTAAATGAAGGATCAGCTAATTTCAAATCCGACATTTGAGATGACAACGATGTCAAAACAATCTTCCTTTCAGGAAGAAGTGATGTTATGTTCTTAAGAACATGAGCCTTTACAACAACCTTGAAGTTGGGATCATGGCATGATTGAAGCCTTATGGTTACGAACCATTTAGAGTGCAATGTTGCACTCTGGTCACTGCCAAGTCCTGAAATAAGACTCTTGTTTTTTATCTTCTTTAAACCAAGCATTTGTACCGAAGATTCGGTAATAAACGATGCTTGAGATCCTTGGTCTAAGAGAGATCTTAAAACGAAAGTACCTGTTCTCACTTCTACCATTACTAAGGCAGTGGCCAATAACACTTGGCTGTTCACGTTGGAGAAACAAGATACTACTTTATGTGGTGATTCGCTCTGTGAAGTGGATGGTATAGCTTGATCTGTATCATCATCCTCCTTATCACGTGTGACGTGATTACCTTTAGGGAATGATTTCGGATGCAGAAGAGAATGGTGTCTCTTCCTACAAATACGACAACTGGTTGAAAGACGACATGAAAATACCGAATGATTTGGACCGAGACAGTTAAAACACAACTTATTGGTTTGGACAAACTCACGACGTGAATCAACATTTTCCTTAGAAAACTTCTTGCAATTTATTAGTCTATGACTTTCATCACAAAACTCGCAAGTTACGTTTGAAGTAATATGCATAACCTTAGTCGTGCGAGTACTATTGTTGGACCTGTAACTGACTTTAGAATCTAAAAATTCAAGAGACCTGAATCGCTGCTCTAGAAAATCTTGTAAATCACTAATTTTAGGCAATTCGTCATTGAATTTACAGATTTGAGCTTCCCACAATTTCCTAGACTCAGTATCAAGCTTTAAACTAATAATATAAATTACAATAATATCCCAAGAAGAAATATCAATATTTAAATTTTTAAGGGCGTTTAAACATTCATTTGTTGTATCAAGCAATTCTTTAATAGCACTGGATGACTCAGAAGTTATGTTCTTTTGATTCATGAAACGTTTTAAAATACAATTAGCAAGGTGTAATTTGTTATTATAACGGTGTTCCAACTGATCCCAACAGACTTTGTAATTACTGGCCGTTACAGGAATATGGCGTAAAAGCTGTTCGGCCTCACCAGTTAAGTAGCCTTTGAGATAGTGTAGTCGTTGAACATCGTCCAATGCTTTGTTGTTATGTATTAACGACATGAATAAATCGCGAAAACTTGTCCATTCGGTGTATTTACCACTAAAACTAGGAATAGAAATTTTGGGTAACCTAACACTAAAGGATTGACCGACAACAGTACTAGAATCTAACTTAAACTTAATTAAGCAATCCTTTAACTCTGTTTTATAATCCGTGTATAGATCTTCGGTCACGCCGTATGCATCAGTTGTACAATAGCTGGACTTAACCAAATCCTTGGGGTTAAATTCCGAAACGATGACTCGATGTGTATCGCGATATGAAGTCCAATAATTTTCCAAAGTTTCAAGCCGACTTTCTAAATAGGACTGTGTTAGCCTTTCCTTTGGAGATTTTTTGAAATTAACTCTGGCTTTGGTTATCTTAGTGGTTGTATCTTCTTGAATTGCAAAGTACGTCTCCATCTTGTACAAGTGTTGTTGAAATGAATGTAGTATTTAATTCAATTAGTTTAAGTTTTCAGTTAACTTGAATGCCCGATTCTCGAAAAAATTACAAGTCCGTAAAAGTTTTCATGAAAATTTTCTAAGTGTTTGGCACTTCTCTAATTTGCTCGAGTTTTCTCTAAGTCAATAATGCAAAGTACTCACAGTTTTTCCAACTTTATACTTCCCTGTAACAGGGTCCAAAATCCAGTCCGATACTATTCTTGTATGGAATATGCCGCTGTGTGGATCAACTTCGATCAACTATTTGTCATCCGGCTCGAAGGACCATGTACATTTCCCTTCAAAAAGTATTAGGAGCCTGCAGGGCAGCTATGTAAATTAAACTCCAAGCTCAGAACGAATGAATTTATTTGTGTCCTCCACGAGAGGTCATGTATTAGCGGAAAATCTTAACTGCGCGATGCAGCGAAATGTACAACACCATCTATCGCGAAGGTGTGTACTAACAGTCAAAAAAACAAAATACACGTTCGACTTTTGAATCTTAACAACAACATTAATAATCACATTGCTCGAGCCTTAGCAAGAGGCAGCTATGACATAAGTAAGTTTAACACTACGAGGTTCCCAGAAACCTGAGACGGTCTTTTTTATGGTGGGAAAAATGACGAATCTCGCCCTAGGGCGCAGAAAAAGTGTCAGACTCTTACTGACTAAATGACCTACCCCTTTCCTTCTTAGCCTTCATACCAGGGTCAGACCTTCCTTTCAGAAGCCGGACCGGGGCCCCAGTAGGCTTCGGCCCTGCAATTGGACCTCTTCATTTGGTGACAACTCCTTGAGGCGTACGGGAACAGAGCGCACCGTTGACGAGCAGCCTTATTGCTAGAGCCTTAGCAAGAGGCAGCTATGACGTAAGTAAGTTTAACAATACTAGGCTCCCAGAAACCTGAGAAGATCTCACACTACCGACAAACATAAAAATCTGGCCATTTTATTAGGAGCTCTGTGATGTAACTAAAATGAAAAGTACTAGGCACACAGATCCCTCAGAAGGTCTTACTTTAACAACAAACACAACATTCTAGTCATTTCATAAGGAGCTCAATGATGTAATTTAAATGAAAAGTACTAGGCACACAGAGCCCTCAGAAGATCTCAACATTTACCACAAATACAATATTCCAGTAATTTCATAAGGAGCTCTAATAATGTCATTAAAATGAAAAGTACTAGGCGCACAGAAGCTATAGAAGTTATCAAACAAGCCCTGAGTCAAGCTAGCTACATACGCGAATGGTCATCGGCTGCACAATAGCGGCGTGATATATGAGCGACAGTGGCGCGTGGCTTGGCAACCCGCCAGCCCACTGCATTACGTATGGGCTCATACGTATGGGCTCATAAATCTATGGCTTTGACACCATATATTGAAGGTTAGTTAGCTATGAAAGTGTTAGGGACAGTTTTATAATAATACCTAGCTTTGTTTGGTCTATAACTTCAAATATACTTTTCATTACTCATACTCTGAAAGTAGGTGTAAAGATGCCTGCGGACAGGGTTGGAAGAAGTACTTTTACTCCCTAGGGAGTTTTACTTTACAACTGACAGTTGTTTTTTTAATATTTAGACAGCAAACATTAAAAAAAAAACTAGTTCTATTTTGACATTTCTATTGAACCGTGACCCGAATTTATATACTGCCAGTACAATTGAAATAACATAAAAATAGAAATAATTTAAGAATACTTTTTTTTAATGACTTTATTTTAATTTACTTTCAACTATTTCATTAAAACTAATATATATTTGAGAAAAATGTTGACCTGACCCATTTTTACAATGACAAAATGAAAAATATTGACTGAAAAGCCAGGGAGCCGATCACTAAAAAAAAAAAATTGGCGGGTAAATGGTCTCTCTATAATCTGTGGCCGATTTGATCTTCCTTGTTTTTTTTTTCGAGGTCTAAAGTTTTGTTTACATTTTGCTAAATCTCTGTTACAAGAAATTTTTATTAACACGATAAGTTCATCAGCTTCAGTTATAAATTTAACGCAAGATTCTGAAGAGGAGAAAACCGCTTACCGCCTAAATCAAAAGAAATATATCTACCTAAAAACATACGAAGACCTTTGACGACGACTCAGGTTTTTATTATTTTTATTTTCCTCGTATTCGTAATGAAAAGCACAGTGTTTACCTCGGGTTCAAGAGTTATTTAGTCCCTCGAACTATTAGCGACCTCGCTGTCGCTCGGTCGCCAAGAAATTTCTCGGGACTAAATAACTTTCTTTCATCCCTCGTATAACAATGTACTATTTCGTTTTTCGCTACGCTTACTGGAAAACCTATGGCTATTTTCCGCAATAGTGCAGAAAAGTGCGTATGCACGACATGCCACAATTTTATTACATTTATCGTAACAGGCTGGGCGCACTTCGACCACCACGAGTCGTAAGTGTATTGAAAAACGTCGTTTGATACACGTGTAAATTTGTCGCTGCAGTCCTCGGCCCCGTAACACCATTGCCTACTGCTTGTGTGAATTCCACCCCGGTCGTAATGACATTCTTTCTGCAATTGTATCAAAATATACTATTCTAGATCTGCGAGCATGTTAAGTTGCTGGTCTTGGCTGGATTTTATATACATTTTGCAGCTGTAGCAGTCAGTACCTCGACTTAGAGTGTTATAAGGAAGGAAGGGATGATCATTTCGTTCCTCGAAGAACGCCTTACAGCTGCTGGACCCGACTATCATTATTAAAATTACTAACAGAATGTCGTTCATGATGGCCAATTTAAATAAAGATTAGTTAGAAATTGAGAAGACATAGTAATTAATGACTTATACATGTGCAATCTCCGTTCCGTTACTCTCATAGTATGGTAGAACGGCAATCCGATATAACTAGGGAGCGATCAGGCGTAAACATTAGGCTGTTACACCATCAATCATAAACTACGGGCAGTTATAGAGTAATTTATAACAGAACAACTCAACAGTACTTTTTACCTGACCTACGAAAAGGACCTAAGACCTCCAAACCTCAAGCATTCTTGGTAAAATTTTGACAGAAGTCAAGAGTAATCGCCAGAATTCGACAAGAGGAATCTACATAATTGGGTTGTGATGGCCAGACCCATAGTGGCTGCATGTAAAATACTAGTATTAGCTTCATCCAGTTAGACTGGTATCCAACCCAATTACCAGATTGCCTGAAGAATCTATATCATAATCATCTTCCTGCCCTTGTCCCATATTTTCTTTAATACTCTCCTGTCACCCGTCACGCTAACTCTTTTTTCTTTCATATCACTTCTCAGTCAATCCATCCATCTTTTCTTTGGCCTTCCTTTCCCTCTATCGATCCATCCACATGTATATTCATAACTATTTTAGTAACATGCGTTTCATCCCTCTTTTTTATATGGCTATACCAAGACATATGATTTCCTTTCAACTTGTCAGTCACTGGCGCCACTTTCAAACTTCCTCTGATATACTTACTAGCGACCCGCCCCAGCTTCGCACGGGTACTAATATTGAATATATTATGCATGTATGATCCACATAAACCTTCCTCTTGAATCACTCTATCTATTAAAACCGCATCAAAATCTGTTGCGTACTTTCAAAAATCTAAGCATAGTCGGGAAAGCAAACTTTGTTTTATACTATGTAATGATGATTTCTCACTTTATCCATTCTCGTCACACCACACATCCATCTCAACTTTATTTGCTACATGCAATCTTTTGTCATTTTCTGTAAAATCTTTATACTAATTACAAATCCGAGCAAATGTATCTAATCACGAATAAATACCGCAGATAAGATATGAATATATCATATAAATCTTTAGTACATTAGTTACTTACTGGTGAACTATTAGATTTGGGCAAGCGATTATAAAAGGGACACCCGTTGGGAAATTCTTTAGTTTGCGGGGGTTTGATAATCTTATATGATTTGCATTATGATCAAAGAGATAGGAAAAGCCTTGAACCATAACTAGTATTTCTGTTTTGTTTGTTGCCATATTTGAAGCAATACAACCAAAAACTTTAGAATCTTTACTTGCCATTTTTTTATTGATATAATAAACTAGCGCTTGACTGCGATCCCATCTGATGGTAAGCAGTAATGGGATCGATGATAGTGAGGCGCATTAGTTTATTAAGAGACTAGTCACTCTAGCCTTGAATACACCTAAATTAGAATCGGACGGGAAGACCGCAGTAGACCAATTATTCTTGTTCTTCGATGTACGGGGTCAAAAGACGAGACAAAACGCTTAGTCCGGCCCGTAAATATGTCAATAACGTAAGGATGGACATTCGCTCTACGTCGGGTTAACCATTTACTAAAGTTGTATCATTTAACCCCATTCTTACTTATTAAAATAACCAAAACAATCTCTAAACTGAAAACAAAAATCCAGAAAGTTATCATCGTGATGACATGCAGCTATAATGTCATGTTATAGAATAGAATAATAATTTATTTTTTTATGGTAGGTAAAACTCATCCAGTGACGAATCCCGCCCTTGGGCGGAACGTGAAGCAGTGTCAGACTCTTACTGGCTAAACAACCTACCCCATTCCTACGTTGCCATATATACCAGGGCCAGAGCCTTCCTTTCAGACGAGAACCCTTGGCCCCAGTTGGCTTCGACCCTTCTGTCCTACAAGAATAATACTTTATTGTACACCAAAAAAGTAACAATTTCACAGAAACTTATATAAATGGGTACAAAGGCGGTCTTATCGCTGACAGAGCGATAGCTCTGTCAGCGATAAGACCGCCTTTGTACCAGACAACCTTAGGATGGAGTATAAGAGCTTGAACTAAAAAGGGGTGTCCTTTGTATCAGACAACCTTAGGATGGAGTATAAGAGCTTGAACTAAAAAGGGGTGTTATTCTTTATTTATGATGGTGTCCAATACTTCTAGATAAATCCTTCATCTCTAGGTGAAGTGATTTTCCTGCATTTGTTATTCAGGCCATACATAAATTAAGTCGTAGAAAGAAAATTTGTTAATTAAAAAGGTTGGCTGATTGCCCGAAAGTATAATTGGACGCAAAGGCGTTGACGGAAGATATGTCATCGCCACATTATTTTTAAACTTATGGCAATTTAGACTATCTATAAAAAATAAGCGCAAATTATATAATCCTTTGTTAAGCAGGGTTTTGGATTTTGGGCAACCTAGAATCATTGTGACGGGTTGTTTCTTCATTTCTCCAGCGCAACGTTATTTTGGAGGGTGGGGGAGGGAGAGAGTAAAGTCCCACATATTCTCTGTTGAAAAGGGAGGATCCTTCGACCGGACAGGTGTTACGTCTGGTGGGCTACTGACCGATAGATAATTCTGGGCTGTCCTATATGTTTCAATCACGCAGATAACTTTGATTGCGCGATGCAGGATTACTTCTTACGAGACGAGAGAGAGAAGTTTTTTTATATATTGTACTAGCGACCCACCCAGCTTCACATGGGTGCATATATTAAATATATAAACCTTCCTGTTGGATTAATTTATTTATTAAAAAAAAACTGCATCAAAATCTGTTGCATAGTTTTAAAGATCTAAGCATACATAGGGACAGCGAAAGCAACTTTGTCTTATACTATGTAATGATTATTAATTACTTTCTTATATAAATAAATATTTGAGCTATTCACAAGATTAGATCAAAAACATCGGGACTAGTGAAACTAAATAAAACCTTGTAAAATCAACCCCTGCAGCTGTTATTACGTAGATGTGAGACTTGGCACATCAGGGGCCCAAGTCTGCTATTTTCAAAATAATGTCATTCCAACCCGATTCCATTGTCATTTTTCCAATCTGTTAATGAGGATGTTTAGGAATTTTTACACCACAAGTCAGCGTCACTTAGCCGTCAGGTCTTTTCCTTTGAAAACTTGTACATGACGTTGACGTCTAACGTTTGACGTTGACGTTGATGTCTAGCTAATGTCAGTAACATAAGCGTTTTGACAGGTGTCTGGACCTGACGCCTCAGTACTGCCACCTGGTGAATGACATCTTAGAAAACCCTCATTCATAATGGCTGATCATTGGGCGGTTAGTGGTGTCGTAATAGAATTGTGGTACGAGCTGTTTTGTAACCAATTAAAAACAATAACTGATCACTGATTAAAGGAACTGTCAAAATTGTATTAATTTTCCGCATGTCAAATATTTATTTCTCACTTTGTACGAGATTACCATTTAAAAAAAAAATCTTTCAATGAAGTTTCAGTGGTTGATCATTCGAAACTCATAATGACGCTCATCATTCGATGATTTTCACCTACCATAAAAAAAAATAATCATACTAGTAGATTACCAAACTTGTTAAAATTAACAATTTTGAAATCAGTGATCGACTATTCTGACACTATTGTAATTGCAGACTTGATGCCCAGGAAAAAAAAGAAACACTTACGGGAAAGGCCTGCTGCTTCCATAGTACCGGTGCTCTGTGTAGAAGAGAGCGGCTCCCATCTGCTGCGCCATCTCGTAGGCCAGGCCCGCCTGCGTCCAGTTCTCGCTGATGGCCCACTCCCCGCCCACGAAGATCACTATGTTCTGCCCCGCGAACTCGTTATTGTAGTAGTAACGCTGGAAAGGAGAGAAGGCTCTTGGTGAGGATATTATTGGTAACCATGATATGAGGGTTAGCGTCAGGCAGTAAAACTGACTGTGAAACAGTAGTCAAATCTTTTGCAATAAGTCTAGTATAAATGGAATGCGCGATAGAGTTAGGGTATACCCCCAGGCGAGGCGCAGGGGCAGCACACGGCTCCTATGGGATATGGCTATTATAGATTACTTATAGACTTTTCAAGAGGCATCAAAAACCAAATTAGTCATTTAACCTTCGCATCGCATCAGCTTTATAATGTTCCCACTGCTGGGACATAGGCCTCATCTCTAGGAGAGGGAATGGGCTATAATCCACCACGCGGGCCCAGTGCGAATTGATGGATGTCACATGTCTTCGAATTTGTGGTTCTAGGACATGCCGGTTTCCTCACAATGTTTTCCTTCACCGTTTGGAGAACAGTGGTGATGAAAAAAATTACACAAAGTAATGCGCCTGGTTGGATTTGAACCTGTGACCAACAACTCGAAAGTCGGGGTCTTTACTACTCGGCCACCACTGCTCCCATGCTCTCATGCTCTGCTGCTGCATTTAACCTTTCGAGTACCGTAATTAGAGACATAGTAGAAAGACAACAGGTGTGCGAGCGCAGGCGTTTGCTCGGGACTCTAGAGTATAATATCATATAATTTACATGTGGTAAAACATGTGATATTAAATTCTTGATCCCCACTCCAGAACTTTTCGGCCCCAATAACCATCTGTTCTGCGAGCATTATTAAACACACACGACAACTAGAACAGTTTGTCTGATACAGTTTTCCCGTCCGATTATAGTTTAGTGTCTTTAAGGCTAGAGTGAATAGACTCTTAATAAACTAGTGCGCCTCTGCGATGCATCTCTGTTTACCATCAGGTGGGATTGCCGTCAAGCACTTGTTTATAATAATAAAAAAAATATCTCAAATTATATACCCAAGGATTTCATTCTAAGCATGGCTATTATTTTATAAAGTTAAATAGTGATGATGATGATCATTATTTAACTTTATCAAACAGTCAAGTTCTACTCACCATAGGATAAGTCCTGGTATCATAAGCCATGAAGTGGTTCAGCCGCACCTGGACCCAGCCCTCCACAGGGCTAACCCTGGAGATGCGGGTTGGTGGCAGAGGCTCGCGCATGTTCAACGCCAGGCATGGTGCTATGAGGAGCAGAATGAACCCTGAAATAGAAGGAGATGAGATTTTTAAAGCTATCGTACATTATCTATATACAATAAAAGGAGAAACTGACTGACGTATCAACGCACAGCCGAAATTACTGGGACTAGGATCGTGAAATTTAGCACAAGGCTTCCTTTTATGACATAGACAAACACTAAGAAAGGGTTTTTCAAAATTCAATTAGGATCTAAAGTTTGTATGGAGAAATTTACTTTCACGAGCCGCTGGCAGAAGTAGTTTCTCCATACAAAATTCCAACCCCCGTTATACCAACGTAAGGGTGGAGTTTCGTAAAATCTGTTATTAGTGAATTTCTAAATTTTATAAGGAACCTAATTGCCAAATTTGAAGTTTGTATGTGTTATAGTTTTTGAGATTTCATAATTAATCAGTAATTTTATGGATATTAAATGAATGATGATTGAAATGACACAGAAATAGGCAAAAATAGCGACATGAAATTTTTTAATTATTTACTTTTTTTATTTGTCGGAAACTAATGCTTGACTGCGATCCCACCTGATGGTAAGCCTACATTTGGCCTATACAATTTTGCACCACCACTATTCATCAAGTACCTTTAAAGTTAGCAAAAATGCGTAGGTTTATTTTAAAGAATCACCGCACTTTGGAACGCAAATGGCAAGCGGTGAGTTTTAGTCAGTAACATTCTGACATTGTCTCAATTCTGGAGCCTAGGGTGGTGCAAACTGTTACCTCCACTCCAGGAATAAGGCAAGGAAGGTACGGGGTAGGTTTTTTAGTCAGTAAGAGTCTGACACTGGTCTCCCGCTCCGCCCAGAGCGGGTTTCGTCATTCGATGATTTTCAACTACCATAAAAAAAAAGCTCCACTTAGACCGAGAAAAGTAATTTTTTTGTAACCCATTCTTAATAAAACAAAATAATGTAATAAGAATTTCGTGCTCCATCGTCGACCACATCATCGCTTACCATCAGGTGAGATTGTGGTCAAACGCGAGCCTATCCAGAAAAGAACAATGTAGTCATTGAAGTCAATGGTCTGAAGAGAAAAAAAGGCGTTTTTTTTGTAGGCAAAATCATCCAATGACATCTCCACGCCCTTGGGTGGGGCCAGAAATAGAGTCACACTTTTGCTGACTAAAAAAACACTCCTGTTTCTTCTTTGTCTTCGTTTCAGGGCCTCGGGTCAGGTTTCTATTTTGCCCTATGGCCTTAGTAGGCTTCGACCCAGCTGGGCCCCTACGGTTTGCTGACAACTCCTTGCATACCTAGGCCCCAGGTTTTCTTTTTATAAGCGAACTCTAGGCTTTAGATGTTTCGACCCTGCTGGACCCTGACGGTTTTGGGCGGTTTTGGGTTTACACTAAGGCGTACTTGTTACACTACGCTGTTGAGGATTTAGGCTCGGTCCAAACAGGAACCGGACCGCCGGACGACAAATGGTCCGGTCGGTTATTTAACAGTATTTGACTTTCATAGTGCCTTTTTTTACATAATACCAACACAAGTATTTTTACAAATTGCCCTTAATTATAAAATCAAATTTAAATGCAAACTTACACATGGTTAAACACTAAAATAATATCACAATGCACTAAAATATAAGTATACGCTTGTCATTGGTTGTGCCTTACGATAATTGTCCCATTTAATACGAATATCTTCAGATAATGCAATACATGTATAAAAGATAATACAGATATAATATGCTAAACTTTGTAATCTTTTGTAGGCTGATAAGCGAAATGGGTGTAACTCTAGAATTCTGTATAATATTGATAAAACGCACTCCATATATAAAGCGTATAATATTCGTCATTATACTTGTATTCTTTGTAGTGTCGTTATGACTCAGTGTCTCATGTGTCCTGCCCATTGCCACTTAAGTTTGGCGATTCTTTTCGCTATGTTGGCGGCGGATATCTTCATTTCTGACTCGATCACGCAAGGATACTTTGAGCATTACCCTTCTGAGTTAGAAGGATATCTTTAGAGCCAACATGCAACAAGAAAAAATATAATAATACGTTATTTAAATCATGTTCCTATGATGTATAGTTTTTGAGTAATGATTTTTTTTTAGCTTTTTTGGCTCTGGTGAACATTTTATGTTTTGAGGCTTACAGCAAATACGTTTTCCTACGTCGATATTATCGGACGATCGGACAGCGTACTACCCATTGCTCACCGTCTGCAGGAAGATGGATATCTACTTTTTTATGATTATATTATGTTTTTTATCGTAATAAAAAATATCATCTCCTGTTTGGTTCTATAGAAACGGCCATGAGAACGAAGTTTTCCAAGATAAAACCAATCGTCCATTCATATGAAAGTTTATACAAAAATAAATATTATCGGAAATCTATATCGCTGGGACCCTTTGCCCTAATATTTTACTTTTCTTATTACATTTGACATTACTATTTGTATTATAATAAGAAAATGCCAAAAGTTATGTTATTTCGGTCTCCGCTAGTTTTATTTGAATTTTGTTTATTTGTGAATATTTTTGTATTGCCGTATGGTAATGATTTGTGTTTACTTTTCGAATTGGTTTGAGGAAAAATGAAAGAAATTGTAATTTTATTTTATATAATGTTGTTTACTGGTTTTTTTTAGGATTCCGTACTGGAGAGGTGTCAAGTCTACGGGACGCTACGACTAAGCCTCTGTTGTCTGTATATCCATCCATCTGTTTGTCTGCTGTCCATCCGTCTGTCAGCGAACTGTACCTCATAAACCGTAAAAGGTAGACAGGTGAAATTTATATTTTTAGTATATTGTCTCCACTACAACAACAATACATTTCATAGAAATAAAAAGAGGGGATTTCAGCCGAAAGACGTCCACTGTTGGACATAGGCCACCCCCAAGCGTCGCCACAACGACCAGTCCCGTGGGTCTCGCATCCATCGGATTCCAGTAACCCTGGCCAGGTCATCAGTTCACCATGTGGGAGGCCTTCTAACGCTGCGCCAAAATTTTTCAAAAATACAAAAATAAAATACACTAAAATAATTTCCTTTCGTGGGCGAGCCCGACTCACAATTGGCCAGTTTTTTATTACTTCCTGATTTGATGTTTGCTAATTCATATTTTATGCTTAGAATTCTATGTTTGAGTCCCAGTATATTTATCGTGGTAAAGTACCTACGAGTCGTAGGTCGCGGGTTCGAACCCAGCGAGGCGCATTACTTTGTGTAATTTATTTCATCACCACTGCTCTCAAAACGGCGAAGGAAAACATCGTTCTAGGACATGCCGGTGAGGAAACCGGCATGTCCTAGAACCAAAAATTCGAAGACATGTGACATCCACCAATCCGCACTGGGCCCGCGTGGTGGATTAGGGCCCCTTCCCTCTCCTAGAGAGGAGGCCTGTGTCTCAGCAGTGGGAACATTAATAAGGCTGATGATGATGATAGTTATCGCTTTAGTATTCACCAAAAGAAAAAATCACCAAGGATTTTTTTTTATCTTGGGTAATCCCAAGATAAAAATAATACGATTTCACACTTATTCCGTTTTGTTTTTAACGTTATCGCAAACTAATCTACTAGATAAGAAAAATAGTCGAAATATTCGATTAGGTAATCCATCCATTATTGTAATTAGTTCATGAACTAAAAAGTACTCAATAAAATTTAGGTACATAAACATACATTATCAAGTACTATCAATACATTCATACAACCAATACATGGAGTTTCTTGCCGGTTCTTCTCCATAGGAAACGACCAATTTGGAACCGTGCACTAGCTTCTGACGTTTTATAAGTGCCCATGTAGGCCTACATGAAATAAAAACCGTTTTGATTTGATTTTGAATCATTACTATCTTTTTCACTACACAGTATAAAACAAAGTCGCTTTCCACTGTCTGTCCCTATGTATGCCTAGATCTTTAAAATTATGCAACTAATTTTGATGCGGCATTTTTAAATAGATAGAATGGTTTGAGAGGAAGGTTTAATGTCTAATACAGGCATAATGTATTTAATATCACCATTGCACCCCGGCGAAGCTGTGGCTGGTCGCTAGTAAAATATAATTTCACTAGCGACCCGCCCCAGCTGCGCGTGTGCAAAGGTGATACATTATAGCTATAAAACTTCCTCTTGAATCACTCTATCTATTAAAAAAAACCGCATTAAAATCCGTTGCGTAGTTTCAAAGATTTAAGCATACAACGGGACATAAGGACAGAGAAAGCGACTTTGTTTTATATTATGTAGTGAAGTGTGTTTTAGTAAGGATTAAAGTTTAAAAAAAAAAAACTATTGCACTACACTCCATGGGAGGATCTACGATGAAACTAATGTAAAAAATTACTGGCCTGTTATCTAGTTGTTAGTGAACCTGACTGCTATGCCGAAGGTCGAGGCTTCGATTCCCACCCAGTACAAATGTTTGTGTGATGAGCACGATCATTTGTTCTGTGTCTGGGTGTAATTTATCTATAACTAGCGACCCGCTCCAGCTTCGCACGGGTACTGATATTGAATATTATTATGCATCACCTCATCAAAATCCGTTGCGTACTTTTAAAGATCTAAGCATACATAGGATCTAAGCAACTTTGTTTTATACTATGTAATGATATGTATGTATTTAGAAATACATAAGTATGTTTATCAGTTGTCTAGTACTCATAACACAAGCTCTGCTTAGCTTGAGACTAGACGGCATTGTGTGATGGTCGTCGAATATTATATTATTATTATCATCATCAGCCTAATTAATGTTCCCACTGCTGGGACACAAGCCTCCTCTCTAGGAGAGGGAATGGGCCGTAATCCACCACGCGGGTCCAGTGCGGATTGGTGGATGCCACATGTCTTTGAATTTTTGGTTCTAGGACATGCCGGTTTGCTCACGATGTTTTCCTTCACCGTTTTAAGAGCAGTGGTGATGAAATAAATTACACAAAGTAATGCGTTTGGCTGAGTTTAAACCCGCGATCTACAACTCGTACCTCTCAGCCACCACTGCTCTAAGCGATAGCTTTATTTGGTTTTAATTACTAGGTTTGATAAAGTGCCATCTCATTTCTATTCGTCTTAAATCTTATAATTTATGTACCTAAGTGAAGTCTTAATCTTTGTTCAAACTAAACTTTAATAAGTTTATAGGTACTGTAGTCAACAATTAATTCTAGATTATAACTCCCCAACTAAGTTTATGAAAACCTCGTTATATTAGTTAGTAATTAATTTTCGACTTAGAAGGTTTATTTTGAAGTTAGTAGCGTTAATCATTTTCAGTAACGGAAAACTCTAGAACTTAGTTACATTTTAATCGTTGTTGTTGGACGCTGCCGGGATTCCGATCCCGGTTTCCGGGATCGGAAACAGCGGGCTTTGGTACGGCGAGCAATGGCTTGCTCGCCGTCCGATCGTCTGGTAACCATCCGGACCAAGCCCAGTTGTTGACGGTGCACACTGTTCTCGCGTGCCTCAAGGAACTTGTCAGCAAGTATGGACACTGCAGAATGGTCGAACCCAATTGGGGCCAAGGGTTCACGTCTGAAAGGAAAGCTCTGGCCCTGGTATACAGGTAACGTAGGAACGGGGTGAGTAGTTCATTCAGTAAGAGTCTGACACTATTTTACGCTTCACCTATGGGTGAGATTTGTCATCGGATGATTTTTACCCACCATAAAAAAAAAAAAAACCGTTGTTGGTCTCCGGTCTTGGTAGTCCCACCAAGACCGGAGACTCTACCCTTTATATGAGGTATGCGAGACGCATAGGATCGGTCGTTATAGCGATACTTGAGGGAGGTGTGTGTTTGCTATGCGCCATACTCTTGCGCAAATAAACTCTTTTTCTTTCTTTTCAACAGTAATAAATACGAAGAATTATAACATAAAATTCATTAGGTATAAATATAATGTGTATAAAGATTAGTCAACAATTGTTTTTATGATACATTGACATTAGGTACATTCACGCACATAAACGTTACATGTGCGTTCATTATTCATTTATAGACATGACAATAAGTTATTATACTTACCTATTTATTAAAAATGTCACTAATGATCTACAAAATATCGGGAAAGGTTTTTTTTTTATAAAAGTTTTCCCACTTTAGGAATTACTACAACCAAATTTCGGGTTTTTCCTATTCTTGGTCTATGAGAGCTAGTTTCATGCGAAATTTTTGTCAACGGGAAATATTCTGTTCTCGAGATAAAGAGTCTTGACTTACAGACAGACAAACAACAAAGTTATACAAAAAAGTTTTTTTTATAGTAGGTTAAATTCATCCAGTGACAAATCCGCTCTTGGGCGGAGCGGGATATAGTGTCAGACTCTTACTGACTGAACCAACCACCCCGTTCCTAACCGTCCGGACCAAGCCCAGTCGTCGACGGCTCGCACTATTCCCGCGCGCCTCAAGGAGTTGTCAACAAACCGTAGGGACCCTGTCGAAGCCAACTGGGGCCATGGGTTCGCGTCTGAAAGGAAGACTCTGGCCCTGGTGTATATGGCAACGTTGGAATGGGGTAGGTTGTTTAGTCAGTAAGAGTCTGACACTTGTTTCCCGCTCCGCCCAAGGGCGGGACTCGTCATTGGATGATTTTTACCTACCTAAAAAAAAAAAACCACCCCGTTCCTATGTTGCCATTTACCATGGCCAAATCATTCTATATTGGTTTCGTTTTTTTTTTCCTTTTGAGGTAGGATAACCCTAAAAACAGACTTAACAATTGAAAACTAAGAAATTATAAACTACAATGAACATTTACCGACTGCCTATAGTCTTAGTTATTACAATTTACTCATTTTTATCATACACTAGCTTTTGCCCGCGGCTTCGCTCCCGGCAACTGATTATTCTTCTCTACTCCACTTTACCTTACTCTACCCCGTTTTTTTTTCATAAGAACCTTCTCCTGACTATAACAAACACAACAAAAAAAGAATAACCGAAATCTATTCAGCTGTTCTCGAGTTTTGCGCTTACCAAAACATTTTGCAATTCATTTTTATGTTATAGATTAAAATTACATAAAATAATACCCTACTGATTGTAAAGTGACACCAAATGAAATAATTGTGGTTACACATAATTTATTACTTATTAAAAAAAAAACAACAAAAATTAATACAAAAACAGGTATATTAATAAATTAAATTACAACATATAACATTCTAACAAATAAAATCACAGTATTTATTAGACTAATAAAAACAAATAAATTATTAAATGACATTAAACTTAAGGGGGACCTCCACGAGCGAATGATGTTTTATAATAATGGAGTAGGATCAATGATATTATATCAAACAGATATGTTTAGAGCGCGCAATTCGACTGGCCTATCAGCATAGTAGTTAGTGACCCTAACTGCTATGCCGGAGGTCATGGGTTCGATTCCCATCCAGGACAAATGTTTGTGTGATGAGCACGATCATTTGTTCTGTGTCTGGGTGTAATTTATCTATAATATGTATATAATAAGAAATATATAAGTATGTTTATCAGTTGTCTAGTACTCATAACACAAGCTCTGCTTAGCTTGAGACTAGACGGCGTTGTGTGATGGTCGTCGACTTAAAAAAAAAAAAATCGTGAAGACTCGATAAGGTCTAAGCCAGCTACAATTACAGCAGTAACGCTCTTTAACATTGGATTAATACATCAGGTTAAATGTAGCAGTGTATCTAGAATGCAACAGGCAACATGCTGGTAATATTTATACTAAGAGATAAGACAGCGCAAAAGTAAAGACTTTAAAAGGTTCTAATCAAGAAGTTTTTAGGTGATTGTTGACCAGAATAATGGTTTGTTTACATTCTTTTTTTTGTTGGATTTATTATGCTATCCTTTTTCTATTATTTTTACTTGTAGTGAAATGTATAATGAAAAAAAAGTGTGTGTTGCCGCTGCTGCGCGGTACACATTTATCGGTAGTTTTTTGAGTGTATAATATATCTATTTATTAAATATCATTGGGTAGGTTAAAGTTACGCCGTAAATCATTCGCTCATGGAGATGGCATCTAAGATAATATTCTAATGTGAATGTGGATTTTCAAGCCACATAATTAATTATACTCGCTGTCTTAAAGTTTTTCAAAACTATGACGTATAAAGATGACGTCATAATGAGGTAGCCAGGTTTTTTCAAACGTCATCGTTTTATTATTTATCCTCCAAAATAATAATCGTAAAAAATGTCTTCAAAGCTGAAAAAAAATAAAAAATATGTTTAGTAACATAGTTTACAGAAACATTAAAATTTTAAGCTATTTTCTAAGTGATTTCCTTTTCAAAGAATAGAAGTGATACGATTTACGGCTGCGCTAAATGGTATTTTTGTTATAATATAACTATTTGATATCGTGAATCTAATATTTTAGATATAATTTTTTTGTATGATATCGGATTGTCTCAATATTTTCGATGCTAGAGGAAAAGTAAGCAGGAAAGTTTAAAAAATCGAAATTTTAACACAAATTAGTTTTTTTGACAAAAATTAACAAAAGAATTAGCATGATATTTCTAACAAGAAGTAGCTAAAACTCCATTTAAAAAGCGGGTATAAAAGTCGCTAGCTTGAATCAGAAATCAAAGTGAAATATCATGAAAAATATAGTATTCTTAATTTTTTCTCAATTTTGTTGATTCGATAAATTGAGCCAGTTAAGACGACAATTTATGAAAAAAAGTATGCCTACTTTTTGAGAAAAATATTTTTCCTTCCGACATTACTTCCTCATCACCAAGCTTATCAAACATTTTAGGTCAAAACAGCACGTCTTTTAGCGGCACCTACAAGCGGATTCGAGCGACGACTAGCGCACCCTTAAGACAGAAATCTATAATGATAGTACATGGTAAATATAGGTACTTACGTTTTAGGTGGCGGTCTCGTTGTCGTTGTTGTAGTAGAAGTCGTTGTTGTTGTTGTTGTTGAAAGTGGTGTACTTTTGATCGGCCATACTGGTCTTCCATTGACACATAGACTTACAACTGGAGGAGGCGGTGCCGACCACGAGAGTCCTACCAAACTGATTAACAGTAATACGACAGCTAGTTTGCGATACATTTTGACGAAGATTTATTTAATTTTTTGTTTAAAAATACAGATGTAGCCTTAATAATTTTAATAATCTTTGAGTGAAGCAGAGACTGATTGTGGTCGGTACAATAATTTTAATTAAAATTTTAATTTTCGCACGTGAAATGTTACTTTCGTGTATCAAGTTGATTTGCACAATGAATGACAGTGTTGAGATTGACACTATATATATTTTCCCTCAATATATTAGCTGTTCGCTAACTAACCTTCTTAGGTTGGTAAAGCGCCATGAAAAAACCAATTACGCAAACTAAAATAGACGCGGTGTATACCTTCCTGGACCAGTTAGTGACGTAAAATATTTGAGGAATTTCCTGGTTTAACTATTATAGTTAAGTATTAGTATAAATAATAGTTATTTGTTATAGAAGAGTGCATAGTGGCAAATTTGATGTCGTACCAAACGAAAGATTCGGGAGCGCAGTGTAAACTAAATTTTGACTTGTTATTTTTAAATCATCATTACATAGTATAAAAAAAGTCGCTTTTTCTCTATGTATGCTTAAATCTTTTAAAATAAGCAACGGTTTTTTTAACAGATAGAGTGACTCAAGAGAAAGGTTTATGTGCATAATACATGCATAATAATGCGTAATATATAAGTATTCCACCCTTGCGAAGCTGGGGCGGGTCGCTAGTTTGTTATAAAAGAGTGCATAGTGGCAAATTTGATGACGTACCAAGCGAAAGATTCGCAAGCGCAGTGTAAAATAAATTTTGACTTGTTATTTTTTTTTTTAGTATAATCTGTAATTTACTATTGTATGCCTAATTGGCAGAACATAATGGAACTATAATTTATCAAGTTTTAACATTTGTATGTAACCTATGCCCACAATAAAGACATTCTGATTCTGAATAAATAATTAATTGTAAAGTTGTTAGGTAAACATTTGCAAACTGAAATAGACTGAAAAAATAGCTTAGTACGTCCCCTAAAATTGGCAAAGGTAAAAAAAATACTAGAATAAAAATAGAATTTGTGTAATAAATCACACACACTACTTAAGATGTACATTATCTAAAGATATACTTATACAATTTGTACAAAAAATAATAATACGTGTAACAATATTTTAATTAATTAACTACAAGGAAATCCCTAAAATACCTGACGCATCAACAATAGGGGCAAATTACATGACACCTGTGCTAATTTTACACGACAGCATATAGTAGGTTTTTTAACCCAAGTTTGTCATATGCTTACTCAGTTGACCGATAAAATGAGGATTGAAAAAAAATATAAATGACGCTACATTTTAAACTATCTTTCATTCGCAAATCTGCTTTTAACTCGCAAGTAACCGTGTTGCTCAAAATGTGGCCAAAATTAGCTGTGTTGTTGCTCTTGGTCAGTTTCATAGGAGTCTGTTGGTCAGCGCCTCCTCATCCAGTTGTTAGTTTGTGTATTGCTGGCCAGCCAATACGGCCAATTGCTAAAAGGGTACCAAAGACCTCCACGACGACAACGACGACCACTCCGAAAACGTGAGTACTTCTTTAGAACTTTTTTATTTATATGTGGAGCCGTTGTCGTTGAGTGGTACCGGCCCTGACTTACGAGTTGTAGGTCGTGATTTCAAGCCCAGCTAGGCGCATTACTTTGCGTAATTTATTTCATCACCACTCCTCTCAAAACGGTGAAAACATCGTGAGGAAACCGGTATTTCCTAGAACCAAAAATTCGAAGACATGCGATCCACCAATCCACACTGGATCCACGTGGTGGATTATAGCCCATTCCCTCTTCCAAAGAGGAGGTCTGTGTCCCAGCAGTCGCGGACATTAAAAAGGCTGATGATGATGAATTTCGCGATTGACCAGCGTAAGCGATGATGTGCTGGTCGATAGAGGAAAACTACACTTAGGACATATTGGACATTCCTTTAAAACGTTTTGGTAACAAATCCATGTGCGTACAGCTATGGAGTGGAATTCCCTGCTGAAGTTTTTGTGTTTACTGTTGGCTACAACTCGGGAATCTTTAGGTTTAGAGTGGATAGGTTACTCTGTCTTTTAGATAAGAGCTGTCCAACGATAATTAACAATAAAGAAAAAAGAAACACAGACTCCGGCAGAATACTTCAGACACCGGAATACCAAGTACCAGAGGCGCATCGTCGTACATCTGGCCATTTCTTGATGGACCAGGCTTAATGGACATATCTCATGGTTATGCAATTCCGATGCACATTCTCCTAACTGCAACTGCTAGAAAACCGATAGGCTAGTAACTTTTGAAGATTTTGAATACGATTTTGAAGCTTCGACTCGACAAGTACCTCATCACCAATAACTCTCTTGGCTCGTTTTTCATTTAACTCAAGCGCATCTAGTCGATATCTGGCTGAACCGTCTAAAATATGAAAACTTGTGCTTGATAAAGTTTGGAAAAAATATTGTAATGACGAATCCAGCTCTTGGGCGGTACGGGAAATAGTGTCAGGCTGTTATTGACTAAACGACTCATACCATTCCTTCTTAGCCCTAATAACGGGGTCGGAACTTCCTTTTAAAAACCGGACCGGGGCCCCAGCAGGCTAGGGCCCTACAGTTTGCTGAAAATTCAGAGCGCGCCGTCGACGACCTGGCTTCGTCTGGACCGTTACCAGACGACTGGACGGCGAGCTACCCATTGCTTGCCGTCCGCAAGCCCGCGCATCGTGAAACGTGCGAATTCTAACGTGAAATACTGTGTTACCCTTGCTAAGATTCTCTACTTTTTAGCTCAATGTATGGCCCAGAACAGAGAGTAGTCTGCCATCTACTCGGCTAGGCTTGGCTGCAGAGACTGCCTACAAATTCCATCCAAATTCGTTCAGCAATTACAACGTGAAAGAATAATAAGCCTGTATTTTCCCTTGAGATGGTTTTTTTCTAGCATTCAGGAAAAGCTACTGAGAGAACTTAATAGTATAAAACCTTCTATCTTCTTCACAAAATATAATTTTCTAATAGTATTTTTTTGTATCTTTTCCAGATTCGAGAATTTTATCTACGACTATTATTTTGAGGGATAAATAAATAAGTGACAACGAAAGTAATAGACTTTATGTATCGTGTGGTTGTCTATTAGATGTAGCAGAATTGAGAATGTTGAAGATAAATGTGAAAAGTGACGAGAATGATGAAATTGAGATATGAGTACAATATGGGAGGATTTAATTTCAAATGAACATAATTTTTGTTTTTTTTTTTAGTTTACAATTTAATTTATTAATATACTTATCTATTTTTTTACTTAGTTTTTACAAAAGTTTTGTTTTGTATGTTTACAAATTAATTTATTAATTATATAATACTTATCTGTTTTTTTTTACTAAGTTTTACAAAATTGTTGGTTTTGTTTACATCAGTAACAGTGTTGGATTGTTGCAATTCATTCCTGAAAACCACAAATAGTGCATGAGGTGGTCTAATTAAATAATGAATGTATAATGTATTCAAGTACCTACTGTAGTTGTATTAAGTAAATATAATTGTTGGCCTACTAATAAATATTAAATTAAAAACAAGCGTTGTTTCTATTATGATCTTTTCCTTTTAAAATCGACAGCTTTCTTTTCCCCAAAGTATTTGGACCCAGCAGGTACTCCACCAGACCCAGGTGGTCCACAACTTCTAGTGTAGAGTTTCCACTTTGGAAAACTCTTTCAAATTTCAAAAACTCTGTTCCTGTTTTAAAACGAGTTCCCCGTGGCGCCAGACCACTTGTAGCTCAACATCTTGCAACTTGTATCCGTCTGGCCGCCCGGGAGAACTCACTTAGTGCTTGGAAACAACTTCTCACCTTCCCCTACAGAATATTACATATTCAAAAGGATTTGGCTAACAAAAAGACATTAACAACACAAATTAAAGAAAATTGTAATATTTCGGCCCATAATTTGGACACAAAATTATCGACAAAGAGGTTTACTTCTTTAGGAGGTATTTCCCACCTGGTCGAATCTAAATTAGGGGAAGGTGATATTAGCGGAGCAGCCAGAATTCTCTTCAGTAGTGATGTGTTGGCTCCTTGTTCTCCAGATACTCTAGTAGCTCTGGAGAACAAACACCCGGCTCCAGCGGATGGCCTTTCTTTTCCTGACCCTCCTGATTCGGACATTCATACCCTCACCGTTACAGGTCGAGAGGTAGTCTCAGCCGTTTGCTCCTTCCGGAGTGGCTCTGCCGGCGGCCTTGATGGGCTAAGTCCTCAGCACCTGAAGGATCTTATCTGTTCAAGCGCTGGGGAAGCTGGTGAGTCACTTTTGAAGGAGCTTACGGCTCTTATTAACCTAATGCTCTCGGGTAAGGTAAACGAAGCCGTCATCGACACTCTGTACGGAGCCAATTTGTGTGCTCTGCGCAAGAAAGATGGCGGCATCCGACCCATTGCTGTAGGAACTACCTACCGTCGTTTGGCAGCCAAGATTTGCTGTAAATTTTATGGTGAGGCTGTTTCGAAAAAATTTCAGCCCCTGCAGCTAGGTTTCGGCTCCAAAGGGGGCTGCGAGGCTGCCGTACACGCTTTGTCGACCTACCTAAATTCCAACTTAGGAGAGGTCATCCTGAAGGTTGACATAAAAAATGCTTTCAATTCGGTTAATAGGGACATCTTGCTGGCAGAATCTAAAAAAGAAATACCCCAAATTTATAGTTTTTTATGGCAGTGCTATAGGCATCCTTCTAAATTATTATATAAAGATAAAATTTTGGAATCCGCAGTTGGCTGTCAACAGGGTGATCCCCTCGGGCCGGTGATTTTTAGTTTAGCCATTCACCCAATTATTCGACAGCTAAATTCTAAGTTTAACGTTTGGTATCTCGACGATGGAACCCTGGGAGGCGATACAGACACAGTCTTAGATGATTTAATTTTTTTGAAAAATCAACTTCACTCAATAGGACTTGACCTCAACCTTTCAAAATGTGAACTATTTCTAGCTGACAGTACTGACAGACATCTGACGCTCTCTAAATTTACCGCAATGGCACCAGAAGTTAAAATCATCGATAAAAGCTCTCTTCGTCTCCTTGGGGCTCCTATTTTCGAGGATTCCTTTCCCAATTTTGTGGGGGAAAAAATTCAAAATTTTAATGATGTTTCGGAAAGATTGCTCGAAATTAACTTACATTCGGCTATCACTTTAATTTGTTTCTGCTGTTTCGGCCCTAAATTGACATACTTCCTCCGCGCCTCTCATTTGTGGAAACATCCTCATCTTTTGGAAAAAATGGATCAAATTATCAGACAAACTCTATCTTCAATTTTAAATGTGGCCATGGACGACCGAGCTTGGGCTCAAGCTACCCTTCCCATTCGTATGGGAGGCCTCGGTGTCCGCAAAATTACCAGTATCAGTTTACCGGCATTTATTTCCTCGGTTCACGACACGGAGAAATTAATCAGGAATATTCTAATTTCCACACTGATTAATTTTGATGTGCCGTGCTTAACTGAGGCTGTAAATGCCTGGAAAGTCGCTTGCCCGAATTCAAAAATACCCGGCAACCCCTCTTCCCAAAGGCAGTGGGATGAGCCGCTCTGCAAAGTAGTTCAGCAAAACCTGTTTTCTACATCTTCCTCTACTGCAGAGCGTGCACGCCTGCTGGCTGTGGAGAAGTGGGAGTCTGGTCTCTGGCTTCACGCACTACCGTCGTCGAGCATAGGCACCTTGTTCGACGATACTACTTTCCGCCTCGCTGCTTCTCTACGTCTAGGCGCTCCTTGTTGTTCTCCTCATCGCTGCCACTGTGGCGAAGTTGTCAACAGCCTCGGGCACCACGGTCTGTCATGCAGCCGAAGTGCGGGTCGCATAGCTCGGCATGCGAATATCAACGACATCATCCGACGTGCTCTTGTTTCCGTCGGCGTTCCAGCTGTATTGGAACCTCATGGCCTGGTACGCGACGATGGCAAGAGACCGGACGGTATGTCTTTATTTCCTTGGAAGATGGGTAGGCCTTTAGTGTGGGACGCAACTTGTGTCGATACTCTCGCGCCATCTCATCTTCCTAGCTCATCATGCTGTGCCGGTGCTGCCGCTGCGGCTGCGGAGAACCTCAAGCGGCGGAAATATACTAATCTTGTTGGTAGTTATATTTTCGAGCCGTTTGGGGTTGAAACTCTCGGATCGTGGGGTCCGAGTGCCCACAAGTTGTTTAATGAACTTTCTAAACGACTTGTTGACACTTCGCGTGACCCAAGGGCTGGCTTTTACCTTGGGCAAAGAATAAGCATTGCCATACAGCGTGGCAATGCGGCCAGCCTTTTGGGCACTTTACCGGTCGACAGCGATGCGGAAGAGTTTTTTGACGCTTTATTAGATTAGGTATTTTTAGTTAAGTTAATTAGGGTTATGTAGTTTTAAGGTTAGATATCTAATTATTTGTACAGTTTACTAAATAAATTAATTAATTAACCTGTTTCCAACCGTCATAGGATGCACGGTTCTGAAGCCCTTTCGGAATCCGAATGTTCCGTCAGAAATCCGCTTGATAGGCTGAAACTTGTGAAACCTGCGCACGAGACAGTTCGTGATGACTCTGGAAAACAGCTTGTAGACTACGACGAACTCATGGTTATATTCTTGATAGCTTTTAACATGTTAAGTACCGAGTAATTGTCCGAGTCAAGTCGTCGACGGTGCACACTGTTCCCGTGCGTCTCCCAGCAGGGTCGAAGTCTCCTATTGATGCGAAAGCGTAACACCAGGGCCCTGGAATCAAGGTAAGGAAGGAACGGGGTAGGTCGTTTAGTCAGTAAGAGTGTGACACTATTTCTCGCTTTGCTCAAGGATGGGATTCGTCATTAGATGATTTTTCCCCCCATAAAAAAGTATGAATTATATAATATATATATATATATATATATGTCCACAACTATCACACAACGCCATCTAGTCCCAAGCTAAGCAGAGCTTGTGTTATGGGTACTAGACAACTGATAAACATACTTAAATATTTCTAAATACATACATATTATAGATAAATTTATTTATTTATTTATTTATGTATTGCATTCATGTAGTTTACAAGGTGTTGTTACATAATATGAGTTTCATACATGAACCCTGCTAGGGCACCGCAACATTAATATCTAAATTATAATTGCATGCATTATTATATAAGTCATTTTAAGATAGGTACATTATTACATTATATTAACTATTATTTTTATAAATACATTATTAAATTATTTGTTGTTGGATGTCATTATTAGGTACATTGCTACATTATGATTTTGCGTCAAACTTAAAATATTCTACAATATTTATTAAATAGAATGTCAATTTGTCAAGAACTCGTTTAGGTTGTAATAACATTTCTGTATTAGGTACCTTTTAAGTGCATTTACAAAATTATTGTACAATTCTATGTCCTTAATCTCATTCGGTAGTTTATTGTAAATTTTTATGCACATTACAAGAGGTCCTGAGTGAAACATAGCTAATTTTGAAGTCGGCAATGCTAGTTCATTTTTTACTCTAGTGGAGCGTTGCAGCGACTTTTGATTTTTAGCCAAAGGGAATAACGACGCATGTTTTCTTACAAACTTGCTTACTTCCAAAATGTAAATGCTTGTTAGAGTGAACATTTTATATTTAATAAAATAAGGTTTACAGCTCTGCATTTGGTCTATGTTCGTTAGAATTCTCACACATTTCTTTTGTATAATAAACAGTTTTTCTACGTCTACGCAATTTCCCCACACGGTAATGCCATACGATATCCATGCGTAGGCGTAAGCATAGTATGCTGTCAACGCTGTTTTGAAGTCGGTTGATCTTTTCAGCTCATTTAAAGCATACGTGAAACTTGCAAGTTTGTTTGACACAACGTTAATATGTGCCTTCCAATTTATGTTAGTGTCAACTGTCAAACCTAAAAGTTTAAATTCATCGACACACTGTAGCGGCACGTCATTGAATGAGTACATGATATTCAATGGACGTTTTTGATAAGGTCTGTATTGCATAAGTTTTGTTTTGGAGAAATTTATTTCCAAATTGTGGTCCTTTAGCCAGTTCACTATTTTTGAAAGTACATCGTCCAATAAACAATTTAATTTACTACCGTCGTCACATGGAAAAACTATCGAGATGTCGTCAGCAAAAAGGACACTCTGTACATTTATTTCCTTTGGCAAATCGTTGATATATATTAGGAATAAAATACACCCTAAGACACTGCCTTGTGGTATAGACATCGTTACATATTCTATTTGAGATCTTACGTGAGTTACTATGCCAGTGTCCGGGTGAATATATTCTACTTCAACGTACTGTAGGCGATTTTTTAGGTATGAACAAAACCACTCGTAAGCGATGCCTCTTACACCTATCTGGTACAATTTATTTAATAGTACTTTATATGATACGCGGTCGTAAGCTTTACTCATATCCAACAATAACCCAACCGCATATTTCTTATTATTTATTATTTTTAATGCTTCTTGGACGTAATTAAATACTGCTAATATTGTGGATTTATTTTTCCTGAAGCCATTTTGACTATTATTAAAGATGTTAAACTTTTCGCAAAAATGATTAAGCCGTTTAGACATTGCAGTTTCAAAGATAAAGATAAAGATAAAGATAAAGATAGTTTATTTGTTTAAACATGAGTAAGCAATACAATACATAGTTTGCAAAGCATGGTGTTATATAAAAAAAAATAAGTTCTAACATGTTTTACCTATAAAGGTGTACAAATTTTATATTTAAAAACGTTTTTTACTTAAGCATATTATAATAGGTAATACCAATGAAATGTCAGAAATGCAGTTAAGTGGTTAAAAAATCATTTAAATTATAAAAACATTTCTCTATGAGATATTTCTTCAATTGCAATTTAAATTGTGGTATATTAAGTCCTTTAATAGGTTTAGGTATTTTGTTAAATATCATCGGAGCAAGGCAGAAAAGACTTTTTTTCATTAGAGCTGTATTGGACCTTACACTACATAGTCTATCATTATCTCGACGGTTACGAATAACTACGTCAGAACAACGGGTAAATAAATTTGGGTTAGTTTTAACGAAGGTTGCTACCTCGTATATAAACAGAGAAGGGACTGTTAATATTTTATATTTAATGAAAAAAGATTTGCAGCTTTCCATAACGTCAAGACCAAACATAGCTCTAATACATTTTTTTTGAGATTTGAAAACCATTTCCCTATTGGTTGAGTTTCCCCAAAAAACAATACCAAATCTCAGAATAGACTCTACAATACCATGATATGCCGTTAAAAGCGCCCCTACATTTACTATGGCTGCTAATTTAAAAAGTGCATATGCAGATGAACTAATTTTTTTGGTCAATGCTTCTGTATGAGCTTTCCAGTTGAGGTTCTTGTCAATTATGATACCTAGAAATTTTGTTGTATTAACTGTGCTGAGCGTGATACCTTGATAAATTATGTTGAAATTTGGGGGAACTATACGTTGGCTAAACCACATTAATTTTGTTTTTTCTATGTTTATTTTTAAATTATTACAAATATTTTTGAAAATGTAGATAAATACCTATTGCTTAATAGGGCGATAGTTTCCCGCATCAGTTTTTTTGCCCTTCTTGTATATAGGTTTGACTTTAGATATTTTTAATAAGTCTGGGACAACACCCTCCATGAAAGATTGATTGATGAGGAAAGTTAAAGGCATTAATAGTTCGTCAATACATGATTTAACAAGCATCGGTGGTATTTCGTCATGACCAAAACTTTGCTTATTTTTTAAGTTTTTAATTATAAATTTTACTTCACTCGGTTCAACTGTTTGCAAAAATAAAGAATTTTGGCAAGAAGTGACAACAGGTCGACCAGGTGGGTTCTCGTCAGACCTCGTAGCATTTGTTTTTCCTACCGATACGAAATAGTCATTAAAAGCATTTGCGACCGATGTCGGATCTTCAACAAGAATATTGTTTATGTCAAGTTTTATGCTTTCTTTCGTTTTTTTGGTCAGTTTGTTTGTGCGACTTTTTATTATGTGCCACATTGATTTTGTTTTATTGCTTGATTTTTTCATTAGGTTTATATAATTTAATTTTTTAGATGTAACGACTGCCCTTTTGAGAATTTTCTCGTATTGTTTATAATATCTTCGAAGTATCGAGTTATTACTATTATTGATTAATATTTTTAAGTCACGTTTATGTTTACAAGCTGTTTTCAGGCCAGCAGTTAGCCATGATTTTGTTGACTTGTTTTTGACCTTCATCAACTTTTTTGGTATACATAAATTTAATAGTTTTTGTATGGTTTTATGGAAGGATGAGTAATTTTCATTTACATTTTGGTTATTTTTAAAGACTTGGTTCCAATCTACTTTGCCAAGTTCTGATTTTGAAAGAGTTTCTCTAGACAACCAAAGAATATTTCTGTTTCCCTATTATATTGTGGCCAATATATTACTATCAATAATGTGTTTAATTGAGGTATTTCGACTGCACAAGTTTCAAATATATATTCAACTGTCAAGTCCCTTTACAGCCAGACACAGATCAAATGATCGTGCTCATCACACAAACATTTTTCCTGGGTGGGAATCGAACCCACGACCTCCCGCATAGCAGTCAGTGTCACTAACTACTAGACTGACAGGCTAGTCTAATTGTCCAGTTTCTCAATTAGGGTCATGGGGAACACCATGTGGTCGACGCACGATAGTTCGGTTAGAACAACAATGAGCGTTTCTTGTAATTTTATCGTAGGAAAACTTGTTAGTTTTCATATAAGGAAAATTTGTGGTTTAGCCATATATACTCAATGTGCGTACTCGTATAGTGTAATCAACCAAGCCGAAAAAGGGAGTAATTACAAATACCTACATACTCATAGACTTTTCCTTATAGCATAATCAGTCACTTAATATTCCCACAGCTGGGTCTCAAGCCTCCTCTCTACATCAAAAGAGACCAATTTGGCACTCGTACAAACGCCATAATATTTACTAATAATTATTCACACAAATTTTGAAAGCAGTGATGGTCGAGTGGCTACGGCCCCGACTCACGTGTGGTCACGAGTTCGAACCCAGGCCGTCGCATTACTTTGTAAATTTAAATAATGATCTCACGTCTGTAGATAGTTCGGGAAAGATCTAACGCCTAAGGTACAGGCCTGGCCTAATTTATGTGTTAATGGTCATTTGAATTGTGTTCAATTGCAGAATTGTACCAACTGTTTATCAAAATCAATTTGTAAAATATTTTTGTGTCAATAAAGCTGTTTCTTATTATTTTTTTATCATCACTTCTCACAAAACGGTGAAGGAAAACATCGTGAGGAAACCGGCATGTCCTAGAACTAAAAATTCATGTGACATTCTCTAATCCGCACTGGGCCCGCGTGAAGGATTATGGCCCATTCCCTCTCTTCTAGAGAAAAGGCCTGTGTCCTAACAGGGCTTATGATGAAATAATATCAAAGGACCTGGTCCATGAACAGAACTAATATTAGAACTACAAGGAAAGTCTTAAAATAAGCCTAACAATATAACTGGGACATATTACATTATGATCTATTTTAGTTTTACGTAATGGTTATTCCATTGTTTGAATAGGATACTAGGCCGTATAAGAAGTCTTCTATATAAATAGGGATGCTTTGAGAACTGAACTCATAGTTCAAACCTACGTTGAGCACGACGGTACTGTCATCATGAACATGTGGAGGAAACTAGCTGTTGTTCTCTTGTTGGTCAGTTTCTTAGGAGTCTCATGGTCGGCTCCACCTCATCCTGCTTTAGTTGTCAGGCCGTTACAGCCAATTGTGAGAAGTATGGTGACAACCACGACATCAACGACCACTCCAAAACCGTGAGTACTATTTTACGATTACGATTTTTGACGATAAATGGGCCCCATCTAAAGACTCATCATCATGTTTTGAGTCTACTGCTGGACCTATGTCCAGCAGTAGACTCAAAACATGATGATTCCCTATGACATGATGATGCCTTCCCTAAGCGCCGTCACAAAGACTGGTCTTGTGCATCTTGTATCCATCGGATTCCAGCAACCCTGACCAAGCCATCGGTCCACCTTGTGGGCCTTCCAACGATACATCTTCCGGTACGCGATCACCGCTCCAGAACCTTTCGGCCCCATCGGCCATCTGTTCTGCGTGCAATGTGTCCTGCCCATTGCCACTTAAGTTTGGAGATTCTTTTCCCTCTCGAATCTAAATACTAAGAAACCCAAAAAGCAATGGGAAGGGCTTTGTAAAGTTTCCTTGCGTGGTCATAACAGAAAATAAAATATCCGCAGAGAACGAAGGTTATTGACAAAGATCTAAGAATCACCATTGATCGCAAAAATGATGGTCGATAGGGATGAAAGGTACTGAACTGGCGACCACATAAAGGCAGATGGAGCGTTGGAAGGCCTTCCACAAGGTGGACCGATGACCTGGTGAGGATTTCGGAATGCGATGGATGCAAGACTAGATTATAAACGGCTAAATTTCTATAATTTTAATCCCGTGGAGGGTCGATCTGATACAATACTATAATTAACATTGAGATTATCTAAATTTCACAATTAAAAAAAAACATTAGACTGAAGATAGAGATGAGTCAAGGAAACTTTACAGTCAACGTTGGTATGGAAAGAATATTGGCGAAAACTGTTATAAAAAAGCCAAAATGTACTAAAAATTAATCATCTTTTTAGTGTTTCTAATAATATTTTTGTATCTTTCAGGTTTGCAGACATATTTTATGACTACTATTTTGGGTAAATCTAAATAAATAAATGAGGCGAGAACATCTTCTACCTCATTATGACGTCACATCAATCTACGTTTTAGACGCCAAATTACCGACCGAGTATATCGCTGCGATAGTATCGTCATGCATCTCTCAGCAAGACGCCTACGACGCGTCGTGTGATTTGATCTAATGCGACATTTTTATGGTGGGAAAAATCATTTAATGACGAATCCCGCGCTTGGGCGTAGCGGGAAATAGTATCAGACTCTTACTGACTAAACGACCCACTCCATTCCTTCTTAGCCTTCATACCGGGGTCGGACCTTCCTTTCAGATACCAGACTGGGGCTCCAGTAGGCTTCGGCTCTGCAGTTGGGCCTCTCCTTGAGGCGTGCGGGAACAGAGCGCGCCGTCGACGGCTGTCTTGGTCCGGATTATTATCAGACAACCGGATAGCAAGCTACCCATTCCTCACCGTCCGCAAGCCCGCAGCTAATGCTACCTTGAGCATTGCGTGTTGATCTGCAAAACGTTTTTAATATGCCTACCAAACTACTGTGCAACGATTGTTGTGGACGGATGTCCTTCGAATTGCGACGATATGCTGGAAGAATCAATGGACAGCGACGGACGGCGAGTATCCATCCTTACGTCGTTGAAACCTCAACGGTTTGGACTGTTTAATCCGCGTACATTGAGGGACTGGAGCAATTTGTCTGCTGCGGTCTTCCCATCCAGTTATAATTTGAGTTTCTTCAAGGCTATAGTGAATAGGCTCTTAATAAGCTAGTGCGCCTTACCATCAACGAGGTGGTATCACAGTCTAGCATTAGTTTATAGTAAAGAGAATAGAGACCAGAGATGGATGATGGCCAGGCGAACTTGTAGTATTATACCTGCTTGTGGAAGTGATTCCAGTCGCGACGAACTTCAGTACGCGTTTTTCATTATTTGTAATTAGTGTTGTATGTTTACTGTGATTTACTATTTTAATAATGTATTACTTATATTTGTTTTTGATGTTGTTTTATATAAGTGCCTGTTGTTATTATTATTGATGAATTTTGAAAAAAAAAATGTAAATAAACAAAAATACATTGTGTTTCTTGTACAAAGTTTCAACTCACTGATGTAATACTAATACAATACTAACTATTTATTATAAGAAGACAATATACAAATAGTGGGATTCATTGACAAAGGTCTGACACTCCCTCTCACACCATCCAGAGCGTGAGAAGTTATTAGATGATTTCCAACACACAATAAAAACCAGATGGTAACTGGATCAAATCTGCCCCCCTAGCCAAGTTGATAATTTACAATCGATAACGCTAGTAAACTACTAATTAAATGTATGGGAATAACTTCATTTTAACAAAATGAATAGCCAAGTTCACATCATTCCAAATGACAGAATGAAATGTGATCGTTTCTACAATGACCATCGCTACATCCTGCAGTTTTACGATATAACTAGTCTTCTGCCAGCGGCTTCGCCCGCGTGAATGTAGGGTTTTCTATACACACTTTAGATTCCCATTACATCATAATGTTCAGACTGCTGGGACTCCTCTTTAGAACAGTGAATTTTTATTATTTTTTATTTGCTTTAAACTAATGCTTGACTGCGATCCCACCTGATGATAAGAAGTGATGCAATTGTTGAAGTCAAAGTCAAAGTATTTATTAATGAGCCGTCATCCATTATGTGGGCTCAGTGCGGGTTTATGGATGTTACATGTCTTCGAATTTTTGATTCTAGGACATGCCAGTTCCCTCAAAATGTTTTCCTTTACCGTTTTGAAATAAATTACACTAAGTAATGCCTGGCTGGGTTTGAACCCATGTCCTACGTTACCACTTGGCTACCACTGCTCACAAAATACAATGAGTTATTGCCAAAATAAATTGCAGACATCAACTGCATGTGTTTGCCATACAAAATACCTTCAACATTCCTAAGCATAGGCATGGATGAGTTTCTCTTCCACCTGTCACACTCTGTCACAGAGTAAGTAGTCACCGGCACGCGGCAGCTGCTGTGTGTAGTGCTGTGGTCGCACTGCTCACGTGCCTTCTGATGTGACTCACTCTGTGGTCGTTTAGTCGAAGGATGTTGGATTACTAGATGTGGCATGGTAGGTGGGTCAGGACCAAATTTTTGACGCGACGGAATGTGTCACACTGGAAAATAAATGTGTCACACTGGTAAATAAATGTAGCACAATAGAACTGTTGCGCTACGTTTATTTTCCGGTGTGACACAAATTTGTTGTGATTTTCGTTATGCGATTACGTCAAAAATTTGGTCCTGACCCAGGTGTGGTTTTTTTGTTTGGTTGATTTTTACCTCAAAGCTAATAAACTACACAGTACATATCCACAAGAATCTCATGGTTATTTGTTGTTGTGGTTTTATCTTGTTAAATAAGGCTTCAAATTAAAGATTTACCTATTTAAGTATTCATTTGAAAACTGCTATATGTAGGTATATGTAGTTGTCTCGCATAATGCTGAATCGAACCTATTTGGCGCAGCCGTGAGACGCATTCTTGTTGTGTTTTCTTTTGTTTTTTTACTTTTTTATAAAAAACTAGCTTTTTCCAGCGGCTTCGCCCGCGTACATAAAATATAACCTATGTCACTCAGGAGTGAAGCAGCTTTCTATTGTTGCTAAAATTTTTCCAATCGGACCAGTAGTTCCAGAGATTACCCCCTACAAACAAAAAAACATAAAAAACAAAAAAACAAACTTTACCTCTTTATTATATTAGTGTAGATTAGTGTAGATAAATAATAAAATAATAAAAAAGCTTTATTGACACTAAAATATATAAGTAAATATATTTAAGTTTTTAAAACTTTTTACTGTGTTTCATTGCAAGCCAAATAAACATTTTTTTCTTTTATAATTATTTTACTCAATGTTCTGAAAATGATAGCTGGATTGTCCTTACGTGCGACATTACTGTGACAAGTTACATACAGTGTCTCATTTATGAGACTACGGTATTGATATTTGTAATTTAATGAATAGTAATTATTGTATATTTGTGGTAACTAATGTTTTTTGTTCTGATTTTAATTTATGGAATTCGATCGTCGAACGCTTGGAATTGATTAAGCCCCCAATGCTTTTGTTCTGAAGTAATTTCAGCTCAGTCACGAGGTCAGAACAAAGGAATTGAAGGCATGGCCAATTCCAATCGTTCGACGTTGACGAAACGATCGTAATTTTGCTAGGGGAAGAAATTTCATTAGAAATAAATAGCTTCTTTAAGTTTGTACTCTTTTTTATCTGTCTACAAATTTAAAGTTTAGTTGGGGGCGATGGATTTAAATTATTTTGAATATTAATTGAAATAAGTATTTTTAGGTAATTGAGTTACCACAATAACATCTGTGGTTCTTAATATTTAAAAAAGGAATTCTACAAAAATCATAAAAGAATCTGCCAAAATACAGTCACAAAATAAATAAGCAAACTAGCATATCCAGTTACAATCAATATCTACATACAATCTAGTAGCAATTTTATGCAAACAGTGCGCCATCGCGCGTCGCGTGGCGCTCGCGCAGGTCGCATAATTTGCAAATTGTGATAGTGACTCACTCAATGTGATTCATACTTTTTTTACGGTATTTATAGTAGTATTTTTACGGTCATCAGAAATATTAGTAACGTCCATGCGTAGTCTCATTGAAGGTTAGGTAGGCCAGTAGTATTTTTTTGAAACCCTTATATCTAAAGGAGGAGGTCGACCGCATAAGCCAACGGCGCACACGCCCCAGGCGCCGCCGGGATACCGACTTCGATTTCCCGCCACCGTAAGCGTGGGCTTGCCGTATTGACTCTGTAAAAAAGTCGAAGCTCACTGAGGCCCAGGGTCTCTTTCTGAAAGGAAGGTTTGGCCCCAGATAGATAGATTACCTAAACTTTATTCACCCACACAAACACCCACTATACCAAAAAAAACAGGGTGGGGTGTTTAGACAGTAAGAGTCTGACACTGTTTCCCGCTTCGCCCAAGAGCGAGTTTCTTTTTTTTTGTGGTGGGCAAAAATCATCCAATGACGAATCCCGTTAGACTCTTACTAACTAAACACCTAACCCCGTTCCTTCCTGGCCCTTCGCACTGCGACCAAGCCTTGCTTTCAGAAAGAGACCCTGGGCCCCAGTAGGCTTCGACTCTTTTGCAGAGTCCCTACGAATTATACATCGTTAAATTTTGATCGTTTGAATCCTTTGGAAGGTCGATGCGGTACATGAAACACTATTGATTTGTACAGTTAAAATAAATAAATGTTAGAACAATGTATAATTATGCATTCCACATCCAATCCCATTACACGTTACAGTAACACCCTGCAACGTGCAAAGGAACGTTCGAACTCGCAACTTGTAACCTACCTACTTTCGTCTGGTCTTGATCACCATAACAACATTCCATCTTCATCGTTTTGCTTAGGAAATAGTCACTTTAACATAACGCACACTCTTTAAGTTTCCTTACTTTAACCGAACTTGTAACTTTAAAAAACACTGAATTTAGAATACCGCATACAACTGTCCGTCTTTGTACAAAAATACCGCACACAACTGCCCACGTTTATACCAAAATACCGTATAGTTCGTTTTTTAAAATTCTAGACTGCGATTTGATAACTCAGAATGTCACACTCTAGAAATATGTCCCCAATTTTCTGGAGTTTGACATTTTAAGTTGTCAAATCGTAGTCTAGGATTAAAAAACGAACTATACACAACTGTCCGACCTTCTATTGTCCCTCTGGTCGTCAACAAGATCGATGCAGGGCCGTCGTGGTAAGATGCCGATCCCTCAAACCACACTGATTCCACCACAATAGCTGAAACAATGCTGTAAGCCAGGCTTTGTTTACCAACTCTATGAAGACTATTTACTATAACAACTGGAATGGGATTCGTGATCGCTGTTCAATTGTTTCTCTGTGTGAACAAGGCTTAAGGTTGTACAACAGAGGAGCTACGGTATCAGTCTTACTGGCAGCGATTAGCGATAAGCGGATTTTTGGCGGGTCTCTTCGAGTGAAGTGCCGTGGTTGTTTTAATTGTTCGCAAATTGATTCTTAGAGACAGAGGTCTTTGCCCAGTGGTAGAGTCAAAAACAATCATTGCGATAAAACAGTAGAGAGATATCCGCTTCCTTGCGTCGTTTATCCTCAATGAGGCTCGTGACTTCGACGAATAAATTTTTGATGGACAATTTCGCCATGTTGCCCTATCTTCGGCGATGTGGATGGCGTCGAAGTATAGTACGGATTTGGTCTGTCCAATGTATTGGACTCCTGCCCCTTGATCTTTTCCCATCTTTTTTAGGTTATTACCTCTCTTCCAATGTGGCTATATAGCCAAAAAAATTAAATAATCTTCTTTGGTGCTTGGTGATAGAGAGATACAGTTTATTGTATAGTTAAGAAGTGTTCTCTTGTAATTAAATGTGAGAAAGAAGGGAAACGATCCAGTGTCTTCCCACTCTAAAGCGAGAGTGTGTCATACTTTTACTGACTAAAACGCACCTATTATCTAACAAGAACTCCCATTCAAAAATTCCCTCTTAACTTAGCAAACATCGTTTCTTCTCGGTCCTTCTGTTTTCCCTCACCCCTTTGAAGCGCGTGAAACACTAGGCGTTGTTCTTATTCTTCTTCTCGAATTATTCCGTCCATCTCCGTTTACCTCAAATTTTTAAGTTCTAAATGTTGCCTCGTTTATAGCGGCGTTAGTGGCATTTTTAGGTCCTCCAGGGAGCATTTGTAGGGACATTTTGGGCACACTAGTTGGCTTCGTTGATGACTAGGTTTCGCTTCTTACTAGACGGACAGATGGTTTTTTTTTTTTTTTTTTTTATGGTAGGTGAAAATCATCCAATGACGAAACCCGCTCTTGGGCGGAGCGGGAGACCAGTGTCAGACTCTTACTGACTAAAAAACCTACCCCGTACCTTCCTTGCCTTATTCCTGGAGTCGAGGTAACAGTTTTCCACCACCCTCTAGACTCCAGGAGAGACGGACAGATGGTAAGATACCCATCGTTTATCATCAACAATTCCGCAGGACCTACATCTATGTAGGTATGTACGTCCGTCGGATCTTGGCAAGTCTGAAATTAGACAACTTGAAACTTAAAAACTTGTACAAAAATATAGGTTTAAAAAAAAATGCTAATAACAGTTTTTAACAGCAATAACTTTTTTTGAATTGCAATAAACTAGTGCTTGACTGCGATCCCACCTGATGGTAAGCAGTGATGCAATCGTTGATAGTAAGGCGCATTAGTTTATTAAGAGCCTATAACAACTAAAACTATAATAACTGCAAATTGCATTTATTTTTTTAAACCATTTATTTTTTTACGAGTTTTTAAGCACTAAAATTCGCAGAACCTAACTTCAGACTACAAGTACTGGAGTAAGTCGCTACGGCGGTGGGGTCGGCTAGTAATTAAAACGACACTATATTTAATGTTGCTTTGTGTAAAACTGTAGGCGGTATTGTTCAGTACTCGTCATGGCCACACTACGCACGTATCATCATCAGCCTTTTTAATGTTCCCACTGCAGGGACACAGGCCTCCTCTCTAAGAGAGGGGAATGGGCCGTAATCCACCACGCGGGCCCAGTGCGTCTTGGTGGATGTCACATGTCTTCGAATTTTTGGTTCTAGGATATGCCGGTTTCCTCACGATATTTTCCTTCACCGTTTTGAGAGAAGTGGTGATGAAATAAATTACACGAAGTAATGCGCCTGGCTGGGTTTGAACCTGCGACCTACAACACGTAAGTCAGGGCCGTTACCACTCGGCCACCACTGCTCTCCGCACGTATACGAGGCTGTAAATAAGTGAACTACGCAGCTGATGCGTAAACCTCCCCAAATATACAAGTATATAATGGGGTTATTGGTAATCGAAAATCGTTAAAGTCTTAAGTCGTAAGGCCTTCCCCTGATGCATTTAGAGGAGGCTCCGTTTGTCTTGGAATTGCATAGCCTAATGCCGCCAAGCCCTATCATCAGACCCTCAGGCTTGCAGCGATGCGATACAGGTACATGGTGAATATCTCACCCTTACGAATAAATAGTTTCGGGAACACATTCATTCATTGTGTGTACAGCTAAGAAGTGGGATTCCTTGCCAGAGTTTGTCTTTTCTGATAACTACAACCTGAGGATCTTTAAGACAAGAATGAATAGGTTTCTTCTAAGTAAATGCTCCATCGTCATATCAACGTTCTCTAGGGAGAAAGTCCAGTCTCTAGGGAAAAGAACCAGTCAACAATAACAAAAACGAGTGTAATTTTTTGCACAAAGTTCCTGAATGTTTAACTCTGCAATAACAACAGGGCTAACATATTGCAATGTGATTTACCGCATAAAGTTAAATTACTGAATACAATAAATTATCTTAACGCCGAGAGAATCTAAAATGATCTAAGGCCTGCAAATAACAGCAGAGGATAAAGGCACTGATATTGTCAGAGGACATTGGCTAAGGTAAGGAGTGTGGTTTCCATCGGACTGCGGGCAATGGGTAGCTCGCTGTCCGCCCATCCGGTAACCGTTTGAGCCCAAGTCGTTGACGGCACGCACTGTTTCCGAGTGCCTCAACGAATTGTCTGCATTAGGGGCCCGGCAAAGTCGAAGCCTTTTAGGGCCAAGAGTTGATGCGAAAGTGGAACACTAGGGCCCTGGAACGAGAAGAAAGAGAACGTGAGAGTAGACTGACTCACTTGAGGCAGTGTGGGCATTTTATTTTTGTTATTTTTTAACGTGTGTTTTGTAACTGTTGTGCCGTGTCTGTATCGAATTTTATTTCTATTCTATTCCATGAAGATTATCAACGTCGGCCAAATAAAAAGAAATAAAATTATTGACAATACTCGGCCTATAAGTTGAAACAATTGGCGATCGACTTTCATTGCGTAATAACAGATTTTGTTTTTTTTTTTTATTGCTATAAATTAGTGCATGACTGCGATCCCACCTGATGGTAACTAGTATTGCAATCGGTGATGTTGAGGCGCACTAGTTTATTTAAAACCTATTCACTCTAGCCTTGAAGATACCAGAATTATAATCAGTGTGACTATTACAACGACGGTCATTTTAATTCAATTTATTTGCCATAGATTATATTTTTTTTATAGCCTACTTTGTGTCCCACTGCTGGGCAAAGGCCTTCCCTTTCTCCTTCCAAACCTCTCTGTCTTGGACGATCTCCGGCCAAGTTTGTCCCATATTATACTTAAATCTATTTTAGTTGGAAATCATCTGATAACTTCTCTCGTTCCGGGAGGAAAAAGCTGCTTTCCTTTAGTTGCTCTGTACATTCCAGGGCTGTAGGTACTTTTTTGAGCGATTCCATAACCCAAGATATTACGTAATAGTAGTGTGTTGGCCCTGTTGTGTCTTGTTACCATGGCAACGCTTTGTTTACGTGATTTATTCATGTGTGATTGAAGATAAAATTGCTGGCACTATCGGCGCAGTGATTGAGCGAGTCTGCTGCGCTGCGTGGCATAGGTTCGAAGCCTATTGGGGCCCAGGGTCTGTTTCTGAAAGGAAGGCTTAGTTCCAGTGCGAAAAGTAAAGAAGGAATGGCAAGCGTCTGACCCTGTTTCCCGCCGCTCCGCCTTAGAGCGCGATTCTTCATAGGATGATTTTTGCCCATCATAAAAAAAACATTCTCTGCTTAGTTTGGTTTTAGATGGCTTTTTATGATAGTTGTGGGATATTAAAATAATTATTCTAGCTGCTACCAGCGGCTTCGCCCGCGTGAAAATAGGTTTCTTCCTACAAACTTTTAACCCTCGTTTTCTACCTTTGAGGGGTTCCATCCATAACGCCCCTTAATATTATGACTAAAACTTGAAATACTTATTATACATAACTTCAGACCATACACATGTGACTTGGTGGTTATCGAACCTGAAAAATAACTGGAAAAAGGCATCAAATCAAAGTATAGAGACCAGTTAATACGACAAAATGTCTAACGGGTTTGTACCGTATACTATTGTGACTTAACTTACACAGTCTAACAATCATGAGCTGAATGGCTGATTGCCATGAATTACAACATTACAAAGGGACTTGCGTACGTAATCATCTCGGAAATTATTTAATTGTTTTCCTCTGTGAGTGGTAATGGTAGGATTAAAAATTTACTGGCGGAAATCTCATTCTGGGCACGCCACAATTGTGGCGGTAAGTTCCCTCTTTGAGGAGTGGTTAGACAGGCGCCATGGTATCCTCACTTTCCGTCTGACTCAGGTGTTTACCGGCCGTGACTATTTCGGAAGGTTCTTGTTTGGGATCCAGGTGGAAAGGTCTTGATGTCGCCATTCGGAAGACATGGAAGTCTGTCTCCCATCTTTTTTTTTGTGGTGGGAAAAATCATCTAATGACGAATCCCGCCCTTGGGCGGAGCGGGAAACAGCGTCAGACTCTTACTGACTAAACAACCCACCCTTTCCTTCTTAGCTTTTATACCAGGCTAGACCGGGGCTCCAGTAGACTTCGGCCCTGCAGTTGAACCTCTTCATTTGCTGACAACTCCTTGAGGTGCGCGGGATCTGTCTCCCATCTCACACATCACCTCATGTATAGTTCTCACAGCTCTCACAGCTGACATAATATTTGTATTTAACTGTTTTTACTCGTATGTACGTATATTTTTTTATATATTAGACTTATTTATGTACGCTTATAGAGGTATATATAAATTTATCTTGTACATTTGTTTCGGGTTGGCCGCTCTTAAGAAGGCGTGATATCATTGGATAATTGTCCCACCTAAAAAAAAAAAATTCAAAATTAATATTAATTTTTATCAGCAAATCTAGAGGACCAACTGTAAGACCGAAGCCTACTGGAGTCCTGGTTTCTGAAAGGAAAGTCCGACAACGGTTAGTATGAGGCCTAAGAAGGAAAGGGTGGGTTATTTAGTCAGTAAGAGTCTGACACTATTACTCGCCTCGCCAAAGGGAAGGTTTTATCATTAGATGATTTTTACTACCATACTGAACTGTACTTGAGCGGCATAAGCAAAGCCTGCGTGTCACGGAAATGAATATGCTGCGCTGGATGTCTGGAGTCTCGCGGAAAGACCGCATTAAAAACTACCGCATTCGGGGCAGCCTTCAGGTCCGTGACATAGCGGATAAACTGCAGGAGGGTCGCTTACGTTGGTATGGCCACGTTTAACGAAAACCGGCAGACTACGTGGGTAACAGATGCCTCGCCATGCTGCCTCCGCGGGGAGCCGGGAAACGAGGAAGGCCTAAGAGGCGTTGGATCGACGTCGTAAGGGACGATATGCGTGCCAATGGGCTTACGGCAAAGGACGCGAAAGACCGAGCGAAGTGGAGGCGTCTTAGCAAGAAAGCGGACCCCGGGCACCGAGGTGAAAGCCAAGGTTGGCAACCGGGACTAATACCGCTAGGATGATGATGATGATGGTGATTTTTACTACCATAAAAAACCTCTCTTCATTGTAGAAAGTACAGTGTTAGTAAACATAGTAATTTCTCCACATGTTCGCCTTATATAGTATGCAGAGCGAGGCACGTGCGTATCACAGCACAGGTCGTTAAATTCTGACTCATAGATGACTCACCTTATAAAACATTACTATGTACATCTCGTATTGCTTCCTAATGTACATGACAAGTGGCATTGATGACACAGATTAGTTTAGGTATCTTTTTTTTGACTTTGCATTGTTATGTATTGAGTTAATGTCAAGTTTAGAATGTACTAGCTCATACCATCAGCTTCACCCACGAGAAAGTTCGTTTACTCCCGTAGGGTTTTTTTATGGCGAGAAAAATCATGTAATGACAAATCTCGCCCTTGGGCGGAGCGGGAAACGATGTCAGACTCTAATAGCGATAGTCGTTGACAGGATCCACCAGTAATCAGTGAGTGGTATTTCGTTTATCTACACTAATATAATAAAGAGGTAAATTGTTTTTTTGTTTGTACGAGAATTAGCAACAATAGAAAGCTGCTTTAATCCTGAGTGACATAAGCTATATTAAATATAGCCTATAATATAGCGATAAAAATTTTTATGTGTGCGAGCGAAGCCGCTGACAAAAGCTAGTATATGAACACATTAGTGTCTAACCTGTGTCTTCCGTTACGAGGTCACTACTCTAGAACCTTTTAGTCCCATCGATGTGCTCAGCCTATTGCCGCTTTAACTTAGCGATTTTGTCCTGTGGGTATCCTTATTTCCAATCCGATAAGGCAAGGAAACTTGGACCTCCTTGACAGCCCATGGTTGAGCCTATGTTAAATAAAGTGGGATACCTTGCTTGCACGTGTAGAATTTTTATGAAGTCAGATCTTTTAGTACTTGATTACGGAGACGCGGCCCGTTGGGCTGTTGTCGTACATTACTATATATGTTTGCGCACAACGCATCGCCCATCAAATCGCGTCTCCGTGAACAAGCACGTAACTATAACTGCAGATCTTTTTGTAGTTCATATGTGGCGGTATAGATGCCACCACAAATCAACCCATTTTTGAATATAGGAAATAGGCAATCAAATAGCTTCACTCGCTCTAGGTGGAGCGAGTGTTAGACTGCCCAGCCGAATCCCACTCGTGATCGTAGGGCCTCTGCAAAAGGATCGAAGCCTACTAGGGTCTGAAGAGAAGGCTTGGCCCCAGTGCGAAGGGCAGAGGAGGAACCGAGTGGGGTGTTTAGTCAGTAAGAGTCTGACACTGTTTTCCGCTCCGCCCAAGAGTGGGATTCGACATTGGATGTTTTTTGTACACCATAAAAAAACCCACTCGTGTTTCTTCAGTACTAGGGGCCTCGAGGGTTCTTTTAAACCATTCCATAGCCCATATGAAGCATTCTAAAATGACATGATGGTCGTCTTGTTTTTCTTCACATTACAGGAAACTAATTAAATAATAGTTTATCCTGTTTAGAAGAAACAATAACTGCTCACTTACCTACGTAGTATTTAAGCATTTTATTTAAACCCGGCCTGTACGAAGTTAGGTTCTGTGAATTGAAGCGCTTGAAAAGTCGTAAAAAAGTGAATGGTTTAAACAAATAAATGCGTTATTGCTGTTAAAAACTGTTATTGGCATTTATTTTTTTAAAACATTTATTTTTGTATGAGTTTTCAAGCGCTAAATTTCGCAGAGCTTAACTTCAGACTCACCAAGATACGACGGCCGTACTGCATGTTTAAGATTCTATGCCAGCAAAAGAGCTTCCAATAATAATATTGGTATGCTTTATTAGGTATAGTGTACCTAGTTATCTAGCACTTCATTCAAAATAGTATAACATAGTATAAAATAAAGTTGCTTACCGCTGTCCCTATGTATGCTTATCTATCCTATCTTTAAAAGTACGCAACGGATTTTGATGCGGTTTGTTTTTAATAGATAGAGTGATTGAAGAGGAAGGTTTATGTGCATAATACATGGATAATATACCCACCTGGGGTGTTGTAATATTATCACCCGTGCGAAGATGGGGCGGGTCGCTAGTTTTTCATTTTTTTTTTTTTTGGTCTGCTCGATACCAGCTGGATGCATTTGAGAAAATTGTGAAGCAAGCCAAGGGATTATTGGCTGTGTTTCCAGATGGCTACAAATAAGAAATCTTTAAGTCTAGAGTAAAAAGATTACTTTTAGGTAAGCCCGCTCCATCATCTAGGTACTGCAGGGCTTGCGGACAGCGAGCATTGGGTAGCTCGTCGACCAGATATCCGATAAGGACCGAATCCGAGTGAGTCCTTGGATGGAGCGGGAAACAGTGTCAGACTCTTACTGACTTAATAACCTATCCCGTACCTTCCTTTCCTTAGTCCCAGAGCCCTGGGGTTGCTATCGCATCAACCCTTGGCCCCAGGAGGCTCAATCCTTGACCCCAGGAGACGACCTCGCAGGTTGGGGTCACTAGCACTCGACCACCACTGCCCTATGTCTTGTATGATTACCCACCTTACAAAAAAACTGAAATAATAAGTTCATTAACTGAATTACGTGTATACACACACGTACTGTAACACTATTATACGACAGTACTCTTATGACATAGCTGGTCTGTGTTGCCGCTGATTTCAACGTCATTTAATTATTGATTTAATTGAAACAGAACGGTCGAAACCAATTATACTCTCGGTTGGAACATACACTATACATTGAGGAAAATAATGTGTAATGTACGTCATAGAAGTATAGGAAAATAATGTGTTGTTTATTCAATTCAATTCAATTTATTTATTTTCAGTAATTATAAGCCCATACAATTTTACGCGCACAATAACATAGTAAATATGCCAAAAATTTAATATAACAATAAAATAAAAATTCATAATAGAAAAGAAAAGTATAATAATTAGTACGAGTAAGTGTAGTTAGTAGGTATAATAGTATGTATAGTTATGTGTGTTTTTTTCCGATTTACAACCTTTCGAGAGACAGTGTAGACGACAAGAGATGTGTGCTGTAGCAGCAGAACACCCAACTCTTCCACAATTCATCACCCCATCAGAATGGAAGATATTCTGATGGGGTGCTGAAATGTGGAGGAGTTGAAGAGATAGAGACTCTTGAACGAACCGCAGTGGTCAATCTAGAAATCTCTTAAATGACTTCAGATCCAGGTTGGCAGATGCAAAATAAACCTGGCCAAATGGGGTTTCCTCGACCACCCTAAAACAGTGGCAATGTAGAGCGGTTTCACAGGACATGCGTTACGTACTATGCCGCATGTCTTGCATATATGACTATAGTTTAACATAGTTTTTGGTAACAGTCCAGAAGTGTTCTAAAACCATGGCCCGATATATATCTTTGTTTTCCATATATCGAAATGGTTTCCTATCAACCAGTGTGCACACTGCATAGCGCGTACAGGCTTAATCCTCAGTTGATACCATGTTGGTGTCCGACTCGCCCTTGCCTCGATTTTTTTTTGTAGTCAATTATTCAATAAAGTTCAGATTTAATAAAACAGCTAAAATGGCAGAGTCTCATACCTAAGTAAATATGTTAATACGCTTGTAAGCCACACGAGTATGACACATTACAGCTTTGTTAAAACGTCATGGAAGACAAATCCCATCGTCAATCCCATGGCTTGACGTACTAGGAAGTGTAGTAAACACCATGACGCGTAGGAGAGCTGACTTGTTTACTAATGAGAGAAGTTGACTCAATATGATTTGCGTGCCAAAACATATTGTTTCATCATCATCATCATCAGCTTATTAATGTTCCCATTGCTGGGACACAGGCCTCCTCTCTAAGAGGGGGAATGGGCCATAATCCACAACGCGGGCCCAATGTAAATTGGTAGATGTCACATATCATCGAATTTTTGGTTCTAGGACATGCCGGTTTCCTCACGATGTTTTCCTTCACCGTTTTAAGAGCAGTGGTGATTAAATAAATTAGCAAAGTAATGCACCTAGCTGGCGACCTATAACTCGTAAATCAGAGCTGTTACCACTCGGCCACCACTGATCCAAGTACTACTGTATGAATACATGAGGAAAGCAGCATCAGAGAAGAGTGGCGGCGTGTTGTAAAGCTTGCCACCAACACCTGAAGACCACGACTACTCTGTAAAGAGTGATACCCGACAAATAAGAAGAAAAATTGTACTTTCCCATTTAAATAATTTATTAATCCTTGTTTTGATCACCTAGTCATCGTCAGTCGGACAGGTATGTTTTTCCAGTTTTTAGTAGGTAAGTTACATAGTAAAATGGGCTTATTTTACTACAGGTAATATTTTCTTGTGAATTTTCCTCGTTGGGTATTCAGATGGGGAAAATGGTAAATGCTGAATGCGTCATATTTTTTTTGTTACATGTACAATAATTGTATTAATTAAAGTTAGGGAAATTTATTATTTTTTTCGTAAATAAGGATAATTTGTTTTTCCTGCGTTCTTTTTTGTTACGTTATCCTGTACAGTTTAATCCAGCCATCCGGTAACCGTCCGGGCTGAGCCCAAATCATCGACGGCGTGCACTGTACCCGCGCGCCTCAAGGAGTTGTTAGCAACTGTAGGGGCCCAGAAGGGTCGAAGCCTTCTGGGGCCAAGGGTTGATGCGAAAGCGAAACAACGGGGCCTTGAAACTAAGGCAAGAAAGAACAGTGGGTCGTTTAGTCAGTAGAATTCAGACACTGTCACTCGTTCCGTCCAAGGGTGGGAGGAATCCCACCCAATGACGAATCATTCGATGATTTTTGCCACCATAAAAACCAAAATGGAAACAAATTCACAGAAACTTACATATCTGGGTACAATGGCGGTATTATCGCTGACAGGGATATCTACCAGACCACCTTAGGATGGAGTATTAGAACTATTTACTATTAGATGAGTTATTAGGTAGATAATAATATAATAATATTAGCCCTTATACGTATTTTATTATTATAGGTAACTTATTGATATTACACTCTATTTAAAATATGTGATATTTATTTATTGTGCACACCTATCACAGTGTTGTTTTTTTAACCCAAAGTTTGACTGGTAGAGAATGCCTAAGCATAAGCATTAAGTCCGCATATGTACCACTACTGTACATAAAGATAAAATAAATAAATATTCGTTTCTGGAACTTAGTTTATGTTAGTTTTTTTTTTGTTTAATTTGTTATTTTAATCTGTTGTTATATTAGTGTGGTTTTATTCTGTAAAACTCTGACTCGCCACCTTTTTATTATGGTAGGTAAAAATCATCCACAAATCACGCCCTTGGGTGGAGCGGGAAACAATATCAGACCCTTACTGACTAAACAACCTACCCCGTTCCTTCCGTGTCTTGATCCCAGGGCCCAAATAATACGCTTTCGCATCAATCCTTGGTCCCAGGAGGCTTCGACCCTGCTGGGCTCTTAGAGTTTGCTGACAACTCCTTAAGGCGAGCGGGAGTACTAGAGTAGAAATCTATGGATGAGTTTCAATGAGAGACCTGAAAAAAACACTTCTGCTCTTTTATGTTTGTAATGAATGAAATGAAATAAAATGAAAAGAAATGAAATGAGATGAAATGAGATGAAATGAGATGAAATGAGATGAAATGAGATGAAATGAGATGAAATGAGATGAAATGAGATGAAATGAGATGAAATGAGATGAAATGAGATGAAATGAGATGAAATGAGATGAAATGAGATGAAATGAGATGAAATGAGATGAAATGAGATGAAATGAGATGAAATGAGATGAAATGAGATGAAATGAGATGAAATGAGATGAAATGAGATGAAATGAGATGAAATGAGATGAAATGAGATGAAATGAGATGAAATGAGATGAAATGAGATGAAATGAGATGAGTTGAGATGAGATGAAATGAAATTTATTTGCTATGAACGTGCGTAGGTATTAAGTAAGAGAAGGACCCAATACATGTATGTCGTGATGTTGTTATTTCAGAGGTAATGTACGCGCAATAACGTGACCGCAACCAGCTACTAAACAATTGCGTAAATGCTGCGATCGTTAATACCTACGGGGCCTGTTTATCACTAATTGTTCCCCGTCATTAAATCTTCAACGCACTATATGACTAAGCAACATAATAATAATATTCCTTTATTCCTATAAATATTACTGTTTTGGTAGGGCCGTACCGGGTAAACAGTCCATTTTAATTCGTTTATCATCCTTCTCACGGTCTAGGGTGGAGCCCAAGGGCGTGTCAGACTATTATGGACTAAAAACCACACCTACGTTTTTTTTTATGGTGGGAAAAATCATCCCGCCCTTAGGTGGAGCAGGAAACAGTTTCAGACTCTTAATGAATAAACGATTTACCCCATTCCTTCTTAGCCCTCATACCGGGGTCGGACCTTCCTTTCAGAAACCGGACCGGGGCTCCAGTAGGCTTCTTCCGGTGTCCTTGACACGCGCGGGAACAGAGCACGCCGTCGACAATCTGGCTAGGTCTGGACCGTTACCAGACGACCATCCGCAAGCCCGCGCCTACGGTGGCCGGAAATGGGGATTGGAATCCCGGCAGCGTCTGGGGCGTGAGTGCCGTTGCCTTATGCGGTCGGCCTTCTCCTTTGCTAGCATTAATGCTTCGCAGAAGGAGACGACCGCAAACCATATCTACGTTTCTTCCACATCCTTTTTTCCTTCCTCCGGGGTTCAGTCTCTGACTATCCGTGGAACACGAAGCGCCAATGACGACTCGGGCTGAGTCGGATGGTTGCCGGTTATTCAGACTGTGAGTTATCCGTTGCTCATCATCCGCTAGCCTGTCATCGGAACCAGCGCGACCCTCACAGGCTCGTTCTGGATGACATGTGACACACAAAAATTTGCAAGCTTATAAACCGGCATGTCCTTATAGAATCAAAAATTCGAAGACATGTGACATCCACCAATCCGCACTGGGCCCGCGCGGTGAATTATGGCCCATTCCTTGTCCTAGAGAGGAGGCCTGTGTCCCAGCAGTGGGAACATTAAAAGGCTGATGATGATGATAATGTTAAGCATAAACATGTACCTATGATAATAATATGTATTTAATCTTTATACCATTTTTTATACCGTGTTTTTAAGCAAATGAATATTATTCTAGTATATCTACGGTGTCTGAAAAACAGAATCGGGGCCCAAATACAACACGTTCATCATCATCATCATTTCAGCTGGAAGACGTCCACTGTTGGACATAGGACTCCCCTAAGCGCCGCCACAAAGACCGGTCCTGTACGTCTTGCATCCATAACTCGTTAATGAAAAAATAATCAACAACTTTGACATTACTCACAGTGTCACAATAACGAGATAACAAGATAGTTTCACACAGTGACATGACTCACAGGTGTCAGGTGTCAAGCTCCTAATAAGGGCAATTATAACAAAGACGACGGATGCACTTACTTTAGTATGTGTCGTAAGATCATGGTGATCAAATTGGTATCTGTTCAAAATTACCAGTCTTTAACGCATTGTTAAAATTGTCTAAGCATGATGATGAATGACACCATATTAGCCGAAACTATAGTCACCCTTGAGAGTCACCACCTATGCCAAAAAAGAACGATTCATATTTTTTTTGGCAATATAAAAAAGAAAAGAGAGATAGAAAAATGGCTTCTGACAGGAAAAGTAGTTTGAAAAAGACCTAGAGGCAGAAGTTCGATACGTTGGTCTGATCAAATTCATGCTACACTGGAGACCACAGTCTGCGACGCCATCCACATCGCCGAAGATAGGATAACATGACGAAATATCATCATAATGATGATAGAGCATCGGATCAACGACTCTATAATTAATAGCCAAACTCAAATCACCCTTGAGACTTTTCATCATATGCCAAAGAAGAATTTTTATTTTTTTTTGCCACATGGCCAGAAAAAGAGGTATATTATAATAATAATAGGATAACCTGGAGAAATGGAAACCGAACAGTGATGACCGAATAGTAACGGCTCCGACTTATGAGTTGTAGGTAGCGGATTCAAACTCAGTCAGGCGCTTTATTTTGTGTAATTTATTAAAGTACCACTGCTTTCAAACCGAAGGGGGGGGGGGAAAGGAAACGTCGTGAAGAAACCAGTAGGTATGTCGTAGAACCAAAAATTCGAAGAGTTGTCACATCCATCGACCCGCGTGGTGGATTACATACACTCTCCTAGAGAGTCGGAATGTGTGTCAGCTGTGGAAGCATTAAAAAGACTAATGATGATGATAATGATGATGACAGAAAAATTAAAAAGATAAGACAACATGGCGAAAAAGAAGTCCACCAGAAATTTATTCTTTGAGGTCACGACCCTCAGTATTGAGGATAAACTGTCAAGCGGTACAAGCCGTAGTCAGCAGCAAATAATGCCTTATAGTTTAACCGTAACATACCTTCGTAAGTATGAACGTACGCGAAAAAAATGCGCAAATACACGAATAAAATGAGGAAGTACTGCGCTCAGGATTCTCACGCTTCGCAACGTAACACCACCTTTTGTACGAAGGTCAGTTAAATTGTACACTTCTACTATGTATTTTTATTCACTCATTTACTTAAATGATAGTTATTTAGAACAATTTGTTTATTTATGTACGGGACTATTTTTATGTAGTATGACGTGGTACCATTGACGTGCAAATGTGCGAAGGTTGTAATTTTGTGACGTTATTGAAATTAAGTTGTTTATTTTGTTGTGAATATACTGTGCTAAGCTGTTTTGTCATATAATTCCAGGAAATAATGCAAATAATTAATAAATAATACTCGCAATTTATTTCAGAAAAATAAAATACTATGCATAGGCTTGCGTTTGATTACTGCACCTGATGGTAAGCGATGTGGTCGATGATGGAGCACGCTTGATTAGAAGTAACCTATTCACTCTTGAGAGCAGTGGTGGCCGAGTGGTAACGGCCCCGACTTACGAGTCGTAGGTCGCGGGTTCAAACCCAGCCAGGCGCATTACTTTGTGTAATTTATTTCATCACCACTGCTCTCAAAACGGTGAAGGTAAACATCGTGAGGAAACCGGCATGTCCTAGAACCAAAAATTCGAAGACATGTGACATCCACCAATCCGCACTGGGCCCGCGTGGTGGATTATGGCCCATTCCCTCTCCTAGAGAGAGGAGGCCTGTGTCCCTGCAGTGGGAACATTAAAAGGCTGATGATGATGATGATGGTTCACTCTTGACTTAAAGACTTCTAGGTTATAGTTATGAGGAAACACAGACTCTGGCAGGGAAATTTTACTCCTTAGCTATAAGAACAACTAATGTGTTCTTAAAACGCTTTGTACGTTTGGGTAGGATGTCCACATATACAAATTTCATATAAAGATAGTTTTTCTAATTAATAAATATTAAATAAAGAGCAGAGACAACCCCCAGTGGAAATAGTCTGGATTTATAAGTTGTAGGTCGGTGGTTGAAACCCAGCCAGGCGCATTACTTTGTGGAATTTATTTCATCACTACTGCTCTCAAAACGGTGAAGGAAAACATCGTGAGGAAACCGGCATGTCCTAGAACTGAAAATTTGTAGATATGTGACATCCACCAACCCGCACTGGCCTATGGCCACGTGGTGGATTTTGGCCATGAGGATTTTTTTAGGTGGCTTAAAAATATCCAATGATGTCACTAACCTGTTGGGTGGGGCGGGAAATAGTGTAAGATTTTTACCGACTAAAAAAACCCACTTTTGTTCCTTCTTTGCCTTCGTTTCAGAGCCCTAGGTGACGGTTTCAAAATAACCCAACCAAAGTTAAGTTGAATATGAACGCTTTGCTTGCGAAACGTGACATGTTATTGCAACGACGTCTGTTTTAATGTGGAAGAGCAAGTAATGTCCCTACAATCATTTTCTCTTCTAGAGACGAGCCAGGAGTCCCAGCAGTACATTAAAAGGCTAATTACACTATGCTATACAGAATTAGGAGAGCCCTCTGTTTTCTTTTCTCAATAACGTCAGAAAGAATCAAGAGATTGATTGCTCTTGAACTTTAGACGGCTGTTCTACTAATTCTATGTGACATTTTTAGAGCGCTAGAGTTAGTAAAAACTCAAGAATAATTTTATCTTTCACTGTTTTTGCTCAAAAAATAGTGTACAGAGTGTACCCGTATTGGCTGTGTTATTTAGATTAAATTAAAACTGCGTAAAATAGATGATTTGCCTCTAGTGTGTGGACCGCTAAAATCAGGGTTTAATGACATGATTTAATCAGTGCGTGTTGCCAGTGATGACATATGGCTCCGAAACGTGGTCGCTTACAATGGGCCTCAGAAGAAGACTCAAAGTCACTCAAAGGGCAATGGAAAGGACTATGTTTGGAGTATCCTTGGGTGATCCAAGAACCAAGGTTGCCGACATAGCAAAAAGAATCGAGAAACTTAAGGGGCAATGGGTAGAACACTGATGGCCGCCGCTAGGGCCGAAAGGTCCTGGATTGGTGTCCGCATACGTCGCAGCTTTGGAAGGCCTCCCACAATGTGGACCGATGAATTGGTCAGGATTGCTAGAATCCGATGGATGCTAAGGCGTTGCTTGGAGGAGGCCTATGTCGAGCAGTGGACGTCTTTCAGTCAGACAGTCTTTTTTTTTTTCAAGTTTTTTTTTTCGATTTCGATTCGACAGGGCTCTTGTCTCTGTCCTTGTTTATCTGAGTCTTGAGGTTTGCAACTGTGATGACACTGATCGTAGATCATGTGTTAGTATCGAGTTCAGGTTGTCTGATTGGAATGATAGCGCGTATCTTATTTTCCTTTATAATCTATCTTTGTAACCTTTCCTACTAATACTAGTAAATAAGTGTTTTTATTCTTATCTTTTTTCCGAAGATCACACATAATTTATTATAGCTTAACAAAGCTTTTAATGGTATTTTGTACCTTTACTGTAGTGTGAGTGTTTGCAAATGATATAATGAGATGACAAATTGTGGTCACTCGTCAGCATCCAAGAAAAAATATGTATAAAGCAACGTTAGAACAAGTGAGGTAATATCATCCGATGATTCTCAGCAGCAGACTTCTTTTTCCTGCTATAGTGACCAGCAAATTTAAACAAAACAAACAAACAAAAAAACAAACATGTAGTTATAAGAATTGTTTTTTTTTTTAATTATAGGTTCGCGCTTGACCGCTATCTCACCTGATGGTAAACGACGATGCGGTCGACGATGGTGCGCGCCTACCTAGAAGTAACCTATTGACTCTTGTCTTAAATATTCCCGGATTGTAGCTATCAGGAAACACAGACTCCGGTAAGGAAAAAAAAAATAATGATCTGATTAATTAAATGATTAATTGAATTGTTTGTTGATTTGAATTGTAAATATTTATATTGTCATGTCGAAAAAACAAAAACAAGTTTTTAATCAATATATTTCCTTTTCACAACAAGCTTTTATAACTTAGTATACTTTTGTAAATAATACTCATCAAGACCTTTCTGAATAGAATAAACACATTAGGGTTATCATAGTACATTACCAAGTTTCTATGGCCATCTTTTAAGTTCATCATCAGTCCGTGCTTACCATCTAGCACCAAAATACTCGTCAAGATAAATCACACGGGTACAAACTCAATGATATTGTGTCACTTAATTACCGAGTTCTTAAATCCACTTTGCGGTTCTACCGTCAGATAAATTCCATGTTAGGTATAATAATTTTGCATTTTCATCTGATTATATGCTAGAAAAATTTCATCTCAATCGATATCCGGGAAGTGGATCAAATTTAATTCACAAGATTTGATCACAAACATCGGGAGAGGCGAAACTAAATAAAAGCTGCGAAGCACAATCACAGATATAGATATACCTAGATAACGCAAGCATCGCGCTCTGTATAGAAACCGAGCGTGCCATTTTTTGACTAAGTACCTATTATGGCGTCACATCACAAGCACTATTTGTGATGAGAAAATCAAATCGATTCAAAGACGCCGCCGCGTACGGCGTCTCCCTCGCTCCAACCATTTTTATATTTTTAACTGATGGCCGACTAGCGCTGTACACCGATGCAGACTGACCGCGAAAGTGACCACTTTTTTATGGTAGGTAAAAATCATCCAACGACGAGTCCCACTCTTGGGCGAAGCGGGAAACAGAGTCAGACTCTTACTGACTAAGCAACCTGCAACCTACCCCGTGCCTTCCTTGCCTCATTCCCAGAGCCCCGGTATAACGCTTTCGCACCAACCCTCAGCTCCGGGAGGAAAAGTGACTACTTACGATGTTTGTACGTAAGCTAGGCACGCGAAGTAGTCGCTCTTGTGTTATCTAGGTATATATATACTGTGGGCACAATAATATTAAAACGAGAATATTATACGAGGTAGGCCACATAATCTGGGATTGTTAGAACAAAACATACACAGTCGTAACTCATAAGCTACATTTGATGGGAGGCTCATAATTTCTCCTTAATTACGTTTAATTTGACCGCTCTGCCTAGTGACAGTACAACGGCCTTTTGTTGAGGGTAGCTGGAATATTTTTGAATCAAAAAGTTCGTATTATTGACTAGCTTGTTGGTTCATTGGTAAGTGGCCTTGATTGCTATGTCGGAGGTCGTGGGTTCGATTTTTACTCAAGGCAAATATTTATGTGATGAGCAAAATCAATTTTTCTGTATTTAGGAATAATTTACTACAGTATGTTTTTAGAAATAATAGTTGTCCACATAGTACCCATAGCATGAGCTCTGCTTAGTTTAGGTAATCCTAATTGGATGGCGTTGTGTGATAATTATGGAATATTTGCAAAATCTTGTGGTATTCTCCATGTTATTAGAACAAATACATCAAACCAAAATCTATCAGTTACCAGAAAAAGACAACATTAATTTAGTCGTAGAATCCTCTCTTTCCAGCAGGAATATGTGAAACTTTATAATCTATTTTGCATGTCATTAAACTGGCATTGAATGTGACAAGTGAAGAAATCTTTGCCAGCTACTGAGTAACCAACAGAGACCAGCGAGGTGTAGGTCGCGGGTTCAAACCCAGCTAGGTGCATAACTTTGTGTAATTTATTTCATCACCACTGCTCTCAAAACGATGAAGGAAAACATCGTGAGGAAACCGGCATGTCATAGAGCCAAAGATTCGAAGACTTGACATGAAATCCAATAACCCGCTCTGAGCTTGCGTGGTGGATTACGGCCCATTCCCTTTCCTAGAGAAAAGGCCTGAGTCACGACAGTAGGAACATCAAAAAACTGATGCTGATGCTACGTTAAGTTTTTATACATGCCTTTGGCACAGAAAATGACCGCTTTGATGTCGTACTGATTATATAAGAAGAGTTGCCAGAATGTTTAACAAAGTATTTGACTAAAAAAAATCATCGCAAACTTGGATTGAACCTACTACCACACACTTAAGAAAGTAAAATATTTTTTTTTTATCTTGTAAATCCCGCACCTGCGTATTATTTAACGATTTTGTCATGACAGGACAGTTTTATTCCTCTTGAAGTAATAAGGAATCGAACGATGTTTTATAATTGAGGAAAATACTGAGACTCAATTAACTCTTTGTCCTCATAGGCTTTAATTGTGATTAATTTCTGACAAAATAACTCAATTAATTGCCATTATTCGTGTTCTCATTTAATATTATGATATGGAAATATTTTAAACTAGCGACCCGCCTCAGCTTCGCACGGGTATTGAATATTGTAAGTATGCATGTATTATGTGTATAAACCTTCCTCTTGTATCTCTTTATCTATTAAAAAAAAGCGTATCAAAATACGTTGCGTATTTTTAAAGATCTAAGCATACATATGGACAGCGGTAAACAACTTTATTTTATACTATGTAATGAAGAGTGACCGACTAGAACCGTGTACTAGTATTTGACATTTTGTAAGTGGCCATATAAGCCTATATGGCCACGTACAAATCGTGTCATAAAACAAAATTGAACTTCGTATTTTTTTAATCGAAGTATTCAGATAATTTATATAAAGTTATTATCATTTATTTTTAGGTAAAATAAACAGCTATTTCACAGACATTCAAATCCATTCTAACCAAAATGCATTCAAATTAATCGCACAAACTCGATAATGTCAACCGACTATCCCAAAATATGTGTCCCATCACTAGCACACAAATCATCGTAAATCCCGCGATTAAAGGGTGGATACAACACGCAGTGACCCGCCGTGACCCCCCGTGGCCCTCTCTGTCGCCCACAACCCGTTCGTTAGATGGGTTCTGTTAATTATGGGACTAAAGTATTAAAAGGTTTCCCATTTTATGCCAAGTTTAGTTTGTTTTTGTTTTTAATTATGTAATTTTGTGCTACGTGACTTAGAAAGTCATACGTGTCGTAGGTACTTTATATGACTGGATTTGGGTTTTGTTAATTGACTCAGTTATTGCGTATTTATGAATTAGGTGCGTATACTTAAAAGTGGTAATTCTGATCTACCAAAGTGAAAGTAAAAATCTTTTTATTTCGCCCTACATGGGCACTTATAAAACGTCAGAAGCTTCGTTCAGAAGCCAAATTCGTAGTTTCCTATGAAGAAGAACTGGCGAGAAATTCTTTAAAAAACAAGATTTATATTGCCAGATTCTGAAACGATAAAAAACAATGTGCCTTGTACTTATAATATTAATTATATTATACTTTATATTACTATAGTGTGATTTAATAACATTGAAAAGAATAACGGTTTTTTTTTCCAGAAAGTGATCTCCAGAACTGCCTAACGGTCCATTTCCGAACACTTGATTAATAGTATTTTTTATTCTTAAACTAAAACAAAAATAGAAAACCAATTACAGGACACAATAACCTTCTTTTTGATGTCGGTTAAAGGATGACAAAAATAGGTACTTACACCAACTTACTATTAGGTAGGTTTGTATTAGTATTTGTACCAGCTAACCAGCAGTAATCTAAATTATTATAGTATTACTGTTAATAACCATTACAGATCAACCAAAACACCAAAAAAAAAAACACAACCAAACATTGAAGCAATATGAAAGAAATCCCAAAAAAAATCTTATAATCCCGGAAAAAATCCCGGGATTGAACATCACTATCCCTCTGGCTTACGGCTAAGCCGTCCACGACTTAATTGAGCTAGCTTTAATAAAGTCCTTCAGAAATGAAAGAATTGTTCAAATATTTTTGTAAGGGTTGAGTCTTTAGGCACAAAATAAAATGAAAGTAGAGTCGAATTAATTTCATATCTTTATACTTTGTGTTGAAAATGATGGATCTTAATTCTATTTTTTTAAACGGGTTTTAGAGATTATGTTATTGAGCTTAAGCTAGAGTTTGTTATTGATAAATGATCTTTATTTTGCAAGTAGGTTTAAAAAAACACTATTACACGACTTTTTTCTTTTCGAAACTAGATGAGTCCGATGTTTTCTAGCTGACTGCCCTGAGAAGAACATCGAAATAAATTCAGGGGTCAAAGTCTTTTTTAAAGTCTATACAGTAAATAAGTATTATTCACATTTGGACCATACATATTTGTCTGAGATGGTCTTTTGAAGAGAGAACCATACAAGTTAGAGTAAACCTGTGTGTAATTCTCAAAGCTCAACATTGAAGTAATCATTGATAGTTTTTACCCAATTTCACTATTTTATTGTTACCATAGAACAACATCTGCAGGGGCCCTTCAGGCTGCAGGGGCCCTTCAGGCTGCAGGGGCCCTTCAGGGTCGAAGCCTCCTGGAGCCTAGAGGGTATGTGCAAACTGTAACCTCGACTCCAGAAATAAGGCAAGGAAGGTACGGGGTAGGTTTTTTAGTCAGTAAGAGTCTGACACTGGTCTCCCGCTCCGCCCAAGAGCGGGTTTCGTCATTGGATGATTTTCACCTACCATAAAAAATAAAAAAAAAAAACCATAGAACAACATCGTACGGCGAGTATCTTCCCATATGCTGTTGAAACTTCTACGGTCCGGTAGGAATTTCGCCTGGTCGTTTATACCGTATACTTTGAAGGATTGACACAATTTGCCTGCTGGGATCTTTCCGTTCAATTATAATTTAGGTGTCTACAAGGTTAAAGAGAATAGGCTCTTAATATACTAATAATATAATCAATGATGAGCTGTGGTGGCCGAGTGGTAACGGCCCCGACTTGCGTGTAGTAGGTCGCGGGTTCAAACCCAGCCATCACCACTGCTCTCAAAACGGTGAAGGAAAACATCGTGAGGAAACCGGCATGTCCTAAAACCAAAAATTCGAAGACATGTGACATCCACCAACCCGCACTGGGCCCGCATGGTGGATTACGGCCCATTCCCCTCTCTTAGAGAGGAGGCCTGTGTCCCTGCAGTGGGAACATTATAAAGGCTGATGATGATGATGATGATAATCAATGATTACCTACATCACTTACCATTAGGTGATGGTGAGGTGCACTAGTTTATTAAGAGCCTATTCACTCTAGCCTTGCAGACACCTAAGTCATAAACGGACGAGAAGACCGCAGCAGGCAAACTGTGCCAGTCCCTCAAAGCGTATGGGCAAATACAGGTTAAAAGTTGAATAACCTTTCGTAAGTCGTAATTAGAGACACAATTAAAGAGCTGTTGTGTCTTACGTTGATCTACCTCAACAAGTTACGTCGTACCTTCCGTCGCTAAAAAAAAATGCTATAGGTATATTTTAACCAAATATAAAAACATGTTTGTGTCAATTTATGATATTACTAGCTGTGCCCGCGACTTCGTCCGCGTGGAATAGTTACTTTGGGCATCATATTTATTTTTGCAAACAACCTCAGCTTTATAAATTATAGCTGTTACCCACGACTTTGCCCGTGTCAATTTCTGTTATTAATTTAAACAATTTAGTTTTTAAAAGAACATAATTATCTAAAAATTTCATAGAGCTACACTTGGGCATGCCATAATCTCGGCGGTAAGTCCCCTCTTTGAGGCGTGGTGGATAGACATCACGCAGGACATGACGCAGGTTCTCACTGGACATGGGAAGTTCAGGAGATTCCTGCGCCGGATTCGTGCGGAAGAGACGCCCGGGTGTCGCCACTGGGTGGCCAGCACGGAGGACACGGTGGAGCACACGGTGGAGGTGTGCACTGCTTGGGAAGAGCATCGCCGTGTCCTCGTGGGGGTGATCGGCGGCGGCGACCTCTCGCGTCGGGCCTTGGTTCAGGCCATGGTCCGCAACGAAGAAGAATGGCAAGCGGTCGCCTCCTTCTGCGAAGCAGTAATGCTCGTAAAGGAGGAGGCCGACCGCATAAGGCAAGGGCAAAAGCGCCCTCGCCGTAGCCGCCGCCGCCGCGATCCTGCCGATATCCGGCCACCGTAGACGCTGGCTTGCGGACGGTGAGCAATGGGTAGCTCGCCGTCCGGTTGTCTGGTAACAGTCCAAACCGAGACCAAGTCGCCGACGGCGTGCACTGCTCCCGCGCGCCTCAAGGTGTTGTCTGCAAACTGTGGGGCTCTTCAGGGTCGAAACCTCCTGCAGCCGAGGGTTGGTGCGAAAGCGTTATACCGGGGCTCTGGGAATAAGGCAAGGGAGGAACGGGGTAGGTTTAGTCAGTAAGAGTCTGACGCTGTTTCCCGCTCCGCCCAAGAGCGGGATTCGTCATTGGATGATTTTTACCTACCATAAAAAAAACCTCTCCGCGCCGCCCGCTAGCAACCCCTCTCCTCGCCCGCCGGCCAGACGCAGCGTCATATTTTGCACACCATGCGACGCGTGTGAATTTTATATCGGAGTTATTTTAAAATTGTAATATCTTCTAAAATGTTCATTGAAAATAAGTGATGTCAAAGACAATTTTGTTCACAATTACATACTCTTAATCAACAACACATTTATTTGGATAAAGTTTAATATTACTATGTTGATACAACTCTAACAAATAATTGGTAATAATGCATTAATTTCGGCCAAATTTTATACCCATAAAAACGGTTCTAGTGAGTTAACCTTAAAAGATAGACATATACTGTCGCGGACATTTTTTTAGATCATTTTAAGAGGAATAATTCTTTCCTACATATTTTTTTGGTATCTTCTATCATTTTCGCAGCGCACGCAACGGAAGCCCTCAAAGATGAATATTTTCCCCCGTTTTTTCCACATTTTCCATTGTTTCTTCGGTCCTATAAGTCACAGCGTGATGTTATATAGCCTAAAGCCTTCCTCGATAAATGATCTATTCAACACAAAAAGAATTTTTCGAATCGAATCAGTAGTTCCTGAGATTAGCGCGTTCAAACAAACAAACAAACAAACAAACTCTTCAGCTTTATAATATTAGTATAGATAGGAAAACCATAAAAGGCTGCTAGCATAATACACCAAATTGTGTATTATGCTAGCAGACACTACTTAACTCAAAAATGTATAATATTAGTCAAGTATAATATAATTTTGTAAGTAAGGTAGGTTATGGTCTCAACCACGGGGGGAATTCCAAATTATAGTATGATATTGTTGTATAATATTAATAATAATATATATTAAGAGAAATACACGATGAAAACGAATTATTTCTTCACCAGAACCGCATTTACGTTTTAAAGTCGAACGTACTTAAAGGCTCCTATAAAATTACAAAAACAATTAACACAAAGAAAGTACAGTGAGAAATAGTATGTTTATCAGTTGTCTAGTACTCATAATACAAGCTGTGTTTATCTTGGGACTAGACGACGTTGTGTGATAGTTGTGGAATATATTTGTACGTATGTTATCTACACTTAATATAATAAAGAGGTAAAGTTTGTTTTTTTGTTTCTTTGTTTTTTTGTTTGTAGGAGGTAATCTCTGGAACTATTGATCCGATTGGAAAAAAATTAGCAACAATAGAAAGCTGCTTTACTCCTGAATGACATAGGCTATTTTTTATGTACGCGGGCGAAGCCGCTGGCAAAAGCTAGTCTTAAATATACCTAAATCATAAGGATTGGAAACCGCAGCAGTAGGTATTTTTTTCTCAGTCTCATCATTTTTCAGACTTGTTGTTTACATTTCAAAAGTGCCTGTAAATGGTTTATTTGAAATAAAATGCAAGTTGGGAAAGGGACAGGTAAGGAGGTTTTTTTTATGGTAGGTGAAAATCATCGAATGACGAAACCCGCTCTTGGGCGGAGCGGGAAACCAGTGTCAGACTCTTACTGATTAAAAAACCTACCCCGTACCTTCCTTGCCTTATTTCCAGAGCTGTGGTAACAGTTTTACTCAACCCTCGGCTCCAGGAGGCTTCGACCCTGAAGGGCCCCTACAGTTTGCTGACAACTCCTTGAGGCGCGCGAAAGGGGTGCGCACCGTTGACGACTTGGACTCGGTTTGGACAGTTACCAGACGACCGGACGGCGAGCTACCCATTGCTCTCCGTCCGCGAGCCAGTGTCTACGGTGGCCGGATATCGGCAGGATCACGGCGGCGACGGCTCTGCTCTTCCCAAGCAGGGCACATCTCCACCGTGTGCTCCACCGTGTCCTCCGGGCTGGCCACACAGTGGCGACACCCGGGCGTCTCTTCCGCTCGAATCCGGTGCAGGAATCTCCCGAACTTACAGGTAAGGAGGTGGTATGTAAATAATATACCTATTCATGACTGAATATTGAGGTTGGGAAAATCCATGCAAGCCAGACAAGCTGTCATCAAAGGATATACCTAATATTTGAAATATTCTAACGTCTATTATTGAATGAATTTTGAAGAGTGTGTGCGGGAATAGCATCGCCTGGAGGACACGGTGGAGCACACGGTAAGTGTGCCAGATAAAATATAAATGAAAAATGGGCTTAAACTTTAAAAAATATATTTATTAACTTTTAGCAACTCGTAACCAAATACAGAACAACCGCCATGACAGTAAGTGAGAGAGAGAGAGCTATATCTCTGTCTCACTCGCACCTAGACCATATTATATTGCACATTATTAACTTTTCATAACAGTGCCCTGCTTGGGAAGGGCATCGCCGTGTTCTCGTGGGAGAGATCGGCGGCGGTGATCTCCCGCGGCGGGCCTTGGTAGAGGACATGGTCCGAAGCAAGGCGGAGTGGCAGGCGGTAGCTTCTTCTGCGAAGCAGTAATGCTAGCAAAGGAGGAGGCCAACCGCATAAGGCATTCTTCATCTACACTAATATAATAAAGAGGTAAAGTTTGTTTCTTATTGTTTTTTGTTTGTAGGAGGTAATCTCTGGAACTACTGGTCCGATTGGAAAAAAAGTCAAAGTCAAAAATTTTTATTTCACATGGGCCTACATGGGCACTTATAAAACGTCAGATGCTAGTGCACTTATTTACAATTAGTAACAATAGAAAGCTGTTTTTCTCCTGAGTGTCATAGGCTATATTTTATGTACGCGGGCGAAGCCGCTGAAAAAAGCTATTATTGAATAAATTAAAAACAAATTATTATTCCAATAATCTTGTTGCGTGGGAAGTGACGCTAACTCCTCTTTTGTTCGCTTTAGTGTCGCTTCAATAAATTAGAGCGCCTCACCGTCAACGATTGCATCACTGCTTACCATCAGGTGGACCGCAGTCAAGCACTATACCTACAGCTTCTATCAGTGAAAAAAACCCAAATGTGTTATTCGTTAGGTACTACCTAACATACATTCGGTATGCATCATACACTTATTTACGAGTAGCCATTTTCTTTCCCTACTACGTCAATTTAATTTAATTATTCATACTAACACAATGGTTAGTTTTACCGACTTTTGTCTTCAGCTATTGTTTTCAATAGTTTAATTGTCGGGATATTTTAACGGGATTTTCATTACTAGTTGCACCATTTTTAGTAAGTTTCAATTTATTTATTTCAGTGGTTGATACCTCAGATATATATAAAAGGAGAAACTGACTTACTGACATACCAACGCACAGCCGAAACTACTGGGACTAGGAGCGTGAAATTTTGCACAGGGCTTTCATTTATAACGAAGGCGAACACTAAGAAAGGATTTTCCAAAATTCACCCCCTAAAAATATGAAACGCGTGTCCAAAGTTTGAAAATCTACTTTCACGCAGGCGAAGCCGCTGGCAGAAAGCTAGTACCTAGATAACGCAAGAGCAACTACTTCGCGTGCCTAGCTTACGTACAAAAATCGTAAGTGGTCACTTTCGCGGTCAGTCTGCATCGGTGTACAGCGCTAGGCAGACATCAGTTACAAAAATAAAAATGGTTAATTATGCAGGCAAGGCGGAGTTGGAGCGAGGGGGACGGGGGTACGCGGCGTCGTCTTTGAATAGATTTGATTTTCAAATCACAAATAATGCTTGTGACGCCATAATAGGTAGTCAAAAAATGGCACGCTTGGTTTCCATACAGATCGTGATGCTTGCGTTATCTAGGTATATCTATATCTGTGGCTGATACTTTATTGTTCTGTGTTGTAGGACGCCTCCTACAAAGGTGGGCCAATGACCTGGTAAGAGATGCAGCAACCTTTAATTGTGGCGACATTCGGGGAAATCTATGTCCAAAAGTAGACGTTTTTCAGCTGAAATTATAATGATGAGCAGGTGTGGTGGTAATAGATAAACTGCTTCTCATCAAGATCAATAAATCTTTAATAAACCTCAGCATAAAACAATGTTAGTCACTTGAAATTACTTATTTCAACTTGGAACTTATTATATATATATTTATTTATCTTACTAATATTATAAATGCGAAAGTTACGTTGTTTGGATGTTTGTTACTCAATCACGCCAAAACAGCTGGACGGATCTAGATGAAATTTGTCACAGGCATAGGATACACTCAAGAATAGGACATAGGCTACTTTTTTATCCCGGACACCCTAACCCCAACCCCAATACCACGCGGGCGAAGCCGCGGGCAAAAGTTAGTTTATTATAAGCTTTATTGTACACCTCACAATATATACATATATGTATATATTTTATTGATCCTTTTGTTAGCTGATCACTGATCGTGTTCTTACAGCTTCTTAGCTGCGAATGGCAACTGGTAAAAGGCGCGAATAAAATGCCACGCGTCTAGGCACTAGTGATGTGCGCATCATTAGATTATTTTAGTGTTGGAATCCCGACAGCAGTCAACGCCGCTAGTAAAAGCTAGTAAATACTAAATTAACTAAAGATCGTCAAAATCTAACTTGGCAAACAGCTTTACACCTCTATTGTAATGAAAATTATTTTAATAAGCACTTGTATCATATTCCATTGTTTCAACTGTTTCTGAAACTAAGTCAATACCGCGGGTAGACCTCTGTAATACCGTATTTGAATATGAATACAGCAAATATTCAATAACTCTATTGTCTCCATTTACCTGTTTGTTAAGTTTTGTGGTACTGAAAGTAGCTTCGGTTAAAAGTGCTCAAAAGATTCTGGTATTTTCGTGAGTGTTATGAATGACTATATTTACCATATTTGTTGGAATGCGAACGTAAATTGTAACAAATTTATAAGAGTCGGGATTTCCTCTGAATTCAATACGTAGGTTCATTCAGCAAATAATAATAATTATGCTGATAGCATTGTGACCATAATTGTGACAATCTTTGGTTTGAATGGCAAAAAGAAATACCTACTTGGTCTGCCAGTAATAATTATGCTAGTGCCCAATTGTTATATTTAAATTATTAAAGGACCTATGGAATTCATTGAATGAATTGAATTGATTTTAATTTACTTACCTGAGCTAGGTTTATAAAACCTGTGTTATGGGTCATCACTTAACGAGTACTTACTAAAGTGAAAGAAGTAACTTAATGTTACTTCTTTCACTTTAGGTTGCTGAAAAAGAGCATATCAGATTTTTCATCATCAACAGCCTTATTAACGTTCCCTCTGCTTGGACACAGGCCTCCTCTCTAGGAGAGGGAATGGGCTATAATCCACCACGCAGGTCCAGTGCGAACTGTTGGATGTCACATGTCTTCGAATTTTTGGGTCTAGACCTCCAAGTGGAGGTTCCTTCGCCATTTTGAGAGCTCCTGACCGTAAGCAGTGATGTAATCGTTGATGATGAGGCGCACTAGTTTATTAAAAGCCTATTCACTCTAGCCTTGAAGACACCTAAATTATAATCGGACCGAAAGACCGCAGCTGGCAAACTGTTCTAGTTCCTTGATGTATGCGGTATAAACGACGAGGCAAAACGCTTAGTCCGGACCGTAGATGTCTCAGCAATAACTGTTATTGTAGACTTACATAAAGCTATGATTAACACCAGGGTCTTTGTGATGAAAATTTCTAGGTAATTCTTTATCTACTCGTCCGAGTAGTTTGTCCGTCATCGGCCGCCAAAATCGGTTTTGGAATAAGCAAACCGTAAGCCATTTTATACTATAGACGTCATAAACGTGACTAATGGCTAAAGGCCTACCTATTAATAATTACTTGTTAGGTAGAGTATAATGTAACTCACCGTCCGATAAGAACGAAGCTCGTGTCGACGGCGTGTAGCATGTTCCGCGCAAGCCTCGACTGCGGATATATTCGAAAATGTCAAATTGGTTCTGAACAAAAGGAAAACTAAAAGAACACTGGTATGTTTTCGGTAATAAGTATTCCCCCTGTATAAGTAGTACCCTAAGCGAGGGAAGAAGACAGAAAGAATGAGAGCAGAGGAGAGATGAAACACATGTTCCAAAAAGAGTTCTGAGTATACACGTAGATGGATGAAAAGGAAAAGGGAGGCCGATGAAGAGATGGATGGATTGTGTGAGGAGTCATATGAAAAAAAAGGGAGTTGGTGATAGTGTGACGAGTGACAGGACAGAGTACAAGAAAAAAACAGGTTGTGCCGACCACAAGTAATATGGAATAAGGGTAGGATCCTGAGCGTAAGAAGATTTAGTGATTTCCAGGAGCATCTGCAACTGTAATCAATCAATAGACTACGCACCCAAGTAGGCCGCTGCAAACACAACCTGGTAATATGGGGGATTATAAAACCCTCCCACATCCAGTACAAGTGCAGTGCTCCTGACCAAACAATGGCCCACCAGAGTGCCCAAATAGTCCCTACAAATGCACCCTAAAATGAAAAAAACGCCACTGACGCCGCTGTAATCGTAGCAGTCTACTGGGTCAAAAACGTTTTGGGAAACGGATTCCATCGGTTCAAGAAGAAGTGATCCTTGATGACTTTCTAAGAGCCAAACTCATACAAAACTACACAACACTGAACCATAAATTCAATACTAATTTTCAGATATTCTGCTGGTTTTGACAGCTTTTGAGGGTCATTGGTTTACCTTGTGGAAATTTCAAAGCAACTTGGCCAGCTGGTTGCATAGAATTTATCCCTTTACCAGCCATTTTAGCATTTTATTTAAAACGTATGCTTTTCTTCTAGGCGGCAGCAGTGGTGATGAAATAAATTACTCAAAGTAATACGCCTGGCTGGGTTTGAACCAGCGACCAACAACTCGGTAAGTCGAGGCCGTTACCATTTGGCCACCACTGCTATCAGGGTTATACTACCGGGATATAATTATCCTATATACTATTCCAGTAGGTACATGTCCGTTCTTCAGATAACCAAACCATCCAGTCCACCCTTAGGTATATTGTTGACACCTGTAGGGTCCGGAACAATTTACGGTCTTCTCGTTCGATTAAACACCGTTAAATTTAAGTCGTTTTAATCCCGAAGAGGGTCGATCCAGTACATGAAACACTATCGATTTGTGTAGATAAAATAAAAAAATAACGTACTTTTTTTCTTAATCTCTTATTGATATACGCATTTACGAAATTAATTTCTTTAAGTAAACGAGTCATTGACCTTGTAGGTAGTTGTCGGTCGTTGCGTACTAACTACCTACAGGTCATTGAACTCGCCCAGCTGACGTTTACTTAAAGAAATCAATTTAGGACATGCCTAAATTAATTCGAGTTAAAAAAAAGTACTTTGTTTTTTTATTCTAACTTAACCAATCAATAGTGTTTTATATACTGAATCGATCCTCCAAGGGATTAAAACGATCAAGATTTAACGGTGTATTTTAAGTGTCTTCAAGACTAGAGTGACCACCATCAAGTGGAATAGCAGAGCCAGTTTATCTATATATGTATAAGAGGAGAAACTGACTGACTGACATATCAACGCACAGTCGAAACTACTCGGACTAGGAGAGTGAAATTTTGCACAAGACGTCCTTTTATGGCGTGGCCGAACACTAAGATAAAAATATAAAAGCCCAAAATTCACCGCCCAAAGAGATGAAACGTATGTTCAAAGTTTGTGCAAAAAGCTATTTTCAAGCGGACAAAGCCGCTGGCAGAAAGCTAGTGTCATTAAAAAAGAAACAAAAGTTTATCTCCTACACTAAAAATAAGATAAACAACAAAACAAATAACAGAATCTTAACAGAATCAGATTAGATAAGACAAAGTCATCAACAAATAAACAACTACTGCCCTTAATAAAACACTCTGTCAACCTTGAACTTGGCTTGCTTTAGAAGCATGACCGTTTTTATCAATGAAAATGGTCACAAAAACTGAAGTATTTTTAGAAGAAGATTCTTTATTTTTATAACAAAGGATGTCGGAAGCGGCTCTAGCCTCTGACCCGGTAAACAAGATAAATTGTCCGCCTCAACTCTCGCATCCTACAGTTATAAATAAAAAACGAGAACTTTGTAAGATCGTAGAAAAAATTTGATATGAATCCTTTTATTTAGTAACCTGTTTTGGTAGACAAGATCATTGCGATACAGGTCTTTTGGTGAAAGTATCTATTTTTTGCCTTGATTTATAGTCAGACATTTCTTTTTTTTTGTTTTTGAAGTTTGGTAATTTTCAAATACCTTCTAACATCACCAATCTGGGTGAAGCGAGGGTCTTCCCACCTGCATTACTTCAGTAGCTCTAATGCGATTTTTTATTATGGATAGGCTAGCACTATCTCAGCTGATGGTAAGTGATGATGTAAAAGACAATGAAGCAAGCTTGTCTAGAAGTGCCACGTAGAGTCCCACTCTTAAACTAAACTCGTTAAATTTTTGGGGCCCAGTAGGTTTTGCTGACAATTCTCCTTGAGGCATGCGTGGAACACTATGCGATTGCGACTTGCGCTCGGTCCGGACGGTTACTAAAAGTCCAACTTATACGCATAAAACGGTTTTGGAAACACATTCACAGTGCGTACAGTTAAGGAGTGTTACTTTTGTAATTACTTCTAGGCAAGCTTGGTCGACGGTAGAGCACGCTTGACTTCAGATGGGATAGTGGTTAAGGGCAAGCCTATCCATAAAATACGAACTTTCGTCTTTATCTAATGTTCTTTTATTTTTTTTCTTTTCATTTTTCTAACTTTGTTATGATTTAATACATACTAATATTTTTTCGTTTACCTTAGTATTCATTTTTTCATTACTATCAGACTTTAAGTTTCTTGTTTGTCCTGTATTATCCTTTATACTTCTTACCACATCGCCCGTTCTTCCAGCATCACTGTCAAAACACTCAGTGTTAGCATTTAGTTGTATATCAGCGTCATTGATGGAAGCTGTTCTGCGAAGGTCATATTGATCAGCTCGTACGCCTCAATTACGTACAGTTAGAGGCATTAGCCGTTGATTAAAGCTAATTAATGAAACTATTTCAGCTAAAATTGGACGGTTTGTGGAATTGATAGCCTATATATGTTAGGATACGATGGATACGATAGTTTGAAACGAATATACATTTGTATTATTGAAAATTGTTTTCTGTCTAAAGTTCATTGATCGTCTGATGTCTGAGCTAGTTCAATTTGTTACTTCTTCTTTTCGAATCTATACTAATCTATACTAATATTATAAAGCTGAAGAGTTTGTTTGTTTGTTTGTTTGTTTGTTTGTTTGAACGCGCTAATCTCAGGAACTACTGGTTCGAATTGAAAAATTCTTTTTGTGTTGAATAGATCATTTATCGAGGAAGGCTTTAGGCTATATAACATCACGCTGCGACTAATAGGAGCGAAGAAATAATGAAAAATGTGGAAAAAACGGGGAAAAATATTCATCTTTGAGGGCTTCCGTTGCGTGCGCTGCGAAAACGGTTCAAGATAGCAAAAAAATATGTATGAAAGAATTATTCCTCTTAAAATGATCTAAAAAAATGTCCGCGACAGTATATGTCTATCTTTTAAGATTAACTCACTAGAACCGTTTTTATGGGAATCAATTTTGGCCGAAATTAATGCATTACTACCAATTTATTTGTTAGAGTTGTATCAACATACTATTATTAAACTTTATCCAAATAAATGTGTGAAATTAAGAGTATGTAATTGTGAATAAAATTGTCTTTGACATCACTCATTTTCAATGAAAATCTTAGAAGTTATTACAATTTTAAAATAACTCCGATATAAAATTAGGCGGAGCGGGAAACAGTGTCACCTTACTGACTAAACAACATACCCCGTTTCTCTCTTGCCTTATTCCCAGAGCCCCGGTATAACGCTTTCGCACCAACCCTCAGCTGCAGGAGGCTTCGACCCTGAAGGGCCCCACAGTTTGCTGAAAACACCTTGTGGCGCGCGGGAGCAGTGCACACCGTCGACGTTTCGGTCTGGACTGTTACCAGACAACCGGACGGCGAGCTACCTATTGCTCACCGTCCGCAAGCCAGCATCTACGGTGGTCGGATATCGGCGGGATCGCGGCGGCGACGGCTACGGCGAGGGCGCTGTTGCCCTTGCCTTATGCGGTCGGCCTCCTCCTTTACGAGCATTACTGCTTCGCAGAAGGAGGCGACCGCTTGCCATTCTTATTCGCTGCTGACCATGACCTGAACCAAGGCCCGGCGCGTGAGGTCGCCGCCGCCGATCACCCCCACGAGGACACGGCGATGCTCTTCTCAAACGGGGCACACCTCCACCGTGTGCTCTACCGTGTCCTCTGGGCTGACCACACAGTGGCGACACCCGGGCGTCTCTTCCGCACGAATCCGGCACAGGAATCTCCTGAACTTCCCATGTCCGGTGAGAAACTGCGTCATGCGGAAGGTGAGGACACCGTGATGTCTATCCAAACACGCCTCAAAGTGGGGACTTACCGCCGAGATTATGGCGTGTCCAAGGGGGTATGTAGCTCTATAAAGTACTTTTAGATAATTATGTTCTTTTAAAAACTAAATTGTCTCAAATAATAACAGAAATTGACACGGGCAAAGTCGTGAGTAACAGCTATAATTTATAAAGCTGAGGAGGTTGTTTGCAAAAATAAATATGATGCCCAAAATAACTATTCCACGCGGACGAAGTCGCGGGCACAGCTAGTCGATGATAAACTCTTTAAACCGTTGGGGCCCAGTAGTTGGCTACGTTAACTGCAGCATGGGTGGCACTCAATAAATCCTCCATAGTGCAGGTGTATGGGTACTTGGGGCACTCCAGCAAGTGGCTTATGTTACTAAACCCGTATTCGTTGCAAGGCCTGGCGCGAGAGAGCACCAATCTCCCCTTAAGGACACGGCGTCTGGGGCGTGAGCAGCGTTGTTGCTTTATACGATCGGCCTCCACTTTTGCTAGCATTACTGCTTCACAAAAGGAGGCGACTGCCTGCTACTCCTCCTCTCTCCGGATCATGGTTTCTACCAAGGCCCGGCGCGAGAGATCGCCGCCACCGATCGCCCCCACTAGGACACAGCGATGCTCTGCCCAAGCGGGGCACACCTCTACCGTGTGCTCCAACGTGTCCTTCAGACGGTCTACACAGAGCGTCCTTTCTGTTGGAAGCCGGTGCAGGTACCTCCCGAACTTACCATGTCCGGTGAGAAAATGCGTCATGTGGAAGGTAAGGACACCGTAAGCTTTTTCCAGTCACTCCTCCAACAGGGGATTTACCGTCATAATTATGGCGTGCCCAAACCCCTTAGGAATGGAGTTTTTAAAATTCGGATTCTTTATGGATATCTACACCATATAAGCAACCAATCTGCCAAAAATTTAAATTTGTTGCTGTCCATAGTTTATGAGATTTCGTGACTAATTAATGAGTGTATGTATATATATAAGCGAAATACCTGCTTAATATTTACCTAGAAGATGGACAAATTATTTAATGTATACGGTTCACAGAATCATTAGTAACTAGTAAGTTTAAATCGTTTACCTACAACAAATTGATGAATGAAAATAATGAATGGATATTCATAAAGAACTAAGTCCAATTGCACAAACAATGTGCAACCGCAAATAAATCTAAGTTTTAAATAAAATTAACGATGCAATGACTCATATTTCACCTGAACTGTATTATCGCTACACGTGGGTAGAACAGGTGCTGTTGTACTTGACCAGATGGTGCTAAAATCACTTCTTGTATTTCGTTCACCTCGAAAAATATTGCCTTTTCTTTGTTGTTTTTGTTGATTTATTATTAGCAACCTTGAGGCTGTTAGAAGTGTCATCATAAGACATTACCACTTAGATAAGCGATTTTAGGGCACTATTTGTAACTTTTTGCGGATACTTATCTTTAATCATTAGCCATTCTTCATTTCTGTATATAGTAATATATCTTTGCTTTTGTCATTGATCATGCTTATTCTACGCTGCCTATATTTCTGTTTGAGGACTGTCACCTGTCTATCTTGGATTCCTTTACTATATACTTAAACCCATCAACTATTAATGCAGCTATTAGCAATATCTCGCAAGATACAACATAAAATGTATACAACATTAAATTTCGATTATTTTAATCCCTAGGAGGGTCGATTATATGAAACGCTGTAGATTTGTAAAAAAAATAAAGTACATTCTTTTAAACTCGAATTAATTCAGGCATGTCCGAAATTGATTTCTTTAAGTAAACACCAGCTGTGCCAGTTCAATGACCTGTATGTAATTAGTACGCAACGACGGACCACTACCCCAAGACGCACTGGTCATAGATTTTACTTTTAAGGCACTGTGGTGACAACCTTCTTGACATAGGTTAAGGTCTCCTTTAAACAGCTGACATGCACTGGTCAGATCATGTGGGAACCATGTTGGTTTTTAATTACTATAATCTTAGATGCTCGCGTGAACAATTCATTCACACGCATCAGATCTAACTGCAGTGCAATTAAAAGTAACCGAGTCATTGTTTACACGTGAACGAGTACTTGAGCACTGAGACCTGATGATGCGGAGCCGCATCAGCTACTAGGAAGGGAAAATACCGGGAACTGTAACCGCAGCTTCTGAATGGAGCTTGAATGAGTTGTGTCTTGCTAGTTTAGGTAACGGGCGCCATGTTTTTTTTTGTGATTTAAAAAGGTACCTTTTTTTTGCTTTAGAAATAATTAGTGACCTGCCCTAACTCTGCATGGGTGCAATACCTATATTAAATATACTAGCCTTCTGCCATCGGCTTTGCTCACATGATAGTAGAGTTCCCCATACAAACTTTAGACCCCCATTACATCCCTTTAGGAGCTGATTTTTTAAAAACCCTTTCGGCTACGTCATAAAATGAAGCCTTGTGCAAAAAATCACGCTCCTAGTCTTAATATTTTTGGCTGTGCGTTGATATGTTGATATGTCAGTCAGTCAGTTTCTCCTTTTATATACAGATTATGCATGTATTATACATAATAGGTAGGTACCTAAATTTTCCTCACTCACTTTTTTTTATGGTGGGCAAAAATCATCCAATGACGAATTCCGCTCTTGGGCGGAGCAGGAAACGGTGTCAGACTCTTACTGACTTGCCCTTCGCACTGGGGCCAAGCCTTCCTTTCAGAAAGAGACCCTGGGCCCCAATTTCCTCACTCACTTTATCTTTGAAAAAATCGCATCAAAATCAGAAGACTTTTTAAAAATATTATTTATAGTACAAAACGTTTTGGGAACACATTCACAATTTTTTGTTTACACAATGTAAACAAAAAATTCCATGCCGGAGTCTGTGTTTTCTGCTGGCTACAATTCGGGAATCTTTAAGTCAAGAGTGAATAGGTAACTTCTAGGTAGGTGAGATAGCAGTCAAGCCTGAATCTAGTTTTTTGAAATATTGACAGTTTTAAATGATATTAAACATTACGAAAAATCACTGTAACTCAGTTATTAATTGTTACGTTTATTACAAATCACATAAAACAGCAGATAATAATAACAATTGGCATGAGTAACAAATGCGTCAATGCTAACGCAATTAAATTGCTAAAATAATAATTAATTTACTTTGTGGGTTTCTCAAAACAATGACAAAACAATACAACAAATATAAGTTATCTTCCGTAGGTACCAACCTGGTAAAATTAGGTATTTTATTACGAAAATACGTCATTATATTGTGTATTTCAAGTAAGGATCTTTATTCTTACAATATATTATAAAACAAAGACTCTACGAATCCGTCCGTCTGTATGAACGCGGTAAACTCAAAAATTACTGTAATGATTTTCATGCACTATTTACCATTGGATAGTGTCATTCGTGAGAAAGATTTAAATATACAAGGTGTCATTGACATGTTAACGCAAACGAATACCATGGATCCAGTACATGGAGCCTAGGGTGGTGCAAACTGTTACCTCGACTCTAGGAATAAGGTAAGGAAGGTACGGGGTAGGTTTTTTAGTCAGTAAGAGCCTGACACTGGTCTCCCGCTCCGCCCAAGAGCGGGTTTCGTCATTCGATGATTTTCACCTACCATAAAAAAAAGTAAATGATTCTGGACACCCCAGTGGTGGAAATTTTCGTCGGTTTTTTTTCAAACTTTTGAAAAAAAAGTTTTGTATTTTTATTTTTTACCTGTATAAAATCGTTATTCTAACCAAACCCAATGATATTTTTAGAAAAAAAAGAAAAAAAAAATTTACAAAAAAAAAATAATAAAAAAATCATCGAGGCAAATATAGTCGTTATTCTAAACCCATAATATTGATTAAGATATTATGCTTATAATAGCAGAAAAAAAAAATGAATTTAAAATATTTCTAATACCGTGTGAAGATCGCTAATGTAGTACAAACACAGTACCTAATTACTGTCTTACTGTCGTCATGTTGAAAGGGCTATGCTCGAAGTCGAATCAGAAATGAAGAAATCCGCAAGAAAACCAAGGTTGCCGATATAGCGAAAAGAATCGCCAAACTTAAGTGGCAATCGGCAGGACACATTGCACCCAGAACAGATGGCCGTTGGGGCCCTAAAAGTTCTGGAGTGCAGAAAAGTTCAGCATTAGAAGGCCACCCACAAGGTGGACCGATAGCCTGGTCAGGGTTGCTGGAATCCGATGGATGCAAGACGCTCAGGACCGGTTCTTGTGGCAGTGCCAAAAATTCGAAGACATGTGGCCTCCACCAATCCGCACTGGGCCCGCGTGGTGGATTATGGCCCATTCCCTCCTAGAGAGGAGGCCTGTGTCCCAGCAGTAGGAACATTAATAAGGCTGATGATGAACATGATGATATAAAAATGCATAGCTGCTCGTAAGTCTTGCTTAAACTCGACAACGGCTGGACCGATTTGGTTCATTTAGGTTTTGAATTAATATTCGTTGTAGTCCAAAGTTAAAACGGTTTTAGGAAAGTTTACCAAAGCAACTAGGATTACATAAAAAACAGATATCACTTCTCTCAAGCAAAAACAAAACACTGTAATTTGCTTATCAACGTTACAACCTGTTTCTAATCATACTACTACGGCTAACTTCCGTACTGTATCGCCGCAGCCTCCCCACCGGTACCTCACTCGAGCCGTGTTTACATCTCGTACGAGGTGACTCACCGTGAACTTCTGAGAACGACGCACGCGCTACCTAGAATGTTGTAGTAGTTTCATCCGCAGGATCATTGGTGACACACACACAGGACAATTCGTCAATGAAATTGTTATCGTAAGATTTGTAGTATGGATGGTCTTGTTTGTATTGTTGAGTAGTGTTTTGTCATCAAATTTTCGAGAAGTCCTTCTATTGTTTAATCAAGTCGTCGACGGCGTGCACTGTTCTCAAGCGCCTCAAGGGGTTGTCAGCATCCGAAGAGACCCAGCATGGTCGAAGCGTACTGGGACTATTGATCATCTTCTGAAAGGTCCGGCCCCGATATGTAGGGCTAAGAAGAAACGGGGTTGGTTTTATTTTACGTCCAAGTAATTATTTTCAACTGTTTCCGCCGGGATAATAAGAGCCTTTTCACTTTAGCCTTGAAAACACCTAAATTATAAAAGGAAAGGAAGACCGCAGCAAAAAAGAAAAAACGCTAAATAATTCGTAGAAAATAATTTATACCTAAGTATGTAATTGGCTCAATGTTTCTTATGAAATTGTTATTCTTTAGTTATAGCTGTTGGTTCTCCTTCGATTAAATAAATAAATAATTTATCTATATTTATTAAGAGTTTATGAAGCAATTCTAAGAGCATACTATCCTGTTTTTATTATATTAGAAATGATATCAGAATCCAGAAAATGTTTTACGAACATCTGTACTTTTTATTTTTAAATAGTCTTCCTCTAACTCCTGTGTCTGGGACAGAATACGATGGTAGTGGTACACACACGGGCGGACTTAACGCTACAAGGCATTCTCTACCAGTCAACCTTTGGGTTAAAAAAGACAAAACTGTGGTAGGTGTGCACAATAAATAAATAACAGATATTTAAAATCTTGAGTAACGAGCGAACGCATACCATCTTTCTATTATGTCTCTAATTACTGTATTCGAAAAATTAAAATAAAATATAGTATCATTAAAGTAAGTTACTTATAATAATAAAATACGTATTTAGGCTAACATTATAGACTAATAACTTCTATAAAATTAGTGTAATTAAGAAAATTTTAAATATGACCTTATTTGTACAAGAATTTAGGAAATACCCATTATAATATTTTCTAATTAGGCGGAGATTTCGAAAAAAATGTCACAAAACGATAAAACATCAACTATCTTGTTATATTACATTCTTGAATAATAATTTCACATAACAATAATAATATAATGTTCGATTAACCTGGTTTAACCCGTGGGTTTGTCCGTTAAATAATAATTCTCAGTAGTGTCTTGGAGTCGGTGACATGAAGAGTTGGCAAGTCAGCAGACACACCTCCTATTACGTGAGGGTTATGACATAATTGGTGAAGAGTGTGTTTACATTATGTAAAACTAGCTTTGACGAGCCATTTCACATGTTGAAAACTTGAATATTAGCCAAGGAGAGGTAGCATTGAGTACGCGGGCTTGCGGACAGCGAGCAATGGGTAGCTCGCCGTTCGGTTGTCTGGTAACAGTCCGGACCATGCGCTCTGTTCCCGCGCGCCCTAAGGAGTTGTCAGCAAATGCAGAGGCCCAACAGCGCGGCCGAAGCCTACTGGGGTCATGGTCCAGTTTCTGAAAGGAAGGTCCGACCCTGGTATGAGGACTAAGAAGGATTAGGATAGGTCGTTTAGTCACTAAGAGTCTGACACTGTTTCGCACTTCACCCAAGGGCGGGACTCGTCATTAGATTTTTCCCATCATCGTTACATAGTATAAAACAAAGTCGCTTCCCGCTCGTCCCGCTTAATCTTTAAAACTACGCAACGAATTTTGATGGGAGTTTTTTAATAGATACAGTGATTCAAGAGAAAGGTTCATATGTATAATACATGCATAATATATTTAATATCACCCGTAGCACCCGTGCGAAGCTGGGGCGGGTCGCTAGTAAAAAATAAAGGTATGTAGTACCTATAGAGTAGTAGTAGGAACCGGACAATACGTATTGTATGTCATAATCAAAGCCATGATCTAATTACGTTTCAAATTCGAGGAATAATTGATTAGCAAACATCATAAAAAAAATTGTTGCTTTTTTTTGGTGTACAATAAAGTATTATTCTATTCTATTCTATTCTATTCTATCATATAATTAGGAGAAGTAGGTAAGAAAGGCGTGTGTAGGGCCGGCGTAGCACGTCGCAAAATAAACAGCGGTTATGATCGTATGTTTAGTTTGTATTAATTATCAAAATATAAATATAATCTGAAAAGGAAACTAACAAAAAATCATGCATCATTTTTTATTGTAAATCTGCAACCGACCCCTTAAAAGAGAGGGTACAATTTTATAGGGGACTTTTCGCAGTTTTCAAGGTAGGAATTTGGTAGGAAGTTAAAAACCTGTATACAGACTCTTCGTTACCAACGAAAAATACCAGCCTTTGTTTTTTTTTTTTTGAAAACCTTCCACCTTCCTTTTGTAAGATAATATTTGTCTATTGTATCTATGAGCCTTAGTTGGCAGATAAATAAATGATTAGTATTATATTATCCTCGACATACATATACAAGTGCAGTCATCACCTTAAAGGCAACCAATTTTCGGGTTGCAATCAAAGTGGGAGGCTGCGCCTGGAGTGGAATTCCTAGTCGGAGTCTATGTCTCCTGATAGCTACAATCTGGAGATGTTTAAGTCGAGAATAAATAGGTTACTACCATCAAGTGAGATAGCAGTCAAACGCGAGCCTACTCATACTAAGACAAAGCCTATTGGGACTATGGGTTTGGCTTTCGAAAGCAAAATCCAGGGTCCTAGAATGTGAAGCATGAATTATAGAATTGGGTTTCAGTAAGTAAAAATTTAATTCACTTGCTCAGAAGTCATTGATGATTTTACACCTTTTTTTTATGGTAGGTAAAAATCATCCAATGACGAGTCCCGCTCTTGGGCGGAGCGGAAAACAAGTGTCAGACTCTTACTGACTAAAAAACCTACCCCGTTCCTACATCGCCATACATACCAGGGCCAGAGCCTTCCTTTTCAGACACAAACCCATGGCCCTGATTGGCTTCGACCCTTCTGCAGGGTCCCTACGGTTGCTGACAACTCCTTGAGGCGCGCGGGAACAGTGCGCGCCGTCGACGACTGGGCTTGGTCCGGACGATTACCAGACGACCGGACGGCGAGCTACCCAATGCACACCGTCCGCAAGCCCGATGATTTTACACCTTAAAAAACCTGACATACCTATTAGATATATTTTGAAGAGTAGGCGTAATGTTTAGTAAGCCTAAGTAGGTACATAAGAGTTATTCATTTAATTAAATCAAAAAGCGACATCATTTTCGTGAATAACACTATGACAATACTTTTGTCAAATGAGTCATTTTGACTCCTTCCGTTCTGACCGTAAATTAATACCATATACTATAAGGAAACGCCATCATTTGCTATGACTCAGATTTATCTCAAGTTGTAATGTAAGGAAGTGGGGGCATGAATGGCGCAATGAGTCATAAGCAGCCATGCAAAGTCAAGGTCGCAGGTTCGATACTCGGTAACGTGAGTGTGTTACCGAGAACGAGCCGGATTCTGTAGTAAAATGTAAAGGGTAATGAACTTTATGCCGGGAAAATTGATAAGGTGTATATCTGAGATAATTTTGAGATGAATCATTTTTGTTTGTAGGAGTATGATAGTCTTAGATATTACAAAGGAATATAAAATATCTGAAAGCAAAGGAGAATATAAGTATTTTATATTTCGTGTTTTTTTTTTATAAACCAATGTTTCAAACAAAAGGTTCGATGTGAAAAAAAAATCAGGAGAGTCGTTTTTCAGTACAATAAAAAAACCTTTATCACATTTTACGAGTATTTTGGCTTATATTGTATGTCTAGAAAGTCTGCGTTAAGACATAAAAATGTCTTACATCTTACTAATATTATAAATGCGAAAGTTACGATGTTTGGATGTTTGTCACTCAATCACGCCAAAACGGCTGGACGGATCTGGATGAAATTTGGCACAGACATAGGATACACTCCGGAATAGGACATAGGCTACTTTTTATCCTGGAAACCCCAACCACAACCCCAATACCTCACAGGCGAAGCCGCGGGCAAAAGCTTAATACAAATATATCTAGAACAATAAAACAGCACCAGTCTTATACAGTACGGCCGTCGAATCTTGGCGAGTCTAAAGGTAGGCTTTGCAAATATTAGCGCTTGAAAACAAATGCAATTTGTAGTTGTTATTTGCTGTTAAAAACTGTAATTAGTAATGCTAGCAAAGATTTTTTTTTTTTATGGTAGGTAAAAATCATCGAATGACGAATCCCACTCTTGGGCGGAGCGGGAAACAGTGTCAGACTCTTACTGACTAAAGAACCTACCCCGTGCCTTCCTTGCCTTATTCCCAGAGCCCCGGTGTAACGCTTTCGCATCAACCCTCAGCTCCGGGAGGCTTCGACCCTGTTTGGCCCCTACGGTGTGCTGACAACTCCTTGAGGCGCGCGGGAACGGAGCGCGCCGTCGACGACTTGGGCTCGGTCTGGACTGCTACCAGATGACCGGACGGCGAGCTACCCATTGATGCTAGCAAAGATGGCCGCACGCTTGAGTGAATAGATAGATAGGTAGATTAAAACTAATCCTCATCATCATCATCATCGTCTATGAATATCCTCACGAATGAATAGCCACCAAAACCCCAACACCGACTGGTAGCGAAGCAGTAGTGCCTGCAAAAGAGGAGGCTGCTCCCTTGAGGCAACGGCCCTTACGCTCCAGGATACTGGGGAAGCCTACTGGAGCCATGGACTAGCTTCTGAAAAATCCAGCCATGGTATGAAGGGCTAAGAACGAACTGGGTAGATTTTGTAGTCAGTAAAAGTGTCATTATCTCACGTTCCACCCAAGGTCGGGAAATATTGTAAAACGCCTACTGCTAGCATCTGTAGGCGAGCAATGGGTAGCTCTCTGTTTGACGGTTTGGTAAGCATCCGGACTGAGTCCCAATCTTCGACGGCACGTTGAGTTCCACGCGAGCTTTACCTCGATTTCCACCTCAAAAAAAAAACCCAGTGTTGGTTAAGTAAGGGCAAACCACAAGGTCTACATAACAAAATGAGTCTTTTCTTACCACTTATTACTCAAAGTATGAAAAACAAACAATGCATATGAATTGTAGAGCTAACCACGAATGAAAAGAACATTTTCCCTCAAGTGCTGGTGGAACTTGAAGGAATTTGTGTGGTTTCTGCCATATTATGTAAAATAAAAATAATAAGATTCCCTTTCCTTTAAAATCTATTTTTTAAAGGGAAGGAAAATATTGTATTGCCCTATTTTTGAGGGTGGAAAACCCTCATAATTGTCTTGTGCTTGTCTGGTGGTCGTTGCTGTAGAAGTTGCTAACTGGAAGTGTGGGCAAAAGAATGGTGACTTTTTCAAATAGTATACCAATGCTTAACCTCTGGCTAGTTGTTTTTTTTTAAGGGGAGAACATCATCCAATGTTAATTCCGCTTTTGTGCGTAGCTGGAAATAGTGACATACTCTTACTGACTAAACAACCTACCCCATTCCTACGTTGCCATATATACCAGAACCAGAGCCTTCCTTTCAGACGCGACCCTTGGCCAAGGCTAGATGCTACCTTTCAGACGCGAACCCTTGGCCCGTTGGCAAGCCCGGGCCTACGTTGGTGGCGTGAGGACCGTTGCCTCTCACGTGCAGCCTCCCTGCAGAAGAGTCGAAGCCAAATGAGACCAAGGGTTCGTGTCTGAAAGGAAGGCTCTAGCCCTGGTATAGATGGCGACGTAGAAATGGGGTAGGTTGTTGAGTCAGTAACAGTCTGACACTTCGGCCGGGTTTCGTCATTGGATGATTTTAACCAACCATAAAAAATACGGTACTGTTTGCATAGTTTAAATTATAATCATCAGATTTATTCACAGTTGCAGTAAGTTCATTGACTTCAGCAGCAACAGCTAGGGTTGCCATCTGTACTTCATAATAAAGTATTGTACTCTATTTCAAGTTTATGTACTCTATACTTTATGAAAACAATAATATACTTGAAAATACTTTATTTCGCATGTTTGATGAGACTGAAAAATTTAGTCGCTAAATTAAATTTTTCTTTTTGTAGTAAATCTAAAAAAATATATTATTCTGTATTCCCATCACTTCAGTATTCACAAAAAGAGTTTTTCAGTGATGAATGAAAAATGGCGAGAAAGAAAAGAAAAAAAAAATTTGCTTTTTTTTTAATTGCACAAACTATTGCTTGACTGCGATCCCACCTGATGGTAAGCAATGATGCAATCATTGCATCGCATAATTATGAAATGTACTCTATTTGCATAAGAAAAGGTGACAAACCTAGCAACCACTGTAAGTATGCGCCGCTAATCACTTCGTCATATCAATCAAGGTAACTAGGTTTGTATCGCAGTCACTCTCGTTACCTCGTTTATATTGTTATCGTTATAGTTAGTACATCTGCGAATTTTGGCACTTGAAAACTCGTACATAAAATGCAATTTGTAGTTGTAATTGCTATTAAAACCATTTATTTTTTCACGAGTTTTCAAGCGCTAAAATTTACTGCCGGCCGTACTGTACATATTGTATATCGATGTTTTTTAAGTAGAAACATCTCTAGTAGGTTCTACAAATAGTGACCTGCCCCATTTTGTTTACACACATCTGGTATTTATACAGCCTGTATTTTTAGAGGCCTGCGTCCAGAAGAAAGTGTTTTAGTTCAGTAAATGTTGAGACAGTTGTGTTACTAACACGCCTTCTCTCTTAGTGTACAATGATAACCCAATTAGAACTAATGAATTTACACAAAGAGGTGTAAATACCTATTTTATTTTCGTATGAATTACAGGTAAATGGGAGCAGTTATGGCCGAGTGGTAACGGCTCCAACTTATGAGTTGTATGTTGTGGGTTCAAATCCAGCTAGACGCATTAATTTGTATAGTTTATTTCATCACCACTGCTCTCAAAATGGCGAAGGAAAACATCATGAGGAAACCGGTATGGCCTAGAATAAAAAATTCGAAGACATGTGACATTCACCAACACGCACTGGGCCCGTATGGTGGATTACGGTTCATTCCTTCTCCTAGACAGGAGGCCTGAGTCCTAGCAATTGGAACATTATAAGACTAATGCTATGCTCTGCTACATTTACAATACTGTCAGCTCGTGCATCGGTAACCATAGTTTCAGTTAGGCTCCTCTTTGAGGAGTATAATAATATAATATAATAATTTCTTTATTTGCCAGAATGTAGGTTTACAAAGTATGATCTAGCGATTTAAATGAGAGCCATTTACATTCTACCATAACTAGTGGTGTGCAAATATTAGTGTCGAGAGTGTTATTACTTCGTCTTCGCCTTCCGCATGACGAAGATCCTCATCAGACATGGCAAGTTCGGGAGGTTCCTGCATTGGATTCAAGCAGAAGAAATGCCTTGGTGTCATCATTGTGATAACAACCCGGAGGACACGGTGGAGCAAACGATGAAGGTATGGATTGCTTAGCTGGAACACCATCGTGTCCGCGAGGAGGCAATTGACCAGTTCAGGTTATAGAGAAGATTGCAAGTGTTCTAAGGGCGAAAGTAATTAGGTCAGGGTTTTCCTGCAATAGAAAATATAACGCCTCTTTACATTTATGTCAACAGGTAAAAAGTATATTTTTAAGGCATTTCTCATAATTATGATAATAATTTATGAACGTCACTGGACCTTTTTGAGGATAGATGAACGGTTTTCCCGTTTATTATACGAATTTATATTACACAAATTTATTTTAAAATTGTCCCACTTGAACCTACTCTTTTAAAGAAAGAAGGAAAAATCATTTTGTGTCTTGCACTAAAAATAAAAGAAAACAATATTAACAGTTTAAAAAGACCTATGTGTGTCCAAAAAGGTAAAAAATCCAAATAATGCAGCACTGGTATTCTGATCGGGCCTTGTAATGCCCCGGACACTTCTTGTCCGATTATTATTTCGGTTTCATTAACTGCGCCTCACCATCAATGATTGCATTACTTGGGATCGCAGACAAGTACTAGTTTATATCTATAAAGAAAAACTTATATCGAAACGATGAAGGGTTTCAAAAAATCTTATACCTAAGAGTGTCGGTTTTTTAATTTGAAATTCAAACATTATGACTTGGAGGATTTTTATGACACCATATTTTGAATATATTATGCATGTATTATACACATAAACCTTCCTCTTGAATCACTATATCTTAAAAAAAAAACCGCATCAAAATCCGTTGCGTACTTTTAAAGATCTAAGCATACATAGGGACAGCGGTAAGCAACTTTGTTTTATACTATGTACCTAATGATTTTGTTTATAAATAATTTAGTTAATATTAGCTACAATCCGGGTATCTTTAAGTCAAGAATGAATAGGAGTCGACTGCATCGTCGCTTTCCATTAGGTGAGATAGCGGTCAAGCTCGAGCCTGTAATCAATAAAAAAAAAAATAGTTTTTTATATAAGTAGGTACTGTCAGTCAGTCAGTGCACATCAGACTATACAAATCTGTCAGATTTCTCCAATACATTTTGAACCTTGTTATATTATGGTTAAGAGTTGAAAATCGTTTGCAGAATTTTGACAGTTTGTTGTAGTACCTACATGTTCCTGAAGTTACAAAAGTTTATTGACCTCCTTCAAGACACCTGTACTCACAAACTTATGTAATAGACTCAGTGACCAGAAACAAGACAGTTGTCACGTTGTAGGCTACCGACATAAGACCAGAAATGAATCAATTGGAAATACCTGCAGTAGGACTAGTAAACAATGCGTAAATACGTTCATTCATAAAGTTTCCCTACCTAAACAGTGGTTTCATTCATAAAACCACCAAAGACATACATGTGTTAAATTATGGAACAATAGTATTGATAAGAAAAATGTCATGAGTTTTTCTAGGGGAAGTCCTGTTTTTTTTTTGTTGCTATAAACTAGTGCTTCTCTGCTATCCCACCTGATGGTAAGCAGTGATGCAATCGTTGATGGTGAGGAACACTAGTTGAAGACACCTAAAATATACCGGTACATAATGGACATCCCTCATATACGTTTTGGCAACACTTTCATTGTGCGTACAGCCAAGGAGTGTATGTGTTTCCTGATGGCTACAATCCTGGAATCTTTTAGTCAAGAGTGAATAGGTTACTTTTAGGTAAGCGCGCTCTATCGTCGACCGCATCGTCGCTTTCCATCAGGTGAGATAGCGGTTAAGCGTGAACCTATAATCAATAAAAAATATATATATGTTACGGGTAAAGCTAGAAGATGGAGTAAACCTAGGTTTACCCGGGTAAACTTAGTATTACCCAAGCTTCTTGGGTAAAGTCCGAATAAAAAGTAAAATCAATTTTAATTCGGGGTTTACCCATGCTCACCTAGGTCTACCCAACTCTGGCTGGGTAATGTTAGGTGTTGCGTTATTTTCGCACCCGTGGCGTAATTCTGGGGGGCCCGCGTTATCTGCCGACGCGGCCACGCACGTCGCTTACTTACTGACATAATGGCGACCGAGCAAAGTGCAAATATATCTCCAGAAGAAAGCTGACTAAAGAACCTATCCCATTCCTATGTTGCCATATATACCAAGGCCAGAGCCTTCCTTTCAGATACGATCCCTTAGACCCAGTTGGCTTCGCCCATCTGCAGGATCCCTACGGTTTGCTGGCAACTCCTTGAGGGGTGCGGGAACAGTGCGCGCCGTCGACGACTGAGCTTGGTCCGGACGGTTACCAGACGATTGGACGGCGAGCTACCCATTGCTCCCCATCCACAAGCCCGTGCCTTCGGTGGCCAGAAATCGGGATCGGAATCTCGGCAGCGTCTCGGGCGTGAGCGCCCAGTCGGCTTCCTTCTTTGCTAGCATTACTGCTTCGCAGAAGGAGCCGTCCGCCTGCCACTCGTGCTCGCTCCGGACCATGGCCTCGACCAAGGCCCGGCGCGGGAGATGGCCGCCGCCGATCGCCCCCACGAGGACACGGCGGCAAAATTTTGCAATTCAAAATGTCACATCAGTTTATCTTGTTGAAATAATGGCTGGGTAATATTTTAAATTAATTTGTCTAAATAATTAGTGAAATGAAAATCTGAGTGCAATTTAAACATTTATTATTTAAAAAACATACTAAGGCAAACGTAATATTGCAAGCTACTGAGTAATGAGCAGATAACGCGGGCCCCCCAGAATTACGACACGGGTGCGAAAATAACGCAACACCTAACATTACCCAGCCAGAGTTGGGTAGACCTAGGTGAGCATGGGTAAACCCCGAATTAAAATTTATTTTACTTATTATTCGGACTTTACCCAAGAGGCTTGGGTAATACTAAGTTTACCCGGGTAAACCTAGGTTTACTCCATCTTCTAGCTTTACCCGTAACATATATATTAGGACGGAAACACTGTTATAGTAATAGGTATCTAGCATCAAAAACGCTTGAATATACGGAACTAATATTAGTGCGTTTAAGTTTTTGCTGTCTCTATTTTTGGAATCGAATATAACTGTCACAAAGAACTTATTAAATGTGTTGATAGCAATATGAAAGACTACTAAAAAAGAGTCAGAAAAAATGTACACGCAGGCACATTTTTTTTTTAATAATCTATTTGTATTGAATCGTTCAAGGTAGTGGAAAATAGGCGCCTAAGAAACTCAGTGTGGTTCGCTTTTGAGCTCAGCAGGGTCGATGCTCGGTAGAGCCTTGAGGAAATTCTTTAAGGGAAACCATTGGTGTTCTAGGACTAGAAGACAAATGAGTAAGTGAAGGACATTGTTCGGTTTTTGACAATAAAGCCTGACCCGCCCTTTCGATCCATCACAGATATGACTTCCACATCATCATCAGCCTTTTTAATGTTCCCACTGCTGGGACACAGGCCTCCTCTCTCTAGGAGATAGAATGGGCCGTAATCCACCACGAGGAACCAGTGCAGATTTGTGGATGTCACATGTCTCTGAATTTTTGGTTTTAGGACATGCCGGTTTCCTCACGATGTTTTCCTTCACCGTTTTGAGAGCAGTGGTGATGAAATAAATTACACAAAGTAATGTGCCTGGCTGGGGTTGAATCCGTGACCTAGAACTCGGAAATCAGGGCCGTTACCACTCTTGGCCACCACTGCTCACAGAGATGACTTCCACATAGGAAATTGTATTAGCGTCATCATAATCATCAGCCTTATTAATGTTCCCACTGCTGGGATACAGACCTCCTCTCTAGGAGAGCTGCATATATAGTAATTGTTTTTTTTTAAATCATTATTTTCCCAATTCCTCAAGCAATGTAAAATTTCTATTATTTGTAATCCAATAAAATAATTCCGGTTTTTCCTATATTAGAAAAGATCATTTCCTCATTTTGTTTTTTAGGGATATTCCTTTGTTTTCCCACTGTCATCCGTAAACAATGGAAGTTCTCGGAAAATTGGTAACAGTGGTCTGTTATTTAGTAATGATGGTCACTTAGATGTATTGTTGTGCATGTGTTTCTGTATTGTGATGCAATCTATAGCAGCGCACGTGCTTTAGATGCACGTGGCTTCAGGTTACAAGAGTCAATAGGTTACAAGTAATTTTTGCAGTTTCATTTTACATTGTTCGCAGAACTAATGGGGATGAAAGCTGCTAAATTGGTGACCATTTTCCGTTGAAGCCCTCTCACAAGGTGGACCGATGACCTGGTAAGTCTGATTCCAGTCGGAGAATCCCATGGATGCAAGTCGCACAGGATCAGTCGTTATGGCGACACTTGGAAGAGATCTATGTCTGACAGGTGGCGTCTTTCGGCTGTAATGATTATGATGATGATGATTTGCTACTAAAAGTAAAATAAAATGATTTAATACTTTTATTGCGTGGAATAGAATTGCGTGCACTAGCTTCTGGCGTTTTATAAGTGCCCATGTACGTCTATGTGAAATAAAACCATTTTGATTTGATTTGAATTTTATTTTTAATATAAACTAATGCCTGACTGCGATCCCATCTTATGGTCCAGACCGTAGAAGTTTCAATAACGTAAGGGTTTTTTTATGGTAGGTAAAAATCACCACTGTACCCTTATTTTTGTTTTTTTTTTTTTTTTTTAAATATTGCTCGTCCTATGTATATTTGTAGTAAATGTGGTGTACAATAAAGTATAAATAAATAAAATCCAATGAAGAATTCCGCCCTTGGGATATTCGCTGTATGTCGGGTTGTCTGATGAAAGAAAGGAACACTCGCACACACTCTAAAATGCATCGTGTAAAATACAGTCAGTAGCACAATAGCTATATATCATTTTTATTTTATTACTTTAGCTTTGCAGTGATTAGGTTCTTGTATTGTCTGTCACAGGTGCGCAATACACGCAGGTTTTATTCCTTAGCAGGACATCCATTGTCCGGCTGCCAATAGAGACACAGACCACGTCCACAAACATCCGGATTTGGCACCATCGGTGTCTGTCGACCATAATAATGCAGTGCACGATGTTACTGACCCTGTTTCGACGATGGTACAGACTGCGGGGTACGGGTTTAGACCTGGTTTCCATTCTACGATTCAACAAAAGCGAAACCTGAATATAAATAGTTTGTTCAGAATCTTTAACTAAATCGATTCCAATATTTTTTACACCGTCATGTTTTTTTTTAAAAAAAAAGGTACAAGTTGGACATCACAGACATTAAAAACCACATAGGTAACGCAGGTCATAGCAGGTACTAGGCACCAGCGCACAACTGGGTACAGGAGATAAAAAACCAAGTCACCCGGATGGCCCGGTATCCATGTATTTGTTAGGACAACTAGGTTAGGTTACAAGCTTAAAACTTGATAATGAGTTATGAAAGTACATAGATTTTTTACGTAATATACTAGACTCGTGTTCCGGGTTTCGCATTTATACTTAAACTAATATATAATATTTTAATTTATATTCACACTAATATTATAATGAACCGACTGCCTTCTGAACGGATTTCAATGTTACATAGTACACGGGTACCCTATGTCACCCAGATTCTTTCAGACTTTTATTTAAGTGATAAGGCAGAAATTACCGCAATGGTACATTGATTTAGGAACAATCAAACATATCTATTTGGATTTCGTCGCTGACGCCAGTGCTGCGCTCGAGGTGGCTTTTTTAGAGCACTGCTGGTCCTAATCAGAGGTCGAACTCAGTGACCCCTCATAACCATTCTGTTCCCGCTCGTCTCAAGAAGTTGTTAGAAAACTTAAAAACTGGTCCATTACCTCAATATGGTGGCTCAGCAGGGCCAAAGCCAATGGACCAGTTTCTGAAAAGAAGGTACGTTCCCGATATGAAGGTTAAGAAGGAATGGGGTTGGTTATATAGTCAGTAAGAGTCTGACACTATTTTTACTCCGCCCCATTTTTCCATCCATAAAGAAACTCCTTATAACAAGGTAGTCTGGTAGCCTTTGTTTGCCATTCAATATATTAAGATACAAATTACATTATGCACCCCGTCATAACACTTCACAATTTGTTCTCTTCAACCGCAAATTTATCAAATTGAGTCAGAGCACTAAGTGCACAACATGTAATGTCGTCATTAGCGGAGGTTTTTAAAAAATCTAACCAGTTTCTACCTAGTACTAATTGTAGGCAGACTTCTTATGTTGTATATTTCTATGGTTAATTTTTAACACTTCGTTGTTGAGACTAAGCGTTTTGCCTCTTTGTTTATACCGCGTATATCGAAGGGCTCGAGACTCGGACAGTTTGCCTGCCGCGTTCTTCCCGTCCGATTATAATTTAGGCGTCTTCAAAGCTAGAGTGAATGGGCTCTTAATAAACTAGTGCGTGAAAAAAATTAACTCTATGAATACAACCGGCCCGTTGTAGTCACAGAGTATTTTATATGCAATTCACATGGATCTATGTCGATTTCGCGGTTTCGTAACATCGATTTAAGTTAAAAAAAAAGATTTAAAAAATATGGTGAATTAAATTCAAAAGGCTGCCCAGCTGAAATGGGACTGGGCAGGACACATCTGCCGCATGCCCGACAAACTGTGGGCTAAAGTAACACAAAGTTGGTGCCCTGAGACAGTGCGGCGGGGTCGCGGCAGACCACGAAGAAGATGGCGCGATGAACTAGACAGATTCCTGCCGAACTGGCTAGAGGAAGCGCGGGCCCGCAATGGATGGAAGGAGTGGAGGGAGGCCTTTGCCCAGGAGTGGGACAAAACAGGCTAATAATAAATAAATAAATAAATTCAAACACGTTCACACACCTAATCTATTTGCCTCTAATTATCTATCTTTTCATTGTGTATCTAATTACAGTATTCGAAAGATTAATTACTTACAAGAGTACACTGCACTTACACAAATAATTAGAAAAAGTTAATCACATAAATAATAATTGCATTGCATTTTAACACTAATTAAAAAATAAATACAACAATAAGCTAACAATATCTTCGGTGAATATAAACCGATTTTAGCAATCCTATTTTTGATTGTATTATCTACGCTAAAGACATGTTTCTTCCAAAATATGAACCTAAAGAAAATTAAGTTATTGAATGGTCGGATTGATTTTGTATTATTTTTTGGGTGCGAAATTATCCAATGAATTCTTTTGCTCTACAGTGGAGCGCGATAGTGTGTCAGAATATTACTAATTAAAACCCACCCCTATGTTGAAATAAAAATATTTTGACGTTTGTCCGCAAGTTCAGATTGATTTTTACAAGTTTTTTATTAGCTTGCAATGTAACTATGTATGTTCGGCTCAAATCTTGCAACTCAATATTGAAGCAGATATCTTCAACCGATTGAGCTGAAATTTAGCATGCATGTGTCAATCATATGACAATGCAAAATTATTATGTCATGGAGTTGATCTGCTAATGGAGCCGAGAGGTGACTATAGGAACTCTGTAATTAAAATGCACAACCACTTCGAGTTTGGGCTCATGTGAGTCGTCTTGCCGAGTTTTGATTATATAAGTATAGACCACCGCTATAAAAACTTGTTATGAAAAAAATATTTTCACTGAAAACTTGTTATCATGGATCTCAACAAAGCTAACTTAATACGTGTGAATTCTGCGTCGTGAGTATGATGTCATTTGAACTCAGGTGTTAATTCACGTGCTATCTGATATTAACCTCTTCGCGACCTCATGTGACATTGAATGGACGCATCATTGCGACGAAAATAGTTCCTTTAGAAAATCTGCTAATTTTACAAACATCCGTTTTGAGAGCCTACAGGTTTTTTTATGGTGGGCAAAAATCATCCAATGACGAATGCCACTCTTGTCGGAAAACAGTGTCAGAATTTTACTGACTAAACATCCCACCCCGTTCATTCTTTGCTCTTCGCACTGGGGTTAAGCCTTTCTTTCAGAAAGAGACCTTGGACTCCAGTAGGCTTCGATTCTTTTGCAGAGTGCCCACGCCATTTTTTTTTTATTTCCATTGAATTCCATTCATAAAGTTCAGTATTAACGATTGATTTTGCACAGATTCCGATTTAGGTTTTGGTAAAAAGGTGAAGGAAATCATCGTGAGGAAACCGGCATGTCTTAGAACTAAAAATTCGAAGACATGTGACATCCACCGATCCGCACTGGGCCCGCGTGGTGGATTATGTTCCGTTCCTTCTCCTAGAGAGGAGGCAGTGTTTCCCAGCAGTGGTAATATTATGAGGCTAAAATTAAGTTTATATTTGTCTTATGGAACATCTCCCTTCTCCTGTGTCTCCTGCCAATTACTTTCAATTGTTGTTTAGTTTCGCATTTGGAATGTTTTTTTTTTTTTGTTTTGGGTCAGGGAAATGTCAGACTTTTACTGTCTAAACCTTATCTATGTATATTTTTTTTCGCTTTAGTTCCCAGGTATTTCTTTCGGAAGTCAAATCATAGCCCCTGTAGGCATCGGCCATGCTGAGCCTCTACAGCTTTTCTTCCATAAAAAAACCATAACAAGATTATTAATGGTTTTTAAGACAAGATAATTTTATATTGTCTATTCGTTACAAAATTTAGAAACATAAGATATTTCTATATTGTCACACAGTACATAATGCCGTATGGTCTCATTGTGTTCACGTAAGTACAAGTGGGGAACGCTAATCTGTATCGCGCTGTAAACTGCCCAAGGTTAGCCATTGTATGGGCAACTATAGCGTGGCAGAACTAGGAAGTTTTTATCCAATTTATTTTCATGGTTTAATAGCTTCGTTTTAATTTTCAAACGGGATTAGGTCTGAGATATCGGTTGAAGAGTCTTCCCGTCTGCTTTTGTTAATAATAAAATGTGTTTATCTATCAAATGTATTAAAAATTGGGTGTTAAGTGTGAGTCAGGCTCGCGTAGTGAGGGTTCTATAAAAACTTATCTATGCAAATAGTTCAATTCCTGAATAGTCACGAAGTTTTTTCAAAATATTTGTAACTTAACTACAAATCTTCAGATGTTTTTCTTCAGACTTTTTCCTATATTTATGCTATAAAACCTTATCTACCTATATACTTTATGATCAGACTAAAGGTCAGGATGGTCTATGTGGTTGTTGATTTCCTAGCGAATGTAAAAATAACTATATATTTTAAAATAGCATATTCAAACAGATCAAAAACAGCCAGAACTTCAAATTAGACTTAAAAGTTTAATTTTTCACAGCTGCTTTATATTTGAGTATTAATTCCTTATTGAAGCTTTTGTGTTCCGAAGAAAAAGTCTTGAAAGACAGACAGACAAACAACAAAATGCTACGATAAGGGCAAGGTCAAGTCACTGTCACAAAAAAAGTCAAGTCACTGAGACTGTCTATAAGAACGCAATAAAAACTCAAAAACCATTATACAGATAGATATTCATGCAGTTTTCAACTAGCGACAAAGTAGTCCATGAGGACATGCATATTATAGTACTCGTAGTAGAGAGCAGCCGAGAAATTCAAAGATATTATAATTCCTGTGTGAATCTAAAGTAGATTGCTAGTAGTTATATAATTTAAAAATGAGGCAATATTAATTTCACGTGGGTGAAGATGCTGACACAAGCCAATATGAGTTAAACCTTAGAAAAGATAACCAAAATATCATAATATTTTTTTTTACGTGTAAATGTTTCCTTACTTAGTCTTTATTTTTATTTTGATATTTGTCTCCATATTAAATAATTTACAAAAAATTAAGCATCAATCATATTCAGCGTCTGAACAACGGAAAAAAAAGCCTTTTATTTCTTATAGAAAATACACTATTACGAAATTAATTGATTTTGTTATTGATTTTTGTTTTGTTCTTTCTTTTACTTAGAAATTTTAATTACGTAGACTTTTATATGTATATATTATTCAGTAGGAATCCCTCTGCAGGTAAAGATCTCCTCCAAATTGAGCCAGTTTTCTCTGGATTGCGCTGTTTGCATCCCGTTTGGACCTGCTATGATAAGGGAAAAAAGAAGTTTATAAATGTTAATAATAGTATTACGACCTATTTTGTAAGACAGACATGGGATTTTATCACTGATTCATAATAAACTTAATGAACCTAGGAAATGACACAACGAATGAAATATCTGATTAATTTTCCTTCCATTTTCCTTCAAAAGTACCTTAAAACGGAATAAAGGAAAACCTTTACTTAGATCATCCGTGAAAGTATTTCCCCACAGTTACAATGTAATAGTATAAATATTAGTTAATTAATTAATCTTCCAATATTACTATCAATTAAGTAATTGCAGTATATTCCTGCAAACGCAATTAGTTCTACAATTCTAATTATTGTAATTAATGTACAAAGTCACTGTCCTAATACGACATACCAGGAACAATTAATATTAAATTGATTGTACAAAATCAGAGCTAATAATTTATTGAAACACCTATATTACGTATTAATACGTATATATGACGTTAAAATAATATAAAATAAAAACGAACATGTTTACTATAATATTCAACATACGTCAAATGGCAAAGTAGGAACACAGTCATTCCTATCTCATGGGTTTATGAATCACTGTTTACTAAGAATCCTTGATCCGTCGCTCATATAAGTACCGGCGGCCGCTGTACCCCGCCATTTAATTGCGTACGTTCGAGCGAACAGCACGTGTAGCGAGCTAAACGAATATCAAACATTCAACAAGCAACCATGAGTACTACGAGCGCCTCCTCCGTTCTCCTGTTCATCCTGAACATACTCCACGTGATCTTCGGGATCGGGATCGCGTGCGCAGCCATCTGGTTCTTCGTGGAAGTCCACAGCATCACCAGCTTAAGAAATACCAACCATTATCTCCTGGACTACAACGTGTACTGGCCCCAGGCTATCCCATGGGTGTTCATTTTCGTCGGTGTGTTCGTGATCTGTGTTTCGTGCTGTGGTTTTGTCGGTGCTAAGAAGAAGAGCAACGGGTTAGTTGTGATGTACATTGCGTTCGAGGTCACGGCGATTGTGGCGCTAGTCGCGGCCGCTGTTGTCGCGCTGTCATTCGCCGACACGCAGTCCACTGACAAATTTATTGAAGACGCTATCTGGGACGTGTACACAACCATGAAGAATGACAAGAGTTTGGAGACATCTTTCGCCACATTGGAAAAGCGCATGCAATGCTGCGGTGCGTCCAGCCCGAGGGACTACATCAACTGGCGCCGTGAGTTCCCCATCTCGTGTTGCGACACCTACTACCACGGCTGGATCGGCTCTTACAACATCGACTGCGACTTCACGAACAAACTGGCCAATGAGAGGCACGGCTGCACCGAGGTGGCCACTAATTACACGAGAATCATCATCCGCGTATTGTCTGGTGCGTGTGTGTTCACTGCATTCATTGCGCTCATGAATGTCATTGTAGCAGTAACGCTATCGAAGAGTATCAAGAGAAGGCCGCGCCCGATGCCCGTGCACATTGAATCCGACAGCGAAAAAAACTTGTTAAAAATTAAGCATTAATTCAAATTAAGTGTGCCACAAGGTTTTATTTTGGGACCAGTATTGACTCGACTAGTTTTCTTTAAAGAGAAATCGATGTTGAGTAATATGTTACGTGTGAGAGGTGCTAATGCAATAGTATACAGTTTGGTGCGACAGTATTTCTTAGTTGAAGTATTTATTTGATAGTTTATGTGAGACTGTCTATTGCACGTGAGAGGAATTTAGCTTTAATATTAAATAATTTTCCACCGTTAGTCGTTTGAGCGACTTGAAGCATTGAATGCATGAACTTGAGTGCACTCAAATGTAGAGAACAAAGAGTGAATGAGTCAATTTTAAGTACTCTTAACAACCAGATAATTGAATCTGCTGTTAGTCACATCTATCATTGAATGAACTTTATTAAAATTGACTGACCTTTGTATTGTATTATAAATCTACTTAGATCGACTACAAGATATTAGTACTTGTAATATTTTATACGCTTTTATTCTCAAAAATGTATGCTAAAATATTTCAGTTGTGCTAATGTTGTAGGATGATAATTAGTGTTGGTACCCTACAGTGGGATGGTAACACTATTTATCGGAATATAATTAGTGATAATTGATTTTAGCGATCTGATTTAGAATCTCAAATGATACAATAATGTATTGTATTGTATTGTATTGCCGAGAATCAAATGATGTTTTGATAGACTATGAAACTGGTTTTGAGTGACCGGTTTTGTATTTTTCTTGGTTTTTCCTTAAAGTTGTGATTGCGAATGAGATTGCTTGTGAATCCGTCTAATTAATTTAGCTTATAGAGTACCACTGGTACAAGGAAAAGTAGATAGTGCTTTTAAGGATAATGTTTGATTGTTTTACACTCTTAGGATAACTATAGCCATACTACCTCACTAGTCTAGTAGTCGTTAGTGCAGCTGACGACCGTGAGGTCCCGGGTTCGGTTCCCAGGTCGAGCAAAGTCTTGATGTTTTTTTCTTGAGGAAAAATTCTAAATAGCAGTTCGAAGTTTTGGCTATAGTGAAATATTATATTACTGTATGAAATGTTACTTGCTGTAGTTGATGAGAGTTACAAATGTGTGTTGAGAAATGTATTATTGTAACAGAAATCTATTTATGCTTTTAACAAGAAAAACTTAGACATTCCTGTAAATAAATATTTATTATAAGAAAAATGTAAAGTTTCCAAATGATGTTAACGCCGGTTCGAAACCACAGTACCTCAGTTGCGTTATAGTAACCAAAATGGCAATAACAACATTTGGAAACATGCAATTTTAAACCTTAACGACACAAGTTAAAGTTTAAAATTGTATCGCAAAATGTTCTTACGTAATATTTGTTTTTCTGTTCGTTTATCACATCATCGAGAATTATAGAAACTTTATAAGTGTGCCGTGTACCTATCTGTAAGCTGCGCGAGAGTTGAAGTCCAAAGATTAGGCTGTCTACACGCCGTCAAGCCGCGTCAGGCAGGCTTGACAAACCCTGATAGACATAAGTATTGATATTGACATAGATATAAAGAATAAATGTTGATTTTATTATATTATTTTTAAGTGCTTTGTGAATTTGCATTTTGCTAAAATAGACTGGATGTTTTATAAACTTTTTTGTTTCCTTTTCATTATATTTACCTACAACACTACCTAAAACAACAAACACAATGGCAATGATACCAGAAACGAATGAAGTATTCATAACTTCAATCTATTTACAAATCAAAACAAAGAAAAATTAGATATACTATTAGTAAACACAAGAATGTCAAAATTAAAGTACATTACACATCAATGACACATAACTACCCAAATAAGAAAACAATGCAAAATTACTAACTTACGACAATTCGTCACCATCTTATAATAATGCAGAACACACAAATGAGGTTAAATAAAACATGAATAATCGCGCTTGTATCAGTCTGTCTTGACGAGAGGGGCTGATCGCTTGTGCCCACCCGCGCGCGCGCAAGGCAAGGTGCGGCCAAAGTTTATAAAACTAGTTACATCACACGCACGCCTCTCATTTCGTTGTCAACAGCGAACGCGCACGGTCCAATCATGGGGAAAGACGAAGTTATCAAAAATGTTCTCTATGTTATGAACATTATCTACGCGGTCTTCGGGCTAGTGACCGCTGCCACCGGGATCTGGTTCTTCGTCCAGTTGACCGAGTTCGTCGGCCTCAGGAACAGTAACCATTACCTACTGGACTACAGGGTCTACTGGCCTCAAGTTGCACCATGGTTCTTCATCTTACTCGGACTGTTCATCATCATGATCGCCTTCTGCGGCTGGTGTGGCGCCAGCAGGGAAAGCAGAGGAATGCTGGGGATCTACGGATTCTTCCTGCTACTCATCGTCGTGGGACAGCTGATCACAGCTGTGCTTATCTTCGTGTACGTTGATGGTGAAGACACTGACAGATTCATCAAGGACACAGTGTACGATGGATACTACAACTCGCAGTCCAACCCAGACGTCTTCAAGCAGTTCGGAAGGATCGAGAGGAAGCTGCGGTGCTGCGGAGCCAACGACGCCCGAGACTACAGGAGTTGGAGGAACGATTTACCTCTGACGTGCTGTCTGGACAGTTACTACCGCGCGACGTGCGAGTTCACCGACAAGGAAGCTAACGAGCGTCTCGGTTGTGCTAAAGTGGCCGCTGTTTACACTAAGATCATCAGCTCGTCGGTAGCTGGAGCGTCCTTGCTCATTGCGCTGTTGGAGATCTGTGGTATAGTGCTTGCGTGGAAACTGTTCCATTCTCTGCGGGAAGTTGAGCATTACATTACGGAGCGGAAGGAAGGTGAGACGGAGTGCTAGGTCCTAAGTGCCACAGTATTACTATCGATACCGCCGATCGATGCCGCTACGGTATGAGACTACGATTCGATACCGATTGTTTGCCTGAAGTAACTTTCACTTTCAAAGTTTCCCTTCTTTCATGGTGTGTCTTCCTGAATAAAGTTCGTTTCCTTGTCGAAAGGAAAGCCTGAAACCTTTGTTCTCTTACATCTGATTTAACGTTACATTCCATCTGATTGTCGGTTAGTGTTAATTCGCTTTAATTAAACAATCTCATAGTGTAGTCCGAGTCTCGCTGTGCCGCGCCTTAGGTCAAAGTGTATATTAAGATTCGAGTGAGTGGACCTAATCAGTGGTTTCCTTATTAACTGGACGATGAGTACCTGCTTGACTCATCACGGACCTCAATTGTACCTAAGACATGGTTATCCGTCGGCCCCGCCCCACCAAGTGTCTCCGACACACACGATTAACATAGTTAGGTATACATAGCTCGGTAGGTAAGTTTCGTAAGTTATATTTTGCGTTAATAAGCGTCCATGGACGAATGGAGATTGTGAAGTGATTGGAGGTCGTCTATGAGAAAAATGTGACCTCACTTTGGGTAGTGGGCTCGCGACGAGTAGTTAGCGAGTCGTACCTACTTGTGCCAGATTCTGCTTCGTTTTGAGGTCGAGCATTGTGTAATAGATGTTACCTGTGAGGTGTGTCATAATAGGCCGTGCGTATTTGTCGTTCGGAGCAGCGAGCGCGCTGTACCGCGCGGTCCATCGGAATATGCTAATGTTTGCGCAACAGCTATTGTGAGTCGATAAAGTATGCTCAGCAGAACTTATGGTAATTTAAAGCTTACGACATTATTTGGATTTCACAATTTAATCAAACGTATTTCTCAAGTAGTATAGTACAAGATGTGCCAACATTTGGTGTTCTGATCGTTTTTTGATAATCACAATTTATAGAGAATTATATTTTTTTTGTATCGAGTTTTATTATAATAGTTTTTATAAGTTTTGGAGCGATTTTCCGTCCTTTATATAAAGAGCCATATTTAATATATTTAAATAAATGTGTGTTTGTAATAGTGTGCGTCCAATTGCCAAAGAAAGTGTAGGTACAAACTTTCAAGAAAGAAAAAAAGAGAAAATATTTTTGCATGCGTAAAATACATTTATAAATCATGTAATTAGACTAAGTGTAGTAACCACAACCATTATTACCGTAATAATTATTAGCTGATAATTATAAGTTATTTTTATAATTATGATACTTTATAATAATGTCATTTGTAAGTCGAAACTAGTCTTAAGTCGTTTCGTTTTGTAATAAAAATTAAATGTTAAAATATCTCTGAAATGTATTTTTAATTTGTTTCCTCGTTCTTGTGATAATTATCATAAAATATCGCTTTGTATTTTATTTGGTATAAATAAATTATTATACAGAAAAGTTGCATACATTAACATTTTTAGATAAATTGTAAGAAATTCATGCATGATTAAATGAAATGAAAACCTTTCTAATTTCTTGATTTATTAAAATACTCATCTCATAATTGCCTCAGTAACTGTCTCATAATTTTCGTAAGACAAAGTCCCTCTGAGTACACTTGCGAGTGACTTCCGGCACTCAGTACGTACTCACATAATTAGAATTTCCTCTTGTTACATAAGTTAGAAAGTTATTGACTCACACACTCATGCGAAAAACCCCACACACGAACCTTTATATCATTCACCATAAAACGTTATAAAGATGAATGGTACCATGACTGACTCATACATAATGCTCAGCTTAAAATATTAATGCTAGAAGCTTTATTTATATTTTGGATTTCTATTCAGGATTTTTTGAAAATCATCCCCCATTATTCCTTAGGGAATATGTGTGAAAGTAGGATATACTAACAGAGATGGTGACGGTAATTTTTTTAAACCAATTCCAGGTAATTGGGATGAGGTGATGTATCCCTAAAAAGGAGTCCTATGGGATATTTAATTTCTTAATGGAAAACAATGATTACCCTTTCCAAAACGCTACAGTATATGAACTACAATAGTGGCTAAAATGTGACTCTCTTTTTTAGGGTTCCATAGTCAACAAGGAACCCTTATAATTTTGCCAAATCTGTCTGTCTGGCTGTCGTCCACCTCAGCGACCGTTAGCTCTAGAAAGCTGAAATTTGTTATCAATATGTATGTACATATATCAATCACGCCGACAAAGTGCAAAAACAAAAAGTGGTAAAAAATGTTTTATTAGGGGTAGGGGGGGGGGGGCTACACGTAAAGTGGGGAGTGTTTTTTTTTATTTCTACCATAACGTGTGATATATTGTTGAATAGGTATTTAAAAATGATTGAGGAGTTCGTCAAATAATTTTTCGATAGTGTAAATATTTTCTGAAATAATCTTCTAACTTTTGAACTTTAGAAAATAATTATGAAAAAAATCTCAAAAGTAGAAATTTATAAAAACTTTTTAAGAAAATTATTTTGAACTAGATAGGATGAACAGTTTTTGAAAAATTTAAAAAAAAATCCGTAACAACGGATTCAACTTATTTTCCGCGTAAAATATGTATGAGTTAGCTTCTAATATTTAGTTAAGTAAATAGATTTCTATTTCCCACATACTCCTCACTGCGCAGTCAAGTGAAACCAGTTTGTTTACATTATGTCATCGTTTGAGACAGCCCTTTTTCCATCGGCGAACAAGTTTGGACAAAATATGCGTTCTTAGTATTACGTCATCATTGAGGCAGATATTTTTGTAGACGAATTACAAGTTTGTTTTTTTTTAAGTAGAGTTCGATGGGTACGAATGTTTAAGAGCTTAGTACCTATAACATTTTGTTTTAAGCGGGTAACCATCCAATGATTTCTCTTGCTCTGGGCGGAGTGTGTTTCAGATTTTTACTGACTAAAACTACATCTTATATCTATGTTCCTTTCCTTTGTGTTCCAGGTTTCTATTTCAGAAGATAATCCATCTTCTTCTTCTTCTCGAATCGATGGATTGCGTTTACCTCAAAGCTTTTGGGCCCAGTAGGATGCCACTTTTATAGAGTCGTCAGTGGTGTTTTTAGGTCCTCCAGGGAGCATTTATAGGAATATTTCAGCTGGTCTAATATGTGGGTAATTGTTTGATTAGAAGCACCGCACTTGGACTGATTGTGGCAGGTGTCTATAATCCCCCGTTTGACCAGGTTGTGTTTGCAGCGGCCTACTTGGGTGTGTAGTCAGATCGCATCTAAGTTGCAGATATTCCAGAAGACAATCCATGACTCCTGCAGGTTTCAGTCCTACTGGGTCCCTTTTGCTGATATCTCTTTGAGACATGCGTGGCACTATACGACGTTGACTAACGATGCCTGGGCTATGTCACGGTGACTATGGCTTGAGGATACCCATATCCCTCACTGTTGCGAATATCTTCTTTGCTAGCATTACTGCTTTGCAGGAGGGACCACGGGTTGAAACAGAGCCGGGTACGACACCACTGCTGTCGATCGCCTCTATAAGAACCCGGCTAAATTCTCTTGCGAATAACTGCCCTGTTCCTATGGCCTATATTTTGAAACACTAGTGCGAAATAAACTTACCTAATACTACGAACAGATCAGCTGTATAAATTCCACTTAAGCGTTTAGTGTGTTCAGCAGGTCTTAAATAATCATTTTCAATACCAAGGCGCCACTTGTATTTGTTTTTAAAATTGAATCTCGTATTTAACACACAATTTTATTACATCGATATATATAAGGAGAAACTGACTGACTGACATATTTATTTATTTATTAAAACTTTATGCACAAAAGACTGTACAAAGGCGAACTTAATGCCTTAGGCATTTTCTACCAGTCGACCTTAGTCGACATATCAACGCGCAGTCAAAACTACTGAGACTAGGAACATGAAATTTTGCGCAAGGCGTCCTTTTATAACGTAGGCGAACACTAGAAAGGATTTCCCTTTATATATAGATAAAACCCATTTTCAAGCGGGCAAAGCCGCTGGCAGAAGGCTAGTCTAATCATAAATTTAACCTTTCTTGAGGGTCGATGTACTAAACGGTCGGGATGTTGATGTGCATTTTAAATATATAGGTACTAACAAATATTTATCACACAGCAACATTAGGTTTATTCCTAACATCTTCAGAGGTCAAACGGCAATAAAACAGAGATATTTAGCCACATCCGGAAACGTAGTTTATTCGTGGGTATTGGTTAGTTATAAACCACCAGTTTAAGCTATACTATAAAATTTGCGTTTCATATTTACTGTTACGTCTCGTCTAAAAAGACTGCATGTAGCTGAGATGAGAATGTTGAGATGGATGTGTGGTGTGACGAGAATGGATAAAGTGAGAAATGAGTATATTAGAGGAAGTCTGAAAGTGGCGTCAGTGACTGAAAAGTTGAAAGGAAATCGTAATTGTCTTGGTATGGTCATGTGAAGAGGAGAGATGAAACGCATGTTACAAAAAGAGTTTTGAGTTTACACGTAGATGGTTGGAGAGGAAGAGGGAGGCCGAAGAAGAGATGAATGGACTGTGCGAGGAGTGATATGAAAGAAAAGGGAGTTAGTGATAGTGTGACAGGTGACAGGACAGAGTGGAAGAAAAAAACATTTTGCACCGACCCCAAGTAAAATGGGATAAGGGTAGGATGATGTTTACTGTACATTACACTGTAATAACGAGATAATATTGTAAGAAACCATTTTTTTAAAAGAGTAACCTTGGAGTTTCTTGCCGGTTCTTCTCCATAGGAAACTACCAATTTGGAACCGTGCACTAGCTTCTGACGTTTTATAAGTGCCCATGTAGGCCTATATGGAATAAAAACCATTTTGAATTTTGATTATATTGACTGGCCTGTTGTTCTAGTAGTTAAAGACCCTGACGCCGGAGGTTGTGGGTTCGTGGCGCCGTGAAACTATTTAAAATAAAACTCAGTCCTCAGCTATAAACACTTCCGTTGACTCACACTTTCTACCATCAGTAGCACAGTTATGTTATAGTAGAATGTAATGAACACCTCGTTCACACGTGAGTGAAGCCACGTGTCACTGCAGTATAGTTGCGACACCTGGCGCTGTTTGTTTTGCATTCTTTAGTTACACAGGAAGCTTTGCAAGTTGTTGTACAAACAGGAAATTATATTGCAATGAAACTAGTGCCTTGATTTATAACTGTAGTCGGACAGAAGATAGAAATCGACGGGCCCAGAGTACTTAAAACGTCTTTCTATAAAATCTCTCTATGATTATTTTTATGGTGCTTTTAGGTACAATATATTTTTTTTCACAACTATTACATAACGCCGTCTAGTCCCAAGCTAAGCAGAGCTTGTGTTACGGGTATTAGACAACTGATAAACATACTTATATATTTCTAAATAATATATTTTATCATTTGTCCTGGGTGGAAATCAAACTCACGACCCCCGGCATAACAGTCAGGGTCCCTAACTACTAGATCAACAGGTCAGTCAAATATTGATTGGTCTATACTGTCCCTACATATGTATTAAAATTGTATTAGAGAAATATCATAAACTTTTTATTTTCGGGAAATGACGCAATATTAAATTCGTTCACAACTTCTGTGACGAGTTTACGATAACCCATCTTAAGCACTTATTTTACAAGATTTTTAAAATAAAAAAAGATTTCCCAAAAAAAATATTTTTTATTTTTTTGGTTTTGCCTTTGTACCCATAGATTTCTGTATAAGTTCTGTAACTTTTTGGTGTACAATAAAGTTTAATCTATCTATCTATCTAAAGATTCAACAACAAAGAAAAAAGTAAAAACCATAAACTAAAACTTTATTCTAGTGCACCACGTCCGCGCAAAACGGCCCACCACTCAGCATAAAGTCGAGGACACGCACATAGTGCAAGTCCACGACACTGGTTTTCAGTGTAGATCAGAGAATATAAGATAAACCATTTTTTTAAAGAGCTTTACCATGGAGTTTCTTGTTTCATTGGAAACGACCAATTTGGAACTGTTCACTATTTTCTGACGTTTTATAAGTGCCCATGTAGATCTATGTGAAATAAACTTTTTGAATTTATTGGCAACATTTGGGGCACTATTTGGAGCATTAAAAAAAAAAAAACAAGAACAGTGAGTATGAGTTTACTGAACAAAGAGCTTTCAGTAATACTCATAACTTCAATTTATCTTTATTGTGTTTAATTCGATTCAATGTATTTTAATTTCATTTAATTAGATTCATTCTCAATATGTCATTATATCATCATCATTATTTCAGCCGAAAGACGTTCACTGTTAAGTTTGTTAGTAAACTTTTATATGCCGTAATTAAAGACACGAAAAAAGCGATTGTGTCTCGCGTAGATCTGCGCATCGGCATACGAGAGGTTAAGCCTCCATCAAGCGTCATCACTACGACCGGATAATTTATATAATTCCATCCAATTCAATTTATTTAATTCAATATACTTTCTCTACATTGATTTTTTGACAAAGCATCTCAAACTGTTTTTTAAACAACTGATTACACATGAGTATTTGATGCGGCCTTCAAAGAGTCCTTTCTTTGGCATTGATCGTCAAATTGTTGAGCTCCTTAGTAGTCCTAAGTTTGAGCTACACGAATACTGAGAAATGCTTGCACTGACTGGACAGGTCTACTCAAATTTGTGTGGTTCTTTCCTCAAAAGACCACCTGATACACTAATCTGCATGGTTCTCATTAGGATTTGACCAATACATGGTTACTGTATGGACTTTAAAAGAGACTTTGACCCCTGAGTTTGTTTCGGTGTTTCTTCCCAAGGTAGTCAGCTAGGAAACACTGGATTAATCTAGTTTAAACTGACAAAAAAAATGACGTGTAAAAGTTTTGTGAAAAACCTGTTTGCAAAATAAATATCATTTACACTGCCACGCAATATGATTTTTCTTTACGATCTTTATAACCACTCCTACTCCATAACTAATAAAAACTCCTCCATATTTACAAACACAAAGAGACTCACTGTCAATGTCAGCTGTGGCATAACTGAAACTAGATTACTTTTTTATCTAGATCGGCCTACTATTCACACATCACTGAATTCTCTTGGATACAGTCACCCTCAACTTGCACTAGGAAAATGAACCTTATTGCTTGGATATTAAGGACTGACAAAGATATTGTTGGCAAAGGTATTTGAGCACCTTAAGCCGTTGGTCACGAATGTCATGGACTTTTAACTATAGGGGCCCTTCAGGGTCGAAGCCTCCTGGAGCCGAGGGTTGGTGCGGAAGCGTTATATCGGGGCTCTGGGAATAAGGCAACGGAGGAACAAGGTAGGTTGTTTAGTCAGTAAGAGTCACTGTTTCCCGCTCCGCCCAAGAGCGGGATTCGTCGTTGGATGATTTTTACCTACCATAAAAAAACCATGGACTTTCTAATACCTGCCTTTTCTAATTTGAGGAGAGAATTAGTTCATTGTCATACAATAAATAAACTGCGTGTAATCTTTTATTGAGTGCAGTGGTGGCCAAAAGTGGTGAAGCAGTGGTGGTATACCCATGGAGGGAAAGGCTCCGACTTACGAGTTGTAAGTCACGGATTCAAACCCAGCTAGGCGCATTACTTTGTGTAGTTTATAATATCACCACTACTCTCAAAACGATGAAGGAAAACATCGTGAGGACGCCGGCAAAAAATGTCAAACATTCGAAGACATGTGACATCCACCACCTACCCGCATTGGGACGGGGCGTGGTAGATTACGGCCCATTCCCTCTCGTAGAGAGGTAATCGCAGCAGTAAAAGCATTATAAAGTCACTGCTATGCTATGCTAAATCTACCTGACGATATAACACATACATATTATTCAAAAACAATATTGATCTTAAACTTGAATACCCAATCTGAGATAATTTACTCAGTGTAGCTACGAACAAAAATCTACTCTAGCCCTATTAGTTTAAGTTAATTTTTGATTGATTTCTAGTACAATCAATAAGAATGTCATGACATTGCAGTTGACTGTAGTAAGCGATGACATTAGAAAACCACGAATATAGCTTTGTAGGCGGTTATTATAATGCTTTTCTGTGGTTTTTAGTTATTGTCTAGTTAGGTAATAAATGTGTAATCATTACCTAGATTTATTGCCGTTTTATTTGGGTTAGGTTAGTACAATGTTTTTTTGGAGGGAATTCATTCAATGACTTAAGTATCAGACTTTTATTGGCTAAAACTACGCCTGTGTAAGGCAGTTGCCTTTTGCGATCTATTGCCAGACCCTGCCAAGTGAAGAGCAAGTATTTTTTTAAATTGATATAAACTAGTGCTTGACTGCAATTCTATAATATATTAACGTCGCCGCGTCGACCGCTTGGAATAGGCCACGGTTCCAATATCTTTGTTTTGACCACGTGACTGAGCGTTGAGATGTCGTCAGAATAAAAGAATTGAGGGCGTGGCCAACTCAAAGCGTTGGACGTTAGCGAAACGATCGTAACTTAGCTAGAAGGCCTGCAATGATTAAAAATAAAAAATATCATAAAACTCAAATAGATTAGAGAAATTGGTCGTATATGGATACGAAAGCAATCGGAAATTATTTACGTTAATAAATATCTTCATCTACTTTATAGAAACCACATAACGCGAGATTCTACGAACAACAGGTTTATTAAATATCCGGTTCTGATTCTACGAAATTGACTCACTTAGCAAAAAGGCAGCGAAATAGGTATTAATACAAATTAAAATTCGTTTTAATAATACGAAAACTAAATAAATCTTTAAAGGTTACGAGTATATATGGTTGGGAACTTAGCTCTCTGCTCACCAAACATTTTATTTACCTATGTTAACAAACATATATTACTATGTACGAAACATAAATATCTGTACTACGCACTAGATTAGGCGTATCGTACAGTCACTTTACTTGGCTTAGGTTTTTTTTTATGGTGGGAAATCCCACCCTCGGTCGCAGCGGGAAACAGTGTCAGACTATTACTGATTAAACGACCCACCCCATACTTTCTTAGCCTTCATACTAGTGTCGAAACTTCTTTTCAGAAACCGGACCGGGGCCCCAGTAAGCTTCGGCCCTGCAGTTCGGCCTCTACATTTGCTGACAACTCCTTGAGGCGCGCGGGAACAGAGCGCGCCATCGACGACCTGGCTTGGTCTGGACCGTCTTGACTTAGGTGATTTGCAGGCCTTACACCTTTAAAATGATTGATGAAATTAGTGCAGTTTTGATGTCCAAGCCATGTGAGAGCGCTATAAGTTTTAAAAGTTTTGTTAAACGACATAATGTCAATGAAGCGCTGCAGCGGACTTTTGTATTAACTTTTTAGTATTTTGACAAATAATTTCTATGTACATGCTGGTCTATCGCTAAGATATAAATCAAAGTTACAAGTAAATAAAATACAATACGAATGCTAATGCATAGGTAATCGATGAAATCATCGTTGCTATTTAGAACTGCTAAAGTAATTGTTTAGTACTGCACCTCATTTTTGATTCGTCGGACAGTTTTTTTTTTATTTTTTTTTATTGGTTATAGGTTTGCGCTTGGCTGCTATCTCACCTGATGGAAAGCGACGATGCGGTTGACGATGGAGCGCGCTTACCTAGAAGTAGCCTATTCACTCTTGACTTAAAGATTCCAGGATTGTAGCCATCAGGAAACACAGACTCCGGCAAAGATATGTGGGATATCCACCATGTACCGGTGGCGCAATGCCGTACGTCTGGTGGTCCGATGATGGAACGGGCTAGGCGGAACTACTTTACTACTCTACTACGCGGAACAACTTTTGAAACTACCGTTCCGTAATCTTTTGATTTTTATGCATCTTGCATCCATCGGATTTCCACGACCCTCACGAGTTCATCAATCCACCTCTTAGGAAGCCACTCCAGAAACTTTCAGCCCGATCGACCATCTGTTCTGATGTTGATGTTTCGTAGAACCAAATTCTTTAGATTATGTCGGCAACCTTGATTCCTGCGAATACCTTCATTCCTGTCTTAATAATACCTGGTTTTAATGATATAATTACTTAACTTAATTAATTAATGAGGAGGTATCTGAGGTATAATTTAAGTTTATTACATTGCTACGTAGAATTTGAGTCATAAGCTGATTAAATTAGTGACTGGCTCACTGACTCATGGCTACACGACGCAGAATCTAAAACAATATGAAATGGTTTTAATTAATTAATAATTTATTATGCTTTTATCTTTATGAATTTTTTTTTTGTGGTAGGTAAAAATCATGTGAACGAATCCCGTCCTTGGGCGGAGCGGGAAGAAACCTACCCCGTTCCTTCCTTAGTTTTGTTTCCGGGACCCTGGTAATACGCTTTCGCATCAAGCCTTGGGCCCAGAAGGCTTCGTCCCTGCTAGGCCGCTTCAGTTTGCTGACAACTCCAAGAAGCGCGCGGGAACAGTGCGCGCCGTCGTCGACTTCAGCTTGGTCTTTGCTAGCATTACTGCTTCGCTGAAGGAGGCGACCGCCAGCTACATCTTTATGAGATAAGATTTTTACAGATATGTTTGAAAGGTAGGCAGCCTATTTCTATCAAACGGGTGCAAATGCAGAGTTCAAGCTGCTACTGAAGAATTCCTAATAAAGAATCACCTCTCAGTAGTTACGTAAAACTATTGTAAAAAAAAATTGCATGTTTGTTTTTAAATTTTCTTATTTTTTAGGTTTCGTTAAGTATTTTAAGCTTCGCTTTGTCCAGATATGTACGTCAGTACAAGATAGACATCCCATCCATATGCATAAAACCTTTTAAGAACTCATTTATTTGTACGTACAGCTAAGGGGTTGAATTCTTTGCCGGAGTCTGTATTTCTTGATAGCTACAACCAGATAAGAGTGAATCGATTACTTCTAGGCAAGCGTGCTCCATCGTAAATCACATCATCGCTTACAATCAGGTGAGATATTGGTCAAACGCGAGATAGGTATTATGATCGAATAGAAAGATACTGTTTATTATACTACTAAATTATACTACTACTGTTTTCTAAAATCCTTTGCTTGTTTGTCATACCAATATTACAAGAAACCAACTTATACATATTTGCACGTAGATTGACTTCAATAGTCAATAGTCACGTAGTGACTACGGGTGATATTCGCGCAGCACAGAGTTCCGTGTCACCTGAGCTATGAGGCACGTGTCTAAATTAGTGTCCGACCGAAGGTGCAATTCTGGCCGAAGCCGATTAATCGGTATTCACCAAAACCTTCGGCCGAAGCCGAAGCCGAAGGTGTCATTGACCTTGAGAAATACGATAGTTGCTTTGATCTCAGAATATACTAGATACATATTGTGAGAGCTTTAGAGATTTAGCCCAATAACGAGCCGAGTGACCAACATATACAAGTAGGTAATAAAATATTGTCTAAAATAAAAGTTTCAAATATACAATGTTAATTAAATATTTATTTACTTAAAGTACAAATTTTGACAACTAGCAAACCTTCGGCTTCGGCCAAACCTTCGGCAAATTTTTGGCCGAAGCAGAAGATTTGGCCGAAGGTGGCCGAAGCCGAAGCTTCGGTCGGACACTAGTCTAAATACACGTGCGCATCTGAGCAAGCTGGTTCCACGGGTCACGATACTTTCATTAATAATTCGAGAAAATTTTAATCTGTCGACACTTTATTTTCGACTCTACAAAAGTATATTTTAAGTTGATTTTTAATTGAACGTTTGTAGTAAGAAGTTTGATAAAAACTGTAGGTAGCAATTAAATAGTATTTGTTAGTTTGTTATTATTATAAATATTTTAAGCAACCGTTGGAGTTTTGGCGGGAATTGTTTGAGTAAAGTTTTGTGTTGGTTTTAATTCTTCATAAATTGATTCCATGTCGATGTTCTTCTTCTTCCTATCCTTATCCCATGTTACTTGGGGTCGGCGCAACACGTTTTTTTCTTTCACTCTGTCCTGTCAGCTATCACACTATCACTAACTTCCTTTTCTTTCATATCACTCTTCTTCGGCCTCCCTCTTCGTCTCCATCTATCTACCTGTAAATTCAGAACTCTTTTAGTAACGTGGGCTGCATCCCTTTCATGTTAAATTGATGTAGTTTTTATATCTCATGTGTCTACACAATGTTTAATAATAATAATTATGTGGAATTATTGGAACAGGCGCTTCTTTTAAAAGCGTCGCTTGCCGAGAAGATTAACTGGTAGAAAATGTACCTCTCTAATGTAGTTTTCACAAATTTTGCGACGTCTTGGAATGTTTTTACATATATCAAAAAATAAATATATTATGTACTTTCTGGACAGGCTAAATGATTTTTTAACCATAGCACAGCATGTCATAATAAGCCTTTTAATGTTTCTACTGCTGGGACTGAGGCCCGCTCTCTAGAAGAGAGAATCGGCCGTTATATCGTTTGTCTTCAAATTTTTGCTTCGAGGTGCGACGATGTTTTCCTTCACCGTTTTGAGAGCAATGGTGATGAAATAAATTACACAAAGTAATGCGTCTAGCAGGCTTTGAATCTATAACTTCAAACTAGAACCGATGACTAAAATAATAAAGGTGATTGTCCACTCTTATATAGGACGCACAGAAAGAGTTTCGCTACGTTTACAGTGCAGTTCCCAAGTTTGCACACATATCTACATCTACATCTACACTAATATAATAAAAAGGTAAAGTTTGTTTTTTTTTCTTTGTAGGAGGTAATCTCTGGAACTACTGGTCCGATTGGAAAAATTTTAGCAACAATAGAAAGCTGCTTTACTCCTGAGTGACAGGCTATTTTATGTACGCGGGCGAAGCCGCTGGCAAAAGCTAGTATCTAATATATATGGAGTGGCCATGACAAGTAGTGGACTAACCCGCCCACATCTCACAAAGCGAAGTTGCCACGTGTGCAGTTTAACAGTGAGCTGCTATGGAGCGGCGCCGTAAAGTCCAACTTAGGAAAAGGAAACCAGTCTTTATAACCACACCACTAAAATCTGTTATAGTGTAACTACGTCATCAACGATGGTGATGATGATGTCATCGTCTACACGTCTCAATAGAGGTGTGGTTACGCCTAGTTTTTCTAATAGTAGGTGTAAAACCAGAACATGGGGCGAGCCCTTTGCCATTTTCTTCTCACCCGATGGTAAGCGGTGATGTGGTCGAAGATGGAGTATGTTAGTCTAGAAGTAACCTATACACTCCTGACTTAAATACCTCTAGGTTGCAGCTATCAGGAAATAGTATCCGGCTTAGAATTGCAGCTTAGCTGTACGTAAAAAAAATGTGTTTCCAAAACTTGTGGATGGGATATACATATGATATATGTATACCATTGCTTCCTAATTTCAGATTGTTATTAAGAATTATCACGCAAAAACTGGAATTACCTATATCTCTCGTTACTTAATGATCATGTTTGGCACTTCACAATTATAGAAAACTTAGTAGTTCTTTTTAAATGTACCATAAGGTATCAAAAACAACAGCATATCAACAATTTGCCTGCCATGGTTTTTCCTTCCGATTATTATATAGTTTAAATGTCTTCAAAGCTAGAGTGAATAGGCTTTGTACAAACTAATACGATGCACTATCAAAGTTTGCATCACTGTTCACCATCAGGTGGGATCGCAGTCAAGCACTGGTTTATATAATTAAAAAAAAAACCGGCCAAGTGCGAGTCGGGCTCGCGCACAAAGGGTTCCGTAGCAGCAAATATAATAAACTTATTATGTCAATTTATACACCTGGTGAATGGAGCCTAAACTCTCCCGATATTTTGCCTTGTACTTATAGGTTCAGCCATCGTTTTCAGTGTAAGCACAATAACTTAACCAAAATTACAGTTAAATCAACCTATCTCAAAAACTATAAGAGATACTTTGATCAAACCAAAAATCGTTGAAAGAGTTAATTAGCATGCATCACCTCTATTTTTTTTAGAATTTTATACCCCGTAGTTATAAAAATAGAGGGGGGGGGACATACTTTTTACGACTTTGAGAGCTGATATCTCAAAAACCGTTCACTTTAAGAAAAATGTTTTTTAGAAAACTTTATATCATTTTAAAAGACCTTTCCATTGATACCCCACACGGGTATGTACATCGAAAAAAAAATTTTCATCCCTCAGTTACATGTATGGGGGGCCCCACCCCCAATTCTTTTTTTTACTATTTAGTGTCATAATTTTGTAGCGGTTCATACAACACATATTTCCATCAAATTTCATCACTGTAGTACTTATAGTTTCCGAGTAAATCGGCTGTGACAGACGGACAGACGGACAGACGGACAGACGGACAGACGGACATGACGAAACTATAAGGGTTCCGTTTTTGCCATTTTGGCTACGGAACCCTAAAAAAGTGGTTTTTAGTAGAACAGAAAGTTATAACAAACAGCAAGCAATCAGTAGCTACACCATAACAAATATTTACTATACAAACTTCTCAAAAGCTCTACACTTTTACTTTCAACAAACTCGCAGTACTACCAGCGGTTTCGTAAGCCCAAACAGTGAAAGGGCCCAAAAAGTACGTCGAAGACATACTTACAAGCTCACTTAACCTTGAGATACTCAACAATAAAAACTGGTTTACTGTTGGCTCCATAGAGTACACGTTTTGATGGTATTTGGCAATAAATGTAGGAACCAGAATAAGTTGATATGTGAAGAGTTTTAAAACTACAGTAGTGTAGGTGTTATGGTATGGTTAAAGTTTTACTAATTTAATAATAATAATAGTTTATTCAGAAAAAGTATACATACAGAAAATTTAAAATAAATAAAACAGTTTTGCCAAAAAAAAGAGGTGTAAATACAGAAAAGAAGTTTCGTTGGTGCCTGTACTAATGAAAAACATTGTATCAGAGGCATCAGCATCTATGAAATTGAATCTTCTATGAAAAACAAAATGTCTATCTGTGTTGTGTCTCTTTTTAAAGGAATTATATTTTCAGACTCTAAATAAAATAAAAAACCTAACTAACTTACTTTTTGTAAACAGATAAAACATTTTAGTTTAATAGATATTCTTATCCCATGTTAGTAATTATAAATCAAGACAATGCACTAGTTACAAGTGCCCTCGAGAAGCCTTCTACACCTGTCCATAACACGTAAAATTAGCATTGCCGCCCTTGGGTAATTTTGACATAATTGGCACAATGAAATATGGTTCAAGTTCAAATTATTGACTTGCGAATGATTTTGGCAAACACAAGTGAATGGCTATGGTATTGCAACGAACAGGTGTTGGATGCCACCACGATCCTTCTTTGCCTTAGTTCATGTTGAGGCTTTGGTGTTACACTTTCATATTTACCCATGGGCAAAGGAGGTGTCGACCCTGCTGGGCCCCTACAGTTTGCTGTCAGCTCCTTGAGACGAGCTGGAACAGTACGCACCATCGAAAACTTGGGTGCGGTCGTGACGGTTACCGGACGGTCGGCCTGCGAGCTACCCATTGCTCGCCGTCCATTGCCAAACACTGGAGTAGGTGCAACATTAAATAGGTACCTAGTCCTTGGATCTTCATCTCTATTTGGTTACTAGACAGTTATAATGGAGGACATGGAGAGCAGTTGCAGCCGAGTGGTAACAGCTCCGAGTTATGACTTGTAGGTCGCAGGCTCAAACCTAGTTGCATTACTTTGTGTAATTTATTACATCACCATCTCAAAACGGTGAAGGAAAACAACGTGAGGAAACTGGTATGTCCTAGAATCCAAAATCAAAAATTCAAAGACATGTGACATTTACCAATCCACACTGGGCCCGCGTACAGATTCCTCCTCCTAGAGAGGAGGCCAGTGTCCCAGCAGGGGGATCATTAAAAAAAAACAAAGGCTGATGATGATGAATTTAAGGACATAACATAAGTCTGAGTAGAGCATATTTGATTTATAAGTGATGTTATGAATATCTGCGTCTCTAATACTATGATGTGTCAAGTAAGTCTGTTTGTGTATACGTGGTTTCAAAGCAGTTTAAGTTATTTTATCGTTTGCAAACAACCAGGTGTGCTTTAGTCATGCTTCTCATAAAGGCATTTGTCATCTATTGTTGAAAATATTGTTCTAAAACCTTCAACACAATCTTCTTGAAGAGTTTAGGTGTCTTCAAGTTTATAACGAATAGATTGTAAATAAAGTAGTGCGCCTCAAAATCAACGATTGCATCACTGCTTACCATCAGATGGAATCGCAGTCAAGCACAAGTTTATACCAATAAAAAAATGTAGGTATTTTGCTTTTGTGGGTGCTATTTAAGAAAAACGTTTTTTTTTAAATATTTTTCCGAATATTGAAAGAAGCTTTTATTGTGATTTGTGACCTATATTTGTGCAATGAGCCGTGCCCAGGGTACCGGGGGGGGGGGTGTCATGGAGGTTTATTTTAGGGGTCTCGGTGTTCACCTATATTTTGTAATATACCATTTTTTTTTAGATAATTTAGAACTATATCTTTTTCACAGCTATAAGGAAATGCTGACGTGAGCATAAAGTTTTAATTTCAACTCGATACCTCCATGCGTTCCGGAGAGAAAGAATCATGAAGAAAGTGATTATAAAAAATGCTAAATGACTATGAATGCATTACATTAGGGTATGCTAGCCAAGACACTAAAAATCTTAGTGTTTGTAAAGAAATAAGCAGCGTAGTGGTCAGGAGAGGACAGATAGCTGCGCAAGGCAACCATTGCTTAGCGTAATGCTGAGACTTGAGTGAGAACCTCCACCAACTTAACATCTAAGTCCTATTATTAGTAGATTGTGTCGCCATATATTAATATTAGCACAGCCGTATAAAGACCGGTTAGAGGTCAACGCCTAGCAAACGTGTGGATTCGTTGAGTCGAAAATACGTTGGCGTGTTTCGCGCCTAAAATGATAATTCGGTTCATTGGTCTCAAAACGAATGCCTTAGTAACAAGATGAAAAACTTGGGAACACTCATATTGAAGCATTGTTAATTTTCTTCTACATGATAAATATAAATGTGTTTAACCCTATTATTCCCTGCCATTTCCTCCACTCGACTTAACGTTATTTTTTTGAAGACGGGAAATCGTAGAGATAACGTCTAGACGCTCGGTTGGCATTCGGTAACTTCCGTCGCTCGCTCGGATATTTCCAAATAGTTTTAGGCGAAAGTTCGTGAACGTTTGTGTGTGTTTGTTTCTTCATCAAGTTTAAACGGTTGAGCAGATTTCGATACTTCTTAGTATAGGGTAGTACAGGTAGCTTAGAGAATACTTTTTTTATCCCGGGAGAAGAGTCCTTTCTCTTCTACCATGTAGGCGAAACCACTTGTAGCAAGCTAGTGATCTATTAAAACTTCTCCAATAGTGGTTGGTGGGAGAGGAAGAACTAGTTGTGTTCTTTAAACAACCCTTTTGCGGTCATTCCCTTGCTCGTTCTAAGGTTTTAAGGACTCTTCTGAATAATCTGGCAGCTTATTTAGCTCACTATGTCGAATAGGTGTTAGTTTTTTTAATCTAATCTTTTAGTTAGAAAAGAATTCAATTCTGTTGGTGACCTTTGAGTTATTTTGTGTAAGTTCATAGTCAAAGAAGACCAAGGATTTAGGTTTAAGTAGACACAAAGGTAGACAGAATAGGATAAGCTTGGAATTTCCTTACGTGGTCTGGACTATTTCCAACACATAACTTTCCAGCCAAACCTGATTTTAGGATGGGAACTAATTACACCTACGCCAAAGCCGCGACAAACGAAGCGAACTTGGAAAATTTGGGGCATCTTGATACGGATAGGTTAGATTAGAAGGTAAAGTCATTAGCGGAGTGGAGCTGAGCTCTTGCTTTAGCCTTAGTGGTAATTTTTTTTACATCCACTCAGAAATAGTTTATAGTGAAAACCTGTTTTAGTACGCATACTCTGCGAAATGAACTAATAGACATCACATCTAAAAAGTACCATCGCGGTCATTTCTGGCCTTCAGCGCGGTGCCAAACCAAACCTTTCACAATTTCGTTTTGAGAGCAAGCAAAAATGAACTTTACGGTGCTCAGGCGGAAGTATCTCCGATGGTACCTACTTTAATCTGCATCAATAAATGCAAAACAAATTCGCACAGGCTCTCACTCATAAAATAATTACTTGTGGTAAAGGAATTGATTATCTGGGCTTCCACTTGTGGGGTTATCATTAAGATTAAAGCACAAAAATGTTAAATACCGACCACAGGACTCTTATCGATAATATTTGCCCTGACCTCGAGTGACCTTTAATCTTCTGTGCAGTTGTTAGTTCCATGCATTTTAATCGGTGGCAGGTTATCGAAATGAAAGGAATCGTCTTTATGATGAGGTTTAAGAACCGGTTAATTTTATTCAGATTAACTTGTGATAGAAACAGATATTATTATATCTAGAGCTGGTTTGGTATTTGGATGTAAAGGATAGGACCATCTCAATTCTTTAAAAGTGGCGCCAGGGACAGAAAAGTTGAAAGTGGATCGTTTGATTTAGTATGGTCTTGTGAAAAGGAGGGATGAAACACATGTTACTAAAATGGTTATGAGTATACATGTGGATGGATGGAGAAGGAGAGGGAGGCCAAAGAAAAGATGGATAGGTTGTGTGAGAAGTGATATGAAGGAAAAGGAAGTTAGTGATAGCGTGAATGGAATGGAAGTAGAAATCGTGTTGCGCCGATCTCAAACAACGTGGGAAAAAGGTAGGAAAATGATGAGATATTATATCTAAAAATACTACTAAACAAGTATTGTAGCGGTTGTATGAAAATGTACCTCGGGTTGGCTCGCAGAATGGGTGGTCGATGAGGACAAAAGGTTTTAGAGTGGCGACAGGAAGACGCAGTGTTGGAAGGTCAATGTCCAGTCATAGGTCCACCATCTATGACTGGGCATCGGTCACCTTTCTCTTTTGGTGTGTTGTGAGGAATGCAGGAAATCACTGAATGCGGCTCTTAGAGGAGATGTGAAATGATGATGATTATGGGTTTTGTAAACGTATACATAATACTGGAGTACTTCCTGTTATGAGGGGATATTTTATATTAAAAGATATATTTAAGTAGTTTTAATTATCTACACTAATATAATAAAGAAGTAAAGTTTGTTTTTTTGTTTTTATGTTTTTTTGTTTGTAGGAGGTAATCTCTGGAACTACTGGTCCGATTGGAAAAATTTTAGCAACAATAGAAAGCTGCTTTACTCCTGAGTGACATAGGCTATATTTTATGTACGCGGGCGAAGCCGCTGACAAAAGCTAGTCTTCTAATATATTTGAAAAGCAAGTTATTGTTTAGGCATTCATGAATGATGCTAGTCAATTAAATCAACCAACCAAGCATAATCAAAAATGTTTGGATACCCTTTAAACGACCGTTATGGCGGCGTGAACTTGAAACTCATTTTTTGCTCAAACGATGAAGAAACATAATGTCACGTATTGATGTTCTTTTTTGTTGTTCACAAAAAATGGCAAAGGACAGATCGCGATACGGCCTAGTTCCTCGATGGTGTTGAGGCTACAATAGCTATTATTGAGTTAAATGTGTGACTAAATTGATCAGCTGTTGATTCCATATTTTGTTGTGAACGGAGATTATAGATGCTAATCTAGGTCACGACAGTGCTTCTAAAATTGCATTATGTAAGGAACTGATTTTTAGACAGTAGGTGCCACTGCACTAAAAAAGATGAAAAAACAATTGTGAGACAACAATCGAATTGAAAGAATTTAATCGGATCGAAACCGAATTGTGTGGGTATGTCACAATATAAAAAAAAATTGAAGATTTACGACACATGTCTTCAAATATTTCGACCAATACGCACCGAGCCCGTGCTATGAGTTACGGTCCATTCCCTCTCCCGGAGAAGAGAATCCGAAGTGTACTGTATAATATAAAGCTGGATATGCTTAAATCGATTAGGAGGATTTCTCTTACATTTTAAAAATGAGCTTTTAATTAATGAAAGTATTGCTTTTGCTAAGTTTTATAGAAAAAAATATATAGTGAAGACACAAAAGTACCAATAACAACTTATCAGTTGAAGATACATATACCTACATCAAAACTCACGCCTCTTTTCTATGGCGATCGGCAGAAGTTACAGATTGCAGAGAGAATCATCGAACGACTTCTATGGCTCTAGGTAAAGCGAGAGAGTGTCAGACTGTTTTATGATAAAGCCCACCAACTAGCAATCCTCATTTTTTTTTTTTAATAATTAAGAAATTTTCCATAATCGGACCACTAGGCGTACGGCGTTAGGCCACCGGTATATGGTGGACATAATAATATGAACAACGTACCAAGCGTTTGGCAATACATTCATTGTGCTAAGGAATTATTTGCTGCATTATTAAGTTAAGAGTGAATAGGTTACTTTTAGGTATGCGTGCTCCATCATCAGCCACATCATTGCTTACCATCAGCTGAGATAATGATCAAGCACGTAGCATAAAATAAAAACAGTGTTCAAAATACATTCATCAACCGTACCATCAAATTCCTTATTCTTTCGGACAACTTGAAGGCCTTTTGCTATTAACATTTCCATATAAAGGGCTTCTTGTATAAAACTTCAAACAAAGTAGCTACTAACGTACCATGAAGCAGGAGGTAACTCATCAAATCGGGCAGTTCACTCGACTTGAAGGCTCCGAAGCCAGCGAGGTCACGCCGCGACACACTTCTACACAATGCCTGCGTCGGTCCAAGTTACATTACGCCTAATGTTCGCGTAATTACACTTTGTTTGCGCACGCGCAAGTACTGTTGACTACACGAGGGTTTTTTTTTATGGTAGGTGAAAATCATCGAATGACGAAACCCGCTCTTGGGCGGAGCGGGAGACCAGTGTCAGACTCTTACTGACTAAAAAACCTACCCCATTCCTTCCTTGCCTTATTCCTAGAGCCGCGGGAACAGTTCCAGAAGGCTTCGACCCTGAAGGGCCCCTACAGTTTGCTGACAACTCCTTGAGGCGCGCGGGAACGGTGCGCGCCGTTGACGACTGGGCTTGGTCCGGACGGTTACCAGATGATTGGACGGCGAGCTACCCATTGCTCGCCATCCTTACTGACTAAAAAACCTACCCCATTGCCATATAAACCAGGGCCAGAGCCTTCCTTTCAGACGCGAACCCTTGCTCCTAGTTGTCTTCGACCTTTCTGCAGACTCCTTGAGGCGCGCGGGACAGGATAGTGCGTGCCGTCGACGACTGGGCTTGGACCGGATGTTTATCCATTGACGCAATTCCTGCGCACACTCTCCTAAATACTTCTGTGTTTTAATGGAATAAACGGTTAGTGTTTAGTCACCTCTACTGTGCAGCCTACTGATGGTACATTCGTGCGCAACTTGCGGTTAGATGATAAATTTTAATACAATACAAACTATTTAAAGCGTATATCACCGTCATAATATGCTTGTATTCTGAGAAAAGTCCAGAAGAGGTATACATACCTAGCTAGCGGTATGCACAAATAACGTCTTATATAAAAATTCAACCTTTCCGTTCTAGGGTTTTAGGCGCCTTCAATTTAACCACAAAGCCGGCATTTTGCAGCTAATTTGAAGGCGCCATTAGACTATACGGTGGTCAGTGCGCGCTGAACACTACTAGCCATCAGTTCGATCTGTAGCCTAATAATTCTCGTAATGAAAACCGTACCGATATCATAGCGACTTTGACATTTTCGTTTTCCCATCCATTAATAGGGTTTGAACGACACCGAATTTCAACTCGTTCGATCGAAGAGAGGTCGTTTAGAAGTCGTTCGATTGTCGTTCTATCGAATCCCCATCAAGGAACACGTGAATACCGATTTTGGATAGGACTACGATAGAACTATAATGGAATTGGGATTGTTTGATTTTACGTGAATTAGGGCACTGGTCATTGCTTGTCGTTCTCAGGCTGGAAATCACCATGCTACGTCCGATGCCCGGAGCCTTTTCTGACCTGTTGTCACCACCTCTTCCACTTTCTAGCTTTGCAGAAGGAACATCCCCTTTGATGGAAATAGGAACTCATTCCGATTATTTTCTCCAATCCAGACTCGAAGCTGCAACTGAAATATCTGGAATATCTTCCTGCCCTTTTTCCATGTTATTTGTGGTCTGCGCAACCCGTTTTCTTCTTTAAATTCCACCCTGTCAATCGTCATGCTATCACTAACTTCCTTTTCCTTCATACCACTTCTCACACAATCCATCCATCTTTTCTTTGGCCTCCCTCTTCCATCCATCCAAATATATATTGCAATGTTCCATTGCATAGCATCAGACTTATAATGTTCCCACTGCTGGTAATCAGGCCAACTCTCTAAGAGAGGGAATGAGCGTATGAGGGTATGAGCGTGGGCCACGCGGGCCCTGTGTGGATTGGTGAATGTCACATGTCTTCTAATTTTGGTTCTAAGAGCTAGTCTCCTCACGATGTTTTCTTTCACCGTTTTGAGATGAAATTAAATGTACCAGATGGTAAATCAAAGGTTGCTTCCGACCGCAAGATCGTCGAGGATGCATTTATATATTTATATACTAATAGGTAATAAATAAAATAATGACTACAACTAAACGTTTTATGAATGAAATGTGACTAATACGTCCTCAATGAGTTCTGATGACTGCATTAATTTGTATTTGATTACTTTGTTAATTAGTTTATCAATACGATGACTGTGTTTGGTCCCGTGTTGTGGAAGTTTTAACAGTTCTTTGTATTATAAATACTCGTGTTTTTTTTTTATGTATGTTTTGACAAAGAATTGGGAATTATTATCAATATTATTAGCAACATTATCCCACGTAACGTCAAAGTCAAGTAGTCGACGGCGTACTCTGTTCCCGCGCGCCTTAAGGAGTTGTCAGCAAAGCCGTAAGGACTCTGCAAAAGGGTCGAAGCCTACAGGGGCCCAGGGTCTCTTTCTGATAGGACGGCAGTGCAAAGGGCAGAGAAGGAACGGGGTGGGGTGTTTAGTCAGTAAGAGTCTCACAGTTTCTCGCTCCACTCAAGAGCGGGATTCGTCATAGGATGATTTCTGCCCACCATAAAAAAAATCCCACGTAACGTTCACACTTGTTTTCGGAGCTTCACGACACTAATCTAGAATAGAATAGAATTTTGTTTGGCAAAAATGGGTCACACAATGGGTTCTTAATTTAGCTCAGTAATACTTTACCATCAGCATGCAAAACATTTAAAATTATTTTTATAATTATTATTAAACTGGATACGTTTACATATATTATTTACATACATTACTATTCCTTCTGGAGCCGAGGGTTGATGCGAAAGCGTTATACCGGGGCTCTGGGTATAAGACAAGGGAGGAACGGGGTAGGTTGTTTAGTCAGTAAGAGTCTGACACTGTTTCCCGCTCCGCCCACGAGCGGGATTCGTCATTGGATGATTTTTACCTACCATAAAAAAATATAGGTATACATTACTATTATTACACTTTAAATCATCAACTGAACATTAAAAAGATAATGTTTTCCCAATTTCGGTATACAAAATAAGTCGAACTCGTACCACTACAAAGAATGTCTATCTATTTATTTTGTTCAGATTTCTGCACTTAGTCCTTAGCGGGCCATTGTGCAAGGGCGACCTTCACTCCAACTAGCCCAATTCTCTCCTGAAGCAGTAAATTTTGTCAGTAGCCTAATTCTCGTAATCAAAACCGTAGGAATATCGTAGCGACTTTGATATTTTCGTATTCCCATCCATCAATCGAGTTCGAACGACTCGATTTTGTACTCGTTCTATCGAAGAGTCGTTGAAGCGTATTCATAATCGTCTTTCAATCGTTGTTTGATCGGTTCGTACGTCAACCAGCCAGAGCGTCTGTGAGTGAATTCAATACTCCCAAGGTTTGTGTTCTTAGTTCGCTGACAGTTTTGTACTCGAGGAGCACGTACGTGACAATTTTTTCTATCTCCATGCATTCTCCGAAAATGTCAAATGGAATAGCTTAACACGTTCTTGAAGTAACGAACTGCTGAATGAAGGCCTCCCTCTCCCTTTTCCACACACTTCTGCCATTGCGAGTCTTTGGAGTCCCCACCTTCATCTTTTATCATCCTGTACATATGTTTTCTTCACTGCAAAATAATATTTTCAATACACTTACTCGAAAATCTGCTCCTGTTCCTACCCCCTTTATGTGTCCCTACTGTATTTACTGTTATTCCCACTGCTGGGATTCAGGCCTCCTCTCTAAGAGAGGGAATGTACCGTAATCCACCACGCCGGCCCAGAGCGGGTTGGTGGATATCGTATGACTGTAAAAAAAAGTCTTTGAATTTTTGGTTTTAGAACATCTCGATTTTTTCACTATATTTTCCTTCACCATTTTGAGAGCAGTGCGGTGATGAAATAAATGACACAAAGTAATGCGCCTGGCTGGGTTTAAACCCGCGACCTACAACTTGTAAATCAGGGCCGTGACCACTTCACCTTCACCCTCCTCCACTAAAATGACCTTCATGAGTCGCGTAACAACCCTCGTTCATTTGTTTCTTCTCAAGTGCATCGAAGAGCGTCGTTTGATACACGTGGATATACTGATCTAACTACTTAAAATATTTAACCTTAAGGACATTTGCTTAGAAACTTGTTGTCAAGTTCATAACAACTCAATAAAAATAACGGCTACCAGCAGACTGCTCACATTAAGCCACCCACACGTTGGAAGTGGTATCGGAAGAACTCACCATCATGCACTTGAGACAGTTGACTCGGATTAACTAACAGATGATGTCATGGAGTTTCGCGTTAATGTCTGCTTGGCCGTCTAGGAATCGACAGTAGCGTAAGTATTAGGCCTGAGGGCAGGGGGCAATGGCCTGGGCGGCAGATTACGAGAACTGACACAAACAACCCTTACTTAACTCTCATCGATTAAGTTTTATTATCCTCAATTTTTTTTTGTCTGTGACCGAGGCTGAAAAGTAAGAATTACATTTCAATCTCTTTAAGGTTACTAGTTCACTCTCTTAATTTTTTAAATACCTAATCGATAACCTAACGTAGCTGACAATTCAAATGAAATTGTATCTTTTTTGGAAAAATCGTTAATTTATTCACGGAACGGAGAGTCAGTCACTAACTTGACTCGAAAAAATATACTAATAAGTTTCGAGTCGACTATAGCCAGTGTAGAGCATAGGGGACTAACCGTAAATATTTGGCCCAGAGCACCACATCTCCAAATAGGTACGCCACTAGAAATGTACGTTTTATTATATGATTTACTGAGTAGCCATTACCTGGTGTTTTGTTTTTTTATTGAGGAAAGACTTAACGCGTTCTGTTAATTCAGGAGAGGATGCAATATGAAGTTTTTGTATCGCTATATTTTTTTTAAGGTGGGAAAAATCGTTTAATGACGAATCCCGCCCTTGTGCGAAGCGGGAAATAGTGTCAGACTCTTACTGACTAAATGTCCCACCCCATTCCTTCTTAGCCCTCATACCGTGGTCAGACTTTCTCTTCAAAAACTATACTGGAGCCCCAGTAGGCTTCGGCCCTGCGGTTGCAACGTCAGAAGCGCGGTTGCAACGTCAGAAGCACGGTTCCAAATTGGTCCTTTCGAAACTCCATGGTTACTCTTTTTAAAACAGTATAGCCTGAATGTATTAGTGCTTACATTAAGAGGACTATCTACAGGAGCTAACCGCGTTTTCGTAATGTACAAAAGTATAAGTAAGCATACACTATAGTAAAAAGAATCGGAAAATATTATATGCTTTAACTATTTATTTTTTTATTAGCTAGGATTAAAATAGTGTGTTCAAAACGTAAGGCAACTTAGTATGATAGAAAAAAAAAACACGAAGATGCCTCTAAAAATAACTTTGTAAAATGACTAAAAACCGGTCTAATATATAGTCAATTATTATATTCTTTCGTCAGATTATTCTACAATTATAAAGTTAAAACTTGAATTTTATTATTAAATCTGTAGATATCTAAATCGCTAAAATGCTTATTTTGCAAGCACAGGGTCTTTCCGTTAACAGTCCAAGAGTGACCGCACTTTAGGTCGTATAGTTCTCTTCTTCATCATCATCACTGATCCATCGACTGGTCTGTTAGTCTAGTGGTTAGAGGCCCTGACTATTATGCCGGAGGTTGTGGGTTCGATGACCATCCAGGACAAAATGTTTGCGTGATGAGCATGATCATTTCTTCAGTGTCTGGGTGTAATTTATCTATAGTATGTATGTATTTAGAAATATATAAGTATGTTTATCAGTTGTCTAGTACTCATAACACAAGCTCTCCTTAGCTTGGGACTAGACGACGTTGTGTGGTAGTTGGAATATATTCGGTGTGTACCTGAACAAAATTGGTCGAGAAGCCACGACAAATTGTCACCATTGCGACAACGATCTAGATTCCGCACAGCATACGTTGGAAGAGTGTCCAGCGTGGGCCAATGAGCGACGTGACCTGGTCACCAGGATCGGAGGAGATCTGTCTCTTCCAGCAGTAGTCAGGGCTATGCTGGCGGATCCAGGAAACTGGAGGGAAGTTGCTTCCTTTTGCGAGACCGTAATGGTTCAGAAGGAGGCCGCCGAGCGAGATCGCGAAAAGGTCAATCCCGCTCGAAGAAGAAGGCGTCGGGGAGGCAACCGCCTCGATGCCTAACACGCCGAAACCCCGCTTACAGGCGGGACTTTGGAACCACGGGTGCTCAGAATGGGGACTCTGCTCACCCATCGAGTGATTCCAGGGAAGACGGTGGTACAGTGATCACGTGCCACCGTACTTAGTGAGGCATAGGGGAGACCGTTATACAGTCTCCTCAGGGATGTGCCGTAACAGGCGTTGCACAGAGGGGGTTCCGGAATGGTCTTTTGAGAGGTAACGGAGCCTCTTCTACGTGCTGATGGTGATCACCGGGGTGGTTTTAGTGAGGTAAAAATCCCACACTCCCCGGACTTATCCCCAAGGTCCGGGCGCCTTTTGAAGGTTTCCCTTCGATAACAAAAAAAAAAAGGTATATCAATCATTACATAGTATAAAACAAATGTCCGTATGTATGCTTAGATCTTTTATAGTACGCAACAGATTTTGATGCGGTGATTCAAGAGGAAGGTTTATATCAGTACCCGTGCGAAGCTGCGGCGGGTCGCTAGTTATATATATAATAGTTTCAGCCAAATGACGTCCACTGGTGGACATAGTCCTCTTAATTGCTTAAGAAAGAATATTCATAATTAATTACTTACTACTCAATGATTTAACAACGGTTTCATCACCGTTTTACTCACCAGATCAGCTGTTCAATCTATATCAATGCTGCAATAGAAAGTGTAGTTCGAAATGCCAATATTTGATCAAATACCAACGGAGTTATGAAATGGAGAGCGCTGGCATAGTTCTGTATCGCGGTGTGCGGCAGATCTGTGCTGGCATTTAATTAAATGTGCTACCAATCTTATGTGGTAACAGTTTTATTATTTTGAGTACGCGGCTTATAAGTTGAACCTGGTGCTATGATGGGTTCTTTGGACTGGGACTGCGGTCCCAAATTTCACTTACTCATGTTTTATTTCAAAATGGTTGCAAGTATAAGTTAATTAAACATAATAATTATTTTAAGTTTATTAATTTTAGAACGCTGATGTCTCCTCTGTCGCACAGTTTTAAATTAATGTGGCTGTTAGCAAACACTCAAAATTTTGTAAACAAGTTTATTGTTCGAATAAATCATTATTATAAATCCATTAATTCATTAAATGACATATAAATTACATTTTTAAATATTTCAATAAATAATAAAAAAAAAAACATTTAAAAAATATATTATTATTTCGTTTATTTAACATGTAACATATAAATTATATTTTTAAATATTTCATTATTTTTATATTATTATTATTATTATTCATGAAAACGCTAGCACAGAAAAGTTCATTTTTTATTCTTTTTTAATAATTAGGAGTTCTCTTAGCTAAAGTTGTATGAACCACATTTGTACCGGAAGCAACATTGCTACATTTCTAAATACTAGAACTAAGTTTAATAACACCTCGAAGTAAATTAAAACACAACTTCAACATTTATAACACTCTTGAAAATGATTCTACACTTTATTTTACAAGTAATAAAGTTTAAAATTAACTGTAGAATTAATCTTATTAGATACCGTGCTAGTAAAGCCATTTAGAACTTACGCGTTGTAAAGAAAAATGATAGAAACTAGGTATACAAGTCTCACAAATTGATATCAACAAAGTGCATAATAATGTTACTCATCATGCAAATTTCAACCATAACTCAAAGTCATAACATTCAAAATCACAATGTACAGGCAAACGAATACAATGAGGAAAATATATCGCGATCCCCTGCAATGAAAACAGAACTTTAACAACCTTAACATAAAGTTAGGGTTGCCTGGAAGAAATCGCCGAATGCGATAAGGCCGCCGATTGTATGTTTTTTATTGCAAGTTTCACTTTCAATGTATTATGTCTTGGTGTACAATAAAGTATATAATAAATAATAAATAAATAAAGTTCAAATTCAGTTATCAAAGTAACTTGTTTACAATCTGAATAGTTGATCAGCACAAGTTTGCAAAATCGATTAATAGTATTATAACGTAAACCTGAGTCAGAATGCACCACCACACAGGTTTCTCAATGGGTCACCAATCCGAATTCCGACCTTGGCGAGAGTGGCTTAACTGCAGCGCCGTTGAGAAGTGTTGGTGCAACAGTGATAAATTATTATGTTTCTCACCTACTTGTGGAAGTACTTGGTTTGCCTTGAGAGAATTTAATTGTATGTTTTGATACAAGTGCACAAAGTTTGCCATTGCGACCGGAGCGGAATTAGCTGTAAGCCAGTGTGTTATGAAGCACGAAGCCGAGGGCTGCAGTGACAAATCTGCACATATATCAAACGAAGACGTTTTTCATTACACTTACGACTCGTGGGGGTTTGTGAGTGCCTCGTGGGGGTCGACGCGGGTCCAGTCTCATAGATTTACTATTCTGCACCTGTGGGAAAAACGGTCATTTGTACGCTTAAATTTGGTGGGATGAGAGCAGATTTTCGATTAGTGTATTAAAAACTATATTGTATTTGTTGCGTTTACAGCTACTTGTTTGATAAAGAGGCAATGCAAAAAGAGATAGCACTGAACGCTCTTGGCATTTGCTAATTCTGACATTCACTCGAATATTTTACAAAATTTATTGCTTTCCCGTTTTAGAAAAAAAATTCGTCATTTGGAGTTGTGATCAAATGTGTAAGTTTTAGACCATGAACAAAATATATTGTATGCATTCTTAAAGTTATGAGTTACCTACATTAAAAAGGGCTATATTTCATAGAACTTTAAGCTTCCTAGGTTGACTGATAGAGAATGTCTAAGGCATTAAATCCATCTTTGTTCCTTGTGTTGCATAAAGAATAAATAAATAAATATTAACTTTGACCCTACATAATATAAGAACGATCAGAATGAAACCCTAAAGCGATGAGACCACAGCGCTGGTTTTCAGCATGGACCAGTGACGGTTTCGATACTAAAACGTCGGAACTGTATTGTGTATATAATTTGCACCCGTGCTTAATCGGGGTGGCTCACCAATATCTGTGTACCTACGTTTAGAGGGCCGTCCCCTCTCTACGTCCCTCTAAAGTACTCACATTCACTATACTCTTTAATACATGACTAGCTGGGTGCTATGACTCAGCTGTTGTCACTCGTGGAGGCTATTCCAAAAAGGGGTGCCCCTTTGCATGAAACTTTGTCTTTAGATGACTAGCACATTACAATATGACGCATAAGTTACTCTACCCTAGAACAGTTATCAATATTTAATACTAGCTTTTGTCAGCGGCTTCGCCCGCGTACATAAAATATAGCCTATGTCACTCAGGAGTAAAGCAGCTTTCTATTGTTGCTAAAATTTTTCCAATCGGACCAGTAGTTCCAGAGATTACCTCCTACAAACAAAAAAACAAACTTTATCTCTTTATTATATTATATATAGTGCAGATATAAAACAAAGTGTTGATATTAAAAAATAGTGCACAGTACCTACATTTAAACTACAGCAGTGATTTATTTGTACCATACATCCCAAATAAGAATCTGATCTGATCAAACAAGCATCTTCAAATGGAATAAATTGGGTACAATGAGAAAAACAAGAAAATTTAATTTAATTTCGAACAACCCGGCAGCAGTGATTGCTTTTGTTTTGATTGTGTTAAAAATGATAAAAAATATTGTTACTTAAAAAAAATAGTATAAATCCGTGCTTCACTGCGATCTCGCCTGATGGTAAGCAATGATGCATTTTTTGCTGGTGAAGTGCATTTGTTTATTAAGAGCCTATTTACTCTCGCCTTAAACACATCTAATTATTTTTTTCAAGTATTCAATTTACAAAAGTAGTGATATTTAGAATAGCTAAATCAACTATTGAGCTTAACAAATTGCAAATCTAGCACAAAAAGCTGCTGCATTACTCACTGTGACCTTCATCAGGGCCGGCATACCGTTCACTATGATTCATCTCAATCAATACAGGTAACACCAATCAAACAATTAAAATATCTTGTGTTTTTTTAATAATACCTACCCATGATTTACAAAACATATGTTTTCATAGCTCTTGCTATGCTTTTGGTTTGTTAAGGATGAGCGGAACCTCCTGACACAGGCATACAATTATTTACATGCCTAAAAGAGACTCCAGTAACTGATTATAAGAAGAACATTTTGTTAAAGAAATAAAGATTTTGTATTTGTATGATTGCTAGGTTTACCGTAATGGTGATGAATCGAAGCTGAATATTTTTTCTTAAATATGTAGCCATTATTTGAGATTTTATTTTAAATTGATTATAGATTCGCGCTAGACCGCTATCTTACCTGATGGAAAGCGACGATGCGGTCGACGATGGAGCGCGCTTACCTAGAAGTAACCTATTCATTCTTGACTCAAAGATTCCCGGATTGTATCGATCAGGAAACACAGACTCCGGCAAGGAATTCCACTCCTTGGCATTTATTTCTCGAAGTTGTAAACATCTAATGATTTTTCCCGTTTTAGGGTAGAGCAGGGACACTATACATATATTCCTTCTGTTGCCATTTGCGTTCGAGGCCCATAAGTATCCTTTTCTCATGACCCTAGAAAGCATCAGATCTGCTGAGTACCTACGTTTATGCTGACATCTCTTTAATACCTACTACGTTCAGTCGATTCAGGCTGGGGCCTTATAGAACGAGCGGAAGACGAGGTAACTATTGCTCGTAAGCCTGGTGGTGAGAAAATAAGTGAATACTTATACAAGATTAAATTGACATATTCAACTGTTGACTAAAATTTGGTAAATACTTCAAGTTGGTTATGCGGATGTATTTCGCTGATATAAAATTATGTACAACATAATCAAATTAATGCAAGAATGAAGAATCGTGCTAAATAATATACAAGTAGACACGAATCATAATTATTATCATTATTTTAATCCCTGCTCTTCAATGTTTTTTTGTGACTTTTTCAAAGAATGACGATATATATTACTATGGCATGTAATTTGGCTCTATGCAACAATTAGGTCTAAAAAGATCTCAAGTATATTAACTAAAGGGAAGTTATAAACCAAAAATTTTTGTTTGATTTTGCAAGCAAGGCTTCATATCCAAACATTGTTATTCATTTGAAATTGAATAGATCCACAAACTTGGCTAAAAGCTTGTATGTAGAATCTGTGCGCTATTCATACAGTATGCCTTGCTTCACGTCGGCCATTCCGTCTTAAAATTATTATACAATTATATCTTCCCCAAAAATTAGTATTCTGCTTACATACTCTATTAGCAGTGACCTTTTTAAGGTCCGAAACATTCATTCTCAAACGGCCAACCTTGACAACTTAATGTCGGTCATTACAGAGAATGTCCGGACAATTAGGACAATATACGGAGATAATAGATAATTGCGTAATAATCACTTTTTGCGGTATTTTCACAGTATTGAGGTAAAGACAATCGGTTGGTGTAAAAAATGGTAATTACATGCTTTTTGTAGGAATAGATAAATGTGGTGTGCATATGTAATTATTGTGTCATTGTGTTGGCTGTCACACGGTTACAATATGTGGGCTGATTATGTCCCTTTTACTAAGAGTTCCGTAGACTTTGGAACACAAATGAAAACTGGAGAAAATCATCATTATCATTACTAAAAGTCGTTCTGTCCCTACGTACACTTAGATCTTTAAAAGTACGCAACAGATTTTGATGCGGTTTTTTAATCGATAGACTGATTCAATAGGAAGGTTTATATGTATAATACAATATATTTAATATCGCCATTGCACCTGCACGAAGCTGGGACGGATCGCTAGTAATATATAAAGTATGTATCTATAATGTTCCCACTGCTGGACTCTTCAACAGGAGTGGGAATGGGCATCCACCACTCGGGCACAGTGCAGGTTGGTGAGTGTCACATGTCTTCGAAGTTTTTAGTTCCAGGACATAAAAGTTTTCGAACCATGTTTTCCTTCACTGTTTTGAAAGCTGCGGTAAGGAAATAAATTACACCAAGTAATGCGCCTGGCTGGGTTTGTAGCCCTTAACCTACAACTCGCTAACTAAGCTAAGCTAACCACTGCTCTCGCACTCCACTAAAGCGATTCCACTAATTAAATAAAATGTATTAATGAACTAGTTTCTAATCAATGAAAAAAATAGTTCATTATGTGTTTGAATAAGTTACACTAATGAGTCATATCGTTAAGTTATCTTAACTGCCTTCAGTGATAAAGTTAATGATGATGACTTGACTGCGTCAGGTACCTAGTTTTAATCAAACCGATTGTGACCACTTTCTTAACTAATTTGTTTTTGCAACCTAAAATGCATGCTTTTTATTTAAAGCGGGATTGCTCTAAAGAGCACCCGGGCTTTTGACTATAATTCGGAGGAGAAAAGCCATTCCAAAGCAAATAGTAAAACAAATATTTAGTTTTGTATTTTATCAAATAGTTTGCGTTGTAGGTGTCTACAGATAGTGATCACAAGCCAATGATATCTTGCGTCAAAAACGATGGCATACATTTAAACTCTTTCTATATTGTCTTTCTATTGTGTCTCTAATTACGGTATTTGAAAGGTTAAACACGAATGAGTACTACAATACGAGGCATATAAGTTGAACCAAGTTGGCGATCGACCTTGAATGTGCAGTAACAAATTTTTGGTTCTCAAACGAAGTAAGGGACTGCGGGTAATCATAGCAATGAGTGACGGATTTAATACAGCTTATTTGCTGCGTACTGTGGGAGCCTCGAGTCCCCTCGAGAGGCGTCCTACATTCAGGGTCGTGGTAACTTTAAATCAAACCACGTTTACTTTATACTTTTTCTATATTTTTATCTTTACGGCTCGACATACCATCTTAATGTCTACACATGACAACCTAATATATTTTTATTCTTAATATTTTAAACTACAAATAGTCTGCGAACGTCTTGCAAGCCAGTACGCTAATCCGGGGCGTATGTGACCTCTTCAGAGATGTCACAGTACCTACTCTAAATATTTTAAATGCATTTTTTTTTTATTTTTTACAAACTAGTGCTTGACTGCAATACCAAATGATGGTCATCGTAATCTCCATCCGCTGCAATCGTTGATGGTAAAACGCTCTAGTTTATTAAGATCCCATTCACTCTAGCCTTGAAGACACCTAAATTATAATCAACAGCAAAAGAGGAGGAAAAAAACCCTCATCTCCAACTTTACGCACTCTAATCTCTCAAGTCTTGACCAATAAGGTTCTTATAAGGATAACCGTATGTTAAAACAAAGCAGGTGCAAGGACATCATGCGCCACATTCTGATGCAGGCATCTACCTACCTCCGTGGTTCGTGAGCCGTCACCGTGATCTACGTAACCTACGCTTACGTCACCACCGTCTGTGTGTGTGCGTGTGATATGTAGTTTACTGCTAGTGTACTTGCTTGAACGGCATGTCAATATTGTTCTATAGTTTTTTGTTTTTCTTTTATTTATTTAACTATTTCAAATCAAATCAAATCAATCAAATATTGTCGACTATAGCTATACATCACAAATACAGGTCTTAAAAAATTTAAATAAGTTCAGCTATGTCCCACCGTTGAGGCATACAATAATAAAAAAAAAATACAATCGAATTGAGAACCTCCTCCTTTTTTTGAAGTCGGTTAAAAATACAAATCTGACGTTAAAACACAATGAGTACACTTAATGCTTGACAGCAATTCCAACTGCAGCATATTTCTTTCTTTCATAGATATAAGTTCTATGATCTCCAGTAGGTAATGCTATTGTTGATGGTAAATCGACCTAGTATATAAAGAGTTTATTCGCAAATACCGCAGCAGAACAACAAGAGTCAGCCTTTACGTTACTGAAATTTCTATGGTCCGGACTAAGCATTTGGTCTCGTTGTTTATACCGTGTTCATCAAAAGACTGGGGCAATTTGCCTGCTGCAGTATTTGCGAATAAACTCTTAATATACGAGGTTGATTTACCATCAACAATTGCATTACTGGAGATCATAGAACTTATTTAAAGTATGTAATGATTATTACTAGCCTGTGCTGTCCTACGGCTGGCCAAAGGCCTCCCTTTTTCCAGTTATCTTGGCTACCCGCTTTATCGTTGCAATTCTCTAGGAAGACATCCAGGTCGTCTCGCCATCTCCTTTGTGGTCTGCTGCAGCCCGGCAATAAAATAAATTATTCTACTTATTTTTCTAACCCTCACATTTTCTTCTATCAAGAACCTCATTTAGATTAATCAGCAAGTAGTAGGCACGTATATCACAAGTGTGGAACCTAAGATAGAAACAAGCTTGTACGATATCATTACATACAGAAAGCAAAATTAATAGAAATCTCTGTTCCCAGAAGAAGACGTGCTATCTATGAACAGAGATTTCTGTCAATAGTGCGTCCTATGGATCGAGCTATCTACGCACAATGTTTACTATCAACAAAGTTTTAGGCGAAACGTGATGTCTAGGAACAGAGATTTCTATTAATTATGCTTTTTGTATGTAGTGATATCGTACAAGCGTGTTTCTATCTTAGGTTCCACATTCTATGCTCACATAGTTATATAAAGTTTGCGAATAAAATTGTACCTACATGTACTCGTTCCTTCTCTCGTTTGACGAGAACTTGACTTGTTATGTAATTATATTTAATTGGTTGGCTATGCAATCTTATAAATAAAATGTGTGCCTAGAGGATAATGTTCGTATCTTAAAGAATTTATAAAGATAATGTAGTCTTGTGGTCTCTGATTAGAACTTTACAAATAACTATGAAAGATACTTCACCGTGCAGAAAACACGTCAAGCCCCGCTTGGCAAATAATGGTAAAATTTTGCTTGAAGAACAATCTGACAAACGATTTTAAATCAACGAAAGTAATATTTAGAGGCATCGGCATGAGCTTTTTTATTGTAAAAAAATATTAGAAATAATTATTACAATTATAAGGTTGCAACACAACACTACGCCGCGTCCAAACTACAAACAGTGGAACTCATTTTTATAATCTGTGGAAAATTGCATAGACACAAATACGCGATTGGACGGAAGCGCGCGATGCTGTTGACACCTTGACAGCAAAAAGGATATGACCGAATGTGACGACAAGCTAAGATGGTTCTGAAAACACAGTCTATCTAATAAAATCCTTAAAAATAACGTATATTCTTCTGATTATTTTTTGTAGTGGATTATATATCTGTGGCCTCTTAATGTTTACACTTATATTGAACGGAAAACGACTATTTAAAACAGATTAACGACTAGCTCAGATTGTATTGAGTCACAGAATGAATGCAGGGCAGTCGAACCCATGCCATGCCACGCCGGTAGTAGCGGTTGCTCAATATAATGCAAGCGCGTATACCTACCATGTTGACGGGTTCTAGTTGGTCATAGAACTGGATTGAGTTTAACTAGTACAGCAGTCTGAAGTTAGGTTCTGCGAATTTTAGAGCTTGAAAACTCGTAAAAATTAAATGGTTTAAACAAATAAATGCAGTTGTTATTGCTGTTAAAAACTGTTATTATAATAATAATAATAATTTATTTATTTAAGCCAACAAGGACCAATTACAACTCATGACATAACTTAGAATAAACAGACAGAATACAAATAAAAATAATCAAAACAATATTTCCACAAGATTATTAGGTTATTGGCATTAATTTTTTTTTTTACTTTTATTTTTTACGAGTTCTTTTATCGATCGTGCTTTTTATCCTTACAATTTTTTGGCAATTACGGTAGTTTTCTGACGTGATTCTTACGGTTTTTCAAAGTTTATTCAAAATTACGGAAATTGTTAAAACCATTTTGTAGTGTAGCTTTTGTGTTAATTCATCATCATTACATAATATAAAACAAAGTTGCTTACCGCTGTTCCTATGTATGCTTAGATCTTTAAAAATACGCAACGGATTTTGATGGTTTTTTTAATAGATAGAGGGATTCAAGAGAAAGGTTTATGTGTATTATACATGCATAATATATTCTATATCAATACCCGTGCGAAGCTGGGGCGGGTCGCTAGTTACAAATAAAACAATATTTTTTTCCTTTATAAAATATGATACAGAAGTAGGTATAGAGATACAAATATACCTACAAGATATCTATCTTGTATATTTATTGTTAATTACAAATCAGGTCTCACTTTGGTTTCAAGAATTCATTATTCGTCATATATTACGATGCGATCATCAAATTATTATGTCAACGTTGCTATACTTCAAGGCTACACGTAATATCATATTAATTGTTAGTTCTTGTTAGCTTCTATTATTTACAAATACAAATTGCTTCCATACTTAGAGAGAAATACACAAATTATACTATAGTCTATTCGCGTTCAAATTAGACATTTAAAGCAATTGTGCGTACAGCCACTTCTATCTTTCTCTCCTTGCCGGAGTCTGTGTTTCCTGATAGCTACAATCCGGGAATCTTTAAGTCAAGAGTGAATAGGTTACTTCTAAGTAAGCGCGCTCCATCGTCGACCGCATCGTCGCTTACCATCAGGTGAGATAGCGGTCAAGCGCGAACCTGTTATCAATAAAAAAAATCTTTTTTACTGTCTGTTCAACCGATTTTAATTTCTATTCTGTAGATATAAAGAAACATTAAAAGCAAAAAGTCTTTAAAAAACCAACTATTTACTGCAGCCGCCATTTATCTTTCTACCATCGTAATCAAACTCAAAATCGGTTAAACGGACAGAAAAATAGTACATTTTGATACAAGTGCAGGAAGTTTGTCACTGCGACCGAGGCGAAATTCGCACGTAGGCGAGTGTGTTATGGTGCCGAGGGCTGCAATGACAAATCTGCACGTGTGTCAAACGACGTTTTTCAATACACTTACTAACAAGCCCTTTCTTTAAAAATTACGACGCATTTATTGTTACGGCAACTTTGGAAAATTTTCTTCAGTAAGAAATCTTACATAAGATTTTTAGACAATTTAGTGTTATGTGGATAGTTGCCATGGCGACGGAAAATAACAAACGAGATAATATGGCGTTTTTTTTTTCGAGTTGTGAATATGAATGATTAATTCTCTTATATCTTACATTTAACACTTTTTTCACAACACATTTCAGCTATTATTTAATAGACTTTTTCCCTCGCTTAACCTTTGCAGGATGAAAAAGAAGCAAAGGCATCAAACCGTTATACATCCTACTTAACATTAAAAATAGAAATTCAAATAATATGAATTTAGATCACAGATAAATGTTAATTTGTTGGTAATAACCATGTAATAACAAATTATTGCATAATAATCATGATTATTTATTATATTCTGTTAGAAAACACGATTTAAATTTTCATTAAATATTAAAACCTTAAAAATTTGCGCCTTTTTGCTTAAAAAAAAAATTATCACCCTTGACCGTGACGATAAGGAGGAAAAAAAAAGCCCTTGGTATGATAAATGAAACAAAAGCACGCGGGTGATATACATGTCATTTTGAACCTAATTGTAGTGCGATAAGTAGCAGTTTTCGAGTAAGTGTATTGAAATAGTACATTTTGATACAAGTGCAGGAAGTTTGTCATTGCGACCGAGGCGAAATTCGCACGAGCCGTAGGCGAGTGTGTTATGGAGCCGAGGGCTGCAATGACAAATCTGCACGTGTGTCAAACGACGTTTTTCAATACACTTACGACTTGTGAAATAAAGAAAGAAAGAAAAAAAAATTAATCGTATCTCAAACATACAAAAGAAATATATAAGTACAGCATTCAAATCTGCTGTGGTCAGTTTCTATTTTCGTGGGGTCGTCCAGCGACTCTGGGGGACGCCTCGCGCCTGATTCGATAAACTAAGTAAAACAAAATAATCACCCGTGACCGTGACGATAAGGAAGGAATAAAAAAGCCCTTGTTTTGATAAACTCAAAAAAGCACTTGGGTGATATACCTACATGCTATATTGACCCTAATAGGAGTGCGATAAGAGGCAGTTTTCGAGTAAGTGTATTGAAAAAGGTTTTTTTAAATATCTAATGTTATTTTGAACGCAGTATAATATAATTTGATTTAATCGATCATGTCATAAACCGTTTTTAAACGCTTGAGCCCAGAGCGATTGCAAACCTATTGTCTTTATATCATACATATGTCTAATTACGGTACTCGAAAGATCAAGGTAGCAAAATCAAATCAAATAACGGGGAGTGTATTAGACGTTTACTGCCCGTCTGTATTTCTTTAGTCACCCTTAACTTTCAGGGGCCGTGGTAATTTTCTCATACAATAACACAGCCAGTAATGCAGTGGTGGCCGAGTGGCAATGGCCCCGACTTACGAGTCGATGGTGGAATCGGGGCCTCGGCTGAGCCAGGGCTCAGCAGGGCTGAAACCTTCTGGAGCCAAGCATTGATGCGAAAGCGGAACACCGGGGCCCTTGAACTAAGGCAAGAAGGAACGGTGGGTCGTTTAGTCAGTAGAAGTCTGACAATGCCTCCCGCTCCGTCCAAGCGCGGGATTCATCATTGGATGTTTTTCCCACCATTAAAAAAAAATATATATATGATACCTTCAAATTAGATTACAATCAAAATAACTGTGTGGTGAGGTGTTCGGCAGCGGTGACCTTTTGCGCCAGGTCTTGGTTAATCATGGTGCGGAACGAGGGGGAATGGAAAGTGGCCCTGAGAGTGTGGGAAAGTCCATCCTCACGCCCTAGCTGCCACCACAGGAAGCGAGAGCTTGTAGACGAGAAATGGGTAGCTGACCGTAAAAGTATCATACATTATATTAATTACTCTGTGGTAAATTTTGGTTTTTAGAACTTTTCCGTAGGTATTCAAAGTTTGCTCGTCTATTATATTCTAAGATTTTTTAGGAGGTTTAAATAATTTATTTTTATATAAAGACAATTATTACAGTTCACTTAAAATGAGATATAAAAACTAATTAATCAATTATTAGTATCGTAATATTCGCACATGGTGAATTAACGACGTCACATGCCAACCTATCTTTAATTTAGATAGAAACTAACCTTATTTTTATACGCAAAATCAAAATCATATAATACTATTTTTATTCCATTATTACATAAGGATTATATTTTTAAATATTTCAATAAAGAATAAGAAACATTTAAAATTATAAAAAAAATAGTATCCCACCGGTATCGGGAACAGAGTTCAAGCTACTGGCGGTCAGGGCTCCAGAGAAAGGAACCTTGCTAACTATAAGAGCCGTATCCAGGAGTACCGCTATTGTTATTTATTACTAGGATAGTTAACAATTGTTTACATAATAAGTCCATAATAATTATGTTATCTCAATATACTAACATTTATTATAGTACGCTTTATATTGTCATACATGTTATTATAAAAAACCTTGATATTAATTAAAATATTAGATGTAACTAGGTTAATATGGTAACAATCAATAATAACAAGCCAGATAAAATAAATATAAATTAATTGAAATAAATCTCATTGTTTAATAAAGTAAATAAAATGACATTCCGACATAACCTTAATACATATACATATATATAATAGTCAAGTAAATCACAGCAAATTGTAACAAGTAGATAACAAAAATTGAACTAAACGAATACAAGAATCATTATCACCTTTCTTCCCTTTTCTCGCACTAGGGTGGACCGTAAGGACGTGTCAAACTTGTACTGATTAAAACCACACCTATGTACCTTCTTTAATTTTGGACTACCCATGGCCCCAATACCTTCGGCCTTGACCCGGTTCGGACCCCATTATGCTGACATTTCTTTGAGATGCATGTGAGACATCGGGTTCGGTGCGTATGATTACCGGACGACCGGATGGTGAGCAATCGGTACCAGTTCCAATTATTCGTCTTGTAATACCACTATATACCTGTAATACCAAGCCGGCGGTGGCTGGAAATCGAACTCTGGGTCCCGGTGGCCGCCTTCTTCGCTAGCATTACTGCTTCTCAAAATGAGGAGACCGTTTACATATCTCCTCGCTCCAGACCATAGCGTAAACCAAGGCCTGGCGCAAGAGTTCAACGTCCACGATCGCCTACATGAGGACACGGTGGTACTCCGTCTAAGCGGAGAACTCTTCCATCGTACGATCCAAAGTATCTTCCGGTTTACAAGAAGGTTGTTGCAACCTGACGTTTCTGCCTCTCGAATCTGAAACAGGAACCTCTTGAACTTGCTATGTGATCGTTATGATACGTAGTTTTTTTTTTATATTTAAACTAGTGTCGGACGGCAATCTCATCTGATAGTAAGCAGTGATGAAATCATCGATGGTAAGGCGCACTCGTTTATTAAGGATTCACTCTAATCTTGAAGACATCTAAATAGCCATCTAAATATCGCTATCAGTGATAAGACCGTCATTGTACCCATAGATTTAAGTTAGTGGTATAAGTTCTGTTACTTTTTGGTGTACAAATAAAGTTTATTAATCTATCTAGTTGTGACAGTACATCATACATACATCAGCAGCCTTTTTAATGTTCCCACTGCTGGGACACAGGACTCCCCTTTTGGAGAGGGAATGGGCCATAATCCACCGCGCGGGATTGGTGGATGTCACATGTCTTCGAATTTTTGATTCTAGGACATGCCGGTTTCCTCACGATGTTTTCCTTCACCGTTTTGAGAGCAGTGGTGATGAAATAAATTACACAAAGTAATGTGCCTGGCTGGGTTTGAACCCGCGACCTACAACTTGTAAGTCGGGGCCGATGCCACTCGGCCACCACTGCTGACAGCACTGTGACAGTAGAAGTAACTAAGGGCCGGGACATATAAACACAATACGACGTCGTATCACGATGCGACGTCGCGTCGTGGGAATCTGCGACAGCATCGTAAATAACTACGTCGCGACATCGTAACGTGCCACGATGTGAATTGTCGCAGTTAATTTCGAGAAATGGACCGCACTAGACGCGTCCTGCTCCTGCTGTTGTTAAGAAGACGGGTAAAGAAAAGACAGAAACTCAGAAGATACTTGATCCACCCATTGCTTTTAGTCATGAATAACGGGAGCCGTATATCGTGGCACGTGACGATGTCGCGACGTAGTTTTTTACGACGCTCGTCGTTGATTCCCACGACGCGACTTCGCATCGTGAAACGTCGCCGTATCGTGGTACGACCGCGTATCGTGTTTATATGTCCCGGCCCTAATTAAAGAGCTTCAGATCAAAGCTCTACAAGACAACACCTTGTTTCAAGAACTGTGTGCAAAGCTCATATTACCTTACTGAACTATATCTAATAACATGCTAAGCGTTTGGAACTAGGTTGAAACTTATCGGATCAACTCGATGCACACCGACTCCCAACTTCGAACTTTGTTTGCTTACCTATATTAAACGTGAGTTATGCTATATCTTGTATGTGTATATGTATGTTGTGTACTATGTAAAGGTGATCAGTGACGTCATCCGTGTTGGTAGGTTGTTTGATTGGGTAGGTTCAGTTGATCGACGAGTCATTGTGTGTTTGCTTTAGCGAATTCTTTGTTTTGATGTCGTTGGGTAGCTTTTGCTTGTTTTATATTGACCGTCTTCGTTTTAAACTCATTTAAATCTTACAGTTATCTTTATGGAGTTTTAATATAGTCGCATGGTGCACGATCTTATTCATTTTTTAAAGAGCCATGAATATCATCATTTTCTTCCTTACAAAAAAGTTTTTTTTTAATACTTAATTTCTTTTTTCATAAAAGTAATGGAAGTATAGCTAAAAATTTCAAAATGACTTATTTTTAGAAATCAGTGTTTCTAAAACAGTTTTGTCCGTTCTTTATTTAACACTAACTTCTAAAATTAAAGTTATTGTTTTTTATTGACTGGCCTGTCAGCCTAGTAGTTAGTGACCCTGACTGCTATACCGGAGGTCGTGTGTACGATTCCTACCCAGGGCAAATGTTTGTGTGATGAGCACTATCTGTTCTTCGTCTGGATGTTGATTTATCTATAATATGTATGTGTTTAGAAATATATAAGTATGTTTTTCAGTTGTCGAGTACTCATAACACAAGCTCAGCTTAGCTTTAGACTAGACGGCGTTGTGATTGTTTTCGAATATTATTGTATTTTTTTTTTGTAAATAGATTTTTACACTTTTTAATCGTTGTACCGTTTGACATTGTTGTTGTACCCCTCAGCCAAGCTTAAGTAGTGTGCAAATTCTATAGTAAAGTACGTGTAGATTATAATAAAAAAAAAAAATACTTAATTAGACGAATATATCGAAACTTCTTTTTGAAATCAGTTAAAAAGTGTCGTCATTTCTACGTTTTGTAAGTCGTCTCTTTTCTAAACAACTTTAGCAGACACAATATCGCATTTGTCTTCCGTATCCCTTGCACGTGATGTTCTTGTTCAAATTATGCAACTGTTATAAACTGAATCCGGTTCTATCGTACAATAATAACATAATTATCATATAACAGCATGCACATCAGCTAGTCTACGTGTATAACTGGAGGATATAGCGTAGGTAGTCGGAATGCTATGTTTTAATCATTACTGAGCTAGTCTGCCTTCTCAACTATGTCACGTACTATGTGTGTATGTTGATATAACTGGATTATCTCTGGTATGTCAATGTCATATTTTGGCATTACATTTTAATTTATCTTTATTCTTAATTCGGTAAACAAGGTGACGAAAGTTATTGCTGTGGCAACATTTTTAGACGGGTTATTTGCAGATATTTCTCTGTAGTTATTTTTATTGTAATCTGATTGGTAAAGTAATAAAATCTAATATAAAAATATCTCATGCCGCCATGTTTGTGGTAGTTTTTTTGTTTATTTTTGTTGGTACTATAACAATAAGTTGTAAACTATTTTTCACCAGCCTTGAACTCGATGGAAAGGCGTGCAGAAAAGCTAATTATCTGCATCACCAATTGGTGATGCGGTTCAGTAAAATCTTTAAAGTCTTGACCATAGGTATATCGATATTTTACAGGTTGCATTTTGGAGTGCGCGCGGGAATTGCATGGCTTGATTCCGGTCTCTTTTCTACCATTGAACAACCCGGCGGACAGAGATCCGGCGGAATCTCATGGGGTTTTGGCAACAGTGATTGTCGCAACCTAATACTAGGCACCCCATAATCATGGTGGTAAAAAACATCTAGTGACCACATGTAACTTCGGCATGATGGTAAAAGAAAAGGAGAATTTTGTATGGTAGGTATGATTTGTGTGACCACCGTCCCCACCTACCAACAGATTCAAAACAGGTGTCATTTAATATGTCTAGTTGAATAGTTTTTTAATTATGGTGACATATTTAAAAAGTATGGGGTTTAGATTTTATAAACCTTTATATTTCAACCATTCAAGTCTCCTAAAGTAAAACAGATAAACTTTAATGATATTATAGCTAATCCGTGTGTTAGTAAATTAGCTACCGAATTACCTGAAGTTTTTGCAGACAAACCGAACTAGGACAGTATAAAAAATGGCTATAGTTGCCTCTGACAGATAACGAGACATACATATACCGGATGTATGTGCGGGTTCGACCCGTGCCGTCGAAGATCCATTACCATACGCTTGAGTGACGAAGGCAAGGTGCCTTTAAATAGAAAGTAAAAAAATATATATTTAAACTTGGACTAAAAATACTATAAAACAATATTAAAAAAGGCATATGCAAGGCTAAAAAGGCTCCCATCTCAGCATATGCTGTGATATTTTTAGCAAAAAGCAAAATAACGCCGCGCTGGTGTTCTGATAGGGCCTTTTGTTTTTGGGTCGGCGTGTTACTTTTTGTCTTGCCTTGCCTGGAAGGAAACTACTTAACCCAAGTAGAGATATTCCTGGACAATTGCAGATTCTCCCTGCCCTTTCTTTTACAACTATCTTCTACAAATGTCTTTGTCATGTTCATATTGAGTCCAACCTGAAGGTTTGCGTCGTTAAGGTCTTGTAACATTAGCTCTAGCCCAGTTCCTGGGGGAGAGAAGAGGACTTATCTGCGAAACCTAGATTGGTCAATCTCGCTTCACCCATGGCAATGCCCCTGTCTTTCCACTTGTCTACCAGCGCCTTGAAGACTTCTTCAAGAGTGTTTGAAGATCTTAGGAGATAACGGGACCGTTACCGGATAGATAGAGCCGTTTGACTCACTTAGGAGCGGCCAAACCAAGGTACATTTTCATACAACCGCTTTCTTGTGATTATGATGTTATTACACATCTTTCTTCAGATATTTTGGATATCTTGTGGATATTATCTAAGCTTCTATAGAAATCAAAACATAAATATGAGTAAGAATAATACAACATACATAACTAAATGAAGCAACAAACATTTTTTAAACCGCGACGTTGACGATAGGCGAGTGAGGAAGGCCTACCTTAAGAATTTCTTTAAGATCTAACTTTTCATTTTTTATGGCGGGGCGGTACTTTGTGTGTATATTCTGCAATAGTTTCCATAGTAATAAATAGTTATAGTAGTAATCAAAAACATTAGGTACAATGTAAAATTCTGGAAGAAATACATCAAGGTCACTCAGGTGTAAAATAATGAAAAACTTATCGTGACATTATGTATATTGGCCTAATTTAGATGCCAGTGACCTTCAAGTGAGGTGTCGTTAATGCGAGTCAGTATGTCTCATGGTAGGCGATGCTACGATTTATTGAACTGTAACGTATTAAGTCCTTAGTTATTACTAGCTTTTGCCCGCGGCTTCGCCTGCGTGGTATTGGAGTTGAAATTAGGGTTTCCGGGATAAAAAATAGCCTATGTCCTATTCCGGAGTGTATTCTATGCCTGTGCCAAATTTCATCCGGATCCGTTCAGCCGTTTTGGCGTGATTGAGTAACAAACATCCAAACATCGTAACTTTCGCATTTATAAAATTAGTAAGATCACCGACCTTCTGAAAGACCGATCAAATTCTCATTTAACTGACACAACTTTTAAATGAACAGTTGTGTCATTTAATTTGGGTTGCTGTAATGATACTTAGAAAAAATTTACTAGTCTATGATGATGCATTTGACATGTCATTCATAAAGAAGATTTGACTACGCTGTCAACTAACAAGATAATCAAATCAAAGTCGTTACTTACCAATGGTCGCCTTCGCTACAAAAACTGATCATTAGATAACAGTATTTCTGTTAAAGTACCGATCATTTCCACCTTATACCTTGACATTGGCAAAATCATCGGGCGTTCGCCGATGGTGCCACACAATCAAAAAAAAAAAAAAATCAATGTTGCTGATCATGCTCTATGCACATCAATTGACACTTGACAAGAGATTTGACACCTCAAATCAAAATCAATCAAAATCAAAAAGGTTTTTATTTCATATAGGCCTACATGGGCACTTATAAAACGTCAGAAGCTAGTGCACGGTTCCAAATTGGTCGTTTCCTATGGAGAAGAACCGACAAGAAACTCCATGGTTAATCTTTTAAAAAAATGATTTCTTACAATAATTCGTTGTTACAGTACTTATATCATTATGTAAGAACAGTGTAGACCAGTCAATATTGTATTAAAAGCACAATAAAAATAATCATAATAATAAAAAATAAAAGGTGAATCGTAATAGGATTTACTAAGTCTACAGTGCTCTTACTTTACAACGTGAATTGTAAAAAAATATTGTATATAAAAAAAAATTTAAAAAAGTATGAGAAAAAAAAAATACATCAATCACTACAACAGTTACACTGCGGGGTGCTAACAAAATTAATTATAATTGAATTAAAAATTTTTTTTGGTCTTAATAATATAAATATTGCAGAAGCAATGTGTCAAGAAAAAAAAAAAAAATGTGTATATGGAAACAAAGATGGAGCAGTTAATAGACACACCTAGTTAATTGATTTGACTCTTGAGCCCCGAGTGACACCCGCACACCTATTGTCTTTCTTTTATATATCTTATTACAGTATTCGAAAGGTTCCTTGATTTTTACGTTGATTGGGCTGTCAGAAACCGGGTGTGAGTTTTCTATTTTTGTTTTAAAACCCTTGTTAAAGTTACTCGCATGGCTTAACCATATTCTTTAAAGGGAAAACGTTTACGTATTATCACGGCAATATAATATTACCGGGGTATTATTGTATCCACTTTTTATTATTGTTAATGTGGATATCAGGGCCTAATTCTTAGGGCAAATAACTTTTTCTTAGCCAACCCTCTTTGGCCGAGGATTCCGGCGACTGGGACCGAAATTAACTCGGACAGCGATCCCAGTCGCCGGATTCATCCAATTTTAACATTTTTCTTCCAGCGACTCGGACCACCCGTAAAAAGAAAAATGTTAAAATTAAACAAATCAAGCAATCGGGACCGTGGTCCGAGTAAATTGCGGTCCCAGTCCAGCCAGAATCCTCTCTGGCCATGCAGAGCTGCTCACAAAAAAAAAATCTTTAAAAATCACGATGCGCACTCGGACCCCATGACCCAAGCGTTTCGACCAAAATTCATGATTCCTATGGGACATGCCACGGGGGGAAATCGCGGTAAAAAGCGAAATCTAAATTATTTATGACCCATTGAACTTTAAAAAGAAACGCGCCCTCAGGAATTCTAAAAAGTTGTGAAGTTTTAGAAACGGGAACTGGCGCGCGGCGTATGTACGACTAACTAAGATTTTTATTACTTAGGGTAGGATGAGAGCAGGACAAAAATATGCATTTTTTAAGAGAGAAAGGGAGAGGAGATTACGTTGTATGAATCTGACAGCTGTCACCGGCACCATCCTACAGCAACTTGTAGTACAGTAATTCTGAATGGGTTTTTGACGTCGCACAGATTTTTTATTTATATACCTATGTATATAAATAAAAAATCTGTAGAGTGTGTGAGGTCGTTAGTATGTCAGTCAGTAAGTTTCTCCGCACAGACAAAACCACTGAGATTGAGGGTGAAACTTTGCACAAGGCTTCTTCTTTATCATGCAGGTATTCACTTATATAGGATTTTATTAAATTGAGCACATAAAGGGACAATACGAGGATCTAAAGTTAGTTCGTTAGGAGAAAACTACTTCATCATGGGCTATGACACTGGCAGAAGATAGTTTCAAATGTAGGTATTTTGTTACTTTTAATACGTTACGGAAGACAAAAATAAATATATTTTTCTTTTCAGTTAAAAGACGTCTAAACTGTGTAGCCACAACGACCGTTCCTGTGCGTCTCGTATCCATCGGATTTTCGTGACCCTCACCAAGTTATTTGGGGTGGTAGGTAAGGTGACCACTCCAGAACAGAACAGAAGCTTGGAAATGTAGCTAAAGCTAAAGTAATGTTTTCGAACTTATATCAATATTTTTGCTTTTTCTCAACTACATCAGTGTTAGTTTTCTGAATTTGAAGGGTAAAATTTACAAGTCCGTGATAAGACCTGTCATTCTGTATGGATCAGAATGTTGGGCTGTTAAGAAGATGGATGAAAAAAGACTACATGTAGCGAAGATGAGAATGTTGAGATGGATGTGTGGTGTGACGCGAATGGATAAAGTAAGAAATGTGTATATTAGAGGAAGTCTGAAAGTGGCGCCAGTGACTGAAAAGTTGAAAGGAAATCGTTTGTCTTGGTATGGCCATGTGAAGAGGAGAGATGAAACGCATGTTACGAAAAGAGTTTTGAGTTTACACGTAGATGGATGGAGAGGAAGAGGGAGGCCGAAGAAGAGATGGATGGATTGTGTGAGAAGTGATATGAAAGAAAAGGGAGTTAGTGATAGTATATAGTATGACGGGTGACAGGACAGAGTGGAAGAAAAAAACATGTTGCGCCGACCCCAAGTAATATGGGATAAGGGTAGGATGATGATTAGTGTTAGTTTTCTGTCTAACTGAATTTATAAAAAAAGAAAGAGAATTGCGTAAATTAAGGCGCATACTATACTATAGTACGCAACGTTACAATTATTACTCAGTAGTTCTTATATTGTGTAACTACTAATTTTGGTCGGATTCGCAATATATTTGCTGTTGACGCAAAACGGAACGCGGAGTATGGTATGTGCCTTATTTGACGCATTACAAAATATAACATTAACAATATTATATTACAGTGGCTATTATTGGCAAGACTGTTGCCATATTTTCTGGCTTCTACCCCAAAGCTATTTGACTCATAAGCATAAAAGTCATAACACCATTTGACCCATGTGGTTATAATATACACCGTGAAATTTTAATGGTTGTTTTCCCTGAGCGAAATGTCTTGGTAATACAAACGTTTGATAAAAAAAAAAATGTTAAAAACAAAAAATGGGCCTGTAGAGTGCAAGCTAATTATGACGTATCACAACGTGCGAGAGCTTATTTTGGTACTAGCTGTGCCCGCGACTTCGTCCGCGTGGCATAGTTATTTTGGGCATCATATTTATTTTTGCAAACAACCTCAGCTTTATAAATTATAGCTGTTACCCACGACTTTGCCCGTGTCAATTTCTGTTATTATTTTAGACAATTTGGTTTTTAAAAGAACTTAATTATCTAAAAGTACTTCATAGAGCTACACACCCCCTTGGGCACGCCATAATCTCGGCGGTAAGTCCCCTCTTTGAGGCGTAGTTGGATAGAGATTACGGCGTCCTCGCCTTCCGCATGACGCAGGTTCTCACCGGACATGGGAAGTTCAAGAGATTCCTGCGCCGGATTCATGCGGAAGAGACGCCCGGGTGTCGCCACTGAGTGGCCAGCCCGGAGGACACGGTGGAGCACATGGTGGAGGTGTGCCCCGCTTGAGAAGAGCATCGCCGTGTCCTCGTGGGGGTGATTGGCGGCGGCGACTTCTCGCGCCGAGCCTTAGTTCAGGCCATGGTCCGCAGCAAAGAAGAATGGCAAGCGGTCGCCTCCTTCTGCGAAGCAGTAATGCTTGTAAAGGAGAAGGGCGACCGCATAAGGCAAGGGCAACATCGTCCTCGCCGTAGCCGTCGCCGCCGCGATCTCGCCGATATCCGGCCACCGTAGACGCTGGCTTGCGGACGGTGAGCAATGGGTAGCTCGCCGTCCGGTTGTCTGGTAACAGTCCAGACCGAGACGAAGTCGTCGACGGCGCGCACTGCTCCCGCGCGCCTCAAGGTGTTGTCAGCAAACTATGGGGCCCTTCAGGGTCGAAGCCTCCTGCAGCCGAGGGTTGGTGCGAAAGCGTTATACCGGGACTCTGGGAATAAGGCAAGAGAGGAACGGGGTAGGTTGTTTAGTCAGTAAGAGTTTGACACTGTTTCCCGCTCCGCCCAAGAGCGGGATTCGTCATTGGATGATTTTTACCTACCATAAAAAAAAAAACCCTCCGCCTCGCGCGTAAGCAACCCCTATCGTCGCCCGCCAGCCAGGCGCAGCGTCATGTTTTGCACACATTGCGGCGCGTGTGAATTTTATATCGGAGTTATTTTAAAATTGTAATATCTTCTAAGATGTTCATTGAAAATAAGGGATGTCAAAGACAATTTTGTTCACAATTACATACTTTGGATCAACAACACATTTATTTGGATAAAGTTTAATATTACTATGTTGATACAACTCTACCAAATAATTGGTAATAATGCATTAATTTCGGCCAAATTTAATTCCCATAAAAACGGTTCTAGTGAGTTAATCTTAAAAGATAGACATATACTGTCGCGGACATTTTTTTAGATCATTTTAAGAGGAATAATTCCTTCATACATATTTTTTTGTTATCTTGAACCGTTTTCGCAGCGCACGCAACGAAAGCCCTCAAAGATGAATATTTTTCCCCGTTTTTTCCACATTTTCCATTATTTCTTCGCTCCTATAAGTTGCAACGTGATGCTATATAGCCTAAAGCATTCCTCGATAAATGATCTATTCAACACAAAAAGAATTTTTCAATTCGAACCAGTAGTTCCTGAGATTAGCGCGTTCAAACAAACAAACAAACAAACAAACAAACTCTTCAGCTTTATAATATTATAGTATAGATAAATATTTAATGAATCGGTTTCCTTTGACGGCGTGCTGCTCATGCGACTCTAATAGTACCTATAAATTACGTCTAATGTTGTCGCTTTTTTAAGTTGATGAATATTTTTAATAATTATTTATAAAAAAAAAAAAACTTTTTTTTTTTACTGTTTGCTTCAAAAGTACTCCATATGGCAAGTCATTCTGCCGCGGGAAAACAACCATTTAAATTTCACGGTGTATATAACCATGAGCTCTTCAACGCTTCTCAATATAACTAGTTTAAATCTCCACTCGTAATAAAACCAGTGAATCTGGTCGATGTCGGTGTCACCGCCTGGTCCCGACACTCACTAACAATGATCGCACTTAATAAGGTCCAGCTAACGCGCACAATTAGTAAATTAGAGGGCTCGGAGACACGATGGTAATTGAATCATTGCTGTTAATGCTTAGGAAGCGGGTACGGTGATGAGTGGAAGCGGAGATGGATGTTTTGTCAAAGTTTTTAGTTTTTTTCGGGGTCGATATCTCAAAAGTAAAAAATAGATCCTTATAGGATCACTCATGGAGTTATCTATGGAATTTCTTGCCGGTTCTTCTCCATAGGAAACGATCAATTTGGAACCGGTGCACTAGCTACTGACGTTTTATAAGTGCCCATGTAGGCCTATGTGAAATAAAAACCATTTTGATTTGATTTTGACTCTGTTTTCCATCTGCCTGTCTGACAAGACGACGTCAATGCATCCATGAAGCGACTAGATCTGATCTGATCAGACTAGATAGTCCAGGAACAAGTAGAGGGGAAGCGGTTTCGTGAGCGCTCACCTATGTGTTGGACAGACCTCATTAGAGCTGCAACACAAACTTCCATGGTCCAGAGTTCTCGAGACGCCGTAAACCGTGTCAAGTGGAGACGCATGGCGGGAGCCTCACTAGCCAACGAAAATGCAACATGATCAACCACGACCACTCTGTCAAGAGTGAACTGCTAAGGAGTTTTGACAAGACCCTTTATCTCAGGAACGCGTGAAGATATCGAGTTGAAATTAAAACCATATACTCAGGTCTACGGCCCCTTGAAGCCGTGTAAAAATCAAACTTCTATGTTAACGTAATAAAAAGATTTTATGTTGCAAAAAACGTATATTCCGACACTATCAAAGCAATCAAAATTTACGAATATTTCCTGTTAACTTAGAACTCTGAAATTTGGCATGAGGCAAGCTTTATAGTACAAGTACCTACAAAAATAAATCTGAAAACTTAAAAAAGGGATTACATCAAATTTTTTCCATTCGAAAAAATCTTCGAGACTCGATCCGGGTATTGAAGTATTGTTATAAATTAATTGGTAAAGAACTACTAGAGTCCCATTCACACTCGCTAAGTTTTTGTTAAGTATATATGGTATAGGTGTTCCTATCAGCATCTAACAGGACCCTTGGCTTGGTAACCTCACCTACACGTGGTGCACCCTGCCAACCAACAAACGAGGCTCTGGTGACCTGCCAACACGCACTGGACCAACGTGGTGGGTCATGGTCCAAACCCACCCATTGAATGATATTAGATTAGATTAGACTAGCCTTCTGCCAGCGGCTTCCTCCGCGTGAAGTAGGGTTTTCCATACAAACTTTAGATCCCATTATATCCCTTTAGGAGCTGAACATTGAAAAACCCTTTCTTAGTGTTCGCCTACGTCATAAAAGGAAGCCTTGTGCAAAACACGCTCCTAGGCCCAGTAGTTTTGGCTGTGCGTTGATATTATATCAGGCAGTCAGTTTCTAGATATAGATTACCTATAATTATTTCGACTTGGATGACAATCTATGGATGACAATCTCGAAGAGTCCTTATAATACGATTCCCATCGGCTTCCCTTATGAAAATGCAATCTAAAGGTCAACGACCTTGTTAGTTCGTTATATTGCTCATTGTACTTCCAATTTTTTAAATGACTACAACTTTGAAATGAGAATGTCAAAATCTCAAGCCGAAAAATACCGAGTTCCATTTTCAAACATCCAAATACTATCCATCTTTTATTTACATAAGAACTAAATCATATTACTCTAAAATTCTTTTTAATTCGCAAAAAAAATTACTAAAATAACTCACTGCGTTATTATGAGTAAATTAAATAATAAAAATCCATAGGTGTTGAGGTACAACTCCATAATACTCAGCGATGTCTATGCACAGGAGCAAGGGAGACAGAAAAAAAATTCGGGATGTAATGATTCAAAATAAGAATGAATTTAGCTGTCTTTAACTTGTCCTGGCGAATGATACATTTTATTTGGCAGGATTATTTTTACGATAAAATTGACATGGCGGCCATTGTGCTTGCGTGGCGCGAATTTTTCCGTTTTTGATATTGTTTTCTTGTCGTTTCTTATTTGTTTTTACGTTGATGTGTGGTGAACCAAGTGTAGTGTATATTTATTTTGTGTGTTGTGTTGTGGACATCCTTTTGTAATGACTTTCATTAATGTAGACTGCTGTTTAACAGATTATTTGTTGTGGAAAAGTGTTGTGCCTATTTTTTTGCATCATCGAGTGTGCTGCAAGGTGAGTTGTCTTTTTATACTCCGGCTTTCCTTCAGAAAATATCCAACTTTCGCCATTGATGGATGCCAATAAATAGTAATGTTATGAACGTTGAAGAGATTTTTTGAACGTGCAAATCTCAAGAACTACCGTTCTATCGTTTCGAATTGAAAAAATAACTATGAAAATGTATGCGAGTCGGACTCACGTAGGTACTGTGGTGCCTGCTAATAGACCATGTACCTAAATTGCTATCAACGAAGTGGCTTGTTAGATGTTCGAAGGATGTTCGCAGTTTAAATTAGATTTGAATGTCCCCACTGCTGGGACACAGGCCTCCTCTGTAGGATAGGGAATGGGCCATAATCCACCACGCGGACCCAGTGCGGATTGGTGGATGTCACTTGTCTTTGAATTTTTGGTTCTAGGACATGCCGGTTTCCTCACGATGTTTTCCTTCACCGTTTTGAGAGCAGTGGTGATGAAATAAATTACAGCAAGTAATGCGCCTGGCTGGGTTTTTAACCAACCACCTACAACTCGTAAGTCGGGGCCTTCACCAATCGGTCACCACTGCGCTTAAGAAAAAATAGTATGTTGTTTTGATTCAGTTGAAGTTAGGCCGCGAAAGCGAAATATACTCAAGATAAATAAATCTATCGCTCGTTTTACTGCTGTTACAGCGATCCCTGTACCGAAGCCCTGCTGAGCGAGCTCCTCGAGCTTCGCAGTACAGGGACTGTCGTATATCATACGAGTATATCATAGGTAATTTGTACGGGTTCCGTAAAAACTACGTATGATATACTCGTAGTTCGATTCCTGACTTTTTTTTTCGTGACGCAGCTTCAAATTTGCAGTTTTCAGGTGTTTTCCTACACTTATACCATGAGATCTTTCTTCATGCTAAATGCCACGATACTAGGTCAATGGGAAGTACCCTATGAATTTTGATACTAGAAATAAAACTTTGAAAATAGAAATAAAACTTTGTATTACGTTAACTTGCCAGGATTCTAGGTCAATGGGAAGTACCCTATGAATTTTGATACCGTTAAGAGTTTAACTGGTCATGTAAAAGATATGACTGTTTTTTTTTTCGTTGTTTTAGAAGTTTGTTTTTTTTTCATAGTTTCTAGGAATTGCAGACTGAGGCCTGTGGTCCTACCTGCGGTATACTATAAAATATAATGTGTTAGTCAGTTGTTTTGATTTCATCTCAATACCTGTACGCGCTCCCGAGATAAAGGGTCTTGACAGACAGACAGATAACAAAGTGATCTTATAAGAGTACCGTTTTATTCTTTTGTATACGGAACTCTATTCTTATCATTGTTAAGAAATAGGACGAATGCTCCGGCAAACTTTATTTAAGTTTATGTAGTATGTTATGTAGTTGTTATGTTAAGTCATATCTAGTTAAAACAGTTAAACTTATCCTAACGATAATAGTTAGTCTTATCGAATAGTTAATCTCTAAACTGCTTGCTTAATTAGCAATTAGGTATATGAACAAACATAAAAAAATACATAAAAATATTATTATCTACTTGAAGAAGGATTACAGCTGAGCCGGTTCAATGACCGTAGGTAGTTGTCGGTTTATGCGTACTAACTACCTACGGCCATAGAACCCGCTCAGGTGTTATTTACTTAAAGATATAATGAATTTTGTATACGCGTAAATTAATTTTAGTTTTGGAAAAAAATATTTTTTATCTTTACAAATCGATAGTGTTTCATGTACCGGGTCGATCCTCCACGGGATTGAAACAACCAAAATTTAACGGTGAGTTTTTGAGTGTCTCTGAGTGCAGTCATCATGTGACTACATTAAGTAAATAACATGGAAATCTGAACTCAAACTCAATAAACTTTATTATTGAAGTCCTTATAATCACAGCAGTCTCAATCAATATCCGATAGTAACCTATAACACTGCGTTACACGATTCTGGTACCCACGTAAGTGTTAGCTGGAATGAATAGCTAATGAGTCACAGATTAAATGTTCCAAACATATGTGGTATCTATCACGTCTAGTTTTCGAGGTACATGCCAAATTATTTTTTTTATTACCACATTGATGAAAGACCCAATTTTGAGAAAAAGCTTGAAACTGATGCCTGGTTATCGCTGAAAGCAGTTATTAAAGGGTTTTTAGGGAACCGCAGGGGCGAAAAAGCTAGTTGACGACATGTTAGAAGCATATAAAAAGTTGGGTAGCAGAATTTCGTTAAAAATTCACTTCCTTCATTCTCACTTTTCTTTTTTCCCATCTAATCTTGGTGCAGTCAGTGATGAGCAAAGTGAGAGGTTCCACCAGGATGTAAAGAAGCTTGAAGAACGATTTCAAGGGCGTTGGGACACAACTATGCTAGGCGATTACTGCTGGCGTTTAAAACGAGAAGATCATTCAAAGCACAAAAGAAAAAGTTAAAGTTTTGCGATCTTTTGTGTTAAAACTTTTTATAATTTTTTTTTTTGCTCTTTTTTAACCTTAAAGATAAAATTAACTTGGTTAATGTGAAAAAATCTGGTTGATTTAACTAATTTTCTTTAAAATATGTTTTAGCATTTAAATTTTTAGTAAAATTTGGCACATTCTTATGGAAGAAAAATGAGAAGTGATGAATGGAAATTTTGTATGTATTTTAAGAAAAATTTAACTATAAGCATTCATAAGAAAACATGACATTTCAAAGCGGGTACTCAATTTTTTTTTCATTTGTAACGCAGTGTTATTATTGACGATTTTTTTCCCTCTCTCAGAGAGGAGGTCTGTGTCTCAGCAGTGGGAACATTAAAAAGGCTGATAGTGAATGATAAGGAGACGATTTTATTTACAGATTGCGACGATGATATAAATGTAAACCTTTAAAAATTAAAATATTACCCTTCTAGAAAAAGAATTATAAGTTCTAAGTCCACACAGTCGTCAGTATCGTTTAAAACAAGTTAAATATTTCTTCATAACAAGCTTTTATAGCTCGGCAAATACCTTATTTTGTTAACACTCATCAAAATCTTTCAAAGTACTCGTCAATACAAATCCAATGAGCCCAAACACGTTAAGGTTGAGTTGTTTTATTGCTGAGCTCCTACCTTCCAGCTTCATCATCAGATCAGCTCCATGTTATCATAATATTGCGTTGTCATACGATTTACACCTGCATGCAAAATTGCAGCTCAATTGAGCCGAACATACATAGTTACATTGCAAGCTAATAAAAAGCTTGTAATATCGATAAATTAAACACAGTTCAACAAACTTTAATCACAGTTAAGTTATCGCTAGTCGCTCCTCCGCACACCACGTCCGCTACCTTCCACTTTCGTTTTCGCTCCTTATGCGCCACCTTAGCGCGCACGCAATAAGGGCCACTTTCACTACTTGGGTCAAGGTTCGCTCCCGGGTGGGGCACATGTCGTTGCGACATCGTGCTACTGGTACTTTGTATGTGGACTTATGTTTGTACTTGGGTTTGCTTGCATATGGTTACCTACTAAGCAGACTAGCGACTGAGTGTTTGGTTTAAGTGGTAGAAAATGTATAAGGCATTATATTTGCCTTTGTACTTTTGTGTGTATTGTATAAATTATTTTAAAGTTTTGAGCCCTAAACGATTGCCGGCCTTTGAACACCTATTGTCTTTCTGTTATGTCTCTAATTATGGTACTTGAAAGGTTTGTGCGTTGAGAGGAGTAAAATTATTAACCGGAGTCGTATATTTTCTGATGGCTTTTCACTCTTTAGTCAAGAGTGAATAGTTTACTTCTAGGCAAGCGTATTCTGTCGTCAAATATAATATATATAAACCTTTACAGGCATTTTTGAAATGTCAAGAAGTCGGTCTGTCAGAAAAAAAATGACGCTAATTGCACATTCCAAACAGTAGATCTCTATGGAGAAGAATGTGAGAGAAACTCCATGAATGGTGTTAAACGCGAACAAAAATACAAATATAAGTTCCTAATACAAGCTAAGTTTTATAAAACAGCTTTAGGGGATACTGACATACAAATTAAAGTAATAAAACCATAATAAAAATTTCAAAGATAAAAATCACAATTAAAACTAAAAATTGTCCTCATTAGCCGCATCGCATGCCTTCTTTATACGAAAAAATCACGTGCAAACAAACTCATGACTTCAAACTTTCCTACTACAGTGCACGTTGCCTTGGCGTCTCAAAACAGGTTTAGCTACTCGCCACCAGTACTAGAATGTGCTAGTAGATACAAACGTGCTAGCGATGTCGTAAATGTTGCATTCAGTTATATAACATTGGGTCTTTGAGCGTAGTGTATAAGTCGCAGCCATCTGGTTAAATTAGCCATCCGATTAAACGTCTAGGGCGTTCGTTAAACGCTAGCATCCAATGGGATGCCTAGGCCGATAGTTGTTTGAACTAAAATCACTCAACGTTTAATAGCTTGGCGTGTCAAAAGTTACCCCCTTTCGAAATGACTAATCAAGACTCAACCAAGTAATTTAAATGTACCTATCTAAACTTAATGTGTACACAACTTTCAGTCATCTTGAATGGCCTGTTGGTCTAGTGGTTAGCGGCCCTGACTGCTATGCCAGAGGTCGTGGGTTAGATTCCCACCCAAGACAAATGTTTGTGTGATGAGCATGATCATGTTCTGTGTCAGGGTGTAATTTATCTAAAATATGTTTATTTAGAAATATATAAGTATGTTTATCAGTGGTCTAGTACTCATAACACAAGCTCTGCTTAGCTTGGGACTAGACGGGGACTGGTTAAACGTTGCGGTCAACAACATGGCTAGTTGTTCTTCAGCCATTTGATTGTATGCCTGCGTTTAACGAACGCCCTAGGCGTCCAATTGGATGGCTAATTTAACCAGATGACTGCGACATATACATATAATATGCTGTAGGTACGTGTGTATTGGTAGCTGTAGTAAACAAGTGCGGTAGGAATTTTGTTATTGTTTTCGATATGTGTGTCAAGTCACGTTAGTTTTGGTTTGTTTACGTTTGGAAGTTACTGTCTTTTCTGACGCTACCAACTAGTTGTTTCTATGATTTTGAAGCTTACCTTAGGGTGTTTTAGGATCGAGTGGGAAGGAATAAGTCGGCATGCGGGGATGCTGCTCTGATTACAATAAATACTAGTGTGAAAAGAACATTTACACGTGCAGAGCAATCCCGCATGCGTGTTGAAAACCATATATCCTTACTCAGGCTATGACTTGAGATTGCTGGAATACGAGATGTAAACCTAATTCAGCCCCAGATGCTAGATAAAATTGATTGTATAATTTAGTTGTTACATATAAGTAACTTAAAAGGGATTTGTTATTTATGTTTTTACTGTTTGGTTCAATCAATGTTATTATTAACCTTCATATCTTTAGATGAACAGTTAACAGACATTTTTAGGGCAAGCGTGTTCCATTTGATGACCACATCATAAAATATGATTCTCACACGTTAATATTATTCCGATCCCGATTTCCGGCCCCGTAGGACCACTTGCAGACGGCGAGCAATGGGTAGCTCGCCATCCGGTTGTCTGGTTACAATCCAATCCGGACCAAGTCGTCGACGTCGGGAACAGAACATCCCATGCGCCTCAAGGAGTTGTCAGCAAAACCGTAGGGACTCTGCAAAAGGGTCGAAGCCTAATGGGGCCCAAGGTCTATTTCTGAAAGGAAGGCTTAACCCCAGTGCGAAGGACAAAGAAAGAATGGGTAGGATGTTTAGTTAGTAAGAGTTTGACACTGTTTCCCGCTCCGCCCAAGAATGGGATTCATCATTGTTGAATTTTGCCCACCATAAAAAAACTCGTTAATATTTATTTTGTATAGAAGTAAAGACGTTCTAAATTAGCAATTAAATCTAACCAATGAACATAAAAGTTTAGATGTTTGTTTAAATCATTTAATAGAATCTGCTCCAACTCGTCTCGAGCAATAAAACGTCGCAACTTACTTACAGTCGGTGTCCTATCTTCTAAGTAACATAACATTGTAGGATTACAAAATAACACTTTGTAAAACATACTAAAACTGCACACACAGGCCACTTGATGGGCAATTAATAGACCGACAACTGTTGCTGAAGAAAGTTTAAACACAGTACAGTGGCAATTGATGTGCGCTACTGAAATGTGTCGTGATTTACTCCAAACATCCAAGACTGACGGAAGACTGTTCTTCTCAGGAAGTAGAGTGATCTTGGTATTAATTAAGTTTCGATTATCTATAAGCTAAATAAGTTTGTGTAAAAAAAATACACTACACTGTCATTTGGGCATGTTTTAGCGCACATATTATGATAGTTTGGTAACAGAACTGGTAGCATTGCTACGTTGAATGCAATGCTAATTCTTTGAACAAAAAACGAGCTAGATCTCTTGTCATGTATCGTTCAGACTTCAGCAGGTGATGACGTGCTGAGTCGCTCACTTGCTTCAGTGTCATCAACCGTTTTCATGTTAATCTATAGTACTATGTTAGTGTATAAGTTCTCCATAATATATTGCTTAGTGGTGTTCTAGAAATAGGCATTACATCTCTTTGCAAAAATGAGGCATTGCCTTCGGAATAAACTGTTTAACGTTGTGTATAACTGAACTTATAGTAGCTGGATGCAAGTTGTTAAGAAACGACATGAATGGCGTGCTGTATCGTGTTATTTGATTGGACAGTTCAATACCCAACAGTGAATTGCTATAGATTGAAGATAACAATAATGAGCAACTAAAGTTGCCCGTCTGACAACACAATATCTGACTTACATTGTGCTAGTGTCGCAACTTGGCGTGTCAAGTAAAGTAGAAGACGATTATATTGACGGCGCACTGCTAAGTGCTCGCCGATGTACTTCGTCTAAGTTTAGAAACTATTTGTTCTGCGTAGTGTTGAAAACGGTGTCTAGGTCAGTGTTTATAGTAAGTAATTTGTTTTAAACAAAGCTGTCATTAAATTTATTCATTTACATTTAATAATAATAATAAATTAGCAGCATCAGCCTTATAATGTTCCCGCTGGGACACAGGCCTCCTTTCTAGGAGAAGGAATGGGCCATAATCCAATACGCGGGAACAGTGCGGTTTGATGGAAGTCACATGTCTTCGAATTTTGGTTCTGAGACATGTCGGTTTCCTCACGATGTTTTCTTTTGCCGTTTTGAGAGCAGTGGTGATGAAATAAATTACACAAAGTAATGCGCCTGGCTAAGTTTGAACCCGCGACCTACAACTCGTAAGCCGGAGCCGTTACCACTTGGCCACCAGTGCTCTAAAAAAAAATGTAATAATAATGTTTTATTTTTTTATCTGAAATAGGTACAAAGTTTAAAAGTAACTAGTAATTACAACATCTCTTTTTTATTTCTTGTAAATTAATGCTTGACTAAAAAAATAAATGGTTTAAACAAATAATTGCGATAAGTAGTTTTTATTGCTGTTAAAAACTGTTTTTGGTAACTATATATAACTTATTGTTAACTATATAAAACTTTATTTTTGTACGAGTGCACAAGCGCTAAAATTCGCAATGCCTAACTCCAGACTCGCCAAGATCCGATGCCCGTACTGTACGTGTTAAAGACATAGACAATTGTAGTTACATGTTTTGAGTGAAGAATATTTATATGATACAAAATATCTTACAAAATAATTACATTACTCAAATGTAGAGAGCAGTGGTGGCCAAGTGGTATCGGCCCCAACCTACGAGTTGTAGGTCGCGGGTTCAAACCCAGCCAGGCGCACTACTTTGTGTAATTTATTTCATCACCACTGCTCTCAAAACGGTGAAGGAAAACATCGTGAGGAAACCGGCATGTCCTAGAACCAAAAATTCGAAGACAGTGACATCCACCAATCCGCACTGGGCCCGCGTGGTGGATTATGGCCCATTCTCTCTCCTAGAGAGAGGAAGCCTGTGTCCCAGCAGTGGGAACATTGAAAAGGATGATGATGATGACAAATGCAATGAAATTTTTCTATTTATTAGCTATTGTTGTCTGTACATGAATTTTAAATACCCGTTGCATTTTATAATATTTAGAAATTACGCATTTGTTTTGTATAAATAAATTATTAATAACTGTAATGTAAATGTTTACTTACAATTAACTATAGGTAAACCCTAATGTATATTAGTTAGTCAATTGATATTACGTACTACTGACTTTGCTTTGATTGGCTGGTTAGTCAACTGAGTGTTCATTAGTATAGTTGGGAACATAGAGCGGGGCCTCAAGTCTACTATTACAGTAGTGTCAGAATAGTCGATCATTGATTTCAAAATGGTTCATTTTGACAAGTGGTAAACTACTGATATGATGGCGCTCTGGGAATAAGGCAAGGAAGGTACGGGGTAGGTTTTTTAGTCAGTAAGAGTCTTACACTGGTCTCCCGCTCCGCCCAAGAGCGGGTTTCGTCATTCGATGATTTTCACCTACCATAAAAAAAAAACTAATATGATGGCGTCATTATGACTTTCCAATGATCAACCAGTGACACTTCATTGAAAGAATTAATAAAAAATACAAATGATAAATTAATATTTGACATAATTATGCGGTAAATTAATAAAAATTTGACAGTTCCTTTAATCAGTGACTTACGATTAGAATGTTATTGTGCAGCTATTGTTTTTAATTCGTTACAAAACAGCTTGTAACACAATTCTATTACGACACCACTGACCGCCCAATGATCAGCCATTATGAATTAACAGATTACGAACTTTTAGCAAAATGACAATGGAGTCGTGTTGGGATTACAACATTTTGAAAATAGCAGACTTGCCCCTCTGGTAACTGTCAGTTTGGACAGAGTCACACTCGGTTTCCGAGAGCCCGATCAACGTGAAAATCAACTAACTAGGTGTCAAATCTCTTGTCAAGGGTCAATTGATGTGCATAGAGCATGGTCAGCGACTTTAATTTGATTGTTTTGTTGACAGTGTAGTCAAATCTTATATAGAAATTGCATGTTAAATGCCATGCCATAGATTAATTTTTTTCTTAGCACTGTTTCAGCAGTCCAAATTAATTTGACACATCTGTTAAATTGGTATGTCAGTTGAATGACAATTGATCAGGCTTTCAGAAACTCGGTGTTAGTCTGTTTTGAGTCGTTGAACAGTAAACATGTCCAACTAACCCATCTATTTGTTGACTGGCCTGTTGGCCTAGTGGTAAGTGGTCCTGAATGCTATGCTGGAGGTCGTGTGTTCGATTCCCACCCAGGACAAATGTTTGTGTGATGAGCGCGATCATTTGGTGTATCATTTGTCCAGTACCCATAACACAAGCTCTGGTTAGCTTGGTTATATTATTATATTTTACTTCAGTTACCTTTCGCATTCCATAATACTGTTACGAACGTGAGTAATCAAATGCCGGTTTACTAGTAGAGAGATTTATTTTCCACAAACAAAACACCAATTTAGTCCAATCGCCAATAAACCACTTCGTAATGCACTCTAGAGATCCGTAGAAATATCGCTTAGGTCGTCGTATGGATGAAAACGTTCTTCACTTGACTTGGATATTCGCACTCGATCGCAGTCGAAATCAAACTGGCCCCCGTCCGGCCAGCGAACACGTATTTATACTCAGAGCCAAGAAAATTCTAGATACCGAAGGTTCGAGGCCACACCAGAACAAAAGAAACCGTTTCCGCGAAGCAATAAATTATTCTTATTACCAACCGGTAGGTAACTACTCGACCCCACGACTCATACGAATTTCGACTCTATAGTAAAAGACTGAAGGTACAAATTCCTTTACCAAGTTACTTAAGTACCTACAAAAGTTCTCAGAATTATTAAGTACCTACTTATAGGTGTCGGATTTTTCTAGAATTTGCTAGGCCCTGGTACGTACTTCTATTCTGGAGGTTTCGACTAGCAATGCGTTTTAATTATTCGGTGATACTTTCAGCTTTGTGGAAGAAACGACGTGTTCTATTTTTACGGCGTAACAGTGCCCCCCTCTTAGTCATGCTCGTCCCGAGCATTATTAGATCCACGGTACGGCGCCAGTCTATCCAAGTGGACTACCTTAGGCTTCCCTCTTAGTCCTTTCTTGATGCGATAGGTCACGTCGTTAATCCTTTTCATCACGGTGTAAGGTCCCTCCCATCGAGCTTGAAGTTTCGGCGACTTCCCTTTTCGTCGGAGCGGGTTGTGGAGCCAGACTAGTGCACCTTCTTCAAATCCCTTGGTGTTGGCATTACGGTCGTACCTAGTTTTCATTTTGGAGCTGGTGTTCATGCTATTCTCACGTACTCGTTTATGCACTTCGTCCAATTGATCTTGAAGGTCACTGACATAGTCCGTAACTGGCTTGGTCTTGTCAGGTGGCACGCCAGTTATAGCATCGACTGGAAGTCTCATCTCTCTGCCGAAATTCACTCTTGCTGGAGTATATCCCGTGCTATCGTGCACTGCCGATCGATAAGACATCAGAAATAGTGGAATATACCGGTCCCAGTCCTTCTGATGGTCATCGACAACCTTAGCCAGGTGATTCTCCAGGGTCTGGTTAAATCTTTCCACCATTCCGTCCGACTGTGGATGCGCAGGTGTTGTGCGTGTTTTGTAAATCCCCAGAAGGGTACACATCTCCTGGAACAGCGCAGATTCAAAGTTACGGCCTTGATCGGAATGGATCTCCAAAGGTGCGCCATATCGGCACACTACTTCTTCGACCACCTTCTTCGCCACTGTCGTCGCTTCCTGATTGGGAATGGCAAAGACTTCTGGCCATTTTGTGAAATAGTCCTGGATCACCACTATGTATTTGTTTCCATCATTTGTAATTGGAAATGGTCCAGCAACGTCGATGGCAATGCGTTCCCATGGGGCTCCCACATTGTACAGCTGAAGCTTGCCCCTGCTTCTAGTCTGTGGTCCTTTCACAGATGCACACGCTGTACATTTCCGACACCATTGCTCTATGTCCTCTCTACAATTGAGCCAGTAATACCGCTGTCTCACTTTCAGTAGAGTCTTCTTGATCCCCAGATGTCCACCAGAAGCACCATCGTGTATTTCCTGTAGCAGGGGGACCACTTCACTTCGTGGTACTATCACTTGTGTGGTCACCTCCTTGCCATCGTTCGATTCCCATTTCCTACAGAGCACATCATTCTCCAGGACTAAACTGTCCCACTGCGCCCAGTAGCTCTTTGTGACGGGACTAAGTGACGATACTTCACTCCACTGGGGCCTAGCTCCACTACGCAACCAGTCCAGTACCGGTCGAATATCGTCATCTTCTTCCTGGGATTTCTTGAAGTTGCCTTCAGTTCTAATCAAGTTCACGTGTTCTCTGGCTTCGTTTTGCTGGCAATGTCTGCAGTCTTCATCACACGGACGTCGCGACAGGGCATCAGCATTGTTATGCCCTTTTCCACTCCGATGTTCCGTCACGAAATTGAACTCCTGCAGCTGCTCGAGCCATCTTGCAACTTGACCCTCCGGGTTTTTAAACTGTAGCAGCCATTTCAGTGCAGCGTGGTCGGTCCTTAACGTGAACTGCCTTCCTATGAGGTACTTATGGAAGTGCTGCAAGGTTTTTACTACAGCCAGCAGTTCTCGTCGAGTAACACAGTAGTTCCTCTCGGGCTTTGAAAGTGCCTTACTGAAGTAAGCGATCACGATCTGTCGGTCATCTTGCACCTGTGACAATACGCCACCAATTCCCGTATTGCTGGCATCTGTGTCAACGACAAATCTTCCATCTCTGCTCGGATACCCCAGTATAGGTGCTTCACATAGCCGCTGCTTCAGCTCGTTGAACGCTGACTCACAGTTGTTGTCCCAGATAAATTCTCTTTTATCCTCAGTCAGTTGATGTAGAGGTTTTGCAATGTCAGAAAAACTCATAACAAACCTTCTGTAGTATGTGCATAGCCCTAGAAATGCACGTACTTCTGTTTTATTCTTTGGAACTGGCCACTGTTGCACAGCCTTTATCTTCTCAGGGTCGGTTCTTACTCCATCAGCGGAAATCACATGTCCTAGGTAGCTGACCTCCTTCTTGAACAGGGCACACTTCTTTGGGCTTAGTTTTAGGTTAGCCCCTCGTATTCTGGTGAACACTTTTTCCATGTTCCTTAGGTTTTCCTTAAAAGTGCGGCCCATTATAATGACGTCATCCAAATATACTAGACAGACGTCACCAAGAAGACCAACCATGACTCGTTCCATGAGGCGTTCAAAGGTTGCTGGAGCATTGCACAACCCAAAAGGCATAACGTTAAATTGCCACAGGCCATTGCCAATGCCCGTACTGAACGCTGTCTTTTCTTTATCCTTCTCGCTGATTTCCACTTGCCAGTAGCCACTTTTCAAATCGATGGTTGAAAACCACCTCATTCCACTGAGCATATCCAGCGTATCGTCGATCCTCGGCAAGGGATAACTGTCCTTCTTCGTTACGTTATTCAGCATTCTGTAGTCAACACAGAATCTTGTACTGCCGTCCTTCTTCTTCACCAGAACGACTGGAGAAGACCATGGGCTCGTAGAAGGCTCAATTATTCCACTAGCAGCCATGTCCTTTACCATTTCTGCCACTTCAGTTTCTTTAGCCCAGGGTATGCGGCGCGGTCTCTGTTTAATTGGTCTAGCATCACCTGTGTCTATCTCGTGCTTGACGAGGCCTGTTCTTCCGCAGTCCTTTCCCATTGCAAAAATATCCCGAAACCGAAGCAGAAATTCCTTGGCTTGCTGGAGTTCTGAGGTCGACAAATTGTTCTTAGAATTTTCCAGAAGTTGCTGGATGTGATCAGGTTCACCTTTTGTCGAGTCCTGCTTCACTGGAGATGTGTTGATTTGGCGGAGATACTTCACTTCTTCACATCTTCCAACAACACTGTTTTTCTTCAAATGGACCTCCTTTTTCCCAAGATTTATTATTCTCACTTTAGATTTCCCTTTCGTCATTACTAAAGTCCTCGCAGTGATGAGTTCCGGGTGCCGACCAGTATCCTCAACTATTACACACCTTTGTTGCCTGATTTTCTTAGGGAATTTTACTTCGACTAGAGTTTCTGTTCTCGGAGCCAATGTAGTGTCTTTTAAAGAATAGAGGTGACATGTATTTACTCCTCGCAGGAACACTTCTTGGTCTGGGAACTTCAATACTCCCCTATCAATGTCCAGAATACACCGGTACTTCTGCAAGAAGTCCAGACCCAGAATGCAATCATCGGTAATATTCGCAATTAAAACAGAATGGGTGTACACTTGATCACCGATTTTTAACTCTATATCTGTATCACCGAGGACGGAGACTGGCTGGCCGGTTGCTGTCTGTAGTCGGCAGGATGGAGACTTTCTTTGCCACAAGATCGTGCGTTTCAACAACTCAGGTCTTATAATAGTCCGTGACGCCCCGGTGTCAACGGTGAAATTGCAAGCACGTTCATTCAGTGTTCCTTCGATGGTTAGACTATTTCCGTTATGGACTTGATTGATGGTGATGACTGAGGCCTTTAATTGACCAGCCGGCACGCACCCCGCAGCCCTAGCGACATTAAGTTTTATCGTCTTCTTGTTAACTTGGGTTGCGGAGTCCACACTTGCCCTCTTCCTTTTGGGACAATCGGTACGAATGTGCCCTTTTTCTCTGCACCCGTAACACGTCGGAATATAGCGGGACGTTGACGAAGAAGAAACCACCCCTTCTCGGTGACGCGGCTGCACTGAAGGCGAAACCACTACTTCTCGAACTCTGTGCGTGCGTGAATCCTGTCGTACGGCTTCCACTTCCAAAGCGTGAGCCATTGCACTTTTCAGAGTTTGGTGGTGCCCAAGTCGCACCGTAGCCCTCACTTCAGAATCCCGTAGTCCGTCGATGAATGCCTGCACCAGATTAACTTCCACAGTCTCCGATGTCATCGACCTATATGCACGCCGCACCAACCGTTCAACCTCGACACCCCACTGTTGGAGGCTCTCGTTAGGCCTCTGCGTTCTCTCGCGAAGCTGCGCGCGGAATACGTGCTCGAGGTGCTTGTCACCATAGCGAGTGTCTAACCCTTCCATTAGACGCTCCAAGGTCCTGCCGTCCGAAGGAAGGTTTTCTAGGACCAGTAGGGCGTCCCCACGTAGAGCTAAGGTTAACGCCGCGAAAGACTGCTCATCATCCCAGCGGTTTGTCTTCACCAACGTTTCGAATTGGTATTTGAAGGCAGTCCATGACGACGTGCCGTCAAAACGTGGCACATCAAACTTTGCGGCCGACGTACAGTGGGTGTGCGCTGATGAGCCAATGGCAACGGGTTCACGTGCTTGGAGCTTGACGATTTTTTGATTCATGTCGTCAAATCTCATTTCCAAACTATCGGTTCGGGCGGATACCTCCTTGACCTCTAAGGTGAGGTTCTTTACTTTCTCGCCCAACGTGACAAGACCGTGATCGATTTTCTCGAGGATAAGGTTCTGCTTAGCCTCTTGATCGCGGCGAGCTTCTTCCTGGTTAGCCGCGATTAGGTCCTGGAGCTGGCGCTGGTTAGCTTCCTGTTCGCGGCGAGCGGCTTCCTGTTCGCGACGAGCGGCTTCCTGTTCGCGGCGAGCGGCTTCCATACTAGCTTGCATGGCGGCCAACACTGCAGCTAGGTTAATTTCCGAGGAAGGTCCTGTCGGCGCCTCAGCAGCTGCTGTTGCTCCCATACTGTCCTGATCTTCCTCCTCCAGACGGTGCCGCGCAGCATCCATCTCCGTTTGTCTCCTTGTTCGTGGTCGTTGTTCGTCGTCTCTCTGTAGTAATGGCATCTCACTTCTGACACCAGTTGTTACGAACGTGAGTAATCAAATGCCGGTTTACTAGTAGAGAGATTTATTTTCCACAAACAAAACACCAATTTAGTCCAATCGCCAATAAACCACTTCGTAATGCACTCTAGAGATCCGTAGAAATATCGCTTAGGTCGTCGTATGGATGAAAACGTTCTTCACTTGACTTGGATATTCGCACTCGATCGCAGTCGAAATCAAACTGGCCCCCGTCCGGCCAGCGAACACGTATTTATACTCAGAGCCAAGAAAATTCTAGATACCGAAGGTTCGAGGCCACACCAGAACAAAAGAAACCGTTTCCGCGAAGCAATAAATTATTCTTATTACCAACCGGTAGGTAACTACTCGACCCCACGACTCATACGAATTTCGACTCTATAGTAAAAGACTGAAGGTACAAATTCCTTTACCAAGTTACTTAAGTACCTACAAAAGTTCTCAGAATTATTAAGTACCTACTTATACGTGTCGGATTTTTCTAGAATTTGCTAGGCCCTGGTACGTACTTCTATTCTGGAGGTTTCGACTAGCAATGCGTTTTAATTATTCGGTGATACTTTCAGCTTTGTGGAAGAAACGACGTGTTCTATTTTTACGGCGTAACAATACTTTAATTTCAATAATCAAGCAGTTCAAGTAAAACTAAAAGCTTAATTAGAAATAGTACATACTCGTGACTACGTTTTTTATTTATTTATAAAAACTTTATGCACATAATAAGTACAAAGGCGGACTTAATGCCATAGGCATTTTCTACCAGTCGACTTTTTTTTAATCTTATTTTTTTTTTGAGGAGATCATAATAGACTTGGAAGTCATTTCCTTCATCCTCATTTAGACAAGCAACACTGCAGGCCTCCGTATTTTGAAGCGGAACAAAACACAAACAAAACGCTGACCAAGTATGACTTGGACTGGGACATTGAGGGGTCGATTTTGTGACTTCATATTTATTGCTATGCTCATGTTATAAGAGCAATGCAATATGCCAAATATTTAGATTCTGGGTCAACAAGAAGAACTTCTTTCTGTCTTTCTTTCTTTAAGAGTGTCGAAGTATATGTATTTTATACCGCTGTATCCTTGTTGGATATTATCTTAGAGGTTTGATTTTTCACGGTTTCAAAAGACCGCGGACCTAATCATATAGTTTTAATTTCAACTCGACACCTCTACGTGTTTCCGAGAAAAAGGATCTTTCAAACAAAAAGTAAACCAATAAAACTTTTTTATGCCTAATAAGGTTCTTCCTATTATTTTTTTTTATTCATTTGTAAATATTAATGTATTTTTAGTTTATTAACCTTAGGTTATTATTAAAATAATCATTAAATATGACTTTCCTTTTTATTTTTGAGATGCGGAACCCTAAAAAAAAAACCTCGTACAATAGAGTCCTAACTACCCACACCCAAGGTCTTAGACCTAAGTCAAAACGTATGCATAAACAATAATAATGAGTAGCTGTCATTAGGTTACGTCTGTACGTCTGTCACACGATTATATATTCAAGGACTGCGCATAAGGAACAAAGCAGAGTCGGCGCATTGTTGACGTTTTTGTAAAGTGTGGGAATTCGTTGAAGACGGTCAGATTTTTATGAGGTTCTTTATTGTCGTTATATGATGAATATGTTGAGTTAGAATTTGGTTTAGTCTTTTTACTTTCGTAATTACAGACATAATTAAAGAACAATAGGCGGCGTTCGCACATCTATTGTTCTTTCAAAATCAAAAATCGGGCCGTAACCCGGACCAGATGCGACTTCCATTTGGTCGGTGGATCCTCCCTTTTCAACAGAAGTTTGCGACTTTACACCCTGTTCCACATTCTTCTAATACCTTCATAATTAATGATAATTAAAATAATGAAGAGAACAAATTTTTAATAAAACTTACGGGTCCCACTACGAAATATACACACCTAGCTACCTGCCCCAGCTTAGCACGGGTGTAATGGTGTCATTAAATATAAGCGTTTAATATAAGCCTGTATTATACACATAAACCTTCCTCTTGAATCATTCTATCTATTAAAAAAAACGCATCGAAATCCGTTGCGTACTTTTAATGATCTAAGCATACATAGGGACAGCGGTAAACAACTTTTTTTTTAGAAAATAGTCTACGACCTCTAAACTGTGCAGAAGCCGTTTTGGAAGAGTCAAAACTATTACGTGCTAAATAATTGCAGAAGGTATAGAAGAACAATAGGTAAATATAATTTATGTTATTCCGTCCTACTTGGGCTGAATCACTTCCATCCAATCTAGAAAAAAAAAAACAATCGCATGTACTAAAGTTTTTTCTTATGAATCAAACTCCATTTATCGTAACATAATGAGGGCGCCATCATTATGTTTCCTCATTCAGACCTCAAGATATGTGTTGGTATGTTTCTTAGTCATTTTTAGTCTTTTCCTTTTGATTCGTCACTCTGGGTTTTTCTAAAGTTCACGCCCAAGGTTCGTCGAGAGGCGATGGTGCGTGGCTGAATGTCGAATGACTTGGTTCTCGAAGACAATCGCAGGAAACTAATCTTCAGGTCAGTCTGGATGTTTTTAGAGGTGTTGTTTACATACTTGGTTTTCTACCTACCTGTAAAGACTATCAAATACCATCAGCTTTACGTGCTTTTTGGCAATGACTGCTTCTGCACATGTAACCTATTAATATTCTGAAGATTTGTTGTGATATTAACTGCTCTATCTTTGTTTATTTAGCTATTTATGTAAACACATATAACTAATACATATTGAACATTATAAAAAAAAGAATGTACAAAGGTACTGCTTATTTCAAAAATAAATTTCTTCCAGCAGACCTGCGAAAGGAGAAATTGGTAGAAATGTACAATGATGTATAAAACTATAGATACGTTGTCCGCGCTCTAAAATGACAACATGAAATGAAGGCAATTGACAACATCGCGCTTAGTTACGCACCAACCAGCCGCGCGACGCTACGTTTGTTTTTAATTTATATCGTATGTGTAAACCTGTGCGTAACATAAAGAAAGCATGCCGTCGTGTATGTTCAGACGATGTACAAATTATACCCCAAAAGTTAAAGACAAAAATGTGTCATTTCATGTGTAAGTTCACCAAACAACCTATTTTTATTTTATTTTTCTTGACGCCGCCGCCCGCCATCTTATGGCGGCCGGCGCATGAAGGTATAGCTACGTCACTCATGCGCTCGACCAATGAAAATGTAGTTTTACTATTACTTATCCTGTGATGTAACTGAAGATGTATATTTATCTCTCTCTAGCAAAGGCGTTCCACCATACGATGTCATATTTTCTTTCCCTTTCTTTACGCGTATAAGTAGTTATCTAGTATTTTCGCCGTTTTTAAGCGCCGCGATGTTAGTTCATGACGTGTCTATATATAATACGTCATTGGAAATGTAGACAATATTGTGCACTACCTCTCTAATACCTATGTTTTACAAACAAAATAAATGATTATGATTATGATTAATAAGAAAATTGTGAAAACTTAAAATTAAATTAATAAATACTTATATAACTATATTACCTTAAACAAAAAAAAAATACATATATATTATATATAAACAAGAAAATGTGTCATACTACAGAGAAAATATAGTGCTCTTTTGCCAATAGCTTTCAGATCACGAATACAAGGCGGAAGAGAGTTTTAATATATGACAACTATTTTCGATTATTTTTCTTGCTATTATATAGCCTCTTTCAATAATGTGAAAACATTGTAGACGCAAATCTTTGATTACTTCTTTCTGGTCTGCACTGTCCTTACATAATTTATGTGTTAATACTGTAATATGGAAATATTGTAACAAAACATTTTTTTTAAAGAGTAACCATGGAGTTTCTTGCCGGTTCTTCTCCATACCAATTTGGAACAGTGCACTAGCTTTTAGCATTTTACAAGTGCCCATGTAGACCTGTGTGAAATAAAAAGATTTTAACTTTAACTTTCCGACGAGGTCCCTGTCCCTCAGTCAGTACATAACCTACTCAAATAACTACCAGTACATTAATAATATACCTGTAGTTATTATTATTTACTATGTATCCTATTTTTAGGATAGATTAAACAAATGGAGATAGATTTTGAGGAGTGATAATAGAATATTACATGCTGGTGCAAAATAGGTCGATCTTCAGGTGCGATACTAAATTATTGAAGGAATATAAACACTACGTAAGGGGATACGACAATATGATAATCACTATGTTCCTCACTAACTCATGGAGGTCCCTCAGAGCTCGCAAATTACGCCAGTTACGTTGAAGTCCCATAATATATGATAGGGTCTGTTCCCATCAACCGGGTAGCTATTAAGAAATTCCACTTGGATAAACCCAATATCGCTTTACCCAACCCAGGAATTAATCAGAGAACCTCATGCGAGGCAATAGTAAACATGAGAGCCACTGAGACTAGTGCAAAGTGCAATAAATGCAATAAATACATAGGTAGTACGTATATAAAAAAATCGAGAGCAGTGGTGGCCGAGTGGTAACGGCCCCGACTTACGAGTTGTAAGTCGCGGATTCAAACCCAGCCAGGCACATTACTTTGTGTTATTTATTTAATTATCACTGTTCTCAAAACGGTGAAAGAAAATATCGTGAGGAAAAAACATGTATCATTCACCAATCCGCACTGGACCTGCATGATGGATTATAGCCCATTCCCTCTCCTAGAGAAAGGAGGCCTGTGTCTCAGCAGTGGAAACATTAAAAGGCTGATGTTGATGATGATATTCAACAATCAATTGTTTTTTTCTCGTCACAATAATTAACATAAATATTAACAAAAACTATAACTAACAAATATTAACATATGATAAAGGTTTTACGTAATATATTATGTTCTTTAAGGTACACAATTTTTACAATTAATTAAAAATAGGATAGCTGATTTCATGGCTGATATTCACAGGCGAGCTCAAACCACAATTGGATTGTTTTTATTTGTATAATTCGCAATGAGAAGAGCTGTTTTCTGAATTAAACATAAATTAATGAATTATGATGTATTATAGCTAGGTCCCCAACCTATAAGGAATACCTCCTGGAGCCTAGAGGGTGGTGCAACCTGTTACCTCGACTCCAGGAATAAGGCAAGGAAGGTACGGGGTAGGTTTTTTAGTTAGTAAGAGTCTGACACTGGTCTCCCGCACCGCCCAAGAGCGGGTTTCGTCATTGGATGATTTTCACCTATCATAAAAAAAAACCTATAAGGAATAATGTTATTTTAATATGAGGATCAACAATAAAAAGTATGATAAAAATTATGATTTACTGCTTTCAGATTTATTTCTGTACAAAATAGCACTATAAGCTTCATGCCAAATTTCAGGGTCCGCAATTTTCTTATAATGTAATTGTTTTACAGAGAGTTTTGATTTTTCTTGATTTTATATCGCCTCTTTTAATAATGTGAATATGAGAACATTGTTGAACAACGCAAATCTTAGATTACTTTTACTTTACTAAATCTTTTTTCTAAGACTAACCATGGGGTTTCTTGCCGGTTCTTCTCCATAGGAAACGACAAATTTGGAACCGTGCACTAGCTTCTGACGTTTTACTTTCCATTACAATCATCTAAATGGCCTCAGCGAGTTGGCTTCGACCCCGCCTACGCTTTCCTATGGTATGTTAGAGGTGTAATATCGTGGCCCAGCGTGCTCTTCACGTCACACTTTTCAGTTTTCCGTCACCCCTTTCCTCGGCATGTTATATTAAAATCACGATGTACCGCAATATTATATTTCCTCTCGCCAAAGCCGCGATATCGTAAAAGCCATCACATTCCCCCGTCAATTTCGTAAGCCTTTCCGAGCTGAAAATCCTCCCAATTGTGAAGAAACTTGGTGTCACATATTACGAACACTTCTTTATATTTAGGGTAATCCTTGAAAAATCGGGAACACGCTTGGAATGAACGAGACTGTGTGTAAAAACATGCTTATATTCATTTTTTGATTCGCACACATTCAAAATTGCAACTTGACATGGAATTTTTTAGCGTCTTGACTGACTTCCCCGCAATGCCCCGCTATATCTGTCGTGTATGTAAGGTGTGTATGTGTGCGTGAATGTTGAAGGGATGTGTGTATAATCCGTGCGTGAGATGTGAAGGGTATGTTATGTGGAAGGCTCTGGGATATTTGTATGCGTCCTTCGTTTGTGGTCGGAGCGGTGTTTGGGTGACCTTTGGGGTGGTGTGGTCCCAGTTGTGGCGGGAATAGAATTTATAAAAATGACTTACCACTATTTCTTAGACTTTAAGTCTCTAACTACGGCAGGGCCCAAAAGTATAAACGAAATAACGTGCCTAACATAATATAATAATATGATTTATAAATCAAGTAGCAATCTCATTTCAAAGAAAATAATAGCAATTATCTCATTTTCAAAAGTTACTTAGTCTTCTTTTTCTACTATTCTTATAAAACAGAATGCTGGTACTAAGATTCCGCTGTCCATCTGTCGACAAACTGTATCTCATGAACTGAAACTCCTAACTGTCTATCGAGTCATCAATTTGAAGCATCTTTCAAATTTCCACAGATAATGTATTCCTGTTGCCGTTTTAACAATAAATAGGTACGAAAAGACAGAAGAAAATAAATATATAAGCTGACTCCCATAAAGGAGAGTTTTTTATTCTGGGCAAAAATCATCTAACGACGAATCCCGCTCTTGGGTGGAGTGGAAAACAGTGTCAGACTCTTTCTGACGAGTTACCGCACCCCATTCCTTCTTTGCACTTTGCAGTGCAAAGCCTTTCTTTCAGAAAGAGACCCTGGGCCCTAGCAGGCTTCAACGCTTTTGCAGAGTTCTAACGACCCAATAGTACTTGGCCGAGTTTCTTCTTTACTGTTCGAGAAAGCCAAAGATAAACTTTATAGTTACACAATGATTTTAGAAGATTTTCTTTGTGATCAACCTCTTGCATTAGATGAGTAATGGCTTGAGAGCTATTATTAGTGTTAATATTTTTACTTTGAATTGATTACGTTATTGACAAAAAGTAGGACGGTAGTTAGAGATTCACAGAATCGATAATAATGTTTATAAAAAGAATTATTTTACCATTATTACATAATAACCACTTTTTTATTTAAACCTGATTCAGCTATTTTATTACTATTTAATGTTCATGATTTTTCAATATATTTTCTTAGCAGAATTTACTACGTTTCGGCTTGAGAGATAAGTATTTTTTTTTATCATCAGCCTTTTAAATGTTCCCAATGCTGGGACACAGGCCTCCTCTCTAGGTGCTATGGTGACTAGGTATACATTAAATGGTGAAGAAAAAAATAGTGATTAAATTAACATATTATTGAAAAAAAAAAAAAAAACAATGATATTCATCAATCATAACCAATGCGCACTGGTTACGCATGGTAGATTACAGTACGTCTCCTAGACAGACCAGATTCCCAGCCGTGGGATGGGAACCTTAGTGAATGAGTGGCTACTCGACCAGAGAGCAAATTTTACATGGCGTTGGTTTTTATAAAGAAACTTATGGATATTATGAGAAGCCAAGTCGTCGACGGCGCGCTCAGTTCACGCGCGCCTCAAGAAGTTGTCAGCAAAGCCGTAGGGACTCTGAAAAAGGGTTGAAGCCTACTGAGGCCCAGGGTCTCTTTCTGAAAGAAAGGCTTGGCCCCAGTGCAAAGGGCAAAGAAAGAACGGGGTGGGGTATTTAGTCAATAAGGTTCTGACACAGTTTTCCGCTCCGCCCAGAAGCGCGATTCGTCAATTGGATGATTTTTGCCCTCCATAAAAAATCTAAATAATAGTTAAAATAATAAGACCTATAGAGATTAATTGCTATACAAGGACCAAACGGTATTTTTTCCTAAAATTGATCGATTGGTCATCCAAACACTGTGACACCGATATGCTAATGCCACATATACTTTATTACTCCTTTACGAATGCAAGAACATAAATCGTAGGACACGTCTTTATAGACGTGACTTAACGTGTCCTACCTACAACCTAGTAGTACTGTACTATCAAATAGGCCATCAGCCATGCGTCACTCAAATAAAAAGGGCCATACAGAGAGTATTGCCGTTTTATTCCAACTAAGCATCATTAACATCAGCCTTTTTAATGTTCCTACTGCTGGGTCACAGGCCTCCAGATCTCTCTAGTAGAGAGAACGGGCCGTAATCCACTACGCAGGCCTTAGTGAGGATTGGTGGATTCTATATGTCTTCAATTTTTTTGGTTCTAGGACATGCCGGTTTTCTCACGATGTTTTCCTTTACCGTTTTGAGAGCAGTGGTGATGAAATAAATTACACAAAGTAATGCGCTTGGTTGAGTTTGAATCCGTGACTTACAAATCGTAAGTCGGGGCTGTTACCACTCGGCTACTACTGCTCTACAACTCCTTAGTCGTTCACTCTTGACAGAGTGATCGTGGTTGACAATGTTACAATTTCGTTGGCTAGTGAAGCTCCCGTGATGCGTCTCCACTTGACACGTTTTACGGCGTCTCGGGAACTCTGGACCACTGGCTCTACAACTAAACATCTTCATAATAAAAACCATTACTAACCCAGAAAACCCGTTACCTTTCATCTTCATATAATTCTATTGTTATCACAGAGATGGTAAAGATATCGAATCCATTATTGCTTGACATCTACGTTCAAACTGTTCCCACGGTTATAATTATGTAATAGACTATACAACGAGGTAATTGTACACTGTTATTAAATGGACTCATTGTCTTTGTGAGGGCTCTGCTTTATCACAATTATCACACTTGTTTCTTCTGATTTTGATCACGTGGCACTTTTTTGTGGTGGGCAAAAATCATCCAATAACGAAACCCGCTCTTGGATGGAGAGTAAAACAGTGTTAGAACCTTACTGACTAAACACCCTACTCCGTTCCTTCTTAGCCTTCATACCAGGGTGATTCTGATCACGCGGAACTGACAATTTACTATTTTGGTACTTCAGAAATTCAAAGTGACTGTTAGTGTAATCAAATCAGAAATTAAAGTATACGCAGGAGAATGATAGGTTGCCAATAAGCCCTAGAAATAATAGAGAATTGCTGCAAAGCTCATTGGGACTGATGGGTTCTATCGTGGTTACTGCGTACTAAAAGACGTAGTATTGGGAAGTCTCCTCCATAATGGACAGAAATACGACGGATGCAAAACGCGCAGGACCGGTCGTTATTACGTTTGTCGTTGGGAGAGGTTTATGTCCAAAATAGATGTCTTTCGAATGATATGATGATTAAGATGACAAAACAACTACCAAAGGTAAATACCAAGACAGTTTATTAAACTTTCTAACATATTTAAATCCCTGTCCCGCTAACACTGCAGCCCCACCCCATTGCCAACGTTAACCGCCCCAGATATGGGAGATTTAGTTAAAATGTTGATCAGACTAAGAATAGATGTAATAGTTTAGTTATAAGGTGCTTCAGCCTGGCGTCTGGACTGCATACTAATGGTCTGAGGGGCTATTTGGGGTCCTCAGGGTATATAAAGGGGTTGTAAACGTTTTGTCTGGGGGTAGTTTGGAGAACCCTTTTTTAAATGTTGGTGGAATTTTCGGGAGAAGTTTTAGGGGTCTGGTTATTTAGGAAAAGGTAAATTTTGCTTAAACCTGGTAGTTTTTAGTTGTATTTGGCAATGACATTTAAAATGTATACATAAATTACACGGTATAATGAGAGGAGAGGTATTCAAATTGCCATTTTTTTTTTCTACAGTAACATCTCTGTTAGTTCGATTCAGTTAATAAGACTGGAGACAGTGTGACTGCTGAAACTTCCTCTCCTGAAGAGGAGGTCTCTCTTTAGAAGAGGGAATGGGAACAGGCCTTGTGCGAATTGGTGGATGTGCCTTCGAATTTTTGGTTCTAGGACATGGCGGTTTCCTCACAATGTTTTCCCTCACCGTTTTGAGAGCAGTGCTGAAATAATTACACAAACAATGCGCCTGACTGGGTGTGAACCCGTAGCTTTTATACAACACGTAAGTCGGGCCCGTTATAATTCAGCCACCACTAATCTCTATTGGCAACATCTATCTTTACAATTGGTATTCCATCAACCGCCTAACACTTGACCTTCTTTACCTCAAGGTCACTCACCCAGGTGACCACTGGCTCATCTTTCGACCATGTTGGGCCATGCATGCCTAGAATTATTTATCGTGAGAATTTCCTCACATTGTCTCCAATAAATTGTTTCCATTCAAGTTTGTCAAAAAAGACAATATAATGATGAATTTGCGACAGTTATAAAAGATTTTGTGTTATTATGGCCGTTCAACCCATTTTAGTTAGTCACCACTGCCAACATTGAGTTCATATATTATAGTATTTATTAGTCTTTTTTTTTGTTTTTATGGTAGGTAAAAATCATTCAATGACGAATTCCGCCCTTAGGCAGAGCGGGAAGCAATGTCAGACTCTTACTGACTAAACAACCTACCCCATTCCTACGTTGCCGTTATATAACAGGGCCAGAGCCTTCCTTTCACACGCAAACCCTTGACCCCAGTTGGTTTCGATCCTTCTGCAGGGTCCCTATGGTTTGCTGACAACTCCTCAACAGCGAGTGCCGTCGATTATTATTAGTTTATAATATATACGAATTATATCATTATTATTCATTGTTTCATTGTTTCATCAGCCTTTTAATGTTCCCACTGCAGGGACACAGGCCTTCTCTCACTAGGAGAGGGAATGGGCCATAATCCACCACGCGGGCCCAGTGCGGATTGGTGGATGTCACATGTCTTCGAATTTTTGGTTCTAGGACATGCCGGTTTCCTCACGATGTTTTCCTTCATCATTATTATAATTCACTTAATTTATATTACATGTAGATTCTATTTAAAGTATATCACCACTACTGTACATTAAGTTTAAATAAATAAATGAATATAGTAATTGTTTAATATAGCATAATCAGTCTTATAATTTTCCTGCAGTTAGTTGCTTACTTTGGAAGCCAGAATACTAACAGCAGGAAAGGGAATGGGCCGTAACTTATCGCACGGATCCAATGCCGAATGGTATCCACCAGTCGCTTGTTTTCAATTTTTGTTAGGTTCTTGGACATATATGTCAGTTTCTTTACTATTGACTTTAAAAATTCAAAAGTTTGTAAATACGTAGACCTTTAGATATCTTGGCGTTTCCTGGACGACTGTGCAAAGAAAGTCTTTATTTCGTTATTCATTCTTTATCCGAGAATTAATATGACGAGGGTTTGCGTGAAGCCCCGTCCACATCAGTAAACTAGGTATCTTTCATGTAGCTCCAACGAGACAAAATAGTTTTTGGATTAAGTCATTGTCGTATATCATTTACTCAATTTTTGTCGTGGTTTTTACCGTGAATTCTGCATTTTTGCTAACAAATATATTAATGTGCTTTTATATTAAGGTAAAGCGTTTAGTCTCGAAGGTATTAAGTGTTCTTGGGCATATTTCTAGATGCCAAGATTCAGTGAGGCCGACATTCAGACAAAACTAACCTTCTGCCGGTGGCTTTGCAAGCGTGAAAGTCGGGTTATCCATCCAACTTTAGATCCTCTTACATCCCTTTAGGAGCTGAATTTTGAATATCCTTTCTTAGTGTTCGCTTACGTCATAAAACAAAGACCTGTGTTAAATTTCACGCTCCCAGTCGTTGTAGTATTGGCTGTGCGTTCATATGTCAGTCAGTCAGTTTCTCCTTTTATATAATTATAGATTATCAAAAAAAACTTAGCTCTGCAGTATAAGCTGTTAGACTAATTTGAAATTTAACTGATTCAATGTCAGAGACAGCCCGTTCAGTTTACTTTAGATATTTCCACATTGTCATCTTGTACAATATTCTACTGTAAAGAAATTTTCGTTTTTCCGAAAAGATCTATTCGTTTGATTATACATATATTTTTGAAGGTTTTTGGAAAATATAACTCAACCGGGGAAGTACGACCACCTTAGTTATTATGACCAGTGACGACGACGCGATAATTTGATTGAATAAAAATTTAAAAAAAAAATCATCACGTTACTAATATTACAAATGCTCAAAATATTGACCAAACACCTTTAAAACGCCACTGCTCTCAAAACGGTGAAGGAAATCTTCATAACATAATTTTGTAATTTAACCGTACATGCTAGCATTTTTTAAAACTTTTTTACATATTTCATTATCCTGAGTGAATCGTCTTTCAAATAAAAATAGAAAAAGATTAAGGAAATTGGGTTTCTAATTTTTACATGGGCTACTGGGTTCTGTTACATTGTGAAAAAATTGTGACGGACGGGAAACTACGTAACCCTACACTGAATGTGGTCCGACACGCTCTTGGTCGATTTTTATTTTATCTGACTTCAACTTAAACATTACGTTCACAATTATCGTCATTTACACAAATGAAATCGCAAACAAAACCTCGTTTTAAAATAAACTTATAAAGTTTTAATCAACGAAGCGAAAAGCCTAATGACAAACTGCACTTAACTTGCATAGTAACAAACAAACATTAGTTATACTTGCACAGTTTTTGCATGCACATTAACCCATACAATATGGGTCACCATGGTTCATTCGCGATAAGGCATAGGCACACTGCATGTTTGGCCATTCTTATCTATGGATTGCTATAAGCCTTCATAGTGTGCATTTGGCCTTAATTTGATTTACTCACGTCAACACTGCAAGATATGAGGCCGACCGCATAAGGCAAAGGTGCTCACGGCCCTGACGTCGCCGCGATTCCGATCCCGATTCCTAGCCACCGTAGGTGCGGGCTTGCGGACGGCAAACAATAGGTAGCTCGCCGTCCGGTCATCTGGTAACAGTTCGGATTAAGTCCAAGTCGTCGACGACGCGCTCGGCTTCCACGCTCCTCATGGAGTTGTCAGCATAACCGTAGGGATTCTGCAAAAAGGGTCGAAACCAACCAAGGGGGCCCTGGGTCCCAGTTGGTTTCCATCTGACAAAAAGCCTAAAAGTCTGAAAGTCTCTTTCTGAAAATAAAGTGTGGGATGTTTAGTCATTAAGAGTCTAACACTGTTTCCCATTCCGCCTAAGAGCGGGATTCATCATTAGATGATTTTTGCCTACTATAAAAAATAGCTTAGCAAACACAAAAATGCAAGCAAAACATGTTTTATTCCATTTTTCTGCCCAACTTGAGCTAACAACAACACAGACAAGTCAAATACAGTCGGATTCACACAAATTGCGTTTTCCCGCCAATTAGCTAACGCGCCGCCATGACAGTTGCAATGACAGCTGTCAATGTCACACATCGTGAAGGCGCGTTCGGTTTAGCGTTCTAATGAGTGTTGTTAGCGGAATTCACGAGGTTTTTATTTATTTGTTGGTCAAATATTGAAATGTTCAACTGTGTTTGTTTCATCGAGTTTTTTGTTTTTGTTTTTTTTTTTCTACGATGTAGACGATGCTGATCCTGGAAAGGTTTTGTAGATTCAGTTTCAAGCCATTGTATGGTTTGAAAATAATTAATCAGATTAGCGAGGTGGTGGAGGCTTGTTCAGTTTTTTTCTGTACATTTTTCCTGGTCGTTTAGATTTTCTAGGCTATTTGGTTATCTCCAAATGATATGATCAAACTAAAATTAGGATTAGATGATAGAAAATTGTGGCATTTATGTTCGGCTGGTAAAGAATGGACATACTAGTGCATTTTACTGTGCATGTTACGCACAACATTTTTCTCTACGCTTGAAAAACCTGATTTTTTTTTTTACTTGTCTTGCAAAATGTCTAGGATTTGTAGTCGTAAAAATATCGAGAATATTAGAGTATTAACTAGCGTATGAAGGCCTAATGTATGAATCAGATATGCATTAGTAGCTGAAACTTGGCTTTCGGGTAGACCATAAATTTCACATCGTAAGTTTGCTTTAAAAACTTTTCAAAGGCCAAGCCACAGGCAAAAGCTAAGCAAACATCAATATTAAAAATTAAAATCTAAAATTCAGTACAACACCAAATTAGCTTCTTTAATCCCATGAGTACACAAAAACCGAAAAAATTACAAAATCTATGTAAATTCACAGAGTTAACAGGAAGTGCGGAAATAACAATTGAACATAATTATTAATTACTTTGTGAATTAGAAACGGCGAGCTCTTCCGCGTCCGACAGCTGGCCACCATGAAATTTTTAATTATCCTTTTGATAAACAAAAGTTGTTTAATTTGCTGTGGTTTTATATAGCTTTTGCCCACAGTTTTGCTTGCAGCAAAGCCAAAAATTTAGATATATAAAAGGACTGACTGACTGATATATCAACGCCTAGCCAAAATTACTGGGACTAGCAGCGTGAAATTTTTCACAAGGTTTCCTTTTATCACGTAGGCGAACACAAAGAAAGGGTTTTCCAAAATTCAGCTCCTAAAGGGATGTCATCATCATCCTAGCGGTATTAGTCCCGGTTGCCAACCTTGGCTTTCACCTCGGTGCCCGGGGTCCGCTTTCTTGCTGAGACGCCTCCACTTCGCTCGGTCTTTCGCGTCCCTTGCCGTAAGCCCATTGGCACGCATATCGTCCCTTGCGACGTCGATCCAACGCCTCTTAGGCCTTCCTCGCCTCCCGGGTCCCGGCGGAGGCGGCATGGCGAGGCATCTGTTACCCACGTAGTCTGCCGGTTTTCGTAAAACGTGGCCATACCAACGTAAGCGACCCTCCTGCAGTTTATCCGCTATGTCACGGACCTGAAGGCTGCCCCGGATGCGGGAGTTTTTAATGCGGTCTTTCCGCGAGACTCCAGACATCCAGCGCAGCATATTCATTTCCGTGACACGCAGGCTTTGCTTATGCCGCTCAAGTACAGGCCTAAAGGGATGTAATGGGGATTTAAAGTTTGTATGGAGAACCTTACATACACGCGGGCGACGCCGCTGGCAGAAGGCTAGTTATCTATATACCTATTTTTTTTATGGGAGGTAAAACTCATCCAATGACGAATCCATCCCTTGAGTGAAGCGGGAAACCATATCAGACTGTTTCGACTGTTTTAGACAATTTGGAACCGTGCACTAGCTTCTGACGTTTTATAAGTGCCCATGTAGGCCTATATGAAATAAAAACCATTTTGATTTTGAGACTCTTACTGACTAAATAACCTACGAGTACCTCATTCTTTCTTTACCTTGATCCCAGGGCCCCAGTAATAGGTTTTCACATTTACCACCTGTATACCTGGTATCTCGACGCCCAGAGTCCGGTAATCATTCAGAGTGAGCCCGAGACGTGCCCAGAGACTAGGCCGATCTGGCTGCAGTTGGGTCGAGGCCTATTTGGGCTACAGGTTTGCTACTGAAATGAAAACTCAGGGTCCTGGAATGAAAGGCGACGTAGCCACATGGGAATGGCTTTTAGTCAGTAAAAGTCTGTGAACTTCATGTGTTAAGGGTGGTAGAATACATTGAATGATTTTCTACCTAAAAAGTACTAGGCTAAGTCTTGTTACATGGGCCTAATAAGTTGTAATGTAAGGTAATGCCTGCCGAGGCAGCGACATTGAAAGAAAGACAACCATTACCCTAAAACGCAAAAGCTAACTAGAGAAACTCAGGTGGGCTATAGTCAATAAAAGTCCAACTCCCTCTCCCTCCACCCACAGTTGAAGAAGTTACTTAATGATTTCCTTCTCTTAAAAAAGACTTCCTACTTGTCCATTTAATCTATCAAAATCAGTTAAGCAACTGAGGAGAGAAAAAGTAACAAACAAACAAACAGAGTTTCTTTCACATTTGTAATATTAGCTGGCTAGCACGTAACAGAGGTATGTAGTACTTTCCCTCTCGCGAGGGACCTGTTCGGAATAGGTATAAGCTTTTATAGACGTCTAAATATTAGTATGTATGTTGTAAGAGAAACAAAACACGTTCGCAAAACATCCTGACTCGGAATAACTACGTGTCTGCTCGCAAAAGAAATTGTTGGCTTAGAAACTTGAAAAAACAATGCGCGAATTGGGTGCGAAGATCAAATGGGAAAAGTTTTTCAAAGGACTTGAAGAAAGTGACCTACTATCTGTGATAATCGTCTAAAGATTACTAAACAAAACGTTTTGAGAACACGCTCATTATACGTACAGATAAGAATAGGAATTTCTTGATACAGAAAACAGACTCTAGAGACGCCTTCTCACGTCTCAGTATAGGGGATCCGGACCCCGATTACCATGCAGGCTTGGGCATGGAGAGCAATGGTGACCGAGTGGTAACGGCCCCGACTTGCGTGTAGTAGGTCGCGGGTTCAAACCCAGCCAGGCGCATTACTTTGTGTAATTTATTTCATCACCACTGCTCTCAAAACGGCGAAGGAAAACATAGCGAGGAAACCGGCATGTCCTAGAACCAAAAATTCGAAGACATGTGATATCCACCAACCCGCACTGGGCCCGCGTGGTGGATTACGGCCCATTCCCTCTCTTAGAGAGGAGGCCTGTGTCCCTGCAGTGGGAATATTAAAAAGGCTGATGATTGGGCATGGAGTAGTTCGCCGTCCTTCCTACCGGCCTTCCGGTAATTGTTTGGAATGAGCTTGAGTTGTCGACGGTTCCTAGTTTCCGCGCGCCTCAAGGAGTTGTCAGCAAACTGTAGGGGCCCAGCAGGGTCGAAGCCTACTCAAGATATGGGTTGGTTTCAGAAAGGGAAATCTGGGATCTTGGAATTCAAGACAAAGAGGAAACATACATAGATGTGGTCTTAATCTGATATGATGGAGCGGAAAGAGTCAATAGATTATTACTTACCTTAATTTTGAAAAATCATATATTGAGCATCTTGGCAAGGTAAGTAGTATGTTTGTAAACGCACTTGGTTTACGATACAGGTGTAATTCGTAGTGTGGTGCTAAGTTTATCAAAAAGAAAATATCGCTCATCGTCAATTCTGGTAGGATTAAAAAAATCAGTCTGCATATCCCAGACTAGGCTGTCCCTCGCGGATTCAACCGCATCTTTGGTTACTGCTTCGCTCCTTCTGGCATATTGTGATGTTATATAAAACCTGTAGCTTTCTTTGATGACAGGCTATTTAACGCTGAAATAGTTTTTCAATCAGAACTACTACTTCCTGAGATTAGTGCATAGTTAGGTATATACTCGTAAAAGTATAGAATATTGAGTGATCCAAATGAAATGAAATTGATTTTTTTCTCAAAATGGTCAAACTTAAAAAAAGGCTAATAACATCTAAGTTAGTGACTGCGACAATATATTGTATTATAATCTAATTTTAGGAAAAAACAGTTATCGTTTCTCAAAAAAACTTCCGTCACACGTAATAACAGTAATTTTGCGAGCGTTTTTGCTCAGCCATGACTACACAAAAAGTGCGTACAATTTGTTATAAATATACCCTAACATAAGTACGTATACAATGTAATAAATAACTCCACAAAGAATGTAATAACCAGACTGATTTGTAAATGGTTTCTGGGAAAAAACTGTCATGGTTGACAAAATGGCTTTCCAACAGTAAATACTGGGCAAGTGTGAATTGGTCTGACACTGAAGGTTATGTACAATGTAACTTATATGGTAGGTAATAGTTCAATTTCCGAATCCAGGCTCTCAAAATGAAATGTACGTGCATCAAATAAACTCATCCAAATATCGAACTGGCCATTTTTTTTTTAATGGCCCTTACTGTCCCACTGCTGGGCAAAGGCCTCCCTCAAGTCCTTCCGAATCTTCTTACTGGCCATTAACAAAACAAAAGCGTAGTCTCTAAAAAAAGTAATGATTATACTTACACACATAATACTACTAATAAATATTTTTTTTGAAATCTCGTATTGATACGCATTTACAAAATTCATTTCTTTAATCTGTCGGTCGTTGCGTAATAACTACTTACAGGTTAACTGGCCCAGCTGACGTTCACTTAAAGAAATTATTTTCGAACGTCGTGCGTAAATTGATTCGAGTTTAAAAAAAAAATATTTTTTTAATTTTAACTATACAAATCCATAGTGTTTCACGTACCGATTCGACCCTCCAAGAGATTAAAACGATAAAAATGTAACGGTGTATAAATTCCTCACTAACGTTCAGGATTTAAATTGTGAAACCTTTGTTTCGTTCGAAATTCAATATGCCACGCTCGATTTAGGCACTGCTTGATCCTCTAATCACATAATCTACTATTATAGTATCATCATCATCAGCCTTTTTAATGATTCCACTGCTGGGACACAGGCCTTCTTTCTAAGAGAAGGAATGGGCCATAATCCACCACGCAGGCCCAGTGCAGCCCGGTTATAGACTCAATTTTGTCAAAAAAAAAGAAAACTGATTTACGCATTGATGTTCGGGAGTTTTCTGCTCAACCCTGACACACGTATTGTTTTTGATGTTAAACGACGCGTCACCATTGTATATCAAATCCTCGTTTGATTCATCAAAGGCTGCGTTATTTGATTTCCTATCGAATGACATATCTATACGTAAAAGTATTTGGATAAAAAAAATATCGAGTTAAAAATATTGAAAAAGATTGTGTTCGAGATTTAGGGCGATTGTCAGTGCTTTTTTTATGTAAAAAAATGATTTTGGATTCATAGCAATAAATCCTTTACTAATGCGCGAAAAAGCCTTTTTAGTCCTACAATATCTACCTATCAATATATTGAAACATTTTCGGTAAACGATATACAAAAATAGACTGCTGAAAAGCTGGTAGTAGCATACAATTTATCATTGTATTTCCTAAAAATATATTTGTTATTCTACATACTTACATAAACAAACGAATACAATTTTCCCACAGAGGTTAAGGGAAAAATAAACTTGCAAGTTAAGTCCAAATTGAATCCAATTTGACTTCTATAACCGTCTTCTACGGTGAAAATGCTTCGGCAAGTTTGAACGTATTAAAGTTGATAAAACGTTGTAGCACAAATATTAAAAAAAAAACAAGTTTTCATTGAAAATGTTTTTTAATAGCGGGGTAAACTTATATCATCATCATCATCAGCCTAGCGTAAGTCCCGGTTGCTACCTTGGCTTTCACCTCGGTGCCCGGGGTCCGCTTTCCTGCCTAGTCGTCTCCACTTCGCTCGGTCTTTTGGTTAGGTCGGGTTAAACTTATATAATTAACATTAAATTTAAAAACTCGTCAAGACGAATCTCACAAGCTCAAACTTGATGGGGTTGTGTCGTTTAGTTACAAAGTTCCTATAACCACCTTACGGTAGTTGTTTTTGTATAATTTGATTATTCATTGCAACGGACTGCAAAATGGCAGGTACTTTTGTTCAGTTGGCGATCGTTGAAGTCGGACGAAAAAGGCAAAGTTTGTTTTTTTGTTTGTAGGAGGTAAACTCTGGAACTACTGGTCCGATTGGAAAAATAGCATCAATAGAAAGCTGCTTTACTCCTGAGTGATATAGGCTATATTTTAAGTACGCGGGCGAAGCCGTTGACAAAAGCTAGTAGCTTATAATAGTGTCGGGTCGTAATCCGCCATGTCCATTTTCTTGCATATTCTTCTTCATAGAGATTTAACTTTGGAGTATATGCAATTAGAAAAATTGTACCGTCTGACGAAGTTCTTGAAAATTCAAAGGTGATCTTTGAGTATGTAATAAGCATTATTTTATACGGAGTAGGCGGTATTATTACACTTACTACCACAAAAGTAAGCTTTCACGAACAACCCTCTAGAATTTAAAACAAGCAAACAACTCGATCACTATTTCCTCCCCCACAATCCTCACTTTATTTTCCTACTGGTAACAAAAATAACGAACTTTTTCCGACAAAGAATAATAAAGCATTGGCATTCGAAATTCAAATCCAATCGCATGCAGTGTCGACGTAAAATCGCTAGGCTTTAAGATTAATCCGAGCTAGACCACTGACATTGCGACAAAAAGTCGCAGTAGCACAAACGCAGCGTAGCCCTATACAAGAGATTGGTTGGTACGCCTAGTGCACACATTCACATACTACTTTACAGTTTAAGAACTCGGAAAAAATAAAAAATAAACCTTATTTTATAGGCAGTAAGGAGTTGTTACTTTTTTTGGGTTATAAAATAAATTTGTAAAAGTTTAAACGAATGAAAAATGCTGGTATATTTTGACGTTTTGACTTTGTCAGTCGTTTTCACGCTGGCCAGAGCATTCCGAAAGATTAGATTCTTTTTGTGATACAATGTCGTTGGGAAACCGAAATATTTGAGCATTTCGTTCTGAATTCAAACTGTGAGTGTATTTTCGAACGCCATTTTGTCGGCCATCTTTGTTTTCCGTTTTTTCAATCAAAATATTATTCATCGGCAGTTGCGATTGGAATGGAAGGCGACGGCTTTTTATTTTTATTCTTTAGCAGCTATTTGTAATCTTCATTTACAGGCAAATAAATAGCTTTCAGAAGATATTTGAGGAGTTTTTTATGACTGTTTGTGAATTATGTCATTAGCGGTAGTCTAGTGTTAATGTTTCAGACTTTCGAGTTCTCTATCGTGCGTTCGAATTCTGGCAGGCAGCGCTATTCTCAAAATGTTCAGAGAAAAACATCGTAAAGCCGAAGACGGGTTTAATGATACGATTGCGAGTTCCAAAGTACGCTTTATTAAGATAAATAACTAAGCCTATATAATCCACTAGTCAATAGATTACGGCACAATCGTCAAATTTCGGGGGCGATCGTAGGTACGTCGCACGTGAAGGTGCTAAGTAGCCCTTTGACAAAAAGATTTTTTCATTCAATATTAAAGAGGTAAAATAAAATCGGTTGTCTGTAAAGTCGGTTTACTGACGATAGTTGAACGTGACAACGTAATAAGAAAATACTGATGGAATGGTTTGTGATGAACAGACGTATTGCTCACTCAAGTAGGAGAGAAACAGATGTCGAACACTGCCGAACGAGGCCGATTGTGCCTCTTTGTCGCTCGTTGCGTGCTCTCGCTTGCACTTCAAACCTTAAATGGATGTCATAATCTTACCTAGTTGGTTACGTTGGGCCATTAGTTCAGACATAGACCCTTGGCTCTAGTAGGCTTTGACCCTGCCTGCTGGAAGACTCCCTATGGTTTGTATCAACAGCTTGAGGCGCGCGAGAACGTGATGTCGATAAATTCGGCTCGTTCCGTGCAGTTCCGGACGATCGGACGGCGAGCTAAGGTCCGTTCCCTCATGATTGCAGCCAATACTTTCTTTAATACTTTATTTTACACTAAAACTTAACATAGATACAATGATTTGACAATTCATGTAGGTACAAAGGCGAGCTTAACTCAACAATGATTTATCTCCCAGCAAACCTTTAAGTGGCAGAGACAGATTACATATGAGGGTAGAAACCAGTGTACAATCTAAGCTTACATAAATACGTCTAATATACACATAAATACATAATTATATAGATATAATATACATATACTAATAAATACTAATACTATGTCAATTTAGAAGGAACTTTTTAATTATGCGCTAGTATTACTTCGTCACAAAAGAGGAGGTTACTAGACTCATTCTAACAGTGGGATTATTGGAGGTTGCTGATCAATTACCCTGTAAGCCTGTCTGTAATTCCTTAACAATATACCAAGCAACAACAAGCCTGTTTTCCCTCTCTAGCTTGCATGACTTGTGCTGCATCTATTGTTTTGTATTGAGACCAATCAGCGCACAGCCAAACAATTATAATTAGTGTAAAATAATTGGCATTCACACCCCGGCAGGGTTTTGTTTAAGGGATTTTGTTCTGCGCTCTCTTTAGAACAAGGAGTAAATATTATTTAGTTCACAAAATAGAGCGAAGTACAAAACGCTACTAATGAATTGAACCTTGACGTTTCAAAAGTGCCTGTAAATGGTTTATTTGGAATAAAACTGATTTCGACTTTTGAATTTGACTTTTTTGACTTTGAACCGTGTGTTGTTATGGTTACGCGTAGCCCCCACTTCGATTTAGACCCGAAATAGTATACTTAAGTTATTAGAAAAAACGACACCCTTATTGAATTACTTTGTTGCATGTCAGTCTGTCAAAACCCTTTACCTCTGGAACGCGTGGAGGTATCGAGTCGAAATTTAAACCATATACTCAGTCTGCAAAAAACGACGATGAAAAACGGACGTTAATGTGTCGAAATATACGTGTTTTGTGATATAAATCCCAAAAAACATAATATATTTCAACTCCTCAAAAGAATCACAATTCCTAGGATACTTCCCGTTTACTTAGAATCCTGAAATTTAGCATGATTTTTAATTGTTGTTTTTGCACACATATTTACGAAATTTATTTGGCCGTAAATTATAGTTTCCATATTTTGGTTATTTTTGATCTAGAAAAATTTTAAAAATGTTTTTTTTATTTATTTATTTTAGGTTTTTTTGGTGATTTATTTTGTTTATTTTAAGAAATTGGGTCAATGCCACCGGCATTCGAGGGGTTAAAAACACTTTTACACGAAGCTTTTTACGTCACTTTTTAAACTTCTAGTTTTTAAACTAGAAGAGGTCGGTGTTTCCTAACTAACTAACAACAGAAAACAAACTCAGTAGTCTATACTGAAGTCTATACTGAACTCTCACTGTGCAAGCCCAACTCACACTTGGACAGTTTTTATTAAGTTTACTTTAGAAAATCAGACTTAATAAATTACAAACCGTAATCAAACACGATTATGATTGAGGTCCAAACGCTTCAAATGCCCATACTGTAGGCACTGGTGGGCCCGTAGAGCCTACTCATTAACAGAGCCCTGACCTTTGCTAATTATCTTCAGTTTGTTCATGAAAACGGCTCATTAACGTTATTTATTTGACGGTAATTATTTCATGGGTTTTATTACTTTTTAAACGATTTTGTTTTTTAAACCTTTTTGATTTTTTGCACACGAAACACTAAGATAGAGTGATGAATTTTATTTTTTGGTCAGGAAATGTGTTATGAGGGCTTACTATGATGACGTGTAATGAGTTGCTAGCCTAGGCTTGGCCCTTACCGAGCAGCCAGACTGCCCGGTAAGCCCGAATAATAATATAATATATTCCACAACTGTCACACAACGTCGTCTAGTCCCAAGCTAAGCAGGGCTTGTGTTATGGGTACTAGACAACTGATAAAAATACTTAAATATTTCTAAATACATACATATTATAGATAAATAACTCCTAGATACAGAACAAATGATTGAGCTCATCACGCAAACATTTGTCCTGGGTGGCAATCGAACCTACGACCTCTGGCATAGCAGTCAGGGCCACTAACCACTAGACCATCAGACCAGTTAAATATATATAAAATAGTTGATGGAGTGTAGTCGAAGATGTAACACACACAATCTTTTGCTTTTATAATAATAATATTCTACAACTACGCCGTCTACTCCCAAGCTAAGCAGTTTTTTCTTTTGGGTACTAGACAACTGACAAACACACTTATATATTTCTAAATACTAAAACATTTTTCCTGTTTAAAAATCGAACCCACGACCTCGGGCATAGCAGTCAAAGCCACTAACCACGACACCAACATGCCAGTATTAATTTAACGTGTATATTTCTCAGCCAAAATATGTTTGACCTAAAAAAAAGGTAAGCACAAAACAGTTTAATCATCCCTCTATAACAGTGTCACCCGTCTATAAACCTTTAGGCAGACACGGTCTCGGCTTATCTCGACGGATAACAACGCAATCTCGTTACTGCTCTAGTCAAAAGAAAAACAAAAAGATAAATGAAAATAAACCCAGGAACGTGATCACACAACTTCATTACTTTTGAGGGGACACGGAGTAAGGACGCATGGAGCGCCAATGTAAAAAAATCCTGTCGCGCTTTTTTTTGATGATGTTGTATTTCTACTTGCACAACGCAACGCATGTCACAAAAAAAGTTCTGAGTTTACACGTAGATGGATGGAGAGGAAGAGGGAGGCCAAAGAAGAGATGGATGGATTGTATGAGGAGTAATATGAAAGAAAAGTGAGTTAGTGATAGTGTGACGGGTGACAGGACAGAGTGGAAGAAAAAAACATGTTGCACCGACCCCAAGAAACATGGGATAAGGGGAGGATGATGATGATGTTGTATTTCTACTTGGATGTGTGATGTGTCTCGGTGGCTGGGATGTGAGAATGATATGTTTCCGGCACCGATAAGGTTTGGAGACCAGTAATTTTAAATTTAATTCTTCTTTTTCGTGAATCAATGGATACCGCTTCCATCAAAGTTTTTGGGCCCAGTAGGTTGCCATGTTTATAACAGCGTCAGTGGTGTTTTTTAGAACCTTTGCATTTATTAGGAATATTTTGGGCAATCTAGTAGGTGTGCCATTGTTTGATCAGAAGCACCGCACTCGCACTGTGATTCACAGGGAGACCCCTGTGATTCACAACCTGTCAAAAAGCCATTTTGCCAGGTTGTGTTTGCAGCAACCTACTGGGGTGCGCAGTCTATTGATTGCTTTCCATACAAGGCACCGCAGCTCGCATCCGAGTTTTAGTAATTTTGTAAAAATTCTGTTTTTTTTTTCCAATTTATTATTGAACCTTAAAAAGCAGTCAAGAGAGGCTCGAAATCTCATAGATTCTACTATCTAGAAAAAAGACTATATCTACTATACCTACTTTAGGTGTCGTCATAATACAAAGCAAACACCACGTTAATGTATTCGGCAACATTCCTCAGTCAGCTCGATGCGAGCAGGTTTGCCATAAAAGTTACCACAACAAGTAAGACCACGAATTGGCGCGAAAATCATCCGGTATTAGGACGCAATACTACGAAATGGCGCGAAAATATATGGCCAACGCCCACGTGTAATAATAATTACATGGCGGCAAACCTGCTTAAAATTGTAGTTTGGAGATCGTAATATAGAGCCATAGGTTATTTTGCCAACTTATAAAAAAACATTGGCTTTCAAAGGTCAAAAAACTTTGGTATTAGTGCGAGTTATGTTAGAAGTGTATTTGTGGTAAAATAAGTTAAAATTGATAGCAAAGCAGATGAAAGATAATAATATTAATAATATTTTATTATTTATATTATTTTATTATTGTAATTTTAAGCTCCTAATGTACCAAATTGTATTTATGGTGTACCTACAATAAAGAGTAGGTATATCTATTTATCTATATTATAAGCAAATATATCTGACGCCATTTTCTTTGGCAGCCGTACCAGTGTGATGGATGAATTTGACGTTCATTATACCAGCCGCAGCCCTCATTGGACTTCTCTTTCTTATTAGCAGGTTTACGGTGTAAAATATCACCGTAAACCTTTTAATTAATATTATAATTTATTCATTTTTTTTTATTTGATATAAACGAGTGTTTAACTGCGATCCTGATGGTAAGCAGTGATGCAATCGTTGATGGTGAGGCGGTTTATTAAGAGCCTATTCACCAATGAGTCTATTTATTTATTAAAACTAACAATGATTTTTTATTAGTAAATAAAAATGTAAGTATGTATTACGGTACATTAGTGTACAATTACACCTCTAACATACCTTAAATAAATCGGCCAAGAGCGTGTCGGGCCACGCTCAGTGTAGGGTTCCGTAGTTTCTCGTCCGTCACAAATTTCTCATAATGTAACAGAACCCAGTAGCCCATGTAAAAATTAGTAACCCAAAATTTTAATTTGCGTGTTCCGATTTTATTCTTTTTGTATTTTTATTTGAAAGATGATTCGCTCAGGATAATGAAATATGTACAAAAGTTTTAAAAAAATGCTTGTATGTACGATTAAATTACAAAATTAGTTCAGAACTTTTTTTTATTTTTTCAAAAACTACATTTCATCAAGTCCAAAATAATTTTCCTAGAAAGTTTTTTTTTCATTTTTTTTAAAGTTATGGTTCAAAAGTGAGAGGGGGGGACGGGGGTCGCCTTATTTTTTACTTTTGGTGCAATTATTTCCGAAAATATTTACATTATCAAAAAATTATTTTACGAGACCCCATATCATTTTTAAATACCTGTCTAGTGCAACCAGTTATGAGTTAGATACTGTCTGTACCAAAAAATCTGCTTTTTGTTCTAATTACTCGAGCTAATAAAAAGCGTGTGCAAAACCCCTTGTTTTTTTTTATTGTTACGAACAAATTTCTTAATAATTCATTACAATTTAGCCTAAAAAACTAACAAATAGGTACTCAAGGTATTAGACTTTTTTTTACTAACTTATTATTATACGTAAGTTAGTATTAAACATTTCTGGGACAAAAAAATGAACAAGGTCTCCATTTATAACGTATCCCTTCCAGGCCCGTAATCTCAATATATTACTAGTAGTGAACAACAGAGCAACAATAGACGCTAAGATAAAATTAACTTTTCGAGCATTTGCCCGTAAAAAGATGGTCTAACATGACAACCTTGAAGAAACGACCCAATCATTTACTTCATTATACATTGCGTACTTTCTTTGGAATTTTAGTACATACTCTCATACAAAAACGGCGTTGTATAAGGAGTGCGATGGAGTGTTGAAAGGGTATCTGTTTCGTTGATAGGAAGACGTCAGACTTAGCAGAAAACCGCTAGTGACGTATTACAATTTATCGTATCTTTAGGGTTGGTTTACATGAATTTGGGGTTGAGGTATTACTGTAACTAGAGAATGGTATAGTATCAGCCATATAATGCTTTCACTGCTGGGAATCAGGCCTTCTCTCTAGAAGAGGAAATGGGCCATAATTCGCTACGCGTTTTGAAAATGGTGGTGGCGCTTTGGAGAATATGCAATTAGAGTCATTTGTCTGACCGACGAAGTTCTTGAAATTTCAAAGGTAACTTATTGAGTAGGTATGTAGCAAACATTATTTTATACGGAGTAGGCGATATTATTACACTTACTACCACAGAACTAAGCTTCACAAAGAACCCACTAGAATTTAAAACTAGCAAACAACTCCTTCACTATTTCCTCCCCCACAATCCTCACTTTATTTTCCTACTGGTAACAAAAATAACGAACTTTTTCCGACAAAGAATAATAAAGCATTGGCATTCGAAATTCAAATCCAATCGCATGCAGTGTCGACGTAAAATCGCTAGGCTTTAAGATTAATCCGAGCTAGACCACTGACATTGCGACAAAAAGTCGCAGTAGCACAAACGCAGCGTAGCCCTATACAAGAGATTGGTTGGTACGCCTAGTGCACACATTCACATACTACTTTACAGTTTAAGAACTCGGAAAAAATAAAAAATAAACCTTATTTTATAGGCAGTAAGGAGTTGTTACTTTTTTTGGGTTATAAAATAAATTTGTAAAAGTTTAAACGAATGAAAAATGCTGGTATATTTTGACGTTTTGACTTTGTCAGTCGTTTTCACGCTGGCCAGAGCATTCCGAAAGATTAGATTCTTTTTGTGATACAATGTCGTTGGGAAACCGAAATATTTGAGCATTTCGTTCTGAATTCAAACTGTGAGTGTATTTTCGAACGCCATTTTGTCGGCCATCTTTGTTTTCCGTTTTTTCAATCAAAATATTATTCATCGGTAGTTGCGATTGGAATGGAAGGCGACGGCTTTTTATTTTTATTCTTTAGCAGCTATTTGTAATCTTCATTTACAGGCAAATAAATAGCTTTCAGAAGATATTTGAGGAGTTTTTTATGACTGTTTGTGAATTATGTCATTAGCGGTAGTCTAGTGTTAATGTTTCAGACTTTCGAGTTCTCTATCGTGCGTTCAAATTCTGGCAGGCAGCGCTATTCTCAAAATGTTCAGAGAAAACCATCGTAAAGCCGAAGACGGGTTTAATGATACGATTGCGAGTTCCAAAGTACCCTTTATTAAGATAAATAACTAAGCCTATATAATCCACTAGTCAATAGATTACGGCACAATAGTCAAATTTCGGGGGCGATCATAGGTACGTCAGACGTGAAGGTGCTAGGTAGCCCTTTGACAAAAAGATTTTTTCATTTAATATTAAAGAGGTAAAAAAAATCGGTTGTCTGTAAAGTCGGTTTACTGACGATTGTTGAACGTGACAACGTCATAAGAAAATACTGATGGAATGGTTTGTGATGAACGGACGTATTGCTCACTCAAGTAGGAGAGAAACAGATGTCGAACACTGCCGAACGAGGCCGATTGTGCCTCTTTGTCGCTCGTTGCGTGCTCTCGCTTGCACTTCAAACCTTAAATGGAACGCCTCAGAGCGAGGTAACGCCGCATGAGTCATGTTTTTTCATGCATGCAGCCGGCTCCATCTATTTATAAGAACTTGTCTATATTACTATTTATAAGAATTATAAGACGTTGTCAAGTCAATAATCTTACCTAGTTGGTTACGTTGGGCCATTAGTTCAGACATAGACCCTTGGCTCTAGTAGGCTTTGACCCTGCCTGCTGGAAGACTCCCTATGGTTTGTATCAACAGCTTGAGGCGCGCGAGAACGTGATGTCGATAAATTCAGCTCGTTCCGTGCAGTTCCGGACGATCGGAAGGCGGGCTAAGGTCCGTTCCCTCATGATTGCCAATACTTTCTTTAATTCTTTATTTTACACAAAAACTTAACATAGATACAATGACTTGACAATTCATGTAGGTACAAAGGCGAGCTTAACTCAACAATGATTTATCTCCCAGCAAACCTTTAAGTGGCAGAGACAGATTACATATGAGGGTAGAAACCAGTGTACAATCTAAGCTTACATAAATACGTCTAATATACACATAAATACATAATTATATAGATATAATATACATATACTAATAAATACTAATACTATGTCAATTTAGAAGGAACTTTTTAATTACGCGAAAAAAAATAATTTTAAATTAATTAACTTTTGTGACGAAGTAATACTAGCGTATTACTTCGTCACAAAAGAGGAGGTTACTAAACTCATTCTAACAGTGGGATTATTGGAGGTTGCTGATGAATTACCCTGTAAGTCTATCTGCAATTCCTTAACATTATACCAAGCCACACAAGCTTGTTTTCTCTCTGTAGCATGACTTGTGCTGCATCTATTGTTTTGTATTGAGACCAATCAGCGTACAGCCAAACACTTATAATTAGTGTAAAATAATTGGCATTCACACCCCGGCAGGGTTTTGTTTAAGGGATTTTGTTCTGCGCTCTCTTTAGAACAAGGAGTAAATATTATTTAGTACACAAAATAGAGCGAAGTACAAAACGCTACTAATTAATTGAACCTTGACGTTTCAAAAGTGCCTGTAAATGGTTTATCTACACTAATATAATAAAGACGTAAAGTTTGTTTTTTGTTTGTATGAGGTAATCTCTAGAACTACTGGTTCGATTGGAAAAATTTTAGCAACAATAGAAAGCTGCTTTACTCCTGAGTTACATAGGCTATATTTTATGCACGCGGGCGAAGCCGCTGACAAAAGCTAGTTTGGAATAAAACTGATTTCGACTTTTGAATTTGACTTTTTTGACTTTGAACCGTGTGTTGTTATGGTTACGCGTAGCCCCCACTTCGATTTAGACCAGAAATAGTATACCTAAGTTATTAGAAAAAACGACACCCTTATTGAATTACTTTGTTGCATGTCAGTCTGTCAAAACCTTTTACCTCTGGAACGTGTGGAGGTATCGAGTTGAAATTTAAACCATATACTCAGTCTGCAAAGAAACGACGATGAAAAACGGACGTTTATGAGTCGAAATATACGTGCTTTGTGATATAAATCCCAAAAAACATAATATATTTCAACTCCTCAAAAGAATCACAATTCCTAGGATACTTCCCGTTTACTTAGAATCCTGAAATTTAGCATGATTTTTAATTGTTGTTTTTGCACACATATTTACGAAATTTATTTGGCCGTAAATTATAGTTTCCATATTTTGGTTATTTTTGGTCTAGAAAAATTTAGAATTTCTTTTTTTTTATTTAGTTTAGGTTTTTTTGGTGATTTTTTTTTTTATTTTAAGAAATTGGGTCAATGCCACCGTCATTCGAGGGGTTAAAAACACTTTTACATGAGGCTTTTTACGTCACTTTTTAAACTTCTAGTTTTTAAACTGAAAGAGTTCGGTGTTTCCTAACTAACTACCCTGAGACAGAAAACAAACTCAGTGTTCAAAGTTTATACTGAACTCTCACTGTGCAAGTCCAATCCGTACTTACCCAGTTTTTAATAACTTTACTTTAGAAAATCAGACTTAATAAATTACAAACCGTAATCAAACACGATTATGATTGAGGTCCAAACGCTTCAAATGCCCATACTGTAGGCACTGGTACCCGTAGAGCCTACTCATTAACAGAGCCCTGACCTTTGCTAATTATCTTCAGTTTGTTCATGAAAACGGCTCGTTAACGTTATTTATTGGACGGTAATTATTTCATGGGTTTTATTACTTTTTAAACGATTTTGTTTTTAAACCTTTTTGATTTTTTTTTGCACACGAAACACGAAGATAGAGTCTTAAATTTGATTTTCTGGTCAGGAAATGTGTTATGAGGGCTTACTATGATGACGTGTAATGAGTTGCTAGCCTAGGCTTGGCCCTTACCGAGCAGCCAGACTGCCCGGTAAGCCCGAATAATAATATAATATATTCCACAACTGTCACACAACGTCGTCTAGTCCCAAGCTAAGCAGGGCTTGTATTATGGGTACTAGACAACTGATAAAAATACTTAAATATTTCTAAATACATACATATTATAGATAAATAACTCCTAGATACAGAACAAATGATTGAGCTCATCACGCAAACATTTGTCCTGGGTGGCAATCGAACCTACGACCTCTGGCATAGCAGTCAGGGCCACTAACCACTAGACCATCAGACCAGTTAAATATAATAATATAAAATAGTTGATGGAGTGTAGTCGAAGATGTAACACACACAATCTTTTGCTTTTATAATAATAATATTCTACAACTACGCCGTCTACTCCCAAGCTAAGCAGTTTTTTCTTTTGAATACTAGACAACTGACAAACACACTTATATATTTCTAAATACTAAAACTTTTTTCCTGTTTAAAAATCGAACCCACGACCTCGGGCATAGCAGTCAAGGCCACTATCCACGACACCAACATGCCAGTATTAATTTAACGTGTATATTTCTCAGCCAAAATATGTTTGACCTAAAAAAAAGGTAAGCACAAAACAGTTTAATCATCCCTCTATAACAGTGTCACCCGTCTATAAACCTTTAGGCAGACACGGTCTCGGCTTATCTCGACGGATAACAACGCAATCTCGTTACTGCTCTAGTCAAAAGAAAAACAAAAAGATAAATGAAAATAAACCCAGGAACGTGATCACACAACTTCATTACTTTTGAGGGGACACGGAGTAGGGACGCATGGAGCGCCAATGTAAAATCCTGTCGCGCTTTTTTTTGATGATGTTGTATTTCTACTTGCACAACGCAACGCATGTCGCATAAAAAGTTCTGAGTTTACACGTAGATGGATGGAGAGGAAGAGGGAGGCCAAAGAAGAGATGGATGGATTGTGTAAGGAGTGATATGAAAGAAAAGGGAGTTAGTGATAGTGTGACGGGTGACAGGACAGAGTGGAAGAAAAAAACATGTTGCACCGACCCCAAGTAACATGGGATAAGGGGAGAATGATGATGTTGTATTTCTACTTGGATTTGAGATGTGTCTCGGTGGCTGGGATGTGAGAATGATATGTTTCCGGCACCGATAAGGTTTGGAGACCAGTAATTTTAATTATTCTTTTTCGTGAATCAATGGATACCGCTTCCATCAAAGTTTTTGGGCCCAGTAGGTCGCCATGTTTATAGCAGCGTCATTGGTGGTTTTTAGAACCTTTGCATTTGTTAGGGATATTTTGGGCAATCTAGTAGGTGTGCCATTGTTTGATCAGAAGCACCGCACTCGCACTGTGAATCACAGGGAGACCCCTGTGATTCACCACAGGGAGACCCCTGTGATTCACCACCTGGCAAAATGAGGGATTATAGACATAATCCCCCATTTGCCAGTGTTTGCAGCAACCTACTGGGGTGCGCAGTCTATTGATTGCTTTCCATAAAAGCCACCGCAGCTTGCATCCGAGTTTTAGTTTTAAAATTACATTAACCAAAACAGAATCTCTTGTAACAATTCTGTTTTTTTTTCCAAATACTATTGAACCTTAAAAAGCAGTCAAGAGAGGCCAGTCTAAAATCAATGAAGCTTGAAAAATCTCATAGATTCTACTATCTAGAAAAAAGACTATATCTACTATACCTACTTTAGGTGTCGTCATAATACAAAGCAAACACCACGTTAATGTATTCGGCAAAATTCCTCAGTCAGCTCGACGCGAGCAGGTTTGCCATAAAAGTTACCACAACAAGTAAGACCACGAATTGGCGCGAAAATCATCCGGTATTAGGACGCAATACTACGAAATGGCGCGAAAATATATGGCCAACGCCCACGTGTAATAATAATTAAATGGCGGCAAACCTGCTTAAAATTGTAGTTTGGAGATCGTAATATAGAGCCATAGGTTATTTTGCCAACTTATAAAAAAAACATTGGTTTTCAAAGGTCAAAAAACTTTGGTATTAGTGCGAGTTATGTTAGAAGTGTATTTGTGGTAAAATAAGTTAAAATTTATAGCAAAGCAGATGAAAGATAATAATATCAGTAATATTATTATATTTATATTATTTTATTATTGTAATTTTAAGCTCCTAATGTACCAAATTGTATTTATGGTGTACCTACAATAAAGAGTAGGTATATCTATTTATCTATATTATAAGCAAATATATCTGACGCCATTTTCTATGGCAGCCGTTACGGTGTGATGGATGAATTTGACGTTCCTTATACCAGCCCTCATTTGACTTCTTTCTTATTAGCAGGTTTGCGGTGATATTTTAAATTTATTCATTTTTATTTTATTTGATATAAACGAGTGTTTAACTGCGATCCTGATGGTAAGCAGTGATGCAATCGTTGATGGTGAGGCGGTTTATTAAGAGCCTATTCACCAATGAGCCTATTTGTTTATTAAAACTAACAATGATTTTTGATTAGTCAATAAAAATGTAAGTATGTATTACGGTACATTAGTGTACAATTACACCTCTAACATACCTTAAATAAATCGGCCAAGAGCGTGTCGGGCCACGCTCAGTGTAGGGTTCCGTAGTTTCTCGTCCGTCACAAATTTCTCATAATGTAACAGAACCCAGTAGCCCATGTAAAAATTAGTAACCCAAAATTTTAATTTGCGTGTTCCGATTTTATTCTTTTTGTATTTTTATTTGAAAGATGATTCGCTCAGGATAATGAAATATGTACAAAAGTTTTAAAAAAATGCTTGTATGTATACGGTTAAATTACAAAATTAGTTCACAACTTTTTTTTATTTTTTCAAAAACTGTACATTTCATCAAGTTCAAAATAATTTTCCTAGAAAGTTTTTTTTCATTTTTTTTAAAGTTATGGTTCAAAAGTGAGAGGGGGGGACGGGGGTCGCCTTATTTTTTACTTTTGGTGCGATTATTTCCGAAAATATTTACATTATCAAAAAATTATTTTACGAGACCCCTAATCATTTTTAAATACCTGTCTAGTGCAACCAGTTATGAGTTAGATGCTGTCTGTACCAAAAAATCTGCTTTTTGTTCTAATTATTCGAGCTAATAAAAAGCGTGTGCAAAACCCCTAGTTATTTTTTTATTGTTACGAACAAATTTCTCAATAATTCATTACAATTTAGCCTAAAAAACTAACAAATATACAAGGTATTAGATTTTTTTTATTAACTTATACGTAAGTATGTATTAAACATTCCTGGGACAAAAAAATTAACAAGGTCTCCATTTATAACGTATCCCTTCCAGGCCCGTAATCTCAATATATTACTAGTAGTGAACAACAGAGCAACAATAGACGCTAAGATAAAATTAACTTTTCGAGCATTTGCCCGTAAAAAGATGGCCTAGCATGACAACCTTGAAGAAACGACCCAATCATTTACTTCATCATACATTGCGTACTTTCTTTGGAATTTTAGTACAAACTCTCATACAAAAACGGCGTTGTATAAGGAGTGGGATGGAGTGTTGAAAGGGTATCTGTTTCGTTTGATAGGGAGACGTCAGACTTAGCAGAAAACCGCTAGTGACGTATTACAATTTATCGTATCTTTAGGGCTGGTTTACATGAATTTGGGGTTGAGGTATTACTCTATCTAGAGAATGGTATAGTATCAGCCATATAATGCTTTCACTGCTGGGACTCAGGCCTTCTCTCTAGGAGAGAGAAAAGGCCGTTATCCGCCACGCGGGTCCAGTGCGGATTGGTGGATGTCACACCTTCACCGTTTTGAAAGTGGTGGTGTATTAATAAATTAAACAAAGTAATGCGTCTAAGGTTTGAACCCGCGACCTACAACTCGTTATTCGGGGCCATAAAAGGTGTGATGTCACTGAAAATTACTGTCGTTTTCTTAAAAAGGTTGAGCAGAACTACGTGATGTAGGTTAGTCACATTTTTCTAAAAGTTTCTTGTAATCGACGACGTATCATTTCGATCTGGTCCTGAAATTTCTCACATCACAATTTCCCTAGCCTTCTTCCAACCATATTGTAGTCGAGTTTTATATGAAGTGACTGACTCTCTAACCTGCGAAATCCAATATCTGGGTAATACGATATCCCTTAACTACCTAGACTATGTCAGATTTCCACGCTTCTGACTATCCTTCACGATTGTCAAAGATCTACAAACTTCCATACCCAATGGTTTAACGTCCTTTATAAATCACAGACAAAACTCCCAATACTAAAGCGATCAACCACGCTTATCCTTTTTTAATAATATTAACCAATCTAAAATCTGCAAACGGCTATTTAGCCATAATGCCCCAATCTTGAATTTGTAGGTGGCATTACATTAAGTGGCACTATATACGCATTGTTCATATTCTCTGGTCTAGGTCTAGTATGTGCCATCTTTATTAAATTTAATGTTTGATGTTGTGACTGCAGTGAATTCTTTGCCTCTCTCTATAACAGTAGGTATCTCAAAGTATTCATGAATCTCCGTATTTCTTACAAACCAGTGCCCGCTTGTGATAGTTCTCAGAGCAATATTTTGGAATCTCTAAAAGACCCCTATGTTAGAGTTGCTCGCTGAAAGAACCCACAGTTCTATTCAATAGGTCCAATGGGTTTTATTATGGCTTTATACATCAAGAGATTGTTAATACTAGCGCTTAACCTTGGATATCGGTTCGTGCAACTACTATTATTATTTTAATCACAACCTATAATAAAGAATAATATAAATAATATGGAAAAATCCAATAACACCTTGCCCGGCTCGGTGATTGAACCTAGGACTTAGTGATGACGACTACAACTACGTGGCATATATCTCTCAAAAAATCATACTATAATACTAATATTGTTGTGAAAGTAAATCTGTTTGTCTGTTGATCTGGTTGTCTGCTACATTTTGATAGTATGATAGAACAATACAACCGTTTTTTGATGTAATTTGGTATGGCAAGCAAGCAAGCAAGTTCGAACTCCAAATATATAGGCTCCTTTTTTCGTCTCCAAATTTGATTTCGAGTCTATAATAACCAATGTTAACGCAAACAAAGCCACTGGCAGAAGCTAATACGTTATAAATTAACGTCTTCGACTATCTTCGCATAAAATTAATAATATTTACAACAAAAAACGTAACGTAAAACTACAACAAATGACATCATCGATATCGAAAGATCACACAACAACAATCTCCAACAGATTTTACAAACAGGTTCTTAAAAAAACAAAATTAAAATATTTATAAAAGCGACGTAAGAATAATAAAGAGTAGGGTTACGTCATCGACTCATAAATAATGTAAGTATTATTAAAAGAATGTTCTTTTCTCTTCGTTAACCTGTCAGTTGTGATACATCACGTGTCAGAAGCCGACGGCGCGAGGAAAAGGTGCTGATGAATTTGTACTTGAAAGGGATCAAGGACGAGTAAGCTTCAAGGTCTATTGTTGGTCCTGGCTTCATTTGTAGATCATTGACAGTTGTCACATGAACTTCGAAGGTAAAAAGTCTTACAAAGGGTTGTCATGTTTTCTATCAGCTTTTATTTTTAATAGAATAAACTAATGTTTAACTACCACCTGATGGAAGGCAGTGATGGAATCGTTGATGGCGAGGTGCATTAGTTTATTAAGAGCCTATTCACTGTAGCCTTGAAGACATCTAAGTTATAATTGAACGGGCAAACCGCAGTATGCAAATTGTTCCAATACTTCGATGTACGCGGTATAACTAAACGAAGTGAATCCTGTAGTTCGGACTGAAAAAGGGTTAAGAATGTCAGGGTGGATACTCCTTTTTGACTCGACTATTAATCTAGGTTGTGGAAATTAATAAGCACCCTCTCCAGAATCATCTATGGAGAAAGACTTAGTACTTCTCCTATTTCTTCTATGCCTTCGTTCCAGGGCCCCAGCGTTCACTTTCACATAACAATATTGGGGTAAATTATTTTGTTATATACAATTCTTACTACGTAACTTTCAGGGACACAGGCATGACAGCTTCTTATTTACGATACTAGCTGTGCCCGCGACTTCGTCCGCGTGGAATAGTTATTTTGGGCATCATTTTTACTTTTGCAAACAACCTCCTCAGCTTTATAAATTATAGCTGTTACCCACGACTTTGCCCGTGTCAGTTTCTGTTATATATTATTTTAGACAATTCAGTTTTTAAAAGAACATAATTATCTAGTACTTCACAGAGCTACACCCCCCCTTGGGCACGCCATAATCTCGGCGGTAAGTCCCCTCTTTGAGGCGTGGTTGAATAGACATCACGGCGTCCTCACCTTCCGCATGACGCAGTTTCTCACCGGACATGGGAAGTTCAGGAGATTCCTGCGCTGAACTCGTGCGGAAGAGACGCCCGGGTGTCGCCACTGTGTGGCCAGCCCGGAGGACACGGTGGAGCACACGGTGGAGGTGTGCCCCGCTTGAGAAGAGCATCGCCGTGTCCTCGTGGGGGTGATCGGTGGCGGCGACCTCTCGCGCCGGGGTTTGTTCAGGCCATGGTCCGCAGTGAAGAAGAATGGCAAGCGGTCGCCTCCTTCTGCGAAGCAGTAATGCTCATAAAGAAGGAGGCCGACCGCATAGCGGCAACAGCGACCTCGCCGTAGCCGTCGCCGCCGCGATCCTGCCGATATCCGGCCTCTGTAAACGCTGGCTTGCGGATGGTGAGCAATGGGTAGCTCGCCGTCCGGTTGTCTGGTAACAGTCCAGACCGAGACCAAGTCGTCAACGGCGTGCACTGCTCCCGCGCGCCTCAAGGTGTTAGCAAACTGTGGGGTCCTTCAGGGTCGAAACCTGTAGCCGAGGGTTGGTGCGAAAGCGTTATACCGGGGCTCTGGGAATAAGGCAAGGGAGGAGCTTAGTCAGTAAGAGTCTGGTACTGTTTCCCGCTCCGACCAAGAGCGGGATTCGTCATTGGATGATTTTTACCTACCATAAAAAACCCTCTCCTCGCCCGCCGGCCAGGCGCAGCGTCATATTTTGTTGTGTGTATGTTCATTAGAAATAAGTGATGTCAAACGCAATTTGGTTCACAAATAAAGTTTAATATTACTATATTGATACAACTCTAACAAATAATTGGTAATAATGCATTAATTTCGGCCAAATTTGATTCCCATAAAAACGGTTCTAGTGAGTTAATCTTAAAAGATAGACATATACTGTCGCGGACATTTTTTTAGATCATTTTAAGAGGAATAATTCTTTTCTACATATTTTTTTTGGTATCTTGAACCGTTTTCGCAGCGCACGCAACGGAAGCCCTCAAAGATGAATATTTTCCCCCGTTTTTTCCACATTTTCCATTCTTTCTTCGCTCCTATAAGTCGCAGCGTGATGTTATATAGACTAAAGCCTTCATCGATAAATGATCTATTCAACACAAAAAGAATTTTTCAATTCGAACCAGTAGTTCCTGAGATTAGCGCGTTCAAACAAACAAACAAACAAACTCTTCAGCTTTATAATATTAGTATAGATTACGTTAGATTTTGATAGAATAATGTCTGTCAAGTCAGAACAATTAGTGATATACACCAGCATCAAAAAACTAGCCAAACTAACCATAGGGCCATAAAGTAATCAATTATATATAGATAACTAAGTAAACAAAGAAAGATCCTCAGCCACCATTCCTTTCACTTATCAATAGGCAAGATAATCAAGTCAACAATATATCACGCGATTTATCCCAGAGATTTGTCCCAAGATATGCCGGGACACCTCTTGCATAGTAATAAATATCGTTACCATATTAACCCTTATGATCTTGATAAGACCCAAATATTGATGGTTTGATCGCCTTCAAAGATTAACTACTTCCCCAATGTAAGTTAATGCACAGAAATACAATTCGTACCATACAACGAACCAAGAGTTGATGCGAAAGCATAACACCAGGACTCTACGACTCAAGGAAGGAACAGGGTAGGTTGTTTAGTCAGCAAGAGTCTGCCACTGTTTTCCGCTCCGCCCAAAGGCGGGATTCGTCATTGGATGATTTTTACCCACCATAAAAAAACCATAAGACGAAAAATATTTTTTGACCAAACGACGTATTTTAAGCCCGAAAACGACATGCGTTTCAAGCTCCTAGAGGCCTAATACCAAAAAATTAAAGTTCGTAGGTTTTTATTTCTTTACGATGAAACATCTGAACGGAGTTGGATGAAATTTAACACACGGATAGCACTACATCATTTTCCTACCGTAGGACCCAGCTGGGTCGAAGCCTTCTGGAGTCATGGGCTATTGTGAAAACTTCACCCAGGGCCCTGGAACGAAGGCAAAGAAGGAACAGGAGAAGTTTTTTAGACAGTAAAAGTCTGGCAATATCTATCGTCACACCCAAGGGCGAGAAGGCGTCATTGAATTATTTTTACCTACCTAAAAAAAACTAGACTCTCATCTGTCATGCAGACCCTTTTCTTTCATATCATTCCTCACTAACACCTCTGCTGTACAAATCCAAAATTTTTTGACCTTCTTTATTTAGTACCCCTCGAACGACGGGGAGTATTGACCCCCTTTCTTAAAAAAAAAACAAATAAATAAACAAAAAAATTAAGTAAAAAAAAAAAAAATTCCCTGATTTTTTTTAGGAAAAAATAAAACATAAAAATCAAAATTTAACTTAAATTTAAGTGCCAAAAAAACGACAATTAAGAATTTTACAATCGGCGCTCAAGGGGCAGTTTATCTCGGGATAATGCTGTTTTGGGATTTTTTTTCTAAATTTACGTGGCCAAAGACTAAGCAAAAATTACTATAATATTGTCGTCTTTGAAAAAAATTTATGAGAGAAAAATGCAAGCAGTGGTAAATGAATTACTCACAAATGACTAGGTACCTAATCAACTCCCCATCACATACCTGCACCGCATAAGGAAGGATACGGCGCTTATGATCCTTGTGACACTAGAAGTCACGGATATCGCCACAGAGAAGATAAGTAAAGAAGGTTAAATAATTGTCTTGATAAAGAAAATTAGCAAATAACTTCTCCTTCTGGATGGAACAAAAAGGAGTGTCAAAGTTGTACTGCATCTGTTTCTCTCAGTGGTTTTTGACATTCCAGAGTTAAGTGACTTACAAATTATTGTGCAATGGAACATTGTCACCAGCTTATTCTGTAAGTGTCGAAATTTCATCTAAATATGTTTATCTGCTCATTGCGATATCACCTCCACTCAGCTTTGAAGGTTGTAGGGCAATCTACGGCAATCTTAACCCCCTGGAGAGTGTCGAAACGGTACAGCCTAAGACATTAATGCTGCATAGTATTCCACAAAAGCCTGTAAGAGATCAGCAATACCAGGTCAAGGGGAATTTCTGAAAGGGAAACCAAGGTCCCGGCACACAAAGGACAACTGAAAGACATAGGTGACTTTTAGACAGTAAAAGTCTTACACAGCTTCTAGCTCTACGCGAGAGTTAATGATTTTAATGTCAATATATTTCAAAGTAAGGCCTATCATTATTTTGGTTCGAAAATGATTCTCTAATCGCATTGGCGAAACCCAAACAAATAAGCTACTGCGCTAATATTTCAAGTAAATCTTCTGTATTATCTTTTCTCTGTAATACATTGAAATTGCGTACTGTGAGTCACGGTATGCATATAATGCTGTACGATGCATGGCATCCATGTTCCGATGCTAATGCCGTGAGCCGCGGCGCTGTTCATTCTTCATATATTACTAGCGCTAGCTATTAATCATTGCTCGAACAATAGATAGATTTTCTCACGTTTTTTTATTACTGAAGAATTTTCTAGGATAAGAAGTAAGCAGATATTGTTTAAATCTTGTTAAGATTAATACTTGTTTGGTCTTTGGTATTTTAATTTTAAATATATTTTTATTTTAAGTTTAGGTAAGGGGATATAGTAGTGTTTTCAAGTCGCGGGTGGCACGTAGGATTCTAAATAAAGGTTGTTAAGTTTTAATCCCGAACATTAGCCATAACTATTTAGTAATCTGTGACGTTAGTAAGGGATTTATATAAGTAACTTCCAAGCATTGCGAGGGAGTTAATATAGAGTCCTGACTGAAGTGAGGGATTCAAGCCACCTTAGATTAAGACTCGTGTTGGATTCCCTATTTTTTACATCGTCTGTGAGATGAATGTGTATACAGCAAACCTTAATGTTGACCGTTAAGAACAGGTTCTTTCCTGTGACTTCACAAATAGTTTTAAAAAGTATCAGAGTACATTCATATCGATACAAACATTTTTGGGCTTTGCGCTTAGAAATACATTTAGTTATTAATTTATGGCTAAACTTAAATCATTTCAGTCAAAAGACACACACTGCCAGACATAGACCTCTTCTAAGTTTCCACAAATCTCCTAGTCCTGTACATTTTTGGTCATGTGGACTCAAAAAATTCTGACCAAGAGAGAGGCCTAGTGCGGTGTCTCTCTATAGGAAGGAGTTGTTGTTGCTTCAAAAACTTACTAACAGCATCATAGACCATCCGTTTTTACAAAAAAATGTGCCTAAGTTAAAACTTACTGAAAAACATTTTGTCAACCGTTGGTACATAATCCTTACAATAATTTTCATTTGATGTGTAATGACGTCATAGTTCAGCGCCATGTAAACCACCCTTACAGTGACATATCATCCACAATCATCCCAAGTGAGGTCCCATATAACCCAAATTGAATGGAACTTGGATGGCTAGTCTCAACTATTGACTCGCGCAAATAAAATAAGTAGGCATTGTCAGACTAGTAATGTGATGTTGTTCGCGAAGTTATATTAATATTGGAAAAGTGGTGCTTTGGGTAGTTACGGGAAAGTTTTTCTACGCTTTTTTCCTACAATGTTCGAGTCGGATTACGGTCTAATTTATGGACCTATGAAAATGACAAGCAATTTATAAGAAGAACCTACTAGTAGGGCCTACCAAGTTAAAATAGTTTTCCGGCTCCTTTTTTCAGTACCCAGTTAATTTTTGTCTTTTGTTTTATTATCAATATTTTTTTTTATTGTTTTTATATAATAGAAAAAAAAACAACAGTAATAAAGACAACAACTCCTTTTCTATTTTAGATAGGCTCGTGTTTGAAGTAACCTATTCACTCTTGACTTAAAGACCCCTAGGTTGTAGCGGTTGTAGCTATCGGGAAACAAGATTAAATATCCTATCCTAGATTAAATATCATCATCATCATCATCCTACCCTTATCCCATTTTATTTGGGGTCGGTGCAACATGTTTTTTTCTTCCACTCTGTCCTGTCACCCGTCACACTATCAGTAACTGCCTTTTCTTTCATATCACTCCTCACACAATCCATCCATCTCTTCTTTGGTCTCCCCCTTCCTCTCCAACCATCTACGTGTAAACTCAAAACCCTTTTTGTGACATGCGTTTCATCTTTCCTCTTCACATGACCATACCAAGACAAACGATTTCCTTTCAACTTTTCAGTCACTGGCGCCACTTTCAGACTTCCTCTAATATACTCATTTCTTACTTTATCCATTCTCGTCACACCACACATCCATCTCAACATTCTCATCTCCGCTACATGCAGTCTTTTTTCATCCGTCTTTTTCACAGCCCAACATTCTGATCCATACAGTAGGACAGGTCTTATCACGGACTTGTAAATTTTGCCCTTCAACTTGAGGGGCATCCGTGGGTCGCAAGTTGTTCCCGTGACCTGTCGCCATTTCATCCATCCTGCGTTGATCCGATGCGTTACGTCTCGGTTTATCTCACCATCTCCTTGGACGAGCGACCCGAGATACCGAAAGTCGGAACAGATTGGTATGGGCGTTCCGGCAAGAGTTAAGGCCACAGGACCGGAGAGACCGCCGACATCACAGAACAAGTACTCCGTTTTGGTTCTACTTAATTTCAGGCCAACACTCTCCAGTCTGTGCCACCACACCTCCAATCTATTCTGGATCTCTTGACCACTCTCGGCAACCAGCACAATGTCATCGGCGAATAACATACACCAGGGAGCCTCTTCCTGAATGTCCGACGTAAGAGCGTCCATTATCATCAGGAAGAGGTAAGGGCTGAGAGCCGACCCTTGATGTAAGCCAACAGCCACATTGAAGCTGCTAGTGGTGCCTGCTGTAGACCGGACTTGGGTACTGCATCGACTGTACATCGCTCGGATCAACTGAACATACTTCCCAGGCACACCTTTCTCCTTAAGGGCCCACCACAGAACCTCACGAGGTACCCGGTCGTATGCCTTTTCGAGGTCCATGAATACCATGTGCAAGTTTTTATGTGCACCTCTGTATTTCTCACACAGCTGGCGTATAGCGAAAATGGCATCCGTTGTACCGCGACCTGGCATAAAACCGAATTGGTTCTGTGGAATTTCACTCTCTTCTCTCAACCGCCTCTCAATAACTTTCTCCCAGGCTTTCATAGTATGTGACATTAGCTTTATTCCTCTATAATTGTTGCACTCAAGCACATCACCTTTGTTTTTAAAAATGGGCACTAAAGAACTGTTGCACCACTCATCAGGTATGGCTTCTTCCCGCAACAACTTATTGAAGAACAAAGCTAACCACATCCATCCATCCACTTGCAATAACTTCCACACTTCAACTGGTATTCTATCTGGACCAATGGCTTTACCATTCTTCATACCATTTACTGCTATTTTGACTTCATCCATACTAACCATTCTTACTAACCCTACATTCACTGGTTTACTCTCTAAATTCCTACTCCAATTATTTTCCTCATTCATCAGTCTTTCAAAGTAGTCCTTCCACCTGTCCTTGATTTCTTCCTCATTCGATAGGACCATTCCTGCTTCATTCTTCACACATCTTACATGACAGACATCCCTCGCCTTTCTTTCTCTTGTTCTAGCAAGGCGATACAGCTCTTTTTGGCCTGCAGGACTGTCCAGTGTGTCGTACAATTTGTCCTGAGCCTTTGCTTTTGCTAAAGCTACGGCTTTTTTAGCTTTTTTCTTTAATAAGTCATACTCTCTCTTTCTTTCAGCTTTCAAACTACTGTTTTCCGCTCTTACACGCTGCCATTCCTTAAATTTCCTTTTCTTTTCTTTCAACACATTCTGAATTTCTATCGACCACCACCATGTATCCCTATCTATAGTGCCTTTTCCTCTCGACTCTCCCAAAATATCTTTCGCTGCATTCCTAATACATTCCGCCATCTCATTCCAGGTTTCATTTATACTTCGATCATTCATGTCTCCCATCTCTATCATTTTGTCCACCACTCGCTCTCTAAACTTTTTCGCACAATCATTCTTCTCTAACATATGCCATTTTATTTTAGAAGGAGGACGCTCTTTGCTTTTATTGCATTTAATTTTGACTACTGATTCCATAATCAGTAGTCGGTGCTGTGGGACCAGATCTTCTCCTGGTAGCACTTTGCAATTTTTGACGTGCTTTATGTTGTTACGCCTAACTAAAAAGTAATCAATTTGCGACTTGTGGAGACCGCTTTTATAAGTGATCAGGTGTTCCTCACTTTTTTTAAACCAAGTATTAGCAACTGCTAGGTCAAAAGCTGTAGCAGATTGTAGCAGCGTTTCTCCTTCATTATTTGGCCTTCCAAAGCCCCATCCTCCATGTACTCTTTCATAAATACCTTTCATTCTTCCCACATGTCCATTAAAGTCACCTCCAACTATCAATTCCTCATGTACAGGAATGGTCATTATGACACTATCAAAATCCTCCCAAAACTTCTCTTTCACCATTTCATCACATCCTGCTTGTGGAGCATACACACTGACTACATTCAACATCACATTCTCTATCATAACTTTCACAACTATAAATCTATCATTAATCCTTTGTACTTCCATCACGCTTTCTTTCAACCTACTATCTAGCACTATACCTACGCCATTCCTTTTTCCACCACTTCCACAATAATAGAACTTATATCCCTCGCCAATTTCTCTCGCTTTCGTTCCTCTCCATTTTGTTTCCTGCAAGCATGCTATATTTATCCGTCTTCTTTTCAGCACATCCGCTAATTCTCTGGCCCTTCCAGTCATTGTCCCAACATTCCAACTCCCATACCTCAATCTCATTTCCCGAGCTAGCTTCTTACGTTGCACCCGCCCGGGATGGTGCAACAACCCTGGTCCATTTCCCACAGGAGCCGGGTGCTGCCTATCCTAGATTAAATATGGCGTCAAAGAATTCTTTCGCATCGCAGCAGTTGACAGAAAGTGCCTAAAAATTAACGACTTTCTCATGTTGTATGGCAATGCTCAATTTTTGACGAGGTAGAAGCCACTCTTTGGGTCTTATAAATTGTCAATTTTATTAGGCATTTAGATAATAGATAATTCTTTAAAAGACCACTTGGATTCACGGCCCAAGGGCTTCAACCCCAAATAGCTCAATTTAATACTTTATTTGTCAGAAAACAATTTAAAAAATAATATTCTCAATAATTTAGTCCTATAAACTTCATCAAGTTAACACAAAATCATAAAAACCAAAAACAACTCCTAAAAACAAAGTGTTCATCCGCCATTTTGTTCCGCGGCCATCTTGACGAGAATTGGCGCGAAACGACCATAGACACGATTCGTCTCCCTTTTATGGTTCTATTAGGATTTTGTCGACGATATTTTATTAGAAGTGTAATGTTTGGTCTAAAATGGTTTGGATGCTCGGATACAATGTTCAGGAGAAGCTTTAATTTTTTAAAGCGACGCTTTCCTTCCGTTTTCCTTTGTTTGGTGACGGTTTATCTTTTACGACGATAATGAAAATGGTGACGGTTATTGTCTATGGATTTTTCTTCGTGTTTCTTTTTGATGAAAAATTTTGCTTTTATAAAAAAAATACTGAAGTTGGGAATGATTGATTTCTCTTCTTTGTGGATATAAAATAAGAACTGTATTTGTGATTGTTTTTAAATGTCACGGGTCGAAAAACCTTTTATGTATTGTGTGAGAGTTTTAGTAAATAAACCTAAGATATTTTCTGTTATATCAAACGTTTGTATACTAAATCCCCGAACAATGAATTTAAGATAAAAATAAAACGTGCCAAACTATTGTAATACTGTAACACTGTATCATTCAGAAAAAGTGATTCCTGAGAATCTTTGACAAAAACAATTATTTTTCCAGAAAATGTTTTCACAGTCCCGCACCCCATAATTTTAGCGTCAAACTTTACAACTACAAACAACATTAAAATGATCAAAAACTGCGAGATAGGGGGAAAAAACGTGATTAATTAAAAAGTTGAACATAATCAGCGAAGGCAGAACTAATTTAAGAGATAAACACCAGCAATAAAAGTGACAAACAGTTCTAGGCGACACCCACTGCCAACAAAAATACTATACAGTCAAATACAGAAGTACTAGTTAAAAATATTTTGTTGAATTTTTCACCTAACCCCGACTTACAGCTACCATGGTAGATATGGGCTTGCAGATGGTGAGTAGTAGTAGTAGTAGCTCGCCGGCTGGCCATCCGGTAACCATCTGGACAGAATCTGAGTCATCGACGAATTTACGCGCGCTTCGAAGATGTATCAGCAAAACCAGTAGGGTAGGGTTTCAGCATCACCGAAGCGTACCGGTAATATTTTAATTACACATAAGCTACATGAGTACTTACAAAACACCAAATGCTGGTGTACACATTTTCATGCACTTTATACTTAGAGAAAAATGTTTTATAGTAGAAAAAAGTCGAGAATTTTAAACATTTTTGCGAAGCTGAAGCAGAGATCTTTTTTGTATGGTAGGCAAAAATCATCCAATGATGAATCCCGCCTTTGGACAGACCGGGAAACAGTGTCAGACTTGGTCAGACTCTTACTGACTAAACACCCCACCCCGTTCTTTCTTTGCCTTTTGCACTAGGGCCAAGTCTTCCTTTCGGCAAGAGACCCTGAGCCCAATAAGCTTCGACCCTTTTGCAGAATCTATCTGATAATAACAGCACAGAACAAATGAGTCACAGATCTTATTCCAATTCCTTAGTAGCTATTAATCTCTTTCTCACGGTATACCATTGCAAATCTTATAAGCTAGGCAGCTGAGATGAGGGGCATCAATCCGTTCCATTCATTGGAGGTTGGCTACCGTTGACCTTCAATTTATATCCCACGTATGTGGGCGGACATTTAACAGTTAATCATGGACTAAGTACTGTCTATTTATTTCTTTTGACATTTAGACTACGACTAACGGGAATTTTGAAAAATAAATAACTATAACCTTTTTTTAGTTTTTATCACTTTATTATGATGTCAAAATTAACTTTATGTGCTAATAATACAATATAAAAAAAATTAAATAGAAACAAAACTAAATATTTACATTAAACCTAACTGGCCTCTCAGTCTAGTAGTTAGTGACCCTGACTGCTATGCGGGAGGTCGTGGGTTCGATTCCCACCCAGGACAAATGTTTGTGTGATGAGCTACCTTTTCCATCAAAATCAAGTTTTTGTTTAACTATAAGAAAAATACCTCATAAACTTGTTTTAAACCTAACCTTCTGTTATTCTGACTTCTCTTGTTGCTCCTCTTCCTCAAATTGAATAGTATACACAGCCCGTAGCTGGAAAGCGTTGCGTTCTAGTGTTTTACTAAATCACTTCATATCTACTCCCAGAGCTTTTGTCTTCAACACAACGGAATGGAGTTTAGTTTACTTTATTTAACTCTACAATAGCATTAAATATATCAAAGAGATTTCTTCTCTTTATACATTTTGGCACAAAAGATATAATTTGGAAGCAAATGAACGAGTTTTGCTACAGGATATTTTAACAAAATGAATATTTCTAATAGACTTTGCGTAGAAAACTAAGTGATGTGATTACAGTAAGATATGAGCGTTCTTATCTACATCTACACTAATATAATAAAGAGGTAAAGTTTGTTTTTTTTGTTTGTAGGAGGTAATCTCTGGAACTACTGGTCCGATTGGAAAAAAATTAGCAACAATAGAAAGCTGCTTTAAGCCTCAGTGACATAGGCTATATATTATGTACGCGGGCGAAGCCGCTGACAAAAGCTAGTCTTAAATAGTTTGATGATTGTTGAGAAACTGTAGAAAAAGGTCACCCTGTTCTTGTCTTATAGGGACTCTGTAAAAAGGTTGAAGCCTACTCGGGCCCGGGGTCGCTGTCTGAAAGGAAAGCTTGACCACAGTGTAAAAGACAAAGGAGGCACGGGGTGGGGTGTTTAGTCAGTAAGAGTCTGACACTGTTTCCCGCTCCGCCCAAGAGCAGGATTAGTCATTGGATTGGATTTTTGCCCACCATAAAAAATCTGTTCTTGTAATTTCATAGTTAGTATTCTTTTCATGTCCGTGAACAGACTTTGTCAGTTGAGACTGGTCATCTCTTAATTATTGTCAGTAGCTTATTGTTAATTTCTGTATTTTGATATTTTTTCCGTTTTTTACATTGTTCTTACAAAATAAAAACACAAAAAACTATGTGACCGATATATTTGTAATTTTTCTTTCAGCGAATCAGCATTGCCATCCAGCGTGGCAATGCTGCCAGTGTTCTAGGTACTTTTTCCATTGATATTTGTAATAAATAATAACCCTGATTAAAAGACTGCCCATGAAGTTTCATTCTTTTCTATAGAGGGGTTTATAATTTGGGTTTAGTATAACTTTTCTGACTGACTTCTGAATAAAAGATTTCATTATTCATCATTTCAGCCCAAAAACCTTCCAATACTGGACATAGGCCTCGCCCAAGTGTCGCCACAACCACTGATCCTGTGCGTCTGGCATATTTTGGATTTCAGCAACCATGACCCTGGTCCACCTTGTGCCTAGCCCATTGCTACTTAAGTTTCACGATTCTTTGTGCTATGTCGTGTCTATGTGTTAGTACAAGTATTCTATTCTATTTTTTGTTGATGGCAAATAGAACCGATTTCGACTATTCTGCCAATGTCCAAAGTAAATTAGAAAAACAAGCAGTGTATATTCTCAACATGACAAGTTAAAAGGCCAGTGGTTGTAGATTAATACATTCTTCGAGTGATACGTTGAATTAGTTCCGAAGTATTTATTTCAAATGGTTAATTTTAAAGAACCTACTTACCTCACTACCCTTACTACTTTGATTCGTTATCAAAACTTAAATTTCTATGCAAGCAAAATCGCTAATTTAACACGCAGTATGTCTCCAACAACTATAATCTCAATGACTGTATATTCATTCCCATTCCAGCTATAAAATCTTTCATTCCATCCATCTGCCGCGTTTCCTTCCTCACCATTTATTTTATAGTCACATTCGCATTCAAACTGCAAACTTTAATAGCTTTGTCTATTCACACACAGCTCTTTATAAAAGCCACTAAACAATTTGACAGTCATCACCTACGGAAGCTACTAAACAATTTGACAGCCACCGTCAAGAGTTATTCTCCAATAACTATCTGCTGTGATTTACGGGCACACACTAAGTGGGACTGTAACTGTAATGCCTTGGATAGATGAGTTTTTCATTTAGTTTTTCAAGATAGGATATCCTAGCTTGAAATATACTGATAATTACAGTGAGGTAAATTTGATAAAAATACTAGTTAGGTACTGCAAGCGATTTCACCCGCGTGAATGTCAGTTTCCCCCCTTAGGAGTAGACTTTCGTAAAATCCGTTCTTAACGGATAGCCTATCGTACCTACCTGCCAAATTTTAAGATGAGTCCTCGTAATTAAACATTTTTTTTACGTTAATTTTAATTTAAGAATACTTGTTTGAATATTTTTTTTTATATGTGTTTGTTGACTATATTACCTCCATTAATCCGAAGACAAAAACATAAAACAAGTAACTTTCCTCGATAGAAAAAAAATCCGAACTTACCTCTAAAAATAACATTTTATGAATTTTATGCCGTAGTCATGTACTTTCTGTCACATTAAAATAATGAAAAATGTAGATAATATCTTATTAAACATTAATCAGAAATCAGTTTTTAAAGAAACATGAAATTGAATTTTTAATACATTTTTATTTAGTATGGCGCTTACGTTATTTTTTTTCGAGCAGGTTGCATGTTTCCTCTCTCTATCTATTTACGTTGCTATCGCATAGTTCTATCACTTTCACACTTTTTGTCATTTTTGCAACAAGGTATCGTCTTAAATTTGTAGGTGTTAATTTTTTTATGATGGGCAAAAATCATCCAACGATGAATCCCGCTCTTGAGCGTCGCGGGAAACAGTGTCAGACTGTTACTGACGAAACACACCTCCCCGTTCCTTCTTTGCCTTTGGCGCTAGGGTCAAGCCTTCCTTTCAGAAAGAAACCCTGGGTCCCAGTAGGCTTCGACCCTTTTGCAGAGTCCCCACGGCTTTGCTAACAACTCCTTGAGGAGATGTTATAGTTTCTGATTTTGTGATTAATTAGTGAATGGTATTTCACTTTCATATATATATCTAGTTAATTGAAACAGATTAATTGACATAGTAAAATAGGAAATCAAATATTGGAATAAAGTCTGAATTCTATTCATGTATTCCTATGTATTAAACATATTTGGGTACCAGGAAGGGTTTTAACAAGTTCTATGATTAGAACCCCTGTGATCTGCGGTGCGTTTGAAGGACGCGAACAAAAGGATTTCCCTCAGTTTGAATTCACGCCACGCTTGGACACACACTAATCCTGGAACATTCCAGTACGTGACCCGAAACCCTGTAGGTAAATATAACATAAGCAAGTGATGTTTTGATTTGACACATTTTATTGAAGCTGTCTCATATAGCATAGCATCAGCCTTGTAACGTTTCCACTGCGGGAACTCAGGCCTCCTCTCAGGGAGAGGGAAAAGGCCGTAATCAATTTTTGTTTCTAAGAAGCTGTCTAGCATACCTAGTTATATAAAAGATAGTTCTAAAATATAATATCAATCAATCAATCAGCCTTTCAATGTTCCCACTGGACACAGGCCTACTCTCTGGGAGAGGGAATGGGCCATAATCCACCACGAGGGCCCAGTGCGGATTGGTGGATGTCACATGTCTTCGAATTTTTGGTTCTAGGACATGCCGGTTTCCTCACGATGTTTTCCTTCACCGTTTTGAGAGCAGTGGTGATGAAATAAATTACACAAAGTAATGCGCCTGGCTGGGTTCGAACCCGCGACCTACAACTCGTAAGTCGGGGCCGTTACCACTCAGCCACCACTGCTCTACAATACTCTCTTGAAATATAATATAATGAAATTTATTACCTACCTGAACTTTCTGAGCCTAATAGGTCACATTTAAAGTAGGACCTCAATGGGCAGACGTGGGCTACAAACGCTAATCTGCTCACGTCGTTCTCCATACATTTTATATGGCAACTAGACTTATAGAGCATCATTAGATCTACGCCATAGGAACTTCTCGTACAAATCAAGCATGTCCCACATGTGCTACCGTCGAATGTAGTTCCAGTTATAGTACTTGAAATCACCATCAGGTATTTGAAGTCGTCAGTTTTTTGTTCCGAAGAAGACATCCGAACCCCATAGGGCGTGCAAGTCATGTGGGACGGACCACGTGCCGACACCGACCCCGAGGGGCTTTATTCCGCTAACTACATTAATAGTCCTAGTTAGACGCTGTCACTAACTATTAGCGATGATTATGTTGATTCCTGAGAGGGATTGGATAAGCTTATGGCCTATTAAGTTGGACCTTCCCGACTCGTCTGGAACATGGTTAAAAAGCTTCATCTAAAGCAATCCAATGGGATGTTTGATGCAAAAGTAATGCAAAAAGAGAGAGATAACACCTGAAAACTCTGTTAGCATTCAATAATTCTACGATTTACTCCTAAACTTTGTTTTTTTTTTATTGCAATAAACTAGTGCTTGACTGCGATCCCACCTGATGGTATTGTTCCTGGAAATACGTGTTTTTTTAAACCCATAAGGAATTAGAAAAAAAACAATATTTAGAATCTCCATTATTTGCGCTTGACTTTTATAGAAGTAATTTTTTATATTTTTAATATAGGAGTACATTATGGAGAGTCAAAAATCACGTAAAATAGCAGATTTTCAGAAGTCTTTAATGGATTACTCTTACACAAATTTATGTTTTGATTTCTATAGAAGCCTAGATAGTATCTATAAAATATCTGTATATCCAAAATATTTGAAGAAAGATGCGTAATAACATCATAATCACGTAAGGGAGGAGCCGGCCCCGACTTACGAGTTGTAGGTCGCGGGTTCGAACCCAGCCAGGCGCATTACTTTGTGTAATTTATTTCATCACCACTGCTCTCAAAACGGTGAAGGAAAACATCGTGAGGAAACCGGCATGTCCTAAAACCAAAAATTCGAATACATGTGACATCCACCAATCCGCACTGGGCCCGCTTGGTGGATTATGGCCCATTCCCTCTCCTAGTGAGAGGAGGCCTGTGTCCCTGCAGTGGGAACATTGAAAGGCTGATGATGATGATGATGAATCACGTAAGAGCGGTTGTATGAAAATGTACGTCGGGTTGGCTGCTTTTAAGGATTGAACAACCCAGGCATTGAATGGTTGATATAACTTAAAATGTATGTCTGTGTCTCTAGGGTTTAATCCGCAACCTAGATATACCCTTACTTACTCATACAACTAAGTTGAAGTAACTAATGGTTCATCTGACGGATCCTTCACAAGCGAGTCTGAGTTTGTGTGTTCAATTCTAATGCTAACTTTCCTAGCACACACACACACACACACACGGTACGGAAAACAGGTGAAATGGAGAAACTAGGTTAGGATTTAGGGTCTATTGTAATCCTTATAAATTTGGGATGTAGGTACCCACACATTGTGGTTTGTAATAAATCTCGTAATATACTCAATGGTACGTGATTTGTTAAGGGTCAAAAGAAAAAATCTGAACCCTTATAAGTTCATTTTCTTGTCCGTCTGTCTGACTATCGAGACTCTTTTTATCTCGGAACCGCGCAGAGGTAATTAACATTTTGAACACCGTAACACCGTCATTAGAGACATAATACAAAGACAATAAATGTGCGAATCGGCGTTCGCATGGGGAGTTTAAATCAAATTTTTAAGTTAACGAAATTGAAAGTTTATCGTGATAAACGTACACTCTCAAGGGAATCAATATTCATAGGGTACTTTCCGTTGACTTAGATTCCTGAAATTTGGCAAGGTCTTAAACCACAAGTACAAGAAAACATAAAAAAACAAGGAATTTATTAAAAAAGAAAATTTGCGATTCTGAAAAATCTTCAAAACTCCATTAGGAAACTGAACAATTTATACACAGGAAAGTGTGTATAGAATCTGTGCGGGAATCCGACTCACGCTTGTCCAGTGTCTTTTATTTTTCCCTAATATCAGATACCGTCTACTTTACTGCGGCAAGGGGAGTTTCCACGAAACCCCGGGAAGACGATACCAGTTTTCTTCTGATTTAGTTGGTTTGATTGACACTTTCTCAAATATTCTGATTATTAAAAATATTGTACTAGCTTTTAACAGCGGCTTCGCCCGCGTCAAACTAAGGTTCTCTCCTGTGTAAAAAAAGCCAAAAACTTGTGCAAAATCTCACTCTCTTAGTCATTTTGGCTGTGCGTTGATATCTGATAATTATATCCACGGTATATCAGTATAGTATTTTTTTAATTTCTATAAACTAGTGCTTGCCTACAATCCCACCTGATGGTAAGTAGTGATGCAATCATTGATGATGAGGCGCACTAGTTTATTAAGAGTCTATTCACTCTAGCCTTGAAAACACCAAAATTATAATCCGACGGAAAGACCGCAGCTGGCAAACTGAAACGTTCTGTTTTGTTGAGTATAGTCAAAATATAGTCAGTTCTTTTGAAGAACAAAATAATCTAGTTTCTCCTTTTATAATTTTTAATAAATGCTTGCTTTTTAAGTTCTCAAAAATTTTCCCCTTAAAAGTTTGAGAAGTTAAAAAGCATTGCGATGGGGCTGACAAACTCTGACAAAAGCAAATTAAAAATCTTAAACTCAAAAAGAAAAAAAGGAAATTTCTTTCAGTAAATTTTTTACATCGATATTTACAAGTTACTGGCACTTCACCGTCAGTATCCTGTTCTACTAGATACACTAAATATTCCGTTCGGGCAGCGAGCAATAAAATGCTTGTTTACCAAGTTTTACTGCCGGCGAGATTGAGCTGTTTCTGGAGATAGCATGGATGAAAAGATTCTGTTTTTATTACTGCCATTGATAAAAAGAAATGGTTATACAGTTTTACTAGACGCTAGTATTTATACTAGCGACGGGAAGAATTCTACAGCACAGATATAAATCTAGGTTTGGAATGCGGTTTGCGGAACAGAGAGTAAAAATTCGTGGAAAAGAGAGGATGTTCTGAGCACAGAAGTGTCTGGTGGGCAATTACCTGATAGACGATATTGGACTGTTCTATATTATTATGTTCAAATCGTGCGTGCAGGATTAGTTCTTAAGTTTCATCATAGATGTCGCTACATAGATATCTTACTAATATTATAATGCGAAAGTTACGATGTTGGATGTTTGTTATTCAATCACGCCAAAACGGCTGGACGGATCTGGATGAAATTTGGCACAGGCATAGGATACACTCCGGCATTGGACATAGGCTACTTTTTATCCCAGAAACCCCAACTCCAATACCACGCGGGCGAAGCTGCGGGCAAAAGCTAGTTGTGTATAATGGAAAAGGATATGCTCGGGATTTCCTTGCGTATTAGATCAGTTACGAAGATATCAGTAGAAAAACAAAGGTAGTGAGCAGAGCTCATTGATTGCAGAGCAGGTGGACGATAGAGGAGAAAAGTTCTGGAAAGGAACGATGCAAAGAAAGGCGTTCCACAAGGTATATCGACGACCTGATGAGAGTCACAAGAATGTAATGGTTGCGAGATGCGCAAGACCGTTCGTTGTGGTGACACTTGGGGAAAGTTTATGTCCAACAGTGGACGTTTTTTGGCTGAAATCAAGATGATAAGTGTAGTATTCGTATTGCACTTCCAATTACCTAGTTTTCATAACCAATTTAAGACTTCTGCTACAAAACAAAAATCAATTCATTTATAACAACTTAATATCCCACATATCCGGGTATTTAACAAAATAATTAACTGCATTCTAGGGGAAGGAAACAGTAATTATTTGTACCCAATCACAAACCACCCCACAGTTGAACTCACATTATAAATATACCCCTATTTTAGGGGTAGACCCTGTCTCCCCCGCTGGAGGAAGCGATGCAATTCCGCAGATGCCATAAAGATTAGTAAGAGGGTAGTCAGCTAATTAAGATGGAAGTTTTATGTGCAGTTCTGGAATGTGGATTGTGGAATTCGTATTGTTTTGGTGAAATATTGATCCTGGAATGAGGAAGGATTGGTATTCAGCGATAGGTCGTGAAGTTTGCCGAAGTCGTACAATGTTCGAGTTCAGATCAATACGTCTGGAACTTACCTCCTTCGAAAGTATTTTTGCCTCATAGATTTTAAATTTTTAAATTATTTTTTTTGACATGTTCATACAATATTCCCTAGATTACCATTTTATAGATCCATAATATAATGTAATTGTCTTACAGAGACTTGTGATTATTTTTCTTTTGTATAGCTTCTTTCAATAATGTGAATGTGAGAACATTGTAGACGCAAATCTTAGATTACTTCCTACCACTTTTACGGTACGATTTCAATATTGACTGGTCTGCATTGTCCTTACATAATCAATGTGATAATACTGTAATATGGAAATATTGTAAAAAAACAATTATTTTAAAAGAGTAACCACGGAGTTTCTTGCCGGTTCTTCTCCATAGGAAACGACCAATTTGGAACCGTGCACTATCTTCTGACGTTTTACAAGTGCCCATGTGGGCCTATGTGAAATAAAAAGATTTTGACTTTGACTTTGAAATAAAATAAACTGCCAGAAAAATTCAATTCAATTAATCAATTAATTTTGTGAACACAGGATACAAAGATTTTATCTAAAATGTTTCGTCCAACCTATGATCCGCCAAAAGGCATGCAAAATATTTATACAATTAATAAATGTCAATATCAAAATGAAATAGTAGAAGTTAACTCGATGTTACTTTTCGACTCCCATAGTAATTACAGACATAATTATATAACAAAAAAAGGTGTGCGAACGCCGGAGTTCGCTTGGGGCTCAAGAGTTTAAGAAACAAAAAGTAAGGTCAAATAAATTTATTGTCTCATTCTGTTTTTTTTATTTTTTATTATATGGTGTATATGAGTGTGCGTACAGACTTGCGGGACTGTTCGAAAACGTTACTACCGTACAAAAACGCGAAGGCTGAAAGAATATTGTATGTTTATTCAGTAAAAATCTTACACTTTTTTCGCTACACTAAGGTTGTAGAAATTATTTAATGATTTCCCACATAAAAAACTAGCCAAGTACGACGCGAATTCGCACAACAGCGGTTTTGTACTATAATATTAAAATTTACTTAAAAGCGCCGTCAACGTCAATAACATTTCTCGTATGTTGCTGTAGCGGCAATAGAAACACACATTCTGTGAAAACTTGCTACATCAACGATTGCATCACTACTTACTGTACTACTTACTAGGTGGGATCGCAGTCAAGCATTAGTTTAAAACAAACAAAAAAACATTTCAACTTTTCCAGTTCAGGAGATAAAAACCTCTGACATAAGGACAGACAGACGAACGGACAGCAGAGGTCTAGTAATAGAGTCCAGTTGGTACTCTTTGGATGCAGAACTCCCAACAATAAACCCTTATGCGCACTATTGTACAACCAAGGCGTCATGCTATTATCAAGATTCGGCAAAATAAATTAAACTCTTGAGTCCTGAGCGAACGCCGGGGTCCGCACGCCTATTGTCTTTCTATTTTGTTTCAAATTACGGCATTCGAAAAGGTAAATTAACTGCTGCAGACTGATCTTTTCTTTAGGTATATTTTATAAAGAAGAAAAAAAAAACAACTAATTACCACATACCCAGTCATCGACCACAAATTTTATTATTATAAGTACCTGATTCACTAAACCAATATTGGTCAACCTATTCTGAAAACAAATCATGGTCGAGCGAACCACAATCCCAACTTAGAGTTCGCACAATTAAGATATTTGTACAGTGACACATAAGACTGTGATCTTCAGAGTACCGGTGCTAAAATTTTATGTACATATTTTAGACGTATGCATACATTGACTAATAATTGTCAGTTCCAGTGGAAAAATTGTGTGTCTGTAAGTAATGATATAAATATGAAATACTTTATTCCATAATTCCGAATTATTCAATATTTCGATTTATTACTCTTTCTATTTTTATCATTCTGTAATTTCAATATTCCTAATGTTTATAGTTCATCATCATCAGCCTTAATGTTCCCACTGCTGGGACACAGGCCTCCTCTCTAGGAGAAGGAAGGGGCCGTAAGCCACCATGCGGGCCCAGTGCGGATTGATAGATGTCACATGTCTTCGAGTTTTTTTTTCTTGGACGTGTTGGTTTCCTCACGATGTTTTCTTTCACCGTTTTGAGAGCAGTGGTGATGAAATAAATTACATAAAGTTATGCGCCCGGTTTGAACCCGCGACCTACAACTCATAGTCGGGACCTTTACTACTCGGCCACCACTGCTCTAGAATACGATGGAAAATAATTTCTTAAATTAATATGACGTCTGTGCCTAATTTTTGAGCAACACCTTTCAGGTGTTGTGTTATTTCATTGACATTACCTTTACCTTTCTTTCTACCTCTTTCAGGAACACAGGCATACTTATTTAGGTCATGAATCACGAAACTAAACCGTTTATTTCAGCAAAATTAGTAGCTGAGTGTTCTCGTGAGAAGTTGCAGCGAACTAATTATAAGAACAAGAATGTTCGTCATTACGTTACTAATTAAGAAGTTGGGCGAGCCAGCAGGTGTCAATTCACGCTTCTTTGTAGCGAGGAACTGCTCCAGAAATATTCTTGAAATTATGCTGAAGAAATTTTTCCAGTTTACAGTTAACAAGGGGATAAGCAGATTATGAGTTGTATTTAGATTACGTATACATAACATTAAGGCATTGACCTAATACACAGTGATCATCGCGTCACGTCAGTGACACGATTTTGTTTGCCTCTTCATATTCATACAATGATCGTGTGTTAAAACTAAGTTTCATAAAGATACAGTGTAGCAAAGTCTCCCACTAGAACACAGATCCATCATAACAATTACATGTCGTCACAGGAAGTACAACCACTCCTTCAGTGACGACGCTCATTGTACGCCCATTGTGTTCTGCACGAACTTGTGTGGCGCACTGTACTCAATAGCCTTTGTGAGGATAAAATAACGTTATGTGATATTGTGAGAGAGTAATTATATGTAGAACTGTGTTACCCTGATACATCACTATTAAAAGAAAGTGTGGTTAAAGAATTGCTCAACTTAAGAGACAGTACCAAGGGCACATTGCTTGAAGATCTGATGGTCAATGGAAAGAAATATTCTGGCAGACACTGCGTTGGAAGGCCATCTACTAAGTGTGTCAATACTTGGCCTTTCGATTACCGTAATTACAGACACAATTAAAGAAAAATGGGTGTGAGAACGCCGGCGTTCGCTTGGGGTTCAAAAGTTAAGGGAAGGAATCTCCAACAGTGAACGACTTTCGTCTGATTCTGAAAGTATATCTTCAAAAATTGCATTAAGTTTTAAAGTTATTTCATGTTCGACTCTTTGGCATTTGTCTTAAAATATATATTGGTTTCAGGACATGTTGGTTTCCATTTAATGTTTTCTGTCACTGTTATAAGAGTGATGAAATAAATTACTCAAACTAATTTACCTGACTGGGTTTGAAATGAGGCTTTACTACTCCTGGACGCTGGTAACTTATAAAATACTAGCGACCCGTCCCAGCTTCGCACGGGTGCAATGGTGATATTAAATATATTATGCATGTAATTTACACATACACCTTCCTCTTGAATCACTCTATCTATAAAAAAAAAACCATCAAAATCCGCTATTTATAGGCACGCTTTTGCCGCACCGGGCGGTAGGCCGGTACCGCCGCAAACGCTACGTCCCGCAATTTTTAAATCTGTAATATCTTCAAAAATATTCACTTAAATCATACGGTGTAATGGGCCATATAGATCTATATTAAATGAACAATGTATTCAAGGTATTTAATTGGTTAAGGATTAATGCTGTATTGGTTAAAATCGCTTCGAAAATTAGCCATTATTTGTCATAAAAAGTAAATGACAAAAAAAGTTATTGTGGATTATCCATAAGAGATAGACATATACCATCGCAGACTTTTCTGTAGACCTTTTCAATGTGTACAATACTTAGTACATTATTTTGATAAAACTCGTAGGGTTCAGCCTGCGTTTGCAATGTAAGCGAAAAAAATGTAATTATTTACGACATCACATTAGAAACCTCAAAAATAATAGTACTTTTCCACTATTTAATGGATATTATTATACATATAAACCTTCCTCTTGAATCACTCTATATATTAACAAAAACCGCATCAAAATCCGTTGCGTAGTTTCAAAGATTTAAGCATTCAAATGGACATAGGGACAGAGAAAGCGACTTTGTTTTATACTATGTAGTGATAAAAAAGTAAAACTATTTATTTCAATGTTTCTAAAAATAAAATCAATTAGTATCGAAAGATTATAAATTTTCATTAATAACAAGCCAGAAGCACTGAGCATTATTCTTTTAGAACAGCCAAAAACACGCAAACCCACAGAAAAAGCCTAGCCAGACTACCCAGCGATACAACAAAACATCCCAATACATAATTATCCAACACAATAGAATGGGATAATTAGGTACATCACTAATTTCTAATAAACGCCACCCACGTACATAACAGATAGCCGAATATAATTACTACATGAATAGTGTGTGTTATCGACACCGCGATATCAAGCGCTTCTAGCGACACAATCAAATTATATTCAGCTGAATTAAGCGCTATATCACACTACCAACTATACAGCACTAATTTGATTTTACAGTTGTAGTTGAATCGTGTCTCCGAAATTAATTGTTGTGAGGTTGGTAGGTGAATTAGATTGTAGGTTTAGTGGTAAGTTCAATTTTAATGTAAATTTTGTTGTCTCTAAATATCATAGGTTTAAGATACTCGGTATTTTTTCTAGCGCCTTTAGTAAATTGATTTATTAAAAGACTATTCCTTATCGACTGTTCGGTTGCGTGAAACATCAAAAATTTTGCTACTGAAGTTACATTTTTTGATAAAAGTACTTTAGCTACATTCATGAGCAATAAGAGCTAGCAGTTCTTACTGCTCGTGAGTTTAACTTTTAAATTCAAGAAATATATTTATTTATATATACTTTACTTTACACCAAGTTTTTTTTACAAATTATGAAATAAAGATATTATGTGCAATGGGTGGCCTTATCGCATTCTGCGATTTCTTCCAGGCAACCTGGGATGGAAAGATATTGCCTGGACGTAACGTGGGGTTGCACTTGGTGCATAACAAAACATGTTAACCAAGTGGTAAAAAATCAAGTACATAATATATGGTATGATATGTTTAACACTGGATAGATTCCTCTCGTCCAACATACCACTGTGTCTCAAGTGTCCAAATGGCCAGTTTGTGTTGCCAGTGATGACATATAGGTCTCCGATCTACAAATAATCGTCTTCTACGATGTCCCTCACATGGCTCTGGGCTTATCCATTCCTCCTTTTTTGTCCAGGCGATATTACTCCGGAATGCGCTTCCACTAAATGAGCGCAATAGCACTTTTGTACCTGACTCGGAAAATTGCCAACAAGGCAATTAGTTAGTTAGCTGCCTAAAAATACAAATAAAACAGTACAGATAAGGGGTGTGCTTAGTTACCAACACACAGGTGTTACCAGCCCTATAACATCAACTATCAACTATATTGCTCTATATTGCTCTGTATTGCTCTCTGTTGCCGCTCGTTGCTCTGTTACTCGCACAAAGGAATATTAAAAGCATAAATACACGCGGCTTTTTTCCAATTTTTGGATATCGCATATCGCTATCACTTCGGGCCGCTAAAATGTTGCTGTGACTTTTTATTCTGATATTTATTAGAATTTTGTGTACAGTTATAGTGCAAAGGCGTAATTAACGGAAAAATGCATCCTATACAGCTGCTGGTCAACGTTTTGATAATGGATTAAATCATTAAATCGAACGAATATCCCTTTTCTGCAAAACAAAAATGTTTCCCGACACTAAAAAGTTTTCTAAAGAGTATTTAAAATAGATTTAAGTATCATGTAGTTCAGGCATTTTTTGAGCTATAAAAAATTTGCGTAGTTTTTATTTTAATTGAAAGAACGAAAACAAATATATTTGGCACATAGATACACAGAAAATAAGTCTAGTTTAGGATAATGGAAGGTCATAATAGGACCGTAAAAGCTTTGTATGGATTAACATGTGCCAACGAAATAATACGGTTCCTAAACTCGTACATTTTCGTGTACCGACACCGTAAAATCTGGATTGCAAATGCCTTGACTGACTTTCGGTAACATTTCAGAGCTGTAATGATTCCAGGTAGTTTTGTAAAAATTGGACTATTTCAAAAGGTAGCCAGTGCCACTGAAATAATAATTACTAACAGATAAAAGTAAATTACGGCCCATTCCCTTTCCTAGAGAAGAGAACTGAGTCCCAACAGTGGGAATATTATAAGGCTGATGCAATACAATGCAAGTATACAAGATAATTGCCATGTAGAAAAGATTCCTAATACACGTACGTACGTACTCCTAGTTTACGTATAAAATAAAGCGTTTTAAAACTGAATAAATTCTTTCTTTTAAAGAAAATTTTATTTTAAAAACATGGCAAACGACGCTTATAATTTCAAACCGCGTCATTATCATAGTTATTACGACAAAAACCATTAAATAATAATTTCTCAATTATATTTAATAATTGGCACCGTGGCAGAACCACGAGATGGCACATCACAGTAGTACCATTCCACAAAACATTTTCATTTTTAATCCTTTCATTGTCATTTATGGCTTTTTTACATATGGTATGAGTTAAAAAAAAAACTTTTGAATATAATAAACACTGACGAAAAGTATGCTACTTAATCAAAAACTTATTCAAATCAAAATTAGTTAATTGTTGTTTCTAAAGATATTATTACGTTAAAAAAAAAGATCCATTAATTTATTCGCAGCTTGATTTACGAGTAAAATGATATCCGATTTACTACATATATATAATGATATATATACCTACAAAAAAAATGCCTTCTCTAGGCTTTTTACAGTATTAAAGCAAGTACTAGATTCAAAACGTGTTCTAATTATAAAATCAAGGATCTGTCACTATCATGGGTTTGTGGTTTAAATAATATCTTCAAATGTTGAACAGAAATAATTTCACAGGATTGTCAGAAGAACAACATACTTGGGAATGATCCCATACGATTATGATTGCGCACGTCCATTATTCGTTATTTTTTCTTCTTTCATGAAAACGTTTAACTTCTGCCTCAATATAGAACTGATCAGATACATAATAACATCTACTATAACCCTCTGGCACTCTGCCCAGTTTTTGCACTAACTGTAGAGATACTTGTCCCTACGTTGAGGGACGTTTCTTTTCCTCATTGTTACATAAAAGGAAGGGGGTGGGAACAATGCCATCGCTTGGCTCGTGACGATATTGACTTTCTTTTGCCTTGACTCGGTCCTCGATTACTTAAAGGATTATAATATTTTTAAACCGAGTTAAGATATTTTTTGTTGTTGATTTTTTGCAGTTGTGGTAATATTGTCTGTGTTAAAAAAGGTCAGGTTTTTCTAATTTCCAGATAGTGTTGTTATCTTATCTTGTAAGCCGGAAATTCATTGTTCAACTTAGTCACATACTGACGCTAAGGAAATGGATTGTTAAACTGGATATCGCAGCGCATGTAAATATTCACAGTTTTGCTATTTTCGCATATTATCTATGTTATTTCTTGTAATCTGGATCAACCCTTAATAAGAACTGGCATACTCGTAAGATTCAGCTGATTTATCCTAAAACAGTTTTTAAATCAAGCATTGTCTCCACATTTCCTATTAATTTTGTGATATTTGACCAAGAATCTCGTCTTTTTTTTTCAGGTTTTGGGGTGAAATGAGAGAATGAATCGTGTCAGGCGTTTACTAACTGTAAATAACCTATCCATCTATATATAGTGAACCTCCGTTGCCCTTTTCCTTCCAAAGTCACGCTGACTTTTACAGAAGTAATTTAATAATTTCGACATATGAAAAGACTTAGTTATCTGTCTATTTAAATAAGTCAGCATTACACTATAATACAGTAGCGCCATCTTAGCGGCCCTCAGTTCACGCACCGGCGCGCGCGTCAACTGCATGTAGTTTGTAGCGTTAGAGTCCCTGCACACGGTACGAGTTGCACATTATACGCCACTGTGGTGGACATTCACTTTCTGGGCGCTTTTTTTGTATTAAAAAGGGCTATGAGAACACTTATTGTTACATACTTATAAAATTATATTATTTTATTGTCTTCCGGAAGAGGCACCGACGTTGAGGTCACAAGAATGTGATATGAGTGAGATCTACAAGATCGTTTGTTACAACAAAACTTGGGGAAGGCGTTTGTCAAATAGTGGACGTCTGTCGGTTGGAATGATGATGACGATGATAGTGTTCTTCTCGAGTGTGTCACAGATTTGATGAAGTCCCTCCACTGTGTTTAGGAGCGCCTACGGGATTTTTAGCGCTCGATTTTTCCAAGTACTACCAACCGTTCCATTGATTTGCGTTACGGATGATATATCCGAAGAACTGGAGGTTACGTATTTACACAGGTGACGATGATCTCTCTTTGATATTGAGTTCTTTCAAGATTAAAAATTGGTCCGAAGCAAGATCATCTAAATTTGTTATTACGTTTATACTTGTTAGGGGATTGCAGTTTAACGAGTTTCCTAACTATGATAGGTTTAGCTTCTAGTCTATATGGATACAGCATTGTTTTTGCAAGACGTGGCTGCCTAGCTTATCATTGAAATTCCGTAACTGGATAGTGCCAATACGTTTTCTCCAAGACATATTTTGATGATTGTAAAAAAAAACAAAAACAAAAGAACCAAAATAGAGCATTGACCATAACACCAGTTTATTGTATTTATATACAATCCTCTTCAATGTTTAATTCAATGGTGGTTATATCTAAATTTATCTGATTCCATAAAACAAAAGATCCCATTTATTTTAAAATTAGCGTCTAATTCAAAAAGTATTTGGAATTCGAGCCGCGTAAACACAAAAGTACTTAACCAACAACGCCAAACAGCAATTTTAATAATATCTATACAAATTGGCGTGACCCAGTTCCCCTGGCCGACTTCGCAGACGGACCGACCAACTTCTTAAAGGACCAAGTTTAATCAATTTTACAATAAGAAAATTGGTATTATTGAACATGTTTTATAGTCATTTTTGTGTTATAACTTTTTTGATATTTCTTCTGTCGTACATCTACCCCAAGCAAACGCCGACGTTCACATACCTATTGTTCTTTGTGTCTGTAATTACCAAAGTTGAAAAGAGGACTTCTTTATTCTTCTCTCTTACGTCTAGCTTTAATTTCGAATATACTGCACAATACCAACGTTTTTTTAGGCTCACTTTTAACCACTTTCTCCCCTGATGGAAAGCAATGATGCGGAGCAGGCTTGCCTGGACGTAACCTATTTATTATTGACTTAATCCTTCTCTGAATCTCCAATGGATTCAGAAGGTAATGTATTTGGCAAGAATATTCTGCCTAAGATCTGTCAAATATATGACAGCCGATATCAATGGTATAGTGTTGTTTTAGCCCATGGCCTTAGTAGTCAATGATTTCTGCTCTTATACAAGTCAAACTTGCCAGATAATAACATAATTTGAACAAAAAACTTTTTGTTCCCCGAAAATTTCCAAATGAAACCAGCGGTTCATAATTGAGAAAAAAGTAAAAGAAATGGTGAAAAAATTCGGGAATGTTAAGGAATATTCAGATTAACACAATTTACTGTCTTCTCGAATAACGTTGAGTACTTCATTAGGGGGGATATGCTTTGAAGTCGCGATGTTATTATTTTGTTCCATCAAAATACGTTCATTTGAAAAAGGAACTGTTCCTACCTATTTTGTTTCATGAACTCTTTTGAATGAGGGTTCTGTGACTTTATTGAGATTTGATATGTTGTTTTCAACATTTTCAACTAAAATTAAAATTAATATTCCTATTTTTACTTTCAAACTAATACTGCGATGTGTCTCAATTGTTTCCAAAGTACCGATGCGATTTATTTCCTTGATAAGAAGAACTCTGTTATCAATTTTATTGGATTACTGTTACTCGAGGGAAAAGTAGTAGGCGAGTATAATGATACTGATATCGTAGAAGATCACGATCACGTCGACCCTAGTGGGCCCCTTCGGTTGCTGACAACTCCTTGAGGCTCGCGGAAACAGTGCGCTGTCGACGACTTAGGCTCGGTGGACAGCGAGCTACCCATTGCTCGCCGTCCGCAAACCCGCGCCTACGGTGACCGGAAATCGGGGTCGGAGACACAGCGGCGGTGGCTGTGGCGTGAGCGCCGTTGCCTTTGCCTGAAACGGTTAGGCTCCTCTTTTGCTAACATTACTGCTTCGCAGAAGGACGCGGCCGCCTGCCTCTTCCTCGCTGTACGTCTGGTCGTCCGATGATGGAAGGGACTAGGCGGAATCAAATTGTGCAATTCACAGTCCCCGAAATGCAAACGGTAGAAAACCGACAGTTTAAAAGATCGCTGAGATAACATATAATTGAGTAGGATTATGGTCTTTCAACAATCTCTATTACTTTAGCTTTCCATAAACTTCATTTTTATAGCTCTAATCGTCTTCGGAATCGGATCGGGATTACGACCGAATCTGTTTTTAAGACGCTCCATTGGGATTCGATTTTCTTGTTTTTTTACTTAATGGCGTCCTCTATGTTCGTATTATCTAACCGCTTTCTTTTAAATGCCCGGTCTTATGTGATGTTGACTTTATTTTGAAGAAAAGGAAAATTAGTTGACGCATTTCTTTGGTAGCTTGTTTTTGTCAGAGCTTACTTTCTGTTACGTTAAAATTGATATTTTTTTAAAAAACTACCAGATAGGCTGCATATTACGATAATGTATAGCGAAATATAATTAAAACAATCAAGTTTGGTCGATGGGCTAAGAGTGAGTTGGAGAAAAAGTAGAGTGACGACATTATAAATAAAACCAGTAATGAAACAAAGATAAATATTTTATTGGGAATTAGTTTTATTTAATTTTACTAACAATACGTGGCAAATAAGTTGACCTTAAATGGCCGTAATTGCTGTAGTTACGCGCAGCCTCCCGTAGTGCCACATTTTGATTGAGAGCAGAAAATCTGTTACTGCCCATAGAAGGTTGGTCGCCATTCTGCAACTTACCATATGCCGCATATTGTATCTGTTAAATAAAAATAATATAATATTGTACCGTCAAAAAATATTTTCACAATAAAATCAAACTATTACAAAGGCGAAAGCTTCTGACGTTCAATATATTTGTTGTTTTTTCACGCTGGAACAGATTGGGATAAAACTTGACACAAGGACTTCCCTGAAATAGCACAAAAGCTACTTTGTAGTATATGAATTTCATTAGTTATGTATTGTATATACGAGTATGTTAAAAGTACGCTACAAACTACCCGTGTATCTTTCTCCTCTGTCAAATCCATAAAAGGTTGTCTTTAAAAAATCGACCGCCCATTGTATCACCTTAGTAATTCTAAACTCCGTACCAAATTGTATTTATAGGTACCTACAATAAAGAGTATAACTATTTACCTACTTTTTATCCCGGAAGTATGCTCCTTTGGGATAATATTCGACTTTTACGAAGCCAAAACCAGTTGTTACAGCTAGCAAAACAAAAATCAATGTTAGTTCGTGAACCCCAGCACTAACTTCCCCCATCAGTTCGGCAGTCATCGAGGCAGTTTGCCGGCTCCAACTTTATGCACGTGAACCTCCATAGTTGTACCTATGGTTTTAGAAAAGCGTACATTAAAAACTTTTCCGTACATTTTTAGTTTTTATTAACATTTTTATTTCAGCGGACAGTTTCACGTTTAAATTTCGAACGTTTCCGTTTATTTGTAGCTGTGTTTTTAATTTTTTGTAAAGTGATTTATTTTTTTTATATTCCGGTTTATTTTTTTTTTTTTTTTTTTTTGTAATTGGATTAACTGTGCGTGTGTTAGACCCGTGTGGAATAGATAAACCTTTTTATGTTTTGAATGTTGAAAACGGGAATAAATTTTTAGTTTTTAGGCTTTTAAAAATATTGAAACAATTTTGTTGGTTACTGGGGTAGGTTTACTTATTTATTTTTGCAGTATGAAAGTGGATATGAAAATTCTTATTTCTAGACGTTTTTTTTAAATGTATATTAATAATAATATATTCCGAAACTATCACACAGCGTCGTCTAGTTTCAAGCTAAGCAGAGCTTGTGTTAAGAGTACTGGAAAACTGATAAACGTACTTATATATTTCTATATACATACACATTATAGATAAATTACACCAAGACACAGAACAAATGATTGACCTTATCACACAAACATTATTCTGGGTGGGAATCGAACCCACAACCTCTGGCATAGAAGTCAGAACCACAAACCACTAGACCAACAGGCCAGTCAAATACAAAGGCTGGTTCTATAGAACTTGTCTGTATCTGGCCTAGTTTTTTTTTATTACCTATTTTGATATTTTCATTTGCATATGTTAGTTTTTCTAGGTTATGGTTTTCCCCGATCACTAAATATAGTGACTTAGGGCACTAAATTGATAAGTACGAAAGCAAGACACGATGAATGAAACATCCTCTCTATTTTAAAGAATCACTCTATAACCCTTATAATTATGATACACAAAGAAACAAATCACGGATTTTTATTCAATCAGATATCAAACAAGCAGACAATTTAGAAAAACATGGGGTACGTTACAAACACATACAATTACTGACAAATAGATAAAGTTGACAACTACGCCCCGTCTACCCCTCACTATACACGCGATGCAAATTGTATCTCATCGAGATCCGTATCCCGAGCCATAGAGAAGCATTCTGTTCCAAATTTACTTACTTTATTGTACAATTTCCATAGATTATAGCTAATTTTCCTTCCCCTAACTCAACGGGGCTCTAATTAGGGATGGGACGAGATGAGTCATATTTGAAGAGCATTTTGACGATCATTTTAATTATGTACATAAATGAGGTAAGTATTAACTGACTACGAGTAATTATAATTAATTATAGTATGCGGAAAATAATTTGAACCTGTTGTTTGGTTATGCGCAGCCCCTCGCCTCGATTGAAACCCAAAAATTGGTTCCTGCGTAGGTATTTAAGGTCGACCGTCATGATATTTCAACTTGTGTCCCCCTTAATGTGTAGGTACCTATATTTTGGCAAATAGAACGCTTGAAAACTCGTACAAAAATAAAGGTTTAAAGAAAAAGGTCCAAAACTGTTTTTAACAGCAATAACATTTATTTGTTTAAACCATTTATTTTTTACTGTCACAATGGTCAAGTTTTTGGAGCCTCCTTTTAAGCAAAACAGTGCCTCTATTAGCAGACTCAGCACTTGCCTTACTTAAACTAATTAGAATACTAGCAGCATTGCCACGTTGGATGGCAATGCTAATTTTAGAACTTTATTTTTGAAATTTTACAGCGGTTGTTGCTTCCTAATATAAATAAACTCTTTCAAATAGTTTTCAAACTATATTGGAAAGTCAAGGAGTTTATTTTTCCTAAGTTAGAAATAAGTACAAGTAACAGCAGATCCCACGCTCGAGTAGACAAAGTCTCGACTATGAAGGCACATCACTACATAACACAAGTTGAGGCGAACACTTGCCAACCTCCCTTGGCATCTGTTCAATCTCTCCTCTCTCTCACTCCCATGAATTTATTTCACCTTTTCATTTTATTCTGCCAATTACTTAATTGGGTTTTGCATAGTCATGGTGAATCTGCTCTGGTGCAATTTTAATGAGTGAACATTTACCAAAGCTTGGGATCCGTTGGATGCGAGATAGGGTCGGTTGATGTGGTAGCATTTAGGGGAGGTCTATGTCCCGCATTGATAATAAATAATACAGTAATTAGGTACGTCTATTCCTACTGAAAAATAACTAAAATCACTGCCTTTTTACGTGGTAAAATCATCCTATGGCACCTCCTCGTTATTGGGGGTAGGGCAGGAGACAGTGTCAGACTTTTACTGGCTAAAAACTCACTCCTGTTATTTTTATGTCTTGAGGGCCCGGTTGAGGTTTTCACAACACCCCATGGCCCCAGTAGGCTTCGACATAGCCTGGTGAATACGGTTTGCTAACAACTCTTTGAGTGACTTGGGTCCTATTGGGACGGTTGGACGGTGGGCTTCCAATTGCTCACCGACTGCCTAGTATACCTACTGCCAAAACAAAAGCTGTGCCGCATCCTCTCTCCATACTCGTGTTTGTTACAACAATGTACTGCGATCATCGACACACCTGACAACTTATCAAACCTTGGCGCCTGTTCTTATCTGTGCCATAAATATGGAAGTATCTGCTGTTGTATATTTGGAGTAGTGTTACGTTGTTTTTATTCTTTAGTAGACAACCCGCCCAGTTACACACGGGTGCAATGGTGATATTAAAATATTTTTTTTTTTTTTTTTTTTGTTAGCCTGTTCTGTCCCACTCCTGGGCAAAGGCCTCCTTCCACTTCTTCCACCCATCACGGGCCCGCGCTTCTTCTTGCCAGTTCGGGAGGAATCTGTCTAGCTCATCGCGCCATCTTCTTCGTGGTCTGCCGCGACCCCGCCGCACTGTCTCAGGGCACCAACTTTGTATTATTTTGGCCCACAGTTTGTCGGGCATGCGGCAGACGTGTCCTGCCCAGTCCCATTTCAGTTGGGCAGCCTTTTGAGCCACATCTATAATTTTAGTTTTTGAGCGCAGTGTGGTGTTTCGAACACGATCCATTAATTTAACGCCAAGTATACTGCGCTCCATTGCTCGTTGGCAAACCTTGAGTTTGGACTTTTGGATATTAGTCAAAGACCAAGTTTGTGCGCCGTAGGTCAACACAGGGAGAATACACATGTCCATGAGTTTTTGTTTCAGTGCCAGGGGCAATTCACCTTTAAATAAGTCTTTCATGGACCAGTAGCTCCTCCAGGCGTTTTCAGTTCGCCTTGCGATTTCTTTGTCTTGCCTCGCCTGGAAAGAGACTACTTGGCCCAAGTAAAGGTATTCTTGGACATGTTGTATGGTCTCCCCGTGTACTTTTAAAGTTTTTGGCGCTTCGTTTGTCATGACTTTAGTCTTCGACATATTCATCTTCAGTCCAACCTCAAGGCTCGCGTCACTTAGTTCTTGTAGCATGCGTTCGAGCTCAGTGGCTGAAGAAGAAAAGAGAACAATGTCATCGGCAAAACGAAGATTTGTTAGCCTCGTCTCGCCAACGACAATGCCTCTCTCCTTCCAATCAGCTGCCAATCTTCTGAAAATTTCTTCCAGGGTGCTGGTGAACAATTTAGGAGATAGTGGATCGCCCTGTTTGACTCCTTTTTCTATATTAAATTTTTGACCTGTGGTTTCTAACTTGATTGCGGCTGTGCTATTTTTGTAAATTATACGTAACAAATCAATATAAGTTGGATCTATTTGTTGTCTGCTTAAAGCTTCAAATATGGCTGTGTGTGTGATGCTGTCGAACGCTTTGGAATAGTCAACAAATGCCAGGTGGAGCGGGATCTTGTATTCTTGGTGTTTCTCTATTAATTGGTTGACTGCGTGGAGATGATCTGTCGTACAGAGGCCAGGACGGAAGCCTGCTTGCTCAGGAGGCTGGTGTTTATCCAATTCCCGAGATATGCGATTTTCGATTATTTTTATAAATATTTTATAAATGTGCGAAATTAAACTAATCGGCCTGTAGTTGTTTATATCAGACTTGTCACCTTTTTTGTGAAGAAGAATGATATTGGAATGACAAAAATCTTTTGGGAAGGTTTTTTTAATTATTCAATAATATTTTGCAATCAGGTGATTGCAAAATATTATTGAATAATTTAGTTAAGTAATGGAGGAGAATGGGTTCACCTATTTTTAATGATTCTGTGCTTACTCCATCTTCGCCGCATGATCTATTGTTTTTCATTTTGCTGAGGGCTTCATGTACTTCATATCCAGTAATAGGTGGTATATTATCAGAACAGCAATAATTGGTTATTTCTTGTGATTGTGTTTTATCAGAGTAAAGGGATTTATAAAATGTTGTGCATATTTGTAGCACTTTTGCTCTGTTTGTTTGTTTGTTACCAGTACTGTCTTTTAAGTGTGTGATCCATGACTTATTGTTTGAAATACCTTGCTTAGCAATTTTTAGGGAGCAGTTGTTTTCTAATGCGTTTTGGACTAGTCTATTGTTGTAATTTCTGATGTCTTTCCTGATACTACGTTTAACCTCTTTATCTTTAAGTCTGTATTCCGAGTCTCTATTAACTTTACTCATATCTAGTCTTTGTTCTATCAATTTTATAGTGTCATCTGATAATTTGTAATTTTTTGTTTTGATTTGTTTTACTGCTTTGCTAGCTTTAGTTAAACCTTGTATTATTTCATCGTATTGTTGTTGAACACTTCTTTCTTCGAAAACTTTGTCCAGTAAGTCAAAACTATTTCTTAGTTCCAATTTAAATTGTTTATGACCTAGCATAAGTGATTGTTTACTTAATTTTCTAATGTTATTTTTCATAAATTGTTGCCGGTTGATTTTCTTGTCCAGTTTAATAATTGCGCGAACAGGTCTATGGTCAGAGCTAAATTTAATTTCATTTATGACATGGATATTTTTAATTATATGTTTATTAGAAGTAAGAATGTAATCTATTTCGTTTTTGGTTTGGTTATTAGGAGATATCCAAGTCCACCGCCTGTGGGGTTTTTTGTAGAAGAAACTGTTACCTACACACAAATTTTGTCCAAATGCGAATTGAAGAAGGCGTGTTCCACGTTCATTACGGACACCGAAGCCGTGTGGGCCTAGAATATTGTGGTTATCTAAATCTTGCCTTAATCCGAGCTTGGCGTTAAAGTCACCCAATACTATATTCCAAGTGCCACGTTGTTCGTCACAAGCTTTGTTGAGGAGATCGTAGAAATCTTCTATTTCGTCGTCTGGATGGCTTGACGTGGGAGCGTACACTTGGATGATGGTTATTGTTTGTTTGTTTGAAACTTTAAATTTAAGAACTGCTATCCTATCAGAGTATGATATAAATTCTGAAATATTATTTTTCCATTTTCTAGCGACTAAAAATCCTACTCCATATAGTCCTCCATTATTTCCGTTGTAATAGAATATGGCATTTTGTCGATCTATGGTGTCTTCACCGTTTCTCCTAACTTCTGATAAGCCAACAATATCCCAGTTGACTTCATTTAGCGCGTTTTCGAGTTCTAGTATTCGATCCTCAGATTTCAAAGTACGAATGTTGTAAGTAATAACATGAAGCAATTTATCGGTATCCAGTTTAGTTTTTGCTGTGGTCGTTGCACGGGAGATCGATCTCGCCCGGGGATTCTTAGCACCCCTGACTCCAGGGCGAGGCTGCCCACCGTCATCAGCAGCAACGCCGCTGTAGTCGCCGGGCACTTGGGGCCTTCTATTCTTTTTATTCGTCATGTTTGTGGATGTTTGCGGAAGGGATTAGACATTTAACCCATCACGCTTGTCTACTGCGGGTTGATGGGTGAACAGTGAACCTGCTCACTCGGTTCTGGGGTGCTGTGGTTTGAGATTCACCATCACCACCCTAGATTGACGTCCTGTTCTTACGCCAATCGCTCAACTTAACTAATTTGCGTACTGTGGCAGTTCGCATGCCCTAAGCTGGCTTCTGTTTACCTAAAGATGTTAAAGTAAATTTTTTTTTCCCTAAGTCGGCTTTTACGACCTGCACGGGATGATAAGCAGCTGATACACTCTATGTTTTTCCTTTGCTCCCAGGTCAGCGTGGAAGTTATTTATTTATTAGAACTTCATGCAACACAAAGGTAAACAGGTGGACTTTATTATACACTAGCTTCTGCCCGCGACTTCGTACGTGGAAAATTTCTTGTTTTAACATATTTAACTCTGTTCCTATACAATTTCTCGAGATTAAAAAACAAACTTTACTTCTTTATTATATTATTCATAATCATAAAATATAGCCTATGACACTCAGAAATGAAGCAGCTTTCTATCAGTGAAAATTTTTTTGCAATCGAACCAGTACTTCCAGAGATTACCTCCTACAAACAAAAAAAACAAAAAAATAAAAAAACAAACTTAACTTCTTTATTATATTAGTGTAGATGTATTATACAGTCATATAAACCTTCCTATTGAATCACTTTATCTATTTAAAAAAACCGCATCAAAATTCGTTGCGTAGTTTTAAAGATTTAAGCATACATAGGGACAGACAGCGACTTTGTTTTATAGGATGTAATGAAGCAGGAACAGAAATACATGATCTGAAAAAAATCCTACATAGTCTAGCTATCTTGTTCATTAGACACAACCCTGTGGCAGTAAGACAGTGAAAATTTAGTAATACAGTCCCGTATTTACCCTTTTGCTACTTAACCCTAAAAAAACTCGAACATAAATCTAATATTATCGACCTTTGACAACTGTTATATAAGCACGAAGTAACCAGAAATCCAGAACCGATTTAAGCGAAGGCATAACAAGGCAGACTTCGTTAAAATAACCAAGCCGAATTTATTAATTAAAAACTACTTCGACAGCCGAATAAAACGTTTAAAAACTCGACAATGCGATCAGTGGCCGCCACCTACACACACATGCTCATTGGAACTATACTTTGTAAAGCCGGTCGTCCACTGCTTGAGGTTCGCTATGTTAAGAGCTGCCAACCAGACGTATATTTTCATACAACCGCTCTTACGTGATTATCATCTTATTACACATCTTTCTCCAGATATCTTGGATAGTCAAGTATTTTTTGGGTATTATTTAGGCTTCTATAGAAATCAAAACATAAATTTTGCGTAAGAGTAATCCAGTCAAGACTTCTGAAATTTTACTATTTTACGTAAACTTTTACTCTCCATAATGTACTCCTATATTAAAAAAATAAAAAAGTACTTCTATAGAAACGTGGTGCACTTAATCGAAATTAAATGATGTAATTTTTTTTTTCTAAAATCCTTAAGCGTTAAAAAAAAAAGCGGATTTTCTGGAACAAGTTTTGTGGAATATTCGAATATATTGAACAATTAACGAATTCCAACAGAGTTTGCAGGTGTTATTCCAACATAGTTTTCAACTCTCTTATTTCGCATTACTTTTTCATCAAACATGAAGGCTTAAGGCCAAATTCACCAATAAAATTAATCGCACTTATTTAAAACAAAAGCGTCTAATCGAGATTATAGCTACATTTTGCGGTCAAAACAAAACACATTTTATGTTCTGTTTTAAATAATCGTGGTTAGTTTTATTGGTGTATTGGTCAATTCGGCCCTTAGTTGCGCGGTTCATTTATTTACAGCCACACGCACTGCAGGTCGTGACCGTTAAGAGTGGCCAACCCGAGGTGTATTTCCATACAACCGCTCTTATATGATTATTATGTTATTACAAATCTTTCTCCAGATATTTTGGATAAAACATCTTGTGGATATTATTTAGGTTTCTATAGAACTAATAACATAAATATCTTCACTTTTATATTTAACTAATATGTATTATTCGATAAGATTTCACATTTTCTTCTCTTGTTTTACACACATTTCTCTTCTTGCAGGTCTACTGAACGAAATTTCTTTGAAAATAAGCAGTACCTTTATACTATTATGTTTTATCTTTTTCTTTTTCGTTCATAAATTGTAATATAAATAAATTGTAAAACTAATACAGTAAAGACCTCTCAACATTTTCTATTTTATGTGAACTTTGGCACTTCATAATGTCTACATATATAAAAAAAATATAAAAAAGTATATTTGTAACCTTGCACGTTTTAGACCACGTGTCTGAGCGTTTAAATCGTCATTCACACCTTCAATTCCTTTGTTCTGATGTCTCATTACAAAGAAAATGGAGCCGAGGCCAACTCAAAGTGTTCAACGTCAACGAAACGATTGTAACTTGGTAGTGGGGCTGAGTGTATGACATTAAACTTTACTCTGAAAAATTGCTCTGCTTCCCTAATAGGCGAAACGTGTGTAGCTTAACTAGAAGCTGCAGTGGATCGAGGGCTTTACAAGAGAGTTCCCATTAAAATGGCACAAACGCAAGTACACAAAGATCGTGCGTATATTAAACTTTTAATCCGGTTCGAATCGGATACAGGCGGTAATGCCTGGTTATACCCGGGTGAAGGAGTAGAGAGAGAATGGAGTGCTCATGTTCAGCTGAAAAACTCATCATAACGTAAAAAATTACTCTCTAGTGGCCTTTTGAATTCCTTGATTTCAACGTGAGATAGTAACAGCACCTATGCATTTCTTTGTAAACTTAAAAACTATGAACTGAACATGTTCTAAATCACTATTGCAGCTTCATTAGCAAATAATTATATTGTGTTAAAAAAGACTTAAAGAAACATCTATGTAACGCATTCTATGGCGTCACATATGAACTACAAGAATCCTGCATCACGCAATCATAGTTCTCCGCGCAATTTGAAGTTAAGATTTAGAAGATAGCCCACCAGACTATAACACCTGTCTGGTCGGAGGATCCTCCCTTTTCAAAGGAGGTATGTGAGACTTTACTCACTGTTCAACTTACCTCCAAATCTATTTCGTCTTTCTGTCACAAATCAATTACGTGTAAATTATTGTATAGTTATTTTTTTAAATCTTGACTACGATTTGACAACTCAGAAGGTCACACTTTAGAAATATGTTCCCAATTTTCTGGAGTTTGACATTTTAAGTTGTTAAATCGTAGTCTAGGATTAAAAAACGAACTATATTGTATTAAAAATACCATTTCAATACACTCCATGTAATACTTCTTCTGTGTTACCAGAAAATACGGGCGCGATCCGGCCTGAACCATTTAATTGCATTCCATTGTCTGTGCCCAAAGATTACTAGTGATGGGACAGTCAACCGTGTCGTACCGATAAAAGAACGCAGCGGAATTGTTTTACTGGTTGGCAAAATTGGAAAACTCTGACAAGTTGTACGCATGACGATTTTTTAATTGCTACCCTTTTTTATGGGGGGAAAAATCATCTAATGACAAATCTTGGGCCGAGCGGGAAACAGTGTCAGAATCTTACTGACTAAACGATCCACCCCATTCCTTCTTAGCCTTCATACTAGGGTCGGAACTTCCTTTTAGAAGCAGGACCGGGGTCAACGGTAAAAACCAGCGCTGGGTGTCAGATGCCCAACAAATGCTGAGGTGGTCTTATTTTCGGTGCCGGCACGTTTAGCGTACTCTGTGCTTTATTATCCTGTGTTTGTAAGTGTTGTGCTGTGTCTGTCTTGAATAAAATACTTCTATTCTTGTCTATCAGTAAGTATGATGAGGTCTATGATGGAAGTAATGAACCTAGGATTTGAGTATTTTCTCTTGATTACAGGGCTGTTACTAATCCGTAGTGAAATGCAAAAAACCACTGAAGGAATGTAAATCTAGTTTTAGTCGTTAAAATTTATTGCAAGAGGAGGCATTATAATGATTACACTATTAAACTCTTAAGCCTCGAGCGAACGCTGCTGTTCGCACACTTATTGTCTTTCTATTATGTATCTAATTACGGTTTTCAAAAGGTAAAAAAAAATAGTAAACTTATGTTCTATAGTCGTTCAAAAGTCTTGAAAATTTTATTAAACAAAAATTACTTACAAATCTAGTTGAAACTTCGTTCGGCAAAGCAAAAACCGGCCTAAGTACTATTTGACTTCATCAAGAAACTCCATTTGGCAAACTTTTATAGAAAATTTTATCGTAATCCCCTTTTTTGTAATGTTTGCCTAAAGTAGATTAAATATCCCATTTTAAAAGTCTAGCAAATGTAACGACATTCATATCCAATCTAACTTTTAAGTTCTTTAAGAAAATTGAAGACTGCGCGAGATGGTAGGAGCAATCGATGCATATCTGAGGTTAAACATCACGCTGAGGGTAGATTGAAATCTTAACCCTTTCATTAAGTTATTGTTTGTATTTTTGCTACTAAACGACGTTAAACTCTCTTGTGGATAGTTAAGATTAAAAATATTGATACTTAGTATTAGTTGGTTTTATATTTCACACACATTCATGGCACGTAAAGTTAAGGTGTGGTAAGTAAGTAAAAAAAGTAAGGTGTCATAGTCGTCTGTAATCAATTTTTATGCCGCATATTGTACTAGCTTGAGCTGGTTGTCCTGTTTTCGCCCTCTCCTGTGATATTGTTTTTTTTTTGCAATGATTATTTATAACTCATCCCCCCCAATTTTACTAGTAATTTATTTTTACTTACGTCTCTCATTTATTGATAGGTTTATTATTATTTTAGTATAGCTTTTTTAGTGTGAATATGAGATCACCGTAGAGTTCGTAGAATTTAATTTTTCGTATACAAGGTGTCATTGACATGTTAACGCAAACGAATACCATACATCCAGTACATGATTCTGGACACCCCAGTGGTAGAAATTTTCGTCGGTCTATTTTCAAATTAAAAAAAAAAGTTTTGTTTTTTTATTTTTTTACCTGTATAAAATCGTTATTCTAACCAGTTCCAATGATATTTTTAGAAAAAAAAGGAAAAAAAATAATAATTTTAATCAAATCCGATGACATTTTTAATTTGAATGTAATTCACTAATTTTTTTTTTTGCAAAAAATGTTAAAATGACGTTTTTATACAGTTTAATTTAAAAAATATAAAAAAAAATCATAAAAAGCAATAAGAAAAAACCGACAAAAAATTCCACCACTCTAGGAGGTCTAGAATCACGTACAGGAGCTATGGTATTCGTTTGCGTTAACATGTCAATGACACCATCTATATTGTCCCCTCATATTTATAAATATTGTATTGTGGAAATATTGTAGAAACTTTTTTAAAAGAGTAACCATGGAGTTTCTTTTCGGTTCTTCTACATAGGAAACGTCCAATTGGAACCGTGCTTCTGACGTTTTATAAGTGCCTATGTAGGCCTATGTGAAATGACACCGATCAAAATGAATCAAATCTTTCCCCATTTCTACCCGTCCAAGACTATTAAAAATTCAGCCTTGGCCGAGCAAGCTGTTCCCCTCACTAGCTCAAACAATAGGTACCGGGACGATTTGTAGTTCACCCGGCTGAGTTACTATCCCCCGGATAAAAAGATTTGTGATAACGATGCAGATAAGGAGGGGAAGGAAAGTTATGGGACTCTGAGAGGGAGAGGGAAGGGAAATATGGGAGTTTTTACGGTGTTGTGGCGTTGAGATAATGTATTGCCAACGATTTTTGTTTTTGACGCGGATTTTCTTTTTTGAGAGAAAGATTTGAGTTAAAGCTTTTGGGTTTTATATGAGACTAAGTTTTGGTGTATTGGTGCGACTGATGTTTATTTGTTTCGCCATTAAGAGACATACAAGTAACAGGCTATTGATGTTTATAAATAATTTAAAATTTCATCAAAATTAAATCGATCGATGGTCCGGTAACTTTCCGGACCAAGCCCAAGCTGTCGACTGTTCCCACGAGCCTCTAGGAATTGTCAGCAAATCATAGGGACCCTGCAGAAGAATCAGTAAAAGTCTGATACTATCTCATGTCACTTGCTCCACCATTAGACAATTTTTACCCACCAAAAAAAAAAAAATTCATTTTCGGGTTTCTATTGTTAAAATGCTGCTGTTCGTCTCTCTGTCACCAGGCTGTATCTCAAAAACCGAGATAGCTGAACAGTTGAAATTTTCACAAATGATGTAGTCGATTACATCATTTATGAAAATTCTACCGACTAACATTAAATATAAAAAAAATCACTGAAGAATTTTTTACTACGGACATTTAGCACGTGAATCCGACTCACACTTGGCTGTTTTTTCAAAAAAAATACAAAAAAATGCTATAACCTTAACTGCTTCGTAAAGTCAAACAGAATTCTCGAATCAGTAGCGATTAAATTAAATGTACTCTGTACAGCAAATACACCGCTTTAAACTTACTGTTAGAAAGAATATAATATAAAGAACACTAAAGTAGACAGAGAAATACAAACCAGAGAGACGTTCTACGTAATAACCGCTTCAAGCTGTTCGAAATAAAAGCTTTCAACAGTGGACAATCTTCAAACGAGAAATAGCACTTCTTTGCGTCTTAGAAATAAGAGAATAAAGTAAAATAGTCGGGTTTGTACAAACTTGATACGACAGATGGACTTTGTTTAAACAGGATCATTGTACACATCAATATAAACAACTTTTACTATGAGACCAACCCAAAAAATCACGAAAAAATAAACCCGCTGCTCCATAGATTTATATTCAGATAACTTAATTAAACTAAGCTGATGCGTACTCGACTACTGATAAAGTAAATATATTTTTAAATAGTAATCTAGACTACATATTATTACATCATAGTATAAAACAAAGTCGCTGTCTGTCCCTATGTATACTTAGATCTTTAAAACTAAGGAACGAATTTCGATTTTCGTTTTTTTTTTTAATAGATAGAGTGATTCAAGAGGAAGGCTTATGTGTATAATACATGCATAATACATGCATAATTTATTTAATGACAGCATTGCACCCGTGCGAAATTGGGGTGGGTCGCTAGTTATAGATAAATTCCACCTAGACACAGAACAAAGGTTCGTGCTCTTGGATCGGAATCAAACCCACGACCTCCTTTATAGCAGTCACGGCCACTTACCGCTAGACCTACAGGTCTGACAATTAGTCAAGACTACCACTGGCCACTCCTCACTTTCCAGAGTTACAATAACTCTAAGGAACTATATCGCAGTCCGAGCAATCAATACCTAGCTACACCTGTAAAAGTATAGGTAGGTAATAAATAGCATTTGTCAGTAGTCGATGCGTGGCGCATTAGTGGCGCCGCTGATAAACTGTCCCGGAGCGGTGATTTAGCGGCCGCAGCGGGGGAGCCCACACAGTACCTGAGAAACAGTGAAACAAGATCAAATTGTACATATTTGGTTTAACAAGTGTTCAAACAATTTATAACGCGGCATGTACCCATGTATTTAAAACTCCATGGAGTTGTGTCGTTTAATTACAGAGTTCCTATGGTACCCTTCCGCTTCCATCATCTTAATTTAAAAGATTACCCATGGAGTTTCTTGCCGATTCTTCTCCATAGGAAACGACCAATTTGGAACCGTGCACTAGCTTCTGACGTTTTATAAGTGCCCATGTAGGCCTATATGAAATAAAAACCATGATTTTGATTGATCAGATCAAATCCACGATATAATAATTTTGCATTGTTATTTCATCCACTCAAGAATGGTCATTAGATGACTTTAAATTTTGCCCAACATAAAAAAACCACTAGTTTATATAAATTAGAAAAAAAAACCTTTCAGAAAAGAAATTGTTTTAACTTTCAACACTAAAATTATGATATCGTTCAATTTTACAATTAATATTCTAACACACCTCCAAGAATAATAATAGTACACAAAATCACCTTGAAAAACACTCAACAAGTATGCAAAACTGTTGAAAAATCACCCACGATATGCTAATTCGAGCGTATGACAAACACACGTCACGCTATCGCGGCGTTTAGGCAGCTCTCATTTACATACTGACATACGTATTTAAATATATACAAAAACATTTCCTATTGACATTGGAGAATTTAATCTAGAGAGGGCATTGGAGCCCAGTGGTAATGGCCCTGACTTACCAAGTTGTAAGGTCACCAGGATTGAAAGCCAGGTTTAAAGAAATGCATTATCACAGGAGTAAGAAAGGTCTCAAGACAGTGAAAGAAAATATCGTGAGGAAGCCGGTATGTTCTAGAACTAAAAACTTGAAGATTTGTGATATAATCAAACCCGCATTGAACTAAATCGATCGGCGATCTCATCTGATGGTAAGCAGTGATACAATCGTTGGTGGTGAAGACTAGCTTATTTAGAGCCTATTTGCTCTATCTTTCGAAACCACCTAAATTATAATCGGAAGGGAAGACTGTAGTAGGCAAATTGTTCCGGTCCTTAACGACGAGGCCAAACATTTAGACCAGACCGTAGAGGTTTCAACAATGTAAAGGTGTTTTGTTGTATAAATAAGTATAAGTAATATTAATATGAAAGTATACATACATTATTCGAACAATGCAGGCAAGATGTGAAGATTACAGCAGCAGTCGATACTCAAGGTAACTATAATTCTAAACAGGTTTCTGAGAGTTATATAAATTGTGAGGCGTGAGCTTTCATAACTGGGCCAAGGGCCTTCTATAGATAATGAACAGTTTTTTGTTCGCGAATCAATTGATGATTTGAAAGGTTAGAAGCACCGTTGAATGGTTAAGTGATTAAAATTTTGGCCATGTAGAATATTAAGAAGTAAGATATGTACGAGGAATACATGTATAACATTAAATACCCAGTTGATCTCAATAATCTGTAAGCTTATGCTTATCTCATGCAAAGCATGTTTGAGTTAGGTTGAGATTAAAGAGATTGAATGTTACAGTTGGTACTACTGTCAGCTTATTATTACTAGCAGTTATCGTAATTACACGTCTTTTTCTAGATATTTTGAAAACACAGATATCTTGTGAATATTGTCTAAGTAAAACTAATCCAGTATTATAACTTCATGAATTTTCACTTTCCACATTTGTTTGATATATCCTGAATAGAGATATTTGTGAAAAAACCAATATATTAAAAAAAAAATACCCAGGGTATTTTCTGAAACAAGTTTAGTGAAATATTTAACTAAGTGATTGAATTACCGAACGCTGCTTTCTGGCGTTATCTATTTCAGTTATCGATTGCTTGCGGACGGCGAGCAATGGATAGCTCGCCGGTAAAGGGTCGAACGGGATCGTACAGTATCCGTCCGGACCAAGTCCAAGTCATTGACGACGTATACAGTTCCCGAGTGCCTTAAGAAGTGATCAGAAAACTGTAGGGACCCAGCAAGGCGAAGCCTTATAAACTTAGGCAATTATAGTATTAGTTAGTACGATAAATGTTTTATTTCATTTCATTCACTAACCCCACAAGTCACCAAGCTATACAACGAACAGATCACCACAATCCAATCAATCGATGACCGCGGTAACAAATCGTCAAAACACTCGTACAAATACACTTTGAACAGATATTCCCTGTATTAAACACCACAACACTGCATATATTGAATGTATTCATACCGTTGTGTCACTATTAATACACAAACAAAGACCAATACGGAATATTGATCGGATTAATGAAATAATACTGTACGTTTGTGCAGATTCTCTGTACGAAATACAGAATAATACGAATACAGAAGGGTAACTGCATTCAATGAGTGATCATAAAGACAGCCATACGCGTACAATGCGTTCAAAATAAGAATACAATCGATTGCCATGTTGTGACGTCACGTCATACTGTCAAATCGAAGAAATTGCAACATTAAAGAAATTAGAGATGAGCAAAATTGAAGAACTGTTCACGGTTCATAAATAAGTTAAATCTTTCGTAATTAAATTAATTTTCAAAAATGTTTTTTTTTTCGATTTGACAGTACGACGTGCCGAACATGGCAATCAATCCTATTCTTATTTGGAACGCATTGTATGTGCGGTGATTTAGATCGATTAGATTTGCGGTTAATACCAATATAATAATATAGTAATATCGGGACTGCTCTCATCATCATCTGTCACTATTCTGTATGTCAGGTATGACATTATGACAAAATGTGAAGTTGCAAGCCTTTTCCAAGCTTCCTTTGGATCAAATCCTCCTTCAAATCTAATGCAGTTGGATACCAGTATTTTTATGGAGTGATTATTTGCCTTACCTTCACAACCCAGTAGCAGGGAAACACAATACCTCCTCTTATAGATGGTTAAGGCCTAATCCTATTACGAAAAAAAAGATACTACTCGCATCTCGTTCACAATATTTGACCATACAAAAAACTTTTTACAACGAATGAAAATAGTTACTGTACATGAAGTGAATTCAAGTGTGTGTGCGTGTTCGCTAATTGTTTTTTTTTTTGGTAGGTAAAAATCATTCAATGACGAATACCGCTCTTGGGCGGAGCGGGAGACAGTGTCAGACTCTTACTGACTAAAAAACCGGGGTAGGTTCCTACATTGCTATACATACTAAGGCCAGAGCCTTCCTCTCAGACGCGAACCCTTTGCTAATTGAATTAAGATGGCCTTCTGCACTTATCTACTCTTTGTCATCTCTGAGCTTGCACTGACCTCAACATTCGCTGAAAATTGGGTTAAAACCGTTTGCTACTGCAACATATATTTTACCCTTCTCTGACTATTCATTACCGATGGTTATTTTGATCAGATTAATTTGTAAATTGGATTTTCTTTGAATGATACGAACACTTTTACGTAGAATTGAAAAATCCAGTTGAAACAGAAACCTATCTCTGGAAACATTAATTAGCCATTCATCACTAAAAATGGAAATCCCGGGATTAATAAAAACTTCCTAAACGAGTACTCTCTTATTATGTTTTTTTGGAAATGTTCTTTATTTATGACTGACAGGTCGTGATGAATGGCTGGCATTTGTAGATACTTGACAGTTGTGACGGGTAAACGTTCGAATAGTCAAAATCTGCAAAGGAGTACTGTACGAATACCAATCTAAATTTTTTGTCATATACATTATACTTAAATATTGAAATATGAAAATAAGCTTTTTTAAAAAAGTAACCATGGAGTTTCTTGCCGATTTTTCTCTATAGGAAACGACAAAGCGGAACCTACGTAAAATAAATAATTTTGTTCTTGAGTTTGTATTTTTTTTATCACTGGGCAGGCAGTCATACTGTGTAAAACATTGGTACATAACTGCATTAACTGGAAGCCAACCCTAATACGGTAAAGCAGTTTGCCTGATGGATGCAAAATATTTGAGCATTCACTCTATTTGTGTTTTTTTAAAAGTGCACTTGGATAGCGCCCGGTCAATCAGTATGTCTAAAGAGATCGTTGCGAGTAGTCTTTAGTTCTTTCATGCCTTTTAGAAGACTAGTGTTGAACTCAAATAAATAAAACATAATAACCATTTTCTATTAGTTTCTCTAAAATGGCCTAAAACAAGATATTCTGTATAAAGTCAAAGTCAAAACATAAAAAAAGCGAAATACCTACTCACGGATTTTAGGAACCGAACACCGAAAAACTTAAACTTGACTGGTAAATTACAAAATTCTACTTATTTTGATATGTATATAGAGATTTAAATTATTTTGATTTTTTTTTCCTTTTTGTCTTTGATTTAAAAATTTTAACATTAGATAATATCTTAAATTTTTGAATAATTTTGTTTTTTTTTCAATTTTTAACGAACTTGTTGTGATTTTGTTTTAATATATTTACTGAGATTTTAATAATAATTTAATAAGTTTTTATTGTGATTTTAGTTTTAATTTCTAAACTTTTAAGTTCTGATCTGATTTGATTGGTGTATGAACAGCTGTACTATGAACTCATATCTAAAAATAAATTATTTGTATTTTTTATTCATTATTATAATTAAAACGGGTGTTGAAAGTTTGTATGGATAAACTGAATTTCACGTGGGCGAAGCCGCCGGTAGCAGGTTACTAGGTACTTATACCGACTTGTATCACTGTATTAGCCGGGACTGTGCCCAAAAACCCCGGGATAGCAGTAATTACACGTCTTGCTGACTGCGCTGAACTAATCACGTATGGACGCGATATGTCCCGCCGGACGGCGATGTGCCGATACACCCCCCTCACTGCGGAGACACTCGCTCGGAAAACAACTGTTTTCTATACAGTGTGGCTAATTGGGTGCAAAGAGGGTCAGCTCCGTTGATTAGCTTCGACAATGTTGATTAGACTGGGCGTTTATTTCTACCAAATTCTATTTAGCTAGAACTAAACGAAACCAAAGAAGAAATAAAATTAAATCTACATTCTTGAATACAATTAAAATAATGAATTATTCATCATCATCATTTCAGCATTAGGATGTTCACTGTTGGACACAGACCTTCCCCAAATGTCGCCACAATGAATTGTCCTGTGCTTCTCGCAGTTTTACGAGCAATGTACATGTTTAGATCGTAATGTGTAAAAAAGTCTATGTTTAGATCATGTACTTTTTTATTATTTTAGTTACATTGTTCTCACATCATAGTAGCGACAAAAATATGTAAGCTATATATCTGTAAAACACAACATGATTAAAAAGAGTGTCCATTGAGTTTCTTGCACATTCTTCTCCATTGAGACCTACTTTTTGGAATGTGCAATTAGCGTCATTTTTTTTCCTGACAGACCGACTTTATGACATTTCAAATGTGCCTGTAAAGGTTTATTTGAAATAAATGCTTTGAATTTGTACCTTGTCCACTGTCACTTCAGTTTGGCGTTTCTTCAATGAATTATTGCGCATGGTTTATTCAGCTTTTTAATGTTCCCATTGCTGGGACTCAGGCCTAATCTCTAGAAGAGAGAATGGGAAGTAATTTTCGTAATTGCATGATATGATGCCGCCAACTATTTCTACAATCGGACAACCGGCGCGCGGCATACGTGTAATATCCACTTTTACGTTGTTAAACGTAAGAGCACACCATGTATATCGAAGGACTGGAATAATTTTTATACTGCAATCTTCTCGTCCGATTATAATTTGGGTGTATTCAAGGCTAGAGTAAATAGGCTCTTAATAAACTAGTGCGAGGCGCACTACCTTGATGATGGTGATTACATCTTACCAACCATATTACTGCCTACCAGATGGTATCGCAGTCGAGTACTAGTTTATATCAATTAGAAAAGGAAAACGCTAGGCTGGCTAGACTCTTCATCATTACACAACAAACATAAATTTCCATCTAAACATTGTTGTTACAAAAAACAGAAACGCGTTATGCATGACTGAACAGAACCTTCCTCGAACCCGAAAAACAGAACAGATAAAATAAAATACTAGCACCAACCCTCACTCTATACTCGCACCTACACAAATCCGGCGCAATATAAAAAGTAATTTTTATCCTAGACAAATTCCCAGCCCTATTATATTCACGTGCATAGTTCGGGCAATATTTCAGTGGCGCGGGCTATTATTTATTGCCCACATTTTTCGGGCTATTTATTTAAAGGGCTATGTCAGATATGTGTGAATCTCTCGGGGCCTGAAGGGGTTCTTGCCAGATGTTTGTAAAAGTTGGAAGTTAGGTACAAATAAAGCTGTCGTTAGCATTTATTTTTTTCAAGACAAGCGAATTCTGTGATTTAGGTGGAGTGTTTTGAGTAAAAGATGAAATAGTGTTTTTTGTGTAGTGAACCTGCTGTCATTTTATACTGAGATCTTTTTCTTCTTCTTTTCGGATCGATGACAAAGTCATTATACAGATGTTGCCCAGTAGGTGGCTACCTTAACTGCAGTATCGGTGGCACTAATGACATCCTACTGCAGGTGTATGACCACTTAGGGCACTCCAGCAAGTGGCTCCTGTTTTGAACAAGGGCACCGCACTCACATTGAGTATCCGACGAGTCTTTAGAACCTAACCCCCAGCCAAGCCAGTACAACATTGCACAGTTACAACATTTTAATTACAGACCTTATTACGTAATTGTTGTAATATTCGTACAGCTAAGAAGTAGAATTCCCTACAAAAGCATGTGTTTCCTGATAGCTAGCCTGGGGATTTTTAAATCAAGAGTGAATAGATTACTGAAGTGGTAGTGGGCAGGGCACGTTGCTCGTAGAACGGATGGTCGATGAGACCGAAAGGTTCTAGAGTAACAACCGCACATCGGAAGACGAAGTATTGAATATCCTCCCACAAGGTTTACTGATAGTGATGACCTGGTGAGAGTCGATGATGATGATAACTTCTAGGAAAGCGTGCTCCGTCGTCGATCATATCGCTTTCCACTAGCTGAGATAGTATCAATAATAAAAGAAATCTGTATAATCTGTCTAAACTCTAATCGTTTTACACACCAAACAGCGGGTTTGAAACCTTAATTAAAGACGAAGACAATGCTTGTGCAGACTTTAATTTTCCCTGTTGTAGACTATGGTGACGTGTGTTACTTTGACCTGAACGCGGTCTTGCTGGATAAGCTGGATAGACTCCTCAACAATTGCATCCGTTTCATTTTTAACCTGAGGAAGTATGACCATGTGTCAAACTTTAGATTGGAGCTCAAATATACATAACATTTTCTTTTTATGCACCTACCATATTGTCTCTTCTCCACCCTAGGTTGACTGGTAGAGAATGCCTAAGGCATAAGAGTATATAAGTCCGCCTTTGTGCCTTGTGTTGCATGAAGAATAAATAAATAAATAAATTCTAGGAATTTTATTATTGTACCCAAAACAAAAGCGTCAGTCATTTTCCGGTAAGTGTTTTCAATTTAAAGCCAATTCGGACAGTTCCAAGAGGAATTAAATTTGTTTCTATTATTATGTTCATTAATAATATCGGGTCCGCAATATTGATGATGGAATTTAACAATATTTCACTCTATGAAATGAGCCAAATAACTCTGAAATGTAACTGAAATTCAGTCGTAATTAGGCTTCACTCCTCTAATTTTAGATAGATAGATATACTCTTATTTCTTTTTTTTTCTCTCTCGTTTTTCTTTTTTCTTTCTTTTTTTTTATTTTTTTTTCTCTTAATTTTTTTTCTTTTTTTTTATTTCTTTTCTTTTTTTCATTTTTTTATTTAGATTTCTCTCTTATTCTTTTATCTCTTATTGTTTTTCTCTCTTATTTTAGTTACATAAAGTTAGAATAGCGAGAGCAGTGGTGGCCGATTGGTAAAAAAATTGATTTGTTTTTATTTGATTGGAAATAGATCGCGGTTTCAAACCCAGCCAAACTGCATTACTTTGTATAATTTATTTCATCACCACTGCCCTCAAAACGGTGAAGGAAAATCTCGTGAGGAAACCGGCATGTCCTAGAACCAAAAACTTCTAAGACATGATGACATCCACCAACCCGCACTGGGCCCGCGTGGTATATTACAGCCCATTCGCTCTTCTAGAGAGTAGCCTTAAGTCGCAGCAGTGGTAACATTATAAGGCTGACGCTATGTTATACCACAGTCTATTATACTGTGGTTATACTATGCTAAATTTTATGAGAACACGAAAAACGATTGAAAGATAATCTTACACATACATGAAAGCCAAGTAATTAATGTGGGTACCCTATTATTCAGTTAATTAGGATTTACTTGAAACAATGATTATTATTAGCAATAGAATGTGCAGGATTTTTAATTATCCTCAAGTGATCGCAATTACCTTGAGTGGCAGCAGTGGTCTGTTGTCAGTCTTTTTTTTATTTTGGATAGATAAGGGTTTATCACTATCTCACCTGATTGGAGACGCTTGCCTAGAAGTTGTAGCTATCAGGAAACACAGACTCCGGCAGGGAATTCCACTCTTTAGCTGTACGCATTGTAACGTTGTACGCGTGTTTACAAATAATTATTTAAAATAAAAATTATTAACTAAATAAAAATTTAATAATATAATTAAAACTTAAACCTACACTTAATTAATACTAATATATACAAACAAAAACACTATTATACAAACATCACTTACTGCTTACAGGGGTCACCAATTTAAAATACTTAAGCATTATTTATAATATAACTAGCAGAAGTTGGTCAACACAAACATTGTCTGATTGCGCATTTTGACTGCGACATTTTTTTAAATCCCGTCCGGTCAGTTTAGTGGCGGCCGGTCACTTGCAGCTCGGCACCCGCCATTCGGCAGCCAGACTAATCAGAGGACAGACGTAGCTCTTCTCAGCGCGTTTTTTTTTTTTAAAAAAACTCTGTGTTCTGTCTAACGATAGTACTTACGTAGCTCTTCTCAGCGCGGCACCAGTTTGAACTTTTTTCTAAATTCTGCTTGTATTACAAATACTAAATTCTGAGTAGTGTTGAAGACCCGTATATCGGTAAGTGGCGAACAATTGTATATTTTACAGTGTATGGTAGCTTTTCCTATTTATTATATGTGGTGGACATTAATCCTCTTTTCATGCTTTTATTATTACTTTGTCAGTGATCAAAATTAGCAACGTAGTTTTAAATAACTTTCAATAAAGTAGTTGGCTTTGCAATTTAATAAACTTCTACCCTCCACATATCATTTTGTAAATCGTACAATTTCCTTGTTCAATATTTTAACCTAATTTTATATTGTACTCATTTTCTCACTGCTATATCTCTGTTCTCGTGACCATCAGCCACATTCATTGCCTACCAGGTAAAGTTAGGTGCTTATTTTCCGCTTCATCACCCTGGGAATGGCAATTGGCTGGTCAAGGTCACCTCCTGAATAGCTACTTATTGCACCTGTACTTCTAGGGTTCAATACTACGGTTTGAACTTTCCCATCGGACGTCATCCGCTGCGCATCACCCTCCCGTGGACGTCGTACGTCTTAGCAGTAGCAGCAGCGTTCAGGGGCCTACCACACCTGCCTGCCTACCCCAGCCAACAACAAGGGAAAGGAAGTAACACTGAACTTTACGACCGGAGAGTTGGAACTCGGCATACGGCCTTTTAACCCATCCCTGGGATATATGTTTTTTTTTTTTTTTTATTAATATATGCTAACGAATTGAGTGTCCGTGTTTTATTTGACATGAGACCTTAACCGTTACATTGGCGCCTTACGTGGTTAGTTTAATTTTCGTTACAAAATTATATGCCGTAGTTCTAATTTTCTAGGGGTAGTGCATGTTTGTGTGCTTCTTTTTATTTTATTTTTGTGAAACGTTTGGTTTGGTTTTTATTTTTGGTTGCCAGCAACTAAAGTGTAAGCAAAACAAGCCTGTTATTAATTTAAAAGCATTTCTATAATTTGTTCGTATTAAAACGAAAAATAACCGTTAGTTGGAATTTTTTTTTACTAATACCGTCATAAAATTTGGAAAAATTTGTTAAACTTATGTAGCAGTCACTAATTCAGACGTTTTTTAAAGTAACTAGTTCTTGTTCCATCTTTGTCTGTTTTAAGCATTACACATTAGTTGCAATTCTGTGCTATTTTTTCTTTTTATTTTTCAGCAGTTTTTTTTTTAAACGAAAAAAAAATTTAGTTTCTTTCACTACTATTTTCTGCTTAACTAATATCAACCAATGCGTTACTAGATAGCTTAGTTAATTGTAAGGGACAGAGGTATTCTTTTAGTTGTTTTGTTTTAATTGCTAAATTATACACTGTTCGTCATTTACTAATATAGGGTAAAATTTTAGTCATGGCTTTTGCGATTAAATTTCTGTCGCTTCAGAAGAGTGAATTGGAATATGAAGTTTCCATTAGAGGCTCCACTCCAGAGAGCACAGTGTCTGAACTCCGTAAACAAATAGTAAAATTAATCTCACTTTTTCCTTCTGAGGACATTTTGGACTCGCCATTAAGCCCAGCTGATGATCTCAGGGGAGTTTCAAATGTTTTAACTAAAATCCAAGTAGGTTTTGATAACGAGTTGGACCGTAATAGTTTTTTAAGAATACAAAATTTATTAAATCATCTTTATCACCGCATTAACAGAATAAGTCGCACTGAAACAGATGCAGCCGTTTACGATTATTGTGTTGACCAATTTAAGCTTTACTTAAATAAATTAAATTCTTTAAAGGATAAATATCTTGCTGACCCTTTAGTTCCTTCAACTAGCAGTGAGACCTTGTCATCGGTTAAACCTATTAATGTCTCAGTTTCTTGTGACCGTACTTCACAAGATGTTAATAAATTAAAATATGACGGCAAAAGTTGCGTTCGTTCCTTCATCCAAAGGGCAAACGAATTTAAACTTGCGAGAAACATTTCAAATGAAAAGTTGCTCTCATATGCAACTGAGATATTCACGGGAGATGCACTTCATTGGTTCCGTAGCAACAGAGAACTCATTTCGGACTGGGATAATCTTCTGTTATGTTTAAAAAACGATTTTGATAAAGCTGATTATGATTACAGACTTTTGTCTGAGATCCGTCTGAGAACACAGGGTGAAACAGAGAATATAGTAATTTATTTGGCTATTATGTCTGGACTGTTTTCACGACTGTCGAAACCTCTCTCAGAAGATAGCAAGTTAGAGATTATTTTGCACAACATCCGACCTTGCTATTCAAGTATATTAGCTTCCGTTCCCGAAATTAAATCAATTAACGAATTGAGATCCCTGTGTACTAACTTCGAAAAAGTTCAGGCACGTCTTTCTTATTTTCATGAACCACCAGTTCCATCATCTGATACTGTAGCACCGGAGTTCGCGTATACAAAGTCAAAGCCAACTAAGATTAATTATTCGCAAAATAATAATAAACAAAACAATAACAGTTACAGCAATAATCAAAATAAATACAATAATAATAATTTACATGCCATCGATACACCAAAACCTCGACGTTATTGCCCAAGATGCCGTACAGATTCTCATGGCTTACGTCAATGTGCAGCAGACAAAACGGACATTTTTTGTTTTGTTTGTGGCAAAAAGGACGTCAAGACACCGCAGTGCCCAGATTGCAACAAAACAAAGACTAATAAATCTAATTCAAAAAACTAGGTGGTCAGAACTGTAGCAATAGCAATTTTGACAAAGATGATTGGCAAAATTGGCTCCAAACTATTAAAAATTTTTTCAACATTTATAAAGTTGCTTCAGTTCTTACCAACATTCCTTCTAATGATTCCAGACCTTATGTCTCTGTTAAAATGGATGAATTAGTTATGGTAGGTTTATTAGATTCAGGTTCAGCTGTGACAATCATAGGTAATAATGCGCATAAAGTACTTATTAGTAAGGGACTTCACCTAACTGCAAACAATTCCTATCCCACATTTCTTATTGCCGCAGGAGGACAAAGGCTAAACAGTATTGGTTCTATGAATCTTCCCATTCATTTTGAAGACCAATTTCATATTATTGAAGCTCTAGTCGTACCTGAAATTAATAATAATCTTATTTTGGGTATAGATTTTTGGCGTAAGTTTCAAATCTGTCCCAAGTATTTATATTCCATTAGTATTGGACAAATTAACAATAATATAGCGTCAGTCAATACTGACAATACTCATTTGCAGAATTATGATACTCTCGATACAGCCCAAAGAGTAGTGGCTGATAATATCATACGCCAATTCGAAGAGATATCTTTTAAGGTCAAAGGTTTAGGCAATACGAATGTGATTACGCATCGAATCGACACAGGAGATACTCAACCTATTCGACAGCGTTACTATAGGATGTCACCAGAAAAGCAACGAATCCTCATCGAACAGGTTGACGAAATGCTTAGTCTTGATGTTGTCGAACCGTGTGAAAGTGCTTGGTCTTCACCTGTTTTAATCGTTACTAAAAAGAACGGTGAGCCACGTTTTTGTTTGGACAGTCGAAAACTTAATTCAGTCACCAAGAAAGACGCCTATAATCTGCCATACATCTCAGAGATCTTGGACAATCTTCGTGATGCTCGTTATTTGTCCAGCATCGATTTGTCAAAAGCTTTTTGGCAGATTAATATTCATCCAGAGGATCGTGATAAGACGGCTTTCTATGTCCCAGGTCGTGGTACATTTAGGTTTAAGCGCACAGCTTTTGGTTTGACTAATGCCCCTGCCACTCAACAACGTTTGGTCGATACACTTTTCGGGGAATTCGAACAAAGAGTCTTTGCTTTTCTTGACGACATTATCATTGTTAGTAACGATTTTAACAGCCATGTTTCGTTGCTAGTTCGTGTACTTAATAAGCTAAAACATGCGAACCTGACTGTTAACTTAGATAAGTGCAAATTTTTTAGAGACCGTCTCAAATACCTGGGTTATGTTGTTGACAGTGGTGGTCTAAGAACTGATCCTGAAAAAGTGCAGGCTATCCTTCAATATCCTACACCTTCAAATAAAAAGGACGTTAAACGGTTTTTAGGAACCGCCACTTGGTACCGTCGCTTCGTACCTAATTTCAGCACCATAGCTGCCCCTTTAAATAAGTTGACGTCTAATAAGAAGAGTGCTCCACCATTTAAATGGACTGACGAGGCTGACGCCGCTTTCTTAAAATTAAAGGAATGTCTGATATCAGCCCCAGTACTATCCTGTCCTGATTATAATCGTCCTTTCGAAGTCCACACAGATGCTAGCAACTATGGTATCGGTGCAATGCTTACCCAAACTATAAATTCCAAAGAGCATCCAATAGCCTACATGAGTAGATCATTGTCAGCATCAGAGAGGAATTACAGCATCACTGAGCGTGAGACTTTGGCTGTAATTACCGCTTTAGAGCATTGGAGGTGCTACTTGGAGAATGGTAAGATGTTCACGGTATATACCGACCATAGCGCGCTTAAGTGGTTTCTGTCACTGAATAATCCGACAGGTAGGCTGGCTCGCTGGGGTGTTCGATTATCGTCTTTTCATTTTGAGATCAAGCACCGTCGTGGTTCCGATAATGTCGTACCAGATGCTCTTTCTCGAGCGGTTCCAGTGAGTGCTATTAGCACATCTGATGCTATAAAGACCACTAACGATTCCTGGTATAGTAACATTTATAATGGTTGCATTAACAATCCACAAAATTTTCAAAATTTTATTGTTAAAAATAATAAATTGTTTAGGCTTAGTAAAGAAAAATGTCAATTTACTACAGAATTTTCTTGGAAAGAGGTTATACCTAGTGAATTACGTGAGCAAGTCATTTTTGAAAACCACTCCGAGCCTATAGCCGGACATTTAGGCATTTTCAAAACTTATAGACGTCTTGCGTTACGTTACTATTGGCCCGGCATGCATAAGGATGTCGTTAATTTTGTGTCAGCTTGTGATAAATGCTTATCTCACAAAATACAAAACCATACAACTTTAGGCGAAATGGGACGACCTAAATGCTCTCAATGCTCTCGTCCATTTCAAATGTTATCCATTGATTTGATGGGTCCTTTACCTACAACACGTAAACAAAATTCTTATATTTTCGTGGTTACATGTTGCTTTTCCAAATTCTGTTTAATTTTTCCTATTCGTAATGCTACCTCACAAATAATTACAAAAATTTTAGAAGATTCGGTTTTCCTAGTACATGGAGTCCCTCAGACTGTGTTTTTAGATAATGGAACTCAATTTACCAGTAACCTCACTGAAAGTTTATTTAAAAAATATAATATACCTAATATATATTTTACGCCTAAGTACACACCTCAAGTAAATACCGTTGAGCGTTACAACAGAACAATTATCACTTGCTTGTCAACATTCATTGACGATGACCAAAGATCTTGGGACACCAAAATTTCATCTGTTCAGTTCGCTATTAACAACTCCGTCAACGAAGCTACTGGTTATACTCCGTCTTTTCTTGTTTACGGTAGAGAGCTAATCACTTGCGGTTCACATTACGTAGATAACGAGGTTGCCAATGAAGTGACATTTCTTCCCCGTGATGTTTATGCCGAAAATCTGGGATGTTTGTCAAAAATATTCGACAACGTCCAGTTCAAGCTATGGCAAGCTCACGTGAAAAATACGAGTCATTACAACTTGAGGCGTAAACCAGCTGAATTTAAAGTCGGTGACGTTGTCATGAAAAGAGCGTACGTTTTGAGCGATAAAGACAAGTATTTTAGCAAAAAGTTAGCACCGAAATATATTAAATGCCGTATAACTGGTAAAAAGTCACCTTTAGTGTATATTTTAGCTGATATGTCAGGGAAAGACCTAGGTACATGGCATATCAAAGACATCAAATTAGCTAATAACTATTAATTTGTTCTATCATGTTTACTAACAGTTGCAATACCCATAGCGCTGTGTTCTATATTATCTCTCATTTGTTGCATTAAACTACACGTTTATTTAAGTTAATCAGAAATAATTGCTGAAAAAAAAACTTAGAATTGTGTCTGCCATAGCATTCTAGTAATGTTTACTACGGCTGTTCGACTGGTGATAGTATGTTTGGATATTATGAAAGGTGATGTATGCAAGGTAAAAAGATGAACGTATTACTTAATAATGCGGATTTTATTATTTAAACAATAAAGGAGTTTAATAATAAAATCCTTGGGAGCGCGAGCGGGTACTGTAACGTTGTACGCGTGTTTACAAATAATTATTTAAAATAAAAATTATTAACTAAATAAAAATTTAATAATATAATTAAAACTTAAACCTACACTTAATTAATACTAATATATACAAACAAAAACACTATTATACAAACATCACTTACTGCTTACAGGGGTCACCAATTTAAAATACTTAAGCATTATTTATAATATAACTAGCAGAAGTTGGTCAACACAAACATTGTCTGATTGCGCATTTTGACTGCGACATTTTTTTAAATCCCGTCCGGTCAGTTTAGTGGCGGCCGGTCACTTGCAGCTCGGCACCCGCCATTCGGCAGCCAGACTAATCAGAGGACAGACGTAGCTCTTCTCAGCGCGTTTTTTTTTTTTAAAAAAACTCTGTGTTCTGTCTAACGATAGTACTTACGTAGCTCTTCTCAGCGCGGCACCAGTTTGAACTTTTTTCTAAATTCTGCTTGTATTACAAATACTAAATTCTGAGTAGTGTTGAAGACCCGTATATCGGTAAGTGGCGAACAATTGTATATTTTACAGTGTATGGTAGCTTTTCCTATTTATTATATGTGGTGGACATTAATCCTCTTTTCATGCTTTTATTATTACTTTGTCAGTGATCAAAATTAGCAACGTAGTTTTAAATAACTTTCAATAAAGTAGTTGGCTTTGCAATTTAATAAACTTCTACCCTCCACATATCATTTTGTAAATCGTACAATTTCCTTGTTCAATATTTTAACCTAATTTTATATTGTACTCATTTTCTCACTGCTATATCTCTGTTCTCGTGACCATCAGCCACATTCATTGCCTACCAGGTAAAGTTAGGTGCTTATTTTCCGCTTCATCACCCTGGGAATGGCAATTGGCTGGTCAAGGTCACCTCCTGAATAGCTACTTATTGCACCTGTACTTCTAGGGTTCAATACTACGGTTTGAACTTTCCCATCGGACGTCATCCGCTGCGCATCACCCTCCCGTGGACGTCGTACGTCTTAGCAGTAGCAGCAGCGTTCAGGGGCCTACCACACCTGCCTGCCTACCCCAGCCAACAACAAGGGAAAGGAAGTAACACTGAACTTTACGACCGGAGAGTTGGAACTCGGCATACGGCCTTTTAACCCATCCCTGGGATATATGTTTTTTTTTTTTTTTTATTAATATATGCTAACGAATTGAGTGTCCGTGTTTTATTTGACATGAGACCTTAACCGTTACAGCATAGTCTGAGCACTGGTCCCTTAGACTTTGATACAACACAACACATAAAAATACAAAGAGGAAAGGGCAGTTTTAATCCACTTTTCAGATACCAGAATACCTAGGATTTCGATTTAGGAAGTATAATTGGGTTTCACAGCGGAATTTTCTCAAAATAAGCGCGGTGTCTGCATTTATTTCTGGTTATTCGATAATAGACTCGCTGCTTCTGACATGAGACACATTATAAATGGTAAATTGTGGCAGTACTGTAGACATATCTCGGCCTGGAAAATGGAAAATGTAGGCGTGATGTGATGTTAGAAACTATAGCCAAAAGGACATCTAGATGAGCGTGGACGGATTGTAGCAGGAATTCAAGAGCATTTTCTGATATTTCGTGATTAAACTTTTGAGCCCCAAGCAAGCCCAACGCCGGCCGAGCTATGGATAGATCGAACAATGGGTAGCTCGCCGACCGGTCGACTGGTAACGGTCGGGCCAGGCCAAGCCGTCAACGGCGCGCCTCAAGGAGTTGTCAACAAAGCCGTGGGGACTCTGCAAAAGGGTCGAAGCCTACTGGGACCCAGGGTCTCTTTCTGAAAGGAAGGCTTAGCCCCAATGAGAAGGTCAGAGAAGGAATGGGGTGGGGTGTTTAGTCAGTAGAAGTCTGACACTGTTTTCCGCTCCGACCAAGAGCGGGATTCATCATTGATTTTTATTTTTTGTTCTTTAATTGTGTCTGTAATTACGATAGTCGAAAGGTGAATCAGTGAGATTAAAATACAAGGAGGATAACATCGTGAATTTTCCTCACACAATAAATTCTCTTACAACAGGAAGGTAAGTAATATAACTATGTAATACCCAATACCGCAGTTATGTACCTGTGTATGTATGAGTCAGTGTATGACTAATGTATGAGATTTGTATGAGATTAGTCATGTCAACGACATTCTGTGCCATGTGTCATACAAGATTGCGGGATAATGAATTAAGCAATTAAGATGTTTTACTTTATTCTCGTTGGTTCAGTGGTCACAAGTGCTATTGGCGAGTGTTTTAATTGGGTTCGATACCAGGTTTTGAATTTTCAGATAGCTCTATGTGGAAATTTTCAAAGTTGACATCAACCAACGATCACTGATAAATACAGAGATCGAATGGTTGACATCCATATATTTTTTACAGTATTCGGAAAATTATCTAATGAATCCTCTCGCTCTTAGGGAAAACGAAAGTGTGTAGCAGATTTTTACTGATTAAAACCACTCCTCTTCGAAGACATGTGACATCTACCAACCCTCACTGGGCCCGGGTGATGGATTACGGCCCATTCCCTCTCCTTGAAAGGAGAGCTAAATCCCAGCAGTGGAAATATTATAAGGCTGATACTAAACCCTTGATGTTCCTTATTAGCCTTCGTTCTGGGCCCTGAGGCCACACACAAGCCACCCAAACCCAGAACACCTATCTGTAAGCTATATTTGTTTAGCCTACAGGCCATAAAAATCAAAACCCGCGACCCACAGCTCAGCAGCCAATCGCTCAACAATATGAAGATACATAATTATCAAAATGGTAGCTAATACATGGATAGGTATTTGATACCTTTCGCGAAACATAGTGTATTATGTATTTAGGTAAGCGCCCGCGGCCTAAATAAATACGGTTATCAAGTCACCATTAAATAAATTCATCACACAGTACGATGGATTTCGTGATATCAAAGCTTTGTATACTAAAATATATATTTTGTATGTATACATAAGGAGAAATTAACCGACTGACATATCAACGCACAGCTGATACAACGGGGACTAGGATCGTGTTTTGCACAATGTTACTTTTTATGACGTAGGCAAGTGGGAGAAGAAGTGTTAAGTGGGGATTTTCAAAAATTCAACTTTTAAAAGGATAAAACGAGAGTTTAAAAAACCTACGTTGAAGCAAGATAAGCAACTGGCAGATACGATGAAATCACTAGTATCTGGCAGTTGCTTTAATTAAAATAGTGAAATTTTGCTAAAGATATCATTTTATGACGTAGGCGAGTACTAAGAGAGATTTTTTTTTATCCCCTGAAGGGTCTGTAAGGGCCCAGCAGGGCTGAAGGGGCCCAGCAGGGTTGTAGGGGTCCAGCAGAGTCACAGCCTTGTGGGTCCATGGGTTGATGCGAAAGCGCAGGGCCCTGAAACTTAGGCAAGAAGGAACGAAGTGGGTCGTTTAGTCAGCAAGAGGCTGACATATTTTTCGCTTCGCTTAAGGGCTGGATTCGTTATTAGATAATTTTTCCCACCATAAAAAAGGCCCTGAAGAGTCAAAACGGCGGTTCAAAGATTGTATAAAGAACCTTTTTTCATGCTTCGGTAGTCATTATATAAAATTTAATACAGTAATTATTTACTTCAACTGTAAAATATTTAATTATAATAGAAAAACAACCTTGTTGTTTACATTTTACAAGTTTGCGGTCATTAATGTTTGTGTAATTAATGAACTAATTAGTCTTTGTATAGAAATGAACCTATTGTATAAAAAATGTATTATTTTCTTTATAAAAGTTACGAAATAATAGGTTTCTACTGCTATTCTTTTAGGAATTGTTGGTATTTCGTGATTGCCTGTAGGTATTTCATTAACTATATTCTAGACTTTCTTTTGTTAATATTTACCTTAATATAAGTAAGTAATAAAACAAAGAAGTAGGTTTTATAGTCATAGTAGCCTTTTTTTACGGGTTTGCTCGTATTTTGTGTATCCCTGACAATGTGTATAGTGATGATCGGTCGAGTACTGAGGATGTGGAAGTGTTAGAAACAAAATAACACACATTCGCATATTTAATATTAGGTAAGTGCTTTAGTTAGGTAAGCTGAGATCGGAATATTTAGTTTATTGAATTATTTAATTTACTTACATAATAAAATTAAAACATGATTTTTAGGAGTCGATCCAATATCTTATTGAAAAGTTTATGTGGATGTAGCGACATCTATGACGCCACATAAGAACTAAAAAATAGGTACAACATTCTACATCGTCACGCAATTAAAGTTCTCCGCGCGATTTGAACAAAAAATCAATTCTCTTTGATTTCCCGGATCACAACACATGTCTGGTCTGAGGTTCCTCCCTTTTCGATACAAATTTGGGGGACTTTACTCTTAGTTCCTCATGACTCTAAACATATGGCCCTCGACAAGTTCATTATTTTCCAGCCCGATGGTATATTTTTTTGGGATTGTTGACACCTTTATTACGGCCCTTTTCCTCTCTTAGAGAGGAAGACTGAGTGTCAGCAGTAAGAACATTATAAGGCTGATGCTATAGCTATGCTATGCTAATCTACACTAATATAATAAAGAGGTAAAGTTTGTTTTTTTTTTGTTGCACAGCAAAACAACAAAAATCAAACTTGCAAAAATTTTTCCAATCGGACCAGCAGTTCTGGAATTAAAAAAAAATTTAGCAACAATAGAAAGCTACTTTACTTCTTAGTAACATGGGCTATATTTTATGTACGCGGGCGAAGCCGCTGACAAAAGCTACTTATAGATTGATTCCCTACGTTATATATGAGTAAAACTAGAAGGTTACTAAGAATGACTCACCTATGTGCTGTTGACTCTACATAAAATAGGCGAACAACTTTCACAATTAATACTCAAGCCATGACTCGGAACAGTTCCCATAAAGTGTTACTTTATAACCGTTTCTTCAATGAGTCATTCATAGAGAAATAGACTTGTATGCCTTTCTAAATCGAATTATTTTGAAATACCATGACGTGTAGGTATTAAGTGTGCAAGTGAGAAAGAGATATGAAGCGATACACACCATGTAGCCCCATCCCTTTCATATTTCAGTTTAGTTCGTCAAATACATAGATCGTTAAGAACTCATGGTAGGCCCACAGTCAGGCGTTTATTCCATACATCACATTATACCCCTTAACACCCAAGCGAGCGAGGTATTTTGACATTTATCCAAGAACGTAAAAAAAAGTTTCCGTTAATACCCGCGAACGCCGGCGTTAAATGATTATTGTTGTCGTGAGAGCAGTGGTGGCCGAGTGGTAAAGCCCCCGACTTAGGAGTTGTAGGTCGCGGGTTCAAACCCAGCCAGGCCCATTAATTTGTGTAATTTACTTTATCACCACTGCTCTCAAAACGGTGAAGGAAAACATCGTGAGGAAACCGGCATGTCCTAGAGCCAAAAATTTGAAGACATGTGATATCCACTAATTCGCACTGGGCCTGCGTGGTGGATTATAGCCCATTCCCTCTCCTAGAGAGGAGGCCTGTGTCCCAGCAGTGGGAACATATGAATAAGGCTGATGATGATTGTTGTCGTTGTCCATCGTCGACTTCGTCATCGTTATCGTCGCAAGTCTATCAACGAATTAAAAACAAGTATTCATTGTATATATTTTTTTCACAACGTACTTATATAGCGCGGTATAAACCTATATTACATTTAAAACTCGTCAAATCGAATCACACGAGCCCATACTCTACGATCAATTTGACGAGGTATAAAAAAATAGGCGAAAGGTTTTTTTTTATACCTAGTACATAGAAAAACTGAAACAATATGCCTGCTGCGGTCTCAGCTTAAACTCGATGGGGTTGTGTCATTTAATTACAGAGATCCTACGGCCACCTTACGATTTCATCATCAGATTAACTCCACGACATAATAATTTTGCATTGTTATCTGATTGTTAGCGAGCTGTGGGCCCGTAAAACACAGGATTGGTGCCCGGACACAGCGACGCGGGGTCGCGGCAGACCACGAAGGAGATGGCGGGACGACCTGGATGTCTTCCTTGGGAATTGGAACGATAAAGCGAGTAACCGAGATGACTGGAATAAAAGGAGAGAGGCTTTTGCCAAGCACAGGCTAGCTATATTAATAATCTGATTGCCACGTGCATGAAAAACTGCAGCTCAATCGGTAACCGGGAAGTGGATCAAATTTAATTTACAAGATTTGATCACAAACATCAGGACAGGTGAAACTAAATAAAAGCTTGTAAAAGCAGACTGAACAGGTTAGTTCTGTGCAAGCTCGCTCCGACACGATGACATCAGGATCCTAATGGTAACATCACGTGAGGTACCTAGCACACGTGAACCTTTAATAACAATAAAAACCAGTTTTTGTCTAGTTTTTTTTTTCGAGTGAAGAGTGTGGCTATTTTGAATAAAATTATTAGCAATAGCAACTTGATTTCAAGTAGATATAGAAGATATATTTACATTGCATAATATGCGACACACCCGGACAAAACGGCCAGTCTTCAGCAAAAAGTTGGGTCTCATGTGTTAAACAGAGCCACAGGGCTGATTTTCAGCATCAGCCGAATTGAATACCCTTATTCATGGTTTCATAATGAAGTTAAAATATCTCTGCCTACCTCCTCGAAGTTTACAGTCGTGATGTTAATGTGTAAACACGTCACATTAATTAGATCTGTTAATAACAACAGTAGCAATCTTGATAAAGAACCTGTTAGTCAAAACGTTCGAAGGCGCCAAGAAAGCAAATTATAACTATGAATGAACTAGCAGCGCCATCTAGCGGCAAACCAGGCAAACTGTTTGACAATGTTATAAACTCGATACAATGTTTCTTTTTCTCTTTGTTCAAAACTTTTTCTAGTTCATTTTTGTCTGTTTTGCTTTGAAAGATTTAGGTATTTATTTTTTATTGTTACCAAAACACTTGATTAGATGGGTACGTATTGAAGAAAAATAATTATGGTATGCGTATAAACATCCATAGTTGGGGATTATACCGACAAACGTTCTCAATAGAATATTACTCTGTCGGGATAGTTAGGTACTTCAGCCTACTTACTTGGGCGAACAGAAGACCTAAGTAAATATTCAAGTTACCGTCCCTATTTCTGTCCATCTTATGTGCCTACACTCGAATCAGTGAGCCCCTTACAATATAACATTAGGTGTTAATAACATTATCAAAACAATGAAAAGGTATTTCAGGTTGGCAACACGAATGCTTCATAAATACCGTCAGATACGATCGCGTGGAACAACACAAACACTGAATACCAGATAGTGGGTCCACGAACAAAACCTAGTTTATTATTTATTGTAATAATATGGGGAGCACGTCTAGTAATAGTTAGCGTATAATTAATGCAAATTGCCTATTGATCGCGCGCGAGCACGCATATTTGATTACACGTACGATTGCTATTACAATTGTATCAGGCGTTCGCGTTTCAAATAGCACTGAGATTTAGTGTTGTTTGTTTGTTCTGATAGTCTAGCATTAGAACTCAAATTAATGAACTGGGTTTTGCGTTTGTTTGTGTTCAATTTTGCGGTTTATATTGACACAGTATTATCTATCTCTTAATGCAAAATAAAAGCAAATCATTGAATTTATCTAGAAATTATACATAGATAATAATGCTAGGTACTTATTAATATTTCTGGTGCTATACAATCTCAATCACAATCATTAGGGACTAATTAAGTATTGTAACAGCTCGACGGTTAATTTTCTATTTCGTGGAAAGTAGCATATTTTGAGTATTTTTGCTAATTTGGAATACTCGGTTATTTCTGTGAATAATAAGAGTACCTATGGCTATTTGTTGCAATAAATATTAAAACCTGATGTCGATGAGTTCTAAACCATTTTGCTATCTCGACATTTCTGCTGACATTTACTTGAAAAAAAAAAAGAGTTTCTTATGAACACTTTTAACACGTATGAAAACCATAAAAACTCAATTGTATGTTAAGAAATATCTCGTAAAAAAATGATCGGGACCTTAAGTTAAAATGTAGATGTAGTATAAAAATGGCATTGATTTTTATATAAGTATATTGATAAGCGACGGCTGTAGTTTTTTCCGTTACCTTAGAAGTTTGATTTTTTTACAGCTTCAAGGGACCGCAAACTTAAATTATTATGTTCTTCATATTAACTCGATACCTCCACGCATTCTCTCGATAAAGAGACTTGGCAGACAGACAACAGACTGACTAAAGTGATCCTATAAGGGTTGCACAGAAAAATGTATTGTGCAAACACTTTATATTATATTCTCGGAATAAAACGTTTTTCAAAGCTAATTTACACAGCAGACGTTTATTAATTATCAAATCCCATAAAATCTATTTGATCTTCAAGATATTCAGGAAAAACATAGTACTTACTTACCTACTCCAAAGCTGCACTTTGTATACCTATAGATACATTTTTATTAGAGCCATCTATTCTGCCCTGCTTACCCTAAAACGCAGTAAGAGCAAAAAAGCAGTTTCGAGAAAAACGCAAAAAACACTTTGACGTCGTATATTTTATAGTAATAATGTTTTATGGTAGATTTTTTTTTGCCTAGAGGATTAAGGCAATTACAAAGAATGAATTTTGAAAAAAAGCGTGTTATTTAGTCCATTCAATTCAAAATTAAATGGATTTTTCGAAAATCATGTCTATTACTGCATGCGAAAAAGTATAGATATACAGATTTAAATGCAGTAAAACATACTTGATACTGCAAAAACTCATCAGTTAATAGTCGTATTAACCGATTTCACAGAATAATTTGCAGTATAAGTATTTTTTACTGCATTTTAATAAGCACGTATAACTAATTGTACATGCAGTATGTGACAAATTTTGAAAATAATTAGGTTGTGTAGGCATTTATAAAGAAAACAAGACATTTTTGTTTGTATTTTGTTCTGTAGAAACTTTTTTTTTACCATTTCTGCTAATTTAAACTTTAAAAAAAATGCTAAAAACAGAACAAAATAAATATTTAAGTGGGTGTTCTCATGCAACAAACGTGATTATACCATTTTTCTTGATATTAATTACGGCAATACGAAGACCACATAGCTTGAAAGTCTTACAGCATATATAACTGTATACTTACTTTAAAAACCTGCAATTTAATTAACTTAAAAACATTTAAGAAGGGATCCCATACAAAAAACGTGATTTTTCCGCATACATGTAATGTCTAATCTTGTATAAATAATGGTGCAACACTGTCGTGTAAGCGAGTCCGACTCGCACTTGCCTGGTTTATTACCGTTTTTGCTGATTTTTGTACAATATTTGCAGGTTTTCTTTGTCTTACTTTATCCTTTATTGAAGATTACTTCTATATCTGCTGTGGTATGGTATTGGCTATTGTATTGTTTGAGATTAAAAGTCTCTTCTGTCTGCTACCGAAACGTGTGAATCTTCAACACTACCTGTGTCTCGGTAATAAATGTTGTCGTGTCCTAACATCAGTCTCAGTAATATTAACACGCTTGCAGCCGCCTGATTTGTAAGCATTACTGTTCTGAACGTGGAAGCCGCCGCCTCACTCAGGACTAGGACCCAGCGTAAGAAGCCGTACCGCAAATCTTCCACTCGGGACCACCTTACTCGTGGAGTACCAACTCCTACGCGGGGCACATCTCCACTGTATGCTCCACCGTGTTCTCCGGGCGGTCCATACAATCGTGATACTCGGGCTTTTTTGCACGGATCGGGTGCAGTTATCTCCTGAATTTATCATTTCCGGTGAAGATCTAGGTCATACAGAAGGTGAAGACGCTGTGAAGTCTTTCCAGACCATAATTAGGGCGGATAGCCTTCACAGACTTCACAGCGTTTTCACCTTCCGCTGGGCTAACAATAATATTGTTAAGTTTTTTCATTGTGTTGATGCCAGTCAATAAAGCTGATTAAAACTAATTCGTTTCTAAAGTTGATCTGTACAAGCTATGAGTTGATGAACAGTATTAAAACTATTTACTTGGAATATATTGGTGTACCTATTCTAACTTCAAAAAATACTATATAAACTATTATTACTAATGTTTGGATGCGACGATACTTTTTTTTTTAATTCTTTATTTAATTTAGGGACTTTTATATAAAATACATGTCAGAAATACTTTTAAAGTGATATTCTAATGTGGAAAATAGGTAGGTATTATTACGTCATATTTTTTTCCAACAAAAGATAAAATACTAGCCGTTCACTTTGATGTGTATGTTTCCTCCCGTTGCTTACCCATCTTAAGTCAGACCTTAGGCCCTACCACGATCCGTTTTATGACCTAAACTGAACTATTTTATAACTGCTACTATAACTGGTAAAGCCCATGGTTAACTTGGATGGCAAACTTACGTTTGTTTGTCGTGATGTTATTTTGTAACTATCAACGACAGCCATCTCGAATGAATAGTTTGTAGGTAATTATTTTTATTTTAAAGTCTTGGACGATTAATTTTAGCTGGAACAGACGGTCCATTTGAGCAGAAGGTCTAGCTTTGAAATGAACTCAATCATCGGATCCAGCTCGACTGGGCTGGGAAGCTGTGCCATAATTTCTTGTTAAATATGCCACAAAGTCTGAAGAGGAAAGTCTATGACCAGTAAGGCTTCATCAGAAGGTTTAAAGACACCTAACACAATGGAAATTTTCTTCCGTCATCTTGGTAGTGAAATGAAGATTATCCACAAGACAATCAAGATTACCGACATAGGCCAAAGAATTGACTAATCTGTTAGTACAGTGGTCCCTGATTTCTATGTGACTATGGACAAGCACGATCAGCTGTCTGTGACTGATTGAGAGACAATTCCTGACTAGAACGCAGTATAGTCTAATCGTGACACCAGTAAAATTTAGTAGCTTTGTTCGAGTTACTAATTATAATGCAGTAAATGTGACTTATACTGCCATTTAATAAAAAAATAGTTAGTTTTCAACTTTAGAACGATACAGACTACAGTGCAGTAAATACTCAACTTACTGCAATTTAGTTTGATTTTTAATCAGGCGTCATCAATGCACTATTACTATTTTCGGTACAAAAAGGGCTTACTGCGTTTTAATTTATATTGCATAATATTTCTTTAGTTATGGATTACAGATTTTATGAGGTAATAGAGACATTTACTGCGTTTAAGTTGGTAAAGTGATGGCCGATTTAGCCGTAACAGCTTTAACTGCATTTTAGTAAGTATAACAATGAATTTTGGCATATAATTTTGTGTTACTGCATTAGTAAATTTCGTTGTTCAGTAAATCATCGAATCAAAACCTAGGTAAGACGAATATGTTCCTTATAAAATGCCGGTTCAGAATCAATATTTAACTCAAATACCTAAAAAAGCCTGTTACTGCGTTTTAGTGTCAGCACGGCAGTATTATAGTCGAGGTTATTTCCCAGAACCTATACCTATTCTTGAAAGTAAAACTACCTTTGTGCAAGCAAATTAATAGGAATAAATGGTCTTCCTAGAAAATTGGCATTAAACCGTCCACCCCCGTACCAATTTATTTAATAGTAACTAGAATTTTAAACTTTATAGCGTCGAGCCTCCAGTAATATTATGATTGAATCATTATTCTTCGTAAAGGAAGTCTTTTAGTAACATTGACAAAGAAGAATCGACGGAGCGCTAGGAAGCGAAATAGGAATTTGGCAGTGAACCAGATACTCTGCGAAGACCTTTTCCAATCGTTCCAGCTTCGAGTCTGACTCTCGGTTTGTCTGTCGGTTTATGGTCTAGCTTAGTTCTGCGAATAGCTTGACAAAGAAGTGAAAAATGGGTTTTTCTCACTATCATCTGTTATTTTGACTGGCCTGTTCGTCTATTGGTTAGAAGCCTTGACTGCTATGCAAGAGGTCGTGGGTTCAATTCCCACCCAGGACAAATGTTTGTGTGATGAGCACGATCATTTGTTCTGTATCGGGGTGTAATTTATCTATAATATGTATGTATTTAGAAATAATAAGTATGTTTATCAATTGTCTAGTACCCATAACACAAGCTTTGTTCAGCATGGGACTAGATGACGTTGTGTGGTAGTTGTCGAATATATTACATTATTATTTTTTTATGCGAAACTGCCACTGAGATCAATTGAGCTCCACTGTCTCATCGCTTTTCTGATGGACGCCTCTATTGATTTTGGTTTCAGAGTTGAAATTTTTGAGAATATTCAGGCGAATCAATTGCAAAAAGATCCTATCTAATTTGTTGAAAGAAAAATAACTGCTCTATCTCTTACAACAGGGCGTTAAGTTTTACAGTATTACTCAATCCATTCTCTTTGTTTCCCTATGTTTAATAACTAGGGACAGACTTCGTTTGGATCTGCTCTTACGTGAAGTTAATTTACAATCTAGATCAAATTAGGGTAACTTCATTAAACATAAAAACCAGGGACCGAGAAATTTTTAGAGTTTAATTTATTTTTAGGTAGAAAAAATGGTACTTGACCTGGCTGGGTTAGCCTAGTAATTTCTGATAATAAAGAAGTTTTCCTACCCTTGAAAAAAGACACGGTTTTTTGTCTGTCACCAACTTCGGTCAACGCTACCAGACATATGTACCTTGATCATTATAGTATAAAACAAAATTTGCTTTACCCATGTATGCTTAGATCTTTAAAAGTACGCAACGGATTTTGATACGGTTTTTTTTTAATAGATAGAGTGATTCAAGAGGAGGGTTTATGTGTATAATACATGGATAATATATTCAATATCAGTACCAAACGAATCCCCGCAGTGATGAAATTTTTTGCCGGTTTTTTCTAAAATTTTTTAATTATTTATTATTATTTATTTTAAACTTTATTGCACACCAAAATGAGGACAGGATATACAATTATAAAAACTAAGTGTACAATGGGCGGTCTTATCGCACAGGGCAATCTCTGACAGACAACCTTAGGATGGACTAAAATGAAACGAATGAATGAATTTTTAACGTTTTTTTTTTTAATTTAACTGTATAAAAACGTCAATTTAACATTTTTTGCGAAAAAAAATAAGTGCATTACATTCCAAATTAAAAATGTCATCGGGTTTGATTAGAATTATGACTTTATGTGCCTCGATGATTTTTTTAATAATTTTTTTTTTGTCAAATTTCTTTTTTTTGTCTGAAAATATCATTGGGATTGGTCAGAATAACGATTTTATACAGGTAAAAAATAAAAAAACAAAACTTTTTTTCAAAAATTAAAAAAAAAACCGACGAAAAATTCCACAACTGGGGATCCAGATTCATATACTGGATCCATGGTATTCGTTTGCGTTAACATGTCAATGACACCTTGTATGTATAATTTGATTCCACTTTTCATTTCCGATATAAATAAAAACAAATCTGATTTTAACATTTAAGATTATTTCACTATTCATGTCCGCTTTGCAATGCTGTTCTTTGGAAAAATCCAATCAAAGCAAGCAGTGTATATCAAAAGTAAAATAAATTCAATCAGAACTAAAATAGCATCTCAGTACATCTTGTAGCGAAATAGTTTTCAATTCAGCGTCGACGTTTAAGTTTAGAATCTGAGAAAGTTTTTTCAAATTTCGTACATTGAGAATTCGTTTTGAAATAAAATTCATGATTGGCGCGACTCCGCGGACGAATGAAAAAACTTTCGTTCGATATTTAAATTCTGAATGAATTTAAAATATTTTGCTATGAAGTAGTATAGCAAAATATTTAATAAATATATATCATTACATAGTATAAAACAAAGTTGCCTATGCCCTATGTATGTTTATATCTTTAAAAGTACGCAACGGATTTTGATGCGGCTTCTTTTAATAGATAGATTTTTTCAGGAGGAAGGTTTTCTATGTATAATACATGCATAATATATTCAATATCAGTACCCGTGCGTAGCTGGGGCGGGTCGCTAGTTTTTATCATAAATATAAAAATGAATCGCAAAATGTGTTGGTAAGCGCAAAACTCGAGAATGGCTGAACCGATTTCACTAATTCTTTTTTTGTTGCGTTTGTTATTGTCAGGAGAAGGTTCATATGAAAAAAAAATAATTAAGGTATAGTACGACAGAGTAGGGTAGGGTGAGGGAGACTGGAGTGGAATAAAATGTTGCCGGGAGCGAAGCCGCGGGCTAAAGCTAGTAAATAAATATTTTTTAACCGCTACTATTGTACCAATTGAGAATGTAGACAGTGTGCGACTAAAAACTCACCAATGGAATTACTTAATTTTCCTTGCTATGTTTAACGGTAGGTACTCTAGTGGAGAAAAGGTACAAGAGCTAGATTTTTTTTTTAAATTTAATCTACGATCTCTTCTGATAGTAAGCAGTGATGCAATCAATAGTTGGTGAAGCTAAAGTGATTAGGCTAGCAAGATACCTAAATTTATAATCAGACGGGAAGACCGCATCAGGCAAACTGTTTCTATCCTTCGATTTACGCGGTAATTATTACCCTGCTTTTATAAGCACGAGGCAAAACGCTTAGTCCGGACCGTAGAAGTCTCAAAAATGTAAGGGCAGATAGTCTTCTGCGAAGCAGTAATGTAATCAAAGAAAAAAAAATGGTCAAAGAACAGACATCCTCACACTCTCCACTCCACACCAGAGCGGGATAATCATCCAATGTCTTCATCATCATCATCATTTCAGCCGAAAGACGTCCACTGCTGGACATAGGCCTCCCCCAAGCGCCGCCATAAGGACCGGTCCTGTGCGTCTTACATCCATCGGCTTCCAGCAACCCTGACCAGGTCATCGATCCACCTTGTGGGCGGCCTTCCAACGCTACGTCTTCCGGTACGCGGTCGCCACTCCAGAACCTTTCGGTCCTGTCTTTGCATTTCCAATGTCTTTACATTGGATAATTTTCTAGTATAAAAAATGTAATATAATAATATAATATAATATATATAATTATGTCCACAACTATCACACAACGCCATCTAGTCCCAAGCTAAGCAGAGCTTGTGTTATGGGTACTAGACAACTGATAAACATACTTATATATTTCTAAATACCTACATATTATAGATGATAAATTACACCCAGACACAGACCAAATGATCGTGCTCATCACACAAACATTTGTCCTGGGTGGGAATCGAACCCACGACCTCCCGAATAGCAGTCAGGGTCACCAATTACTAGACTGACAGGCCTGTCAAAAATGGATCCCCTTATTCCATTAATTCACGTGAGAGAATCGTTGCTTAGTTTGTAGTCAAGTTAATGTAACGTCACATCCCATCCTACACAACCGAGCAGCAATAAGCCAGGACTTCCGGCGGATGATCATCCATTACTCCGCGTCTCCTGGGACCTGTCAGATAACACAGTCTGCAGATAGTTCTCAACTAACTCGTACATACGTGTACTTACTTGAGAATATTGTAATAGATTGGATAAATTGTATCAGGGGTGGCCAACCGGTTGATGCAATCGATTGTTTGACCTCGGTTGGGTGCGAACTTAATCCTCTTTGACTAAAAATCAAGCCAAGATCGACTGAATTAAGGGTGAGGCCAATCGAGCGTAATTTTGTGAGTCGTGAGTCACAGAATTTCGGTCGCAGAAATATCTCAGTAGGTAGGCAGACAACTCATTTTGCGTCACCGTGTCAATCAAATAGGGACTGATCTATGAAATCTAATGCAGCAGAAATTCTGCAACTCACGTCTCGCAAAATTACGCTCGTTTGGCCTCACCTTAAGGATCGGAATATATTTGACGGAAAATGCGTCGCGTATTATCGGTCGCGTAACGCTAGAACAGACATATAATAAAACATTCAACCTTTCACACTCAACCGATGATGCGTTAACACGTCGACCGTACAAGCATGATAGCGTATCATAACAAATTTTCATTTTCCGTCAGATATGTGTCGACCCTTAATCTAGTCGATCGTAGCTTGAGTTTTGGTCAAAGAGGATGTAACGCGATCTATGGTACCACATATGAGTAGTCTACTAGACTATAACACCTGTCTGGTCGGAGGATCCTCCCTTTTCGATGAACGCTTGCGGCCTATACTCTCCGTTCCGCTTGCATCTAAAAGGATTAAGGTCGTGCCTTCCTCTTTGACAAAAAATGGCGGCAGATAGCTTCGGCTTTGCTTTCGGTCCTATTACATTCTATTAACTTGTCGCCCCATAATTCCTTCTTTGACAAAAGAAAATCGAACGTAATCCGGACCGCGATCCTACCTCATGGTAAGCAGTGATGCAATCGTGGATGGCGTAATGCACTAGTTTATTAAGAGCCTATTAACTCTATTTTGCTCTTTCAAGCGTTGTGATAAAATTTGTAAGCTTCTCCCTCATTTATTACGGTTTAATTGCTAATGTAACAGATCTCACAAAATCTACTTAATAAACAGTTGATCAGTCCTATTAAGTTGGCCACCCTTGATATAAATGATAATGATAAATGATAAATGATAAACGATAAATGATAAATGATAAATGATAAATGATAAATGATAAATGATAAATGATAAATGATAAATGATAAATGATAAATGATAAATGATAAATGATAAATGATAAATGATAAATGATAAATGATAAATGATAAATGATAAATGATAAATGATAAATGATAAATGATAAATGATAAATGATAAATGATAAATGATAAATGATAAATGATAAATGATAAATGATAAATGATAAATGATAAATGATAAATGATAAATGATAAATGATAAATGATAAATGATAAATGATAAATGATAAATGATATTTATTTTGTAAGTAGGTTTTAAAATAACACTTTTACACGTCAATATTTTTTCTTTTCGTCAGTTTAAGCTAGATGAGTCCGGTGTTTCCTAGCTGACTACCCTGAGAAGAAACACCGAAACAAACTAAGGGGTCATAGTCTCTTTTAAAGTCCATACAGTAACCATGTATTGGTCAAATCATATGAGAATCATGCAGATTAGTGTCTCAGGTGGTCTTTTGAAGAAAGAACCACCAGATTTGAGTAGACCTGTCCAGTCAGTGCAAGCATTTGTCAGTATTCGTGTAGCAAATTTAGGACTACTAAGGAGCTCAACGACTTGACGATCAATACCAAAGAAAGGACATTTGTGTAGGCCGCATCAAATACTCAAATCTGTCAGACATCATATTAAAATTACAGAAAAGGAAAAGTAATCGACATAGTCCTCACATTTACAATAATAAAAAATACAAAAATGTAACACTGCAAAGTAAATTATTGCAAGTTAAAAAAAAATATAAATAAAAAAAAAAAAAACTACAATAATAGTGCTGGAGCAGGTCAATCCCCCGTCTTGTCCTCAAGATACTCCTTAATAGTATAAAAAGCCTTTTGGCAAAGTTTTCGCTTTACAAACAATTTAAATTTATTTAGGCTAAGTTCTTGAATGTTACTGGGAAGCTTATTATAAAAGTGTACACATTGGCATCTAAATGAGCCCCCAATTTTTTTGAGCCTGGTTGTAGGAACCACAAATTTATGTTTGTTCCTAGTATTAACGTTATGGATATCACTGTACTTTTTAAATATGTTTTTATTTTTATGCACACACAAAATATAAAATGGGCAAAATAATATGGGCAAAGACAGAATGTGACTTCAAAATATACGGAGTATATTATTATGAAGTTTCATTTTCAGAAATTTTGCCCCTTCAGTTTTCTTGACATTTTAAGACACATGTCGAAAACAATGTGCTGTCAACTTGGCACTTACCGGACAGCGAGCTACCCATTGCTCGTCGTCATAAACGGTGGCTTAAGCGTGAGGATCATGCCTGAGCGTGATCGAGACTACACAGGTTGTCAGATTGATTATTTGCACTCACCAAAGTCTTTCTAAACACAATACCAGTATAATTACATGTACAACAAACAGTCAACGGGGCCACCCTCTAGTTGGAGAGTGCGCGCAACTTTGCCCTAAGTTAGCGTAGCGGAGCTACCCACTACTTGCGCCCACTTAGAGCTCGCAGCACGAACTCGGTGCATTATTGAAACGACCTGGTTTGGGTCAGCCGAGGTTTATTTGTAGATAAACTACATTTGGGTTAAAATATTAGAAAGGGGTAAACTTAGATTTTACTATTGATGTTCTTAAAATCAGGTGCGTAGTTCACACAATTGATCATGTGTGGAGTACTGCAGTCACATATGGGATGGTTCTGCAAAATACTATTTAGTAGTTTTTTTTATCCTTGCGTTTGACCGCTATTTCAGCTGATGGAAAGCGGACGATGCTTATCTAGAAGGAACCCTGTCTAGCATGTTTACTATAACCGATATTAATAGTAACTTTTTTTCTTTATAAGGCTCGCAGTATACAAGTACAATGCAAGTACCCAGGCATTTTTCTGAAAAAAACATTTTTTTTTTTAAATTGCTGAACAATTTGAATGAAGAACAAAGAATTTTCAATTATGAGCTCAATCAAAAATCTTGCTAAAATTTCTTGCACATGTACTCTTATAATATTTTTTAAAGACATAATAAAGGCATAATATATAGTTTTATGAAACTTTAGAGTAGTAAACCATCTATGATAATAGCAAGCTATATCTTTTTATGTATACTAATATACTTCATCTATTAATAAAACTTTTTCTTCTAGCCATTGCTAGCTCACAGCTGTGTAGATCTTTCTGCCAAGTTCTTCAGCCACATAAGTAGATAATATTAAAAAGCCACGTGCTAACTATTAAGTTGAACACGTTTTTCTGCGAGATCAACTTTTCTCCGTTACCCATATATTCACATTTCTATGTGAACTCCCTGGAGAGAGAGAAAATGGAGCAGTTACAACCTGACCTGGTTGTAATCCTTTGTCTTTAAACTATTGTGCTTTGGGAATTTTGTTAGTGATTAGTATATCTACTTGTTCCATTATTCGATTCAATATCCAGACAAAGGCTCGGTAATAAGAGGTGCTAGACAAAGTAACGATGTGAGATTGGCATCAGCTATGAAAATATATGGGGTGAACATAGGCTACCAAAATGTGAGGGGTTGATAGTTATACAGAAATTTCTTATATATTTATTTATTAAAACTTTATACACATAACACTGTACAAAGGCGGAATTAGCCATAGGCATTTTCTACCAGTCGACCTTAGGGTGGTGCAGAAATATAACATGGTAGGTGCAATTTTAAATTGCACAGATAGACAAAAAAAGAGAAACAAAATCTAATAATAAATACATACTTAAAAACAGACATATAAATGAGCAAGGTCATTGTTATATACTATGGGTTGTTAAGAATGATATGGACTACCAAAATAGCATAATGTATGCGGTACCAAAAATTGACAACCCTTATCACTGACAAAAGATTATTTGTATAGAGTAAAAGTTATCCAATTGTTAACGCAGCAAGACCTATTTTGTGATGAGGTGACTCTCTGCGAAAATTTTAAAATGACCATACTTAGGCCGAAACATAATGAAGAAAATAAGAAGATAAGCAGAAAATTCTAAACCAATCGTAAGAAAAACAAAAGACTCACGCTAACCCATGCCAATTCCATATCCACCGCAGTAATAAATCAAAAGAAAAATCTTGATTTAAAGTTTCTTTTCTTCACACCTGAATTCCCTATCAGCGTTAAACTTGCTAGGATACCTTTCTTTAGACACATTCAATAAAGTTGATAAGGTTGCTGAAATCCGTTGCGACAGTGAGTAGGGTCCGGCAGGGTATCCCCGGGTATCCCTGGGTATTGCCGGGTATTGCCGGGTATTGCCGGGTGATGCCGGGTATGGCCAATTTTTACGATGATAACAGCTTTAAACGGTTTTATATAAGTTTCTTACCTTACCTGAACGTAGGGATAGATGTGGTTCAATCGAATACCTTTTGCATTCCTCTGAGATGCAATTGCTGATTATATCTCGTTGATTATATTTCAACTGGCCTGTCAGTGTAGTAGTTAGTGACCCTGACTGCTATGCCGGAGGTCGTGGGATTGATTCTCACCCAGGACAAATTATTGTGTGATGAGCATGATTATTTGTTGTGTCTGAGTGTAATTTATCTAAGTATAATATCTATTTATTTAGGAATATATAAGTATGTTTATCAGTTGTCTAGTACCCATAACACAAGCACTGCTTAGCTTGTGTTGTGTTGGAATGTGCATCGAAATTGTGCATCATTAATTTCGTTAAGCCTGTACCATCTATTTAATCACTAGTTATAGCGATGCGCCACCGGTACATGCTGGATATCCTACTCATAAGCATAAAACGTTTACTGCTTGAATGTTTTCTGATAGTTATAACAAAGGGGCTTATAAGTCGAGAATGCTGAAGAGCTAATAAATAAGCGTGCTCTATCGTCGACCACATCATCGGTTACTAACCGGTGAGATAGTCAAGCGCAAATTTATCGAAAACTAGCTTTATGTCAGCAGCTTCGCCCGCGTGAAATTTGTTTTTCGCACAAACCTTAGACACGCGTTTCATCCCTTTAGGGGTAAATTTCGGAAAATCATTTCTTAGTGATCGCCTTTGTCATAAAAGGAAGCTCTTTGCAAAATTTCGCTGTCCTAGTCCCAGTTGTTTCGGATGTGCGTTGATATGTCAGTAAGTCAGTTTCTCCTTTTATATATATAGATAATTATATAAAAAATATAAAATTCCTTAAAGAATCGATTTTGTTTGCAAAAAAACTTTACCAACTTCAAACTAGGTCGTCCTAAATTCATCAATGTCTCCTATGAGTGCGTACAATTATGAATCTTTGAGTTATGACGTATAAATCCTCTTACCCTACGCTATCTACAGAAAGTGCTCCATCACCGTCGGGTCGTTGACTTAGTAAACAAAGATTAGCTGGAAGCCCCATATCCTTCGTATTCGATACATTGTATGTTCATCCATTTAATAATAATATATCGTCCCAACTTGATTGTCTATTGATACGAATTAGAGTTCGCTGCTCCATCAATGGGCTTGTGTTAACAAGGAGACTATCAATTATAATGAACACTAAAAGACATTGATATTTGATCGAGATTCAATAGAAATACATGTATCAAATTATTAGTAACTACAAAGTCACCCTTGTCTTGTTTACTGAGGTGAGGTGAGGTCACAGATGTATGTAATAAAAACTTTAATGTAAATTTTAAAATATTTCGTCAATTTGCAGTAGGTATTGAAGGCAGTTTCCAAATGATTGTCAAATAATGACTTCTACGTACTTGAAGGCAAATCCTGACTGTCTTTCTGAATTTCAGACCCAGAAAGCTGAAATTTTGCAAATTACGACGTGGTATAAAATAGCTGTATGTCCCTTATTGTATGCTTAGATCTTTAAAACTAGGCATCGCATTTTGATGTTTATTTTTTTTATAGATAGAATGAGTATCTTAAGGATAATTAATGTAAAATCCGGGAATTTCATTCCTTTTTATTTTTTGCACGGGTTTTTTTTTAAGTTGACTTTGCATTCAATGACTTCTCCCAGTGCAGGGTGGAGTGAAAGCGCGTGTTAGACTTTTACTGAATAAAAATCCTTACCAACCACATGCACATGGTGCGAGTATGCTGCTAGGGAGTGGAATTCCCAACCAAAGTCTGTGTTTCTTGATAGCTACAACCTAGAGGTCTTTTAATTAAGAGTGAATAGGTTACTTCTACGCAAGCGTGCTCCATCGTCGCTTACCATCAGGTGAGATTGCGGCCAAACGCGAGCCTATCAATTATAAAAAAAGTTATGTTAAATTCACCTACGTGTACGTGATACTCTATAGTTCATTGTTGGTGAATCCATTTTCTCAACAGCTTTTTCTAGTTTTTACCGTCACCGTTCACTCTGTCCCAGTAAAAAAATTCATAACAATTTTTCACAAAAGTGTCATCACTCAGGCACATTGCTCTATCCTCTATAGTATGCATGTGTCCACGTTTTGTTGTACAAGTAAAAGGCAACCACTTCGCTTGATACGCTGACGCAATACACTCCGGCATCGCTTCCAGCGCTGTACAGCGCAGATTTTATGATCACTATAAACTTACACACATTACATGACACAGATCAATAGAAGAAGGTTAGTTTCATTTTCTTAAAGATTTTTAAGTAGATTTATTACACATTTTTTTATGTTTTGTTTATGTGTGTATCTTTGTTATTTGTTCATAAAAAGTATCTAAGGTCTCTCGCCAATTACGACTTTTGCAGCGATGTTGGATCGCGTTCGCATCGATACAGTCGCGATGCTGCATTAGAGTAGCGTTAGTATAGCGTTGGCATCTTTTTTATCATCATCACTATCATCATTTCAGCCGAAAGACGTCCACTGCTAAACATAGGCCTCCCCCAAGCGCCGCCACAAATGGCATCTTTTCTATAGCGCTTCAAAGGCGATTACCGTGCGTTAGTAGCGATACTGTCGCGTGCTTAGGAAATCCGCGACAGCAGCTACAAAAAGTCGTCATGAGTGAGGGGCCAAATATGGTGATTCGCTTTTCTAATCATTGCGTTTTCATACATACTTGGTAGTAAACCTTCTGCATATCATTGCCTCCGCATCGTCACTGAACCAGCAAAGCGCTGTAGAAGCTATTTACAAGAACCGCTCCACAACGCTCATCAGTTTGCCGTTTGACACCTTATTAAAGGAATATTTTTCTTCAAGCTGATCTCGAGAAAGAGGAAAATACAGCATGTATCAGCTAGTTATCGGCCGGGAACATCGTAAACGTTTACTGAGGGGATGTAAGTTATTGTTGCTCTACGATCGCCTATATTTTTTTAGTGGATAGTATTTTTACAACGCGATTATATCTTGTAGAGAGAAAAGTGGCCAATCATCATTATATGACGATTTTTGACGAAATGGTTCCCAAATAAATACTATCTATTCTGCAAGTAGGTGTATAAAAAAAAACACGCGTTAATTTAAACTAGATTAGGCCGGTGTTTCTTAACTAAATACTTTGAAAAGAAACAGCGAGACAAACTTCCTTTTACAGCAAAACATGTTGTCAAAGAGATGTCAGCAAACTGTAGGGGCCCAGCTGAGTCGGGGCTAGGACTGTGGGACTGGGACCATACGTAATGTGAAAGCAAACCCTGGGGCCCTGAATCAAAGGCAAAAATGGAATAGGAGTTGATGCGTAGTAAGTAAAAGTCTGATATTATTTCTCACTTCTCAAGTAACAAAATTTGGTACCAAGCCCTGAGAACGATTTAGAATGTGCTAATTAATCCCAAGCGCCAGATCTTCTCAACGACTGTCACTATCTATTCCAACCCTCTCCCTTCGTAGCTATAGGTCAGCCCTAGCGCTACTAGAAAGATCAGCACTAAGTTGTAACCAATGTCCCACCGAATCAATGGAAATCGGGATCGGAATCCCGGCGGCGTCTGGGGTGTGATCGCCGTTGCCTTATGAAGAAAGAAAGAAAGAAAGAAAATAAATTTATTTTGCCACAGAGTAGGGCACACGAAAATTACAGTAAAAAAAGCAACAAATAAAAGAATCAAAATAAAAATTAGAAAGAAAACAAAATAAAAAAGTAAAATAAATAAAATAAAATACAAATTTGAAAAAACAGCTATTGTGTGCCTCACAGCTGCGCCAAAAAAGGTTCAGTTCAGCATGTATGCCAGACAACTAGTGCCTGACGCTGATTTTCAACTGAACCTGAGGTTGTGACGTGACGGACGCAAAGAACAGTTTTGTAGTGTTATAAATATTGAAATATACTAAAATAGAATAAAATTTACATCATAACAGAATGTTGATAACTGTGTAAATGTGTGATGAAATAGGCGTACTAAAATAATGTTTGTGTTCGTATTGTATATAGTGTGATGTAAATAAATAAATAAAATAAAAAAATAATAAGAAATAAATGACAAAAATGATATTACAGTAGGGAAAAAGTAAAAAGATGTGGGTAAATCTCGAACGTGTTGGAATGCAATCATTCACTCACACCGCACTAGCGCATTAAATGCAGTCGTGCGCTAACGAGCGGTTATGAGTAATGTGAACATTATCCCCCATCAGTTTACCTATGCCTGTGAGTTGCGTTAAAAAAGTGTTAGTTTTATTGTTTATATTGTAAACTGAATATGTGTAAAATGAGTGCAAAATTTGTGGATATCCATTTTAATAAAATTATATATATATATATACCTAACGGAGTACGAAAACTACATACGGAAGGTAAGCGTTAACAGTGCATTCAATGATAACAAATTATACCGGAACGACGACATTTGGATCTTTGACACATATTTTACCATATAATTTGTTATAGCAATATTTCAATATGAAGATGCCAGTTTCAAAACAAGTGGAGGCTCATACATTGCCGGGCTCTCTGCGGAATGGGGATGGAAGGCTCATTCGTACACCGCGCGTTCGTCGCTAATTTGTCGCAAGCAAGTAGGCCATAAACAGTGGGTAAGTGGAGAAACAACCGTTTTAAAAAAAATAAATAAAAATAAATAAATAAATAAAGCCAAGAACGAGTTCCCATGTAATGTGTTGCCATGCATTTTGCAGGTGTCACACTTGCGACAGGGCGTAACGTTGCCGTATGAAACGAAAACACGCCTTCTTGGTTGTAGGAGAAGAAATTGGAACAAGCCGAACATGGGTAACTCTCATCATTATGCAGTAGCAACACACTACACACAGAACCAAGAACCAGAAATACCCCCAGTCTGGCAGGTGCCCGGGCACATTAGATAATTGAGGTATTTTGTACCACCATATCCAGCTGCCGTTGTGCATCGATCAGGTACTGTCGTAAGCGCCTTCTAAATGTGCCTAGCGTGTTTATCACTCTGATTGGTGGGGGAATATTGTTCCACACTTTAGAAGCCGCACAACGGAAGCTACTTTTGAACGCAGCCGTACCGTGAGACTGGGTTGAAAGCTGCTGTGAGCATTGTCTCCTTCCGCATTCCCGCCTGCTGGCCAGCCAAGTCAACTTATTAAATAAATAGTCCGGTTTCTGGAGTTTAACCACACCGAACAGAAGGCAGGCCAAGTGCAGTTTGCGTCTCGATTTCATCTTCAGCGTAAAGTGCTCATTAAGGTATGGTGTTACATGGGTTCTGCGAGGAATGCTGTAACAAAACCGAGCGCAAGCATTTTGCACTCTTTGGATGAGCCGATCTGTACGAGCTAAGAGGCGAGGGCCATAGACAGTGTCCGCGTAGTTTAATCTAGAAAGAACTAGAGTTTCAACCAGCTGCTCCCGCAGTGTTTCCGACAAGTACGGTCGCATCCTGTATAGAACCTTCAGGCGATAGAAACAGTTTCTGACTGAGTTCGCTACGTGCTTTTCAAAACGAAGGTCTTTGTCCATAAGTAGTCCTAAATTCCTCGCCTCACACACTCGCTCGATCTGCTCACCCATCAATTTTAGGTCGAATGACAAAGGCAGCTTAGCAAGCTGCTGTCTTGAGCCAAACACCAAATACTTAGTTTTTATAGGGTTCAATGACAAGCAGCTTTCCTCAGCCCAAGCGGCAATTCTCTGGAGGTCATCGTTAAGCTCTTTTATTGCATCCTCGTACTCTTCTGGTCGGAAAGATATGTAAACCTGAACATCATCGGCATATATATGATATTTACATTTATGGAGACACTTGATTATATCTGCACAATATAAAATGAATATAATAGGGCCTAGGATGGAGCCCTGTGGGACTCCTCTCTCTACTGCCATGAGTGCTGATCTCAGAGTAGTGCCGTCACCCAAACGCAACTCGACAAACTGTCTTCTATTAGTGAGGTAGCTGCGAAACCACTGCACGGCGCTAGGGTCGAAACCGTAATACTTTAACTTGCGCAATAAAAGCGGAATATTTATTGCATCAAAAGCCCGGGAAAAATCTAGCAAGACGAGCACTGTACACATTCCCTGATCCTGGGCAGCCAAAACATTATCGGTAACGTCCAGTAATGCTGTAGACGTACTGCGTTGCTTCCGAAAACCAGATTGCAAGTCAGGTAGAATGTAGTTATCTTCTAAAAATTGGGTTAGTTGTTCGCTGACGACTTTCTCCAATACCTTAGATAAGCATGGCAAAATGCTAATAGGACGCAGATCTTTTAACTCGGTTGGGTTTGAGATTTTAGGAAGTGGCCTAACTGAGGCAATTTTCCATTGATCGGGAAACGTTGACGTCACTATAGAACTATTAATTATTTCAGATATGGTGTTTAACGTGTGAGGCAGAGTCATGTTAATCATATCTAAGGTGATTTGGTCGTGGCCTTCGGCGTTACTTTTAAGATGACTGATAAACCGTGAGATATCACTTGGTTCTATTGGGGTAAGCCTAAAAAAAGCTTCACCATGTTTGTTTTGATCATAAAACGACATCAGTGAGGCGCTGGCTATAGGATTACCAGGAACTATTAGAAAGTTGTTATTTATCAAGTCAGGATCAGTAAATTGCGACGGTAGATCTTTAAAAGTTTTAAAGGGCAACAAAGTGGATTTTAGGTTTTTCCATAGCAACTTAGGATTTCTGATTTTATTATTTATGTTATGCTTGAAGTATGCAACTTTTTCACTATGCAATGAAGTAACTACTAAATGTTTTAGCTCCTTATAGTACTTCAATTTTGACTCGGTTTTTGTTTTCCTCCAAGCACTTAATGCGTCATCACGCAATCGCATCATACGTTTTATTGTGTCAGTAATCCACGGGTAAGATTTTTCTTTAACAGTGCATGATTTAATCGGAGCGTGGGCATCAAACAAAGCAATCATTTGAGTGCTAAAGAAATGGACCATGTCAGTAACACTGTCTAGTGTAGGAATATACTCTAAGCCCAATAGTGTTAGATCTTCGCTCAACCTTTCTGGGCACACATCTTTAAGAGGACGAAAATTTATTAAATATGGTTTGAATTTTTCTCGCTTAATATGAAATTCACCTATTATAATAGAATGACCACTAAGAGATCCAAGAGGTTCCACAGATATAAATCTTGCTTTCATATCTGTACACAGTAGGTCGATGAGCGTTTCACTCGACGAAGTGAAGTGTGTGGGGGTACTTACCAACTGCGTGAGGTTAAAACAGTTAAGAAATTCGTTAATCTTTCTAGTTTTTACCCCACCCTTGTCCAGCAAATCAACATTAAAGTCGCCAAGCAGAATGTAGTGGTCGCAGTCTCCCAGTGAACTCATAGAATCCGTTACGGCGTCCAGGAATAGGACCAGGTCAAGCCAGGGCGGTCGGTAAGCTGTACCCACGGCGATTTTTTTGCCGTTCAAAGTCAGCGTTAGCCACATTTGCTCAACCGATTCGAACCTGGGATCGACAGCCATACTAACAGTACGCGCGCTCAAACCCTGGCGGAGATAATAGCCTACCCCACCACCGCGTCCTGAGCGCACGCTCGCCGGCCGCGGCGTGTGACGCAGTCGATATCCCGGTACCACGGGAGCACGTCCCTCCTGGCCTGATTGCAACCACGTTTCGTTAATGGCCAGAATGTCAAAACAATGCCTGTCCAGAGCTCCAACCAAATCATCATGACCCGTACCCAATGATCCAGCATTAAAAAAGCCAACCTTAAAAAACTTATCTCCTTTATAAGTCATCGCAATAATAAAAAGTAAATCGTGTTAAATTAATCACTCCGTAAAATATTGAAATTACTATAAGTCGTAATCCATTAATTGTAAACCATATTAAAATATGATTAGTGTAAAAAATTAAGAAAAAAGTAAAATAAAATGAACTTCGATATATAAATAATATACTTGTAAATAGTGCAATATTTAAGTGTAAATAAATAATATGTGTAGTAGTATAAAACTGGCTTACGTTTACGTCATCGCGGAGCGCCATGAGACACACACTTACTGAAACTGATACAAAACAATGCAGACAACAGTAATATTTATGTAGAGATAGATATAAGATTTATGCGAGCGGCCTCTTCCTTTGCTAGCATTACTGCTTCGCAAAAGGCAACCGCCTGCCACTCCTCGTCTCCTCCTCGCTCTGCCCCAAAGCTACAACCAACCAAGGCCCGGCGCGAGAGATCGCAGTCGCCGATCGCCTCCACGAGGACACGGCGAAAAGAGATGCCAGGCTAAAATTGCAAGAGAGACTGAGGGAAATATGGATAGGTGTACATTTTTGGAGGAAACTATTCTTGAAGAACAAGTTATTACTGAAAACTAATCGTCAGCAACAAATGTAATATATTATTAAAGTTATGAAAAGTAGTAATAAAGGTTGTACTGACAACAAAGTCATATCCTTAAATACTTCAATAGAAAAAGACGTGTCTCTCTTCCAAGAACAAAGGCGTGATGTTACTAGCAAACACGAAGGACGGCCACAAGGTCACTCATCTCACATTGAAAGATAAAGTAAATACAATCCCAGCAATCGAACTGAACGGACACTAAGAGCGTAATACATAAAGAGAGTAAATACTAGGTACGTATAGTGCGTGAAAATATGTACTTGATGTGAATACTCTCCAAATATCTGAAGTGCACCCTTTTAGTGAGCGTGGTCGCACTGTACGAGTATGGACAGAGTTGAAGTACTTTTCTACTTTTATTTTAATTTGATCCTTTTATTTTTATCCACACTTGTGTTTATTTTGATACTAAGTAGCTTTTAAAAGGTGTGCGATACATAGTGTAGAGTCTCGTAAATATTAATTAAAATGAAAAATTTTTTCGACAAGATGGAAGTTGTGTCTGGCTGTCCCGGCAACTGACTGACAACTGCTAAAGTATTTAGAAATGTATAAGTATGTTTATCAGTTCTCTAGTACCATAACAGAAGCTCTTTAGTTCGGAACTAGACGACGTTGTGTGATAGGAATATAAATGAAGGGGCAGGATAGCCTGGAGGCCCTTCACCAGAACTCATCTTCTAATTATGTAGGTAGGTGGTGAAGCTATATTTTATTCCAACTACCGCGAGTTGGAATAAAATATAGCTTGAGATCACAATCTACGTATTTTGATCAGTTCTCACAGGAATAACAATACAATTATTACCTTACCTTAAAAATTTCTTGAAAATAGCGTGATGGCAAAAGATTCAGACGGATTCGTCACAAGCGTGGTGTACGGACCCCGTCTCGATCAAAAAGTGCGGTTTAGATGGCCGCCTGTACTACCACCGAGTATGACGCTTTGCTAGGTTGATACTGACAGTCTTGTCAACCTGACGTTTGAAACAAACGCTGTAATATATAATTATATATTACTAGCCTTCTGCCAATGGCTTCGCCCGCGAAAAAGTAGGGTTCTTTATACAAACTTTAGACCCCCATTACATCCCTTTAGGATAAGAATTTTGGAAAACTCTTTCTTAATGTTCGCCTACGTCATAAAAGGAAGCATTGTGCAAAATTTCACGATCCTAGTCCCAGTAGTTTTGGCTGTGCGTTGATATGTTAGTTAGTTTCTCCTTTTATATATATAGATTATATGTTTACATACAATCCGTTCCAAATGAGAATAGGATCGATGGCAATGTTGTGACGTGACGTCGAACTGTCAAATCGAAGAAATTAGGTAGAGTGAACAAAAAAAGATGTTTAAAAAAAAAATTACAATTTTGTTTATCTCTGTTTCACTGTGTGATGCGTCGTAGTAGTGGTAAATAGAAATAAAAGGCGAATTGTTTCTAACAATGAAAATAAGAAAGAAAATAGTTTTTCTTGTAAATTATTTATGACTTAAAACAATATATTTGGCAAATATATATTAAATCCTACTGTTTTTACTTCAACTAGAATTAACTAAAATTTAGTAATTAAAAGCAGAAAAAAATATTTTTATTGATGACGCAAATAAGATTTTTTTGCAAACTGTACTTTTCACTCAAAATTTGACAGATCGAGTTTATTGACTTTCCTGTTCTTATTTGGAACGCATAATACAATATGTTTTAGTTTTTCTCATCATGAATCTCAATCGCCGTCAGTGGGACCCCATCGCCACGTCAGCACCAGCTCCATCGCTTCGTAAAATATCGAGTGCGAGATATGACAGCATTCGGCCTGCGTTTGATGGACCCCCTCGCCCCCACCCCCGCGGCCCCACCGCCCCGGGCCCCCGGGACTCGGATGGTACTATCGGTCGGGACACTGATTGGAACGGTGTCACAGTGTGATTACGTTGTTATCATCGGATATTTGAAGGTAACTAGTTGACAGTCATTGGGGGTGTCAGTTTGATAAGGTTGCTGTTGATTGATTTAACAATATTCTTCTTATAAAAAACCGGCCAAGTGCGAGTCGGGCTCGCGCACAAAGGGTTCCGTAGCAGCAAATATAATAATATATAATATAATAATGTACAATACTGTAGTATATTTTTTGATCTATCTTATAAGGTTCAGCCATCGTTTTCAGTGTAAGCACAATAACTTAACCAAAATTACAGTTAAATCAACCTATCTCAAAAACTATAAGAGATACTTTGATCAAACCAAAAATCGTTGAAAGAGTTAATTAGCATGCATCACCTCTATTTTTTTTAGAATTTTATACCCCGTAGTTATAAAAATAGAGGGGGGGGGACATACTTTTTACGACTTTGAGAGCTGATATCTCAAAAACCGTTCACTTTAAGAAAAATGTTTTTTAGAAAACTTTATATCATTTTAAAAGACCTTTCCATTGATACCCCACACGGGTATGTACATCGAAAAAAAAATTTTCATCCCTCAGTTACATGTATGGGGGGCCCCACCCCCAATTCTTTTTTTTACTATTTAGTGTCATAATTTTGTAGCGGTTCATACAACACATATTCCCATCAAATTTCATCACTGTAGTACTTATAGTTTCCGAGTAAATCGGCTGTGACAGACGGACAGACGGACAGACGGACAGACGGACAGACGGACAGACGGACATGACGAAACTATAAGGGTTCCGTTTTTGCCATTTTGGCTACGGAACCCTAAAAATGGTAATTGTACACCAAATATTAATGAATTACATATTTTACAATTTCTTAAGGACTTTGTTGAATAATTTTCCACTTAAAAAAGGAGTCACACTTTTGTATCCAACGGAGGATTTTTACTAACTTTGTAGTTAGTAAAAATCCTCCTCCCACATCTTTGATTCTTCGAGACTAGAGACAGTAGACTTCGAGAGCTTTTTTTACATCACATCAACTGTATGTTCACGTATTAGTTACAGCAACACCTAACGCTCACGTTGCAGCAACACAGCTCACGTCTGTACATCGCGAGGTGAGATCCCTGGAGGCTGCAACGTGTTCAGCTTAAACCCAGTTCTGCTTGTAATGTCGGTTATTGTAACTTATTTATTTATTTAAACTTCAAGTACAGTAGTGGTACATAGGCGGACTAAATGCTACAAGGCATTCTCTACCAGTCAACCTTTGGGTTATTTTTTTTTTTACAAAAAGATATACCGACTTCCGTAAAAAATATAAATATATAGTTGGTGATTCTCGGTATTATTTGTTTCTTACTAAACAGTATTTTATATAAAATGTTAGATTGCGTTACTATCATGTTCTTATCTAACATGATAGTAAGACAGGATACAGCATGGAAAGCTCTGTTCTACCGGCAAGAATAATAATTCTGTAAAATAATAAAAACGTATAATGATTATTTCTGATCAGGATAAGTTTTAATTGACCAATTTCCATTTGAACTGGTTTTCCAACTTCCTTGAAACCGTCATTGCAAGACAAAGATGGAATACGAATAAATCGATCTGAACTGTCTTTTGCAATTAATCGGTTTTGCTGGCAAAATCACAAAATTAAATATTATATTTTACTAGCGACCCGCCCCGGATTCGCACGGGTGCCGTGGCGATATTAAATATATTACGTACTATACATAAAAACCTTCCTCTTCAATCAGTCTATCTATTAAAAAAAACGCACCACAATCTGTTGCGTAGTTTTAAAGATGTAAGCATACATAAGGACGAAGCGACTTTGTTTTATAATATGTAATGATAATATTTTCCATAACAGTCACACAACGTTGTCTATTCTCAAGCTAAACAGAGCTTGTGTTATGGGTACTAGACAACTGATAAACATACTTATATAGTTCTAAATACATACATACTTATTATAGATTAATTACAACCAGACAAGTGATTGAGATCATCACACAAACATTTGTCCTGGGTGGGAATCGAGCCCACGACCTCTGGCATAGCAGTCAGGGTTACTAACTACTAGACCAACAGACCAGTCGATAATATCTATAGAAATAAAATAAAAAGTATGAATCTAATATATAGAACGAAAAACGTTTATGAACTAAAAATATTAAACATGAAAGAACCGTTCATCAATTGAAATATTAAACATCTTTTGGAAGCATTGAAATAGGTAAAGAATCCTTCACAAAAATGGTGTAAAATTATTTTCTAGAAACATTTCCAGTTCCAGACTGAAATGCTATAATTTCGGCCGCTATTAAGTTTTTAGTATAATTAGGCTGTTTGCTTCGACGGAAAATTTTATGAAAAAATACGATGAATGTTGTCGTCGACCACCGGAATAGGGGAGTCGTGATTTGTGGATTTTTTGGGACACTCCTAATTACGACAAAATGATACGCAAATAACTTTTTCATGTATTTTTTTTCTAATTTTTCTTCCTAACTAATATTACTATTGATCTACATTTATATATCAGTATTCAATTAGGTACCTATTTGTTTCTTGTTTTTTATAAATTTGTTGCTCGTAGAACGGATAGTCAATGATCCGAAAGGTTCTGAAATGGCGACCACGTACCAGAAAACACAGCATTGAGATACCTTCCAAATGGCGGAGCAATGACCTAGAAAGAGTGATGGAAATATGATGGATGCGAGACACATAGGAATGATTGTTGTGACGACACGTTGGGCAAGCTTATGTCAGTCAAACACTGGACGTTTTTCGATTAAAATGATGACATTTCAAGAACTATATCTTAAGCTCATAAATAGATCCTTCTATTAGACCATTATAACATAATATTAAGTCCTTAAAACGTCTCTAGGGCTCTAACTCAACAATAAACTAGATTGACACTATCGCAGCGCCATTAAACCCGACTATAACAATATCTGCACAAGAACCACTTACGAACATAATCCGAAGCCTTCCGAACATTAATTAATTTCTTGCGCGACTCATCGTCACCCTCCAAAGGGTTGGCTTACAAAGCGAATGACATCGTCACAGAAGAGATAGTTACAGAAGGACAATTCTATAGGTACAACTACAAGCGAACACTCACACATACATAGTCATCTGTCACGTACAGCAAGCACACTGGCGACGGGTTGACGTTTAATTTTTTTTAGTTGGGAAATCATCTAATAATTTCTTTCAGGCTAAAGTGGAGTGGATGGGCGTTTCAGTCTATTATTGCGTAAATCCATACCCACCGCGTTCAGTCACGGCCGTTTTTTGTATTTACTTCCATTTGTGTTGTGCAGTCAAAACTTTTTCCTTTCAGTAAGTAACTCATGGCTCTCGTAGACTTCAGCTCTGGTGGGCTCCAACGTTGATTACGCCTCATTTCACAGACAGTTTTCTCTTGTTAAATGAAGATTTAAGCATGAAAAATGGACTATGTTTTTCTCTATCCAGGTAAAAGTACGTACACATACTACAAAAAGTATAAATCTTGTTGCATTTTTAATTTAATTGGGCTACGTCACAGACTTGGTTCTCTTTCCAATGTGTACTCATTACTGTGAGAAGTATTGATAGATTCAAACTTAATGGTGGCGAGGTGTATGAAGTTTTGGTGCAATAGGAAAGTCATGTAACAGCGGGGTTAGGGGTAGTGTGCTGCACAGAAAAAGCGAACTCCACTGCTAACTTTTCACGAATATTATCGATATTTCACGAATCTTACTAATATTATAAATGCGAAAGTTACGATGTTTGGATGTTTGTTATTCAATCACGCCAAAACGGCTGGACGGATCTGGATGAAATTTTTCACAGGCATAAGATACACTCCGGAATAGGACATAGGCTACTTTTTATCCCGGAAACCCCAACCCAACCCCAATACCCCGCGGGCGAAGCCGCGTGTAAAAGCTAGTTGATAAATATTGTTCAGAATAAGTATTTTTAAAAGTAAAGTCTTCTGTACCTGTCTACTCTGTGACAGACTGTGACATTACATTATCTCTTTTCCTCCTTAGTGTATCATCTCCCCTCTCTTTCCCGCGGGGGGTAAAATCACCAGTTTGTTTGATGAGCGTTAATTGCTTTATTAGTTTCTCTTGTTTTTGTAAAATATTCGCAAATCTGTTGGCGGAAGTCGTTTACTCTGTGTTGGTGTGGGTCGGTGTCGCCGAAATTCATTTAAATTGTTTGTGTCGACTAATGAATGTGAGAACGGTTCGATAATTTATTGAATAGGGACTGTTGGGGTTAAATATTGTAGTATTATGGACACCGAAACTTTTAGCTGTGAATAGTAAACATAGATAATTACGTCACTTTTCATTATATTTCACAGTTGGGGAAATTAATTGATTGCTAAGTTTCTTAGAGTTTCATATTAACTAGAACCACACTAATCTTGTCGTTTTATGACTTATTAAATGACATCATACTAATGTTATAAAATCAAAATGTTGTGAGTGTGTGTATTTGTATGTTTGTTACTTTTTCATGCTCGAAATGCGGAAGAGGTTTCAATAAAACTTGGTACAGTGGTAGAACATGTCTTAGAATAGCACTTAGGACACTTTTTACTAGGAGTACTTGTGTATCATCATCATCATTTCAGCCCAGAGTCGTCCACTGTTGGACACAGGCATTCTCTACGTGTAGCCACAATAAACGTGAATTTGATAGATGAGAGATACACAATTATGTTCCCTAGGGATAATTTAACACAACCACGCGGGTAGTTAGCTCAACCATAAGGAGTTTACATAATTTAGTCCTAAAGTTTCTTATAAGCAATCGTCCACCAACACCTTGCTGGTTTTGCCGTTAATGGTGAGTGAATTTTCTGGTCTTTAGCGCAAACATCACAGCTGCTACTAAAAAATGATTTATGAAAAACCTAAATACACTTTGTCCCAAGCATTCAACCAGCGACCCCCCGCTCAGCAGTCGCACACTCCACTACTAAGTCGACGAGGCAGTAATAAGTGTAATGTAGTGAACAAAGTGGATCATCTCCTCGTGACGAGGGTCCGTCAGCGCGCACTGATCGCGTGAGGATCCTCCGCAGCCACCGGCTCGGGTGAAGGTCGCGCCCCACCCCGGATGCTGGAGGTCAAGGATTTATTGGGCGAACGGCTCTTTCTCCTGGCTTTGCTTATCTCTGGGATTCTTGAGAACCGTAATCTTCGTGAATGAATTTCCTTCTTAGGATCAATACATCCGGAATCTTTGCAATCTATTATGGCATAGTTGGCGCAGTGAGTCATTTGGGTACTGCGTTGTATATTGCTGGTTCGCTTCCTGTACTGGACAAATATTTGTATGGCCAATAAACAGTTGTTCTAAGTTCAGAAGTCTTGTGCATATACCTACAAATATTTTCTAAACTCTCCCACGAAGAATCTTTCTAATGTAGAACAACATTTTTTTGTGAATTAATTAAACAATTTTTCCTGCCTGTAATATTTAGATGACATTTTTGCTGCAGTTAAAAAAAAAAAACTGAATAATACATACGAGTATTCTATGTATTTCTCTCAGCAATCCATTTCCTAGCGGAGGCAGGTATATAAGATATATGGAACTTGAAAAAGACTCAAATGGAGACCTAATGAAGCCAATAGGAACCGCTTCTAAAACACACTGTAACATTTCAAAGCTAACTTTACTTACGCTTACTGGAACATAATTGTTTTGATTTTGTGAATAAAAAACAAAGAAGAATGAACCGGTAGTGTTTGAAAGCGCCACAAAGCCGCAGTTGCCAGCGCCACTCCCCCTAAACGCCACCATTTTATTGCAGCGCCTAGAACGACTTCCTCTTCGTATTAATTCTTCGGAGCTCGCCTCGTTTCCATAACAAAAACCTTTCAGCAATAAATTCGCCTTGGAAACGTCCAGAAACATTCACAAAGAAAATCAATCGCCGCATAAAATATAGAAAATCCTAAGCCAAGATATTTTATCGCAGCTCTTTCAAAATCAGAGCCGTCTTATTTTCAGAACAAAACTTTGAAAATCGGAAAGTCACACAGCGGAGGAAATATAGATACCGACTCTTTATATACGGGAAGCTAGTTTCTAGTTTGGGTGCCAAGTTTGGGGGGTCTTGTGTGGTTGTGTTAAGGTTGGTTTTGGCGTGTTCGGCGAGGGGCGTAGCGTACACACACGTTGAGCAAATAAAGTAAGTTCTTGCTAATAAAGTTCCCTTATCAAACAGCGGCGCGTGCCCAGGCTAGCGACGACGCGACACACAGCCGCCCCCGATGTGCAGCTGAGCGGGAACCTGCAGTATTACTCTGGGCAATCATTTGTGCAAACAACCCGAAATAATTGCTTCTGGGTAACAGATAGCCATTGATACATGGTAGACTCCCCATCCGAAATTACAAAGCGGTTTCGGAACGCAATCATGGTTCGTAAAGCTAAGGGTTAGATTTCTCAGCCGGAGTCTGTGTTTCCTGATAATTGTTATAGCCTAGGGGTCTTTAAGTCATTATTGAATAGATTACTTCTAGGCAATCATGCCATCGTCTGCCAAATTAGTTAACCTCAGTTGAGATAGTGGTCAAACGTGAGCCTGTACATAATAAGCAATAAAAAAAAACTGGCTAAGAGCGTGTCGGGCCACGCTCAGTGTAGGGTTTCGTAATACACAAATTTCTCACAATGTAAGAACCCTTTAACGATTTAGCCCATGTATAAATTAGAAACCCAATTTCCCGAGAGATGGCGCTATATCCGGTGATAATTTTTGATTGCGTGAACCGATTTTAATATTTTTTTTTTTGTTTTTATTTGAAATATGAATATATCTAATATAATATAAGAATATATTATATTAATATGTTAATTAATTCAAAAACATGCTTGCGATAAATGGGTTCGATTGGAAAGAGATAATAATGAATTATAATAGCTTTATTTGAGCTAGAATTTTAAATAAGTATGTTTTTTTTAAAAAAAACCTAAATTTGTGCGTGACTGCAATCCCATTGACAGTAGAATTGTTGGTGGTGAAGCGTACTAGTTTGTTAAGAGCTTCTTCGCTTCTTCTTCGCTTTTGGGTTGAGCTCGCCTGTGTCACCTGTCTTACATTCTGTACCTTTTGATAATAAAGAATGTATATATCGAAATAGACTCCTATACAATGTCCGTAGATGGACTAATGAATCAAAAGGCATCCTAACTAGGAGAATTCTCCTAGTTATGTAGCCTCGACTAGAAATGAGAACAAGGTAATATTTTTGGACGTGCACCGTATATAAGTATGAAATATGAAAGATATTTCTAGCTTTTATTTTTCTCCTTGTCCGGAATGAATGTCAATATTTATTTTTGTGTGATGAAATGTTTGTTCAAATTTCTGAACATTTCAAAGTTTTTTACTGTCTTTTTGTTAGAGAAACTGAATCGCATTTTCTATCCGTATTGCGGAATTTGCGTCTGATTATAATTTAGATGTCTTCAATGCTAGAGTGTATTCTATATAATAGTAGATAGGGCGATCGCGTGGGGATTGAATGGAATTAAGTAAACACCATATCAAATTCCCATAATATAAAACCAATTTCCGGTATTTCATACAGCACAACCGTGTCTTCAAAAAGCTAGTAAAGACCGTTCTACCATCCTGTAATTTATTCAATAAACAAAAATGTATGTACATTTATTCACTGTTATTTAATTTAAATTGGAAATGTTTACAGTAAGAAATCCTCAATAATAAAAATTGTGTTTGATCAACGGCAAAAAAGAATATAGTATTGCATTTTAAGTTTTTCAATCTATATAATGTGTCTACACAGTCACCTCTTTTTTTCGTAGTTAAAATGAAATAAATTTCTCATAAAATAACCACCAATTTAGTGCTTTTCTATCTGTATTTATTCTTTTCGTATTCAAGTGTTTGACGGTACATATAATTAAACTGAAAGCTACTCACAACTGAAGTTCAAGTAATTATTTGCTCGTGGGTGCTTCGTGAGGTGACCCCACGGACTAGATTCCCTGACGGGCCTAGCTTGCAGCAGTTCGATGGCCGGGGGGTAGGCGTCTGCACCATCGGGGGCCTGCAGGGGGACTAGAGGGGGCCTAGGGAGGCTGGGCAGTAAATCACGGGCCATTCTTCATCCTATCTCAGCTCAGTTTCAGATTTATAACCGTCTCCAGTCACCGATATTCGTTGTTTTAATGTTATTTCTTTAAGATATTAGTTTTAGCACCAATATATTTGAGTTACGCACCGATAGGAGTGCGTACATCTCACCGTCAAAGTTTTTTCGTTTAACTTAACTATTATTTACGTAGGCTGGGCTCGTGTGATATTGAATTTATTAGAGCTTGCCCGAGTCTGATATAGTGAAAAGTATTAAATAAATAGTGGTTTTAGTTAGACTCCGCAAACATTTATTATATTCTATCTGATGCTTGCAACTTTGCCCGCCTCAAACTAGTAATAAATATTTTGTAGTTATCGGTCGTTGAATATTAACTACCTACAGATCATCGGACTCGTTCAGCTTAAAGAAATTAAATAAACACATGTGTATTCTTATACGATTTTGAGGAACAAAGTACTTTATTTTTTAATTAAATCTTTACAAAGTGATAGTGTTTCACATACCCTCCATGGGATTTCATAGACCCCCTCCATGAGATTGAAAAGATCAAAATTAAAAAATTAAGGTGTATACACTTCGTTCTTGTATTTATTAGTTAGCAATTTGCTACATAACAGTATTCACTATCACTAAACACTAACTCGAACGTACGTATATAATGAACGTATTGTATTTAATGTACTACGTTATCCAATTACTTTATATAAAGTGACTAGTAATTAGTGACTGGTAATTAGTGACCGATACTTAATCACATGATTGTAGTCATGATAACAAACAACTTTTACTATAAAACCAAACCTGAAATCACGAAAAAAAAACATGCAAGTTTATTTTGACCAGTTAGGCGACCATAAATGTACCTACTGACCAGTAGATTTTTCATCATGACTACAATCACTCGACCTTTCAAATACCGTAATTAGAGACATAATAGAAAGGCAATAGGTGTGCGAACGCCTTGAAGCCGGCGTTAAAGTTTCGTCACAAATTACCAGTTACCCTATATGTATGTTTAATAGTATTTTAGCCTCGTTTATATTGCTGACTAATTGGCTACGTTCTGACAGACTTATACAAGTAATTACTGTCTAGAATTCTGACAAGTAATCGCTGTCTAGAATTCAACAAATAGTACTAGAAACATCTCTCAATCTATCTCCGATTGTAAACGTTAGCAGACGGATCTCTCAGATAACTTCACAACGAGTAAATAGTCCTTGGTTTATTCATCTGAATGTAATTGATTATTTCGTAGAGTTCAGGATTATCTTGTGTATCTATTTAGTTAGTGTATCTACAATTTCGTTTAATCTCTATGTGCTCATCTTGTCTTTTATACATCGTTAAATTTTGATAGTTTTAACCCCTTAAAGGGTCGATCCAGTGCATGAAACGCTGCCGATTTGTAAAGATAAAATAAAAATATAAAGTACTTTTTTTCTAAATTTCGTATTGATATAGGCATTTACAAAATTCATTTCTTTAAGTAAACGAATCAATGTCCTCGCATTGTTGTCGGACGTTACGTTAGATTTTAACCCGTGACCTATCAACTGGAGCCAAAGATTTGGATCTGAAAGGAAGGCTCTGGCCCTGGTTTGTTTAGTCAGTAAGAGTGTGGACACGGTTTCCCGCTCCCTCAAAGCCAATTTTTACTCACCACTGCTCAATGATGCCGCCATGTATTGTCTTAAAATTTTCTCATAAATTAATAAGTAAGTAATATTAATTTATTTCATATTTATTTATTATATTAATTTATTATGTTTACATTAATTACACACAGGCCCTCTCTTAGAGAGGAGGCCTGTGTCCCTGCAGTGGGAACATTAAAAAGGCTGATGATGATGACATTAATTTATTTCATAAATTTATTTTATAGTCGATAGTGTCGGAGGTGATCCATTTTTACAAACCGTCAGGTTTTTACGAGCAGAAATGAAAGTTTTTAAAGTAATTTTCACAGTTTTTTAACTACCGACGTATAAAGTCAAGTTTTATTAGGTATTATGTGGCTCTATCTGCACCGTAGCTTTTATACCGGTGTACCGATTTGTATGCAGTTTTTTTTTTATTTGAAAGCAAGTTTTCCAACAATATTTACAGTTAGGATACCTATAGGTACCAGAACCTTGATCAATATTTCAAATAAGCCCTACTAGACCTTTTTTATTATAGGCAAAAATCATCTAGTGCCAAATCTCGCCCATGGGCGGAACGGGAAACAGTGTCAGACTCTTACTGACTAAACAACTTACCCCATTTCTACGTTGCCATATATACCAGGGCCAGAGCTTTCCTCTCAGACACGAACTCTTGGCCTCAGTTGGCTTCGACCCTTCTACAGGGTCCTTACATTTTGCTGACAACTCTTTGAGGCGCGCGGGAACAGTGCGCGCCGTCAACGCCTGAGCTTGATCCGGACGGTTACCAAACAATGGGACGGCGACCTACCCGCCCTAGGCATTCAGTTTTTCTGACACCTCTTTGAGGCTTGATCGGACAGACTGTGAGCTACTCATTGCTATACTCATACTCTGAAATCACCGTACGACTTCACGATCTCCTTACACTGGAAGGCGACCCCAATATGTCCGAGTTAAGCAGACAAATTGATTGATGGCTGCCGATGGCCAGTATCTCCAACATTGTATTAATACGAGTCAGTCAGTGAGGCAGCTGCTCGCACCAAGCGCCGTAAATTACCCATCGGATACTAATTATGCCGTAATTGAACTAATTAGCAGTATTGACGCGTTTAGCATTGCCTAATGTTCTGTTTATGTGATTCTAATTGCCTATATTGTGTTTCCTGTTATGATTATATGATAAGCTAGCTTTTGACAGCGGTTTTGCTTGTGTTAAAGAAGAACATTGTTCCAACAGAATATTTATCATCATCACCATCATAGGGCATAGGCCTCCCTCAAGCGTTACCACAATGACTAGTCCTGTGCGTCTCGCATCCATTGGATTCCAGCAACTCTGACCAGGTTATCGGTCCACCTTGTGGGAGGCCTTCCAACGCGTGTCTTTCGGAATGGAGCATTCCTTCAAGATAAAGAGATTCCTATTTTAGAAGGGCATGCACTGGGAGTCGGGAGTTGCAAGATGGTTTCTAAGTACCCAAAGTGTGGGCTTGCAGACGACGAGCTGCGCATTGTTCGCCGTCTGTCCAGCAAAAACTAAAACAGGATAGTTGTGTTTTATGCGCGTGATAGAGATTTGTCGGCAAGATTGATTTATCGTAACTTTCTTTTTTGACCTTGTCGGGCGATTTCAATCATCAATTGCCGGGACAGACTTTTATCTACACTAATATAATAAAGAGGTAAAGTTTGTTTTTTTTATTTTTTTGTTTTTTTTTTGTTTTAGCAATAATAGAAAGCTGCTTTACTCCTGAGTGACATAGGCTATATATTATGTACGCGGGCGAAGCCGCTGACAAAAGCTAGTCGATAATAAACCTACACGTCATGTTATTTTAGTTATCCGAGGAAGCTCTTTCAAACCATTATTTGTCCAGAAATAAACTCACAACTCCAGGTTTTAACACGTGTAATTAATAAAAATAGAAAGAGCGATAAAACGGGAAAGTTCATGTATTAATATCTAAACATGTACCGGTATGAAGCCACGTCGCTCGCTAGTAAAATATGTAGTTTAAAATAGAACATTCATAAACGAAAAATAGTTTTTATCGTAACGTATCATAAATAGAATTTTCTATATTTTAGATTTATTTATGGTTTTTATTTTTTTTTCCTTATTGTCGATTTCATTTTTTTTTCCTTCTATAAATTTGTGTAAATTAGCATGCCGCAAATAAAAAGTTTTTCTTTCTTTCTTCTTTTCTTTCTAAATGTACAAAGCACACAGTCGTAGCAGCATGATGCGTGGCGAGGGCCCTAGAGCTCAGTGGATGTGGGTGAGTCACACGCGCGTGTGAAGGGAACTCTTCACCTGGGCTAGGGTCACCATGCTGGGTTGTCGACCAGGACATTATGACATTAACTGTAGGTAATAAGTGTGGGCTCTTTGTAAGTATGAGCTTATGGTCACATATTTTGACAATAACAATAAAAATAGGCCGAGAAATCATGAAGATACATACAAAAATTGAATATTTTTTTTACGGTGGGCCAAAATCATCCAATGACGAATCCTTCTCTTGGGCGGAGTGGGAAGCCGTCTTTGCTAGTATTACTGCTTCGCAAAAGAAGGCGACCGCCTACCACCCCTCCTCGCTCCAGATCATGGCCTCCACCTGACAGTCAACTGACCTTATAACTTTTTTTTGAAGTCTGGTAATGAATAGAATCGACGACACAGAGATAAATTTATTCATTTGTCTATTTATTGTTTAGTAGCTTTTGGCAGCGGCTTTGCCTGCTTACATAAAATATCCCCAGGAGTAAAGGAGCTTTCTATTGTTGCTAAAATTTTTCCAATCGGACCAGTAGTTCCAGAGATTACCTCCTACAAACAAAAAAACAAACTTTACCTCTTTATTTTATTAGTGTACATTACACTTTAGAAGCTTGTTTACCATGTCATCGTAAGTTTGATGAACTTTTTTTTATGGTAGGCGAAAATTATCCAATGATATCCACCACCCTGGGACGCAGCGTGAGATAGTGTCAGATTTTTACTGACTAAAAATCCACCCCATTAATTCATTGCCTTAGTACCAGGGCGTTAGTGTTACACTTTCACATTTACTTATGGCCCAGGCGGCTGCGAGCCAACTGGGCGCTTACAGCTTAAAGACAACTTAAAGTTTAATCTATCTGTCTATCTAACTAACTCTCTGACGCGCGCGGGAACAGTACGCGCCATCGAACACTTGGTTTCGACCTGGACTGTGTCCGGACAGTCGAATAGCAAGCTACCCATTGCCCGTAGTCCGCAAGCCTGCGAATCTTGATTAACTATGTTATATCATAGTGTCATACAGATCATAGTCATCATAGTGTTACATGGCATTTCTCAAACTTTCAATAAACAAACAAAATTGAAAATCTAAACAATTTTCTCAAAAATAAACTAAAGTTTCGCGTCGAATAATACTTAAATCTTTGAAAGCTACAATCGGTTAGCTCTACAGATTAGTCGCAAGGAAAACACTTACAGGCCTATAAATTAATAAATCAGTAGTCAAACAGTTTGTGAGCGAACAAACTTAGAAGTAAGGACAAGTTATTTATATAAACTTGGCTACAGTTCTCGTAAGCGGCGATTTAGCCCCTCCGACAATATGAGGCGTTTCATAGTTTTTTATGTTACAATATATGTATACTAGCCTTCTGCCAGCGGCTTCGCCCGCGTGAAAGTAAGGTTCTCCATACAAACTTTAGATCCCCCATTACATCCCTTTAGAAGGTGAATTTTGAAAAACCCTTTCTTAATGTTCGCCTACGTTATAAAAGGAAGCTTTGTACAATATTTCACGCTCCTATTCCCAGTAGTTTTGGCTGTGCGTTGATATGTCAGTCAGTCAGTTTCTCCTTTTATATATATAGATATCATGACCAAATCATAAGAATTCATCACTTCATGATACCTTCTTCTCCTTAGTCGTTCATTCTTGACAGAGTGTGCGTGGTCATGTGTCGATCGAGTCCTGCGCCACCGCCTCTCTCGATTCGACGCCATGCAGTTCTGTGTTTGGCGGCTTGGGACTTTTAAGTTTTTTTTTTAAGTCACTGATTTGATAAGTCCGTCCACTGTCTCAACTTCTTTTGCACTACCAATCGCTCCATTGAGTCCTCGTTACGGGTGATATGCCCGAAGAACTTGAGGATTCGTTTTGTACAGATGACGACAATTTCTTTTTAATATTGAGTTCTTTGAGGATAGATACACTTAATGTCTTCGCAGCCAGTGGACAATTTTTACTGAGGAATTCTGGAAGCAAAATTTAGATCAAGGTTGATTTCAGGCAGGCAAATGTGTACCGATGACTAGAATCGGTCTGAAGGTAGTTTTCTCCATATAAACTTTAGACAACCGTACGTGTTATCCTTTTAAGGAATAAATTTTGAAAATACTGTCTTTTTTATATGAACTAATGCTTGACTGCTATCCCACCTGATCGCAATGCAATGCAATGAATGCTGTCGTCGATGGTGAGGCGCACTAGTTTATTAAAACCATAATTTAGAGTGAATTATGCCTTGAAGACACAACAATTAGAATCGGATGGGAAGACGACAGCAGGCAAATTGTTCCAGACCTACAATATTATTCTTAGTATTTTATTACAAAAAGAACCTATTTGAGCACAACTTCAACGTTCTAGGTCAAAAATTTTGGTTTGAGCGCCGATGAGACAGTACGTAAGTACTACGCCTTTTATTTTTACTTTTATTATACGAGTATACCAACAGACAAAAACACGTTGTGCCCCCCACAAATAGATTGGGATAAGGGATGATGATGATAAGTGGTTATTGTGTGTGAAAAATGGCTGCACAAGAGAGACAGTTAATCTTGGATATCATAAAGTTGCTAGCTTTTACCATTTATCACAAGAAATTGTGTGAAAAACAACAGCTGGTACCTAATGTATATTATAGACAAACTGGCAACCCTAAAACATTCCCCCAACCTTTTATATATTGTTTGAATGTAATTTTATTTTGTTTAAACATTTTTTTCTCTCTATAGGTGTCCACCGTATGAAAATCTGTTCAGAAGTTTTTTTTAGGACGTTGCTTTCACGAAAAATATCTACTGTATGGTTGTTGTATTCACACCAGTCAAATTAACAAACACAAGACACCGAGAACCTAGAAAGACTACTCGTTGGACATGCAATTGGTTCCTTGCGAGAATCGAACTCGCGATACGCAGCTCAGCAGTAAATCACTTAACAGCAAAGTACTTTTATGCGTCAATTTTCGAATGATTCTCAAACGGGGAGGATTTTGTTTCATCGTATATATTTAACTAGCGACCCGCCCCAGCTTCGCACGGGTGCAATGCTGATATCTACACTAATATAATAAAGAGGTAAAGTTTGTTTTTTTGTTAGTTTGTTTTTTTGTTTGTAGGGGGTAATCTCTGGAACTACTGGTCCGATTGCAAAAATTTTAGCAACAATAGAAAGCTGCTTTACTCCTGAGTGACATAGGCTATATTTTATGTAAGCGCGCGAAGCCGCTGACAAATGCTAGTTAAATATATAATATATTATGCATTTTGTATTATACACATAAACCTTCCTCTTGAATTACCCTTGTTCTATCTATTAAATCATAATTATCTATTAAAAAAAAACCGCACCAAAATCCGTTGCGTAGTTTTAAAGATTTAAACATACATAGGGAGGAAGCTACTTTATTTTGTACTATGTAATGATAAGATAAGGCGGATGTTCCGATCGCCTGTTCATACATTTTTTCTGTGGATTTTGGCTCGAAACGAATGCCTGTATCACTTTTCTACAATGAAATAATGTCACTCGGAACTTTTTGGTAAATAATTTGCATTATATATTGAGAAAATCCATAAAAAAATTTGACATTTTGTTTACTAGTGTGAGTGTTATTTGACAACCAAACCATACTCAACGTTTGTGATAGGTAATAATATTTTTTAGTTTGAATGATGATATCTGTATAACAGGCTGCCAAACAAAGCAGTGAAATTAAGCTAGAACCTAAAGAAGCGAAGATTTTTTACGAAAGTATAAAGATCTTTGCTGCAGTCGTAACAATTTTATCTGAACTTCTAAATCAGCAGTACAATCTAATACATTCCGCACAACTTTAGCAAAACGTATTGCGCCAAACAAATAGTTACTGCTAACTATAAATCTGAGCCGAAGACTGTTGCCAGAATATATGGCGCTGTTATATCGTCGCTTCGACATTTTGTTTAGCGCTGTGTTGCGAGGGCTTAGTAAGTATATTTATTTACTTATTAAATAACTCTTTCTATGATAAAAATAAGTTTTATTTTAGCTATCAGAAATTTAGATGTATAGTTAATTTGTTGTTATACTAACTTGGCATTTGAGTGGCGTTTTGGTCTACAGGTTGGTTTGACCCTGGAGGTTGTGAATTCGATTCCAATTCAAGACATTGTGTGTGATAAGCACAATTTGTGTCTGGGTGTAATTTTTTTTATGGATGGCAAAAATTATCTGATGACAAATCCCGCTCGTGGCGGAGCAGAACATAGTCAGACTCTTACTGACTTAACACTCCATCCCCTTCCTTCTTTGCTTTTCGCACAGGGGTCAAGCCTTCTTTTCAGTTAGAGATCCTGGGCCCCAATAGGCTTCAATCCTTTTGCAGGGTCCCTATATATTTGTCTATATTATATCTATAATTAATAATAATTATGTCCACAACTATCACACAACGCCATCTAGTCCCAAGCTAAGCAGAGCTTGTGTTATGTGTACTAGACAACTGATAAACATACTTATATATTTCTAAATACATTCATATTATAGATAAATTACACCCAGACACAGAACAAATGATCGTGCTCATCACACAAACATTTGTCCTGGGTGGGAATCGAACCCACGACCTCCCGCATAGTAGTCAGGGTCACTAACTACTAGACTGACAGGCCAGTCTATATTACGTATGTGTATAAATATGTAAATTTGTCTATCAGTTGTCTAGTACTCATAGCACAAATTCTATTTACTTATTCATACTTTATTGTACACCGCAGTAACTACAAAATATAGGACAAACTATTTAACTCGACACTGGTTATGGATTATTATTGTTTGCTTTGTTGGTACAGTAAAAGACTTTTTACAGTGTATTTGCAGTGTACTTTATCACTAAAACAAATACATGAATCTTTTTCAAAATGTCCGACTCAATAAAAACATCATGGTCACCGTACTTACCCACAAATGGCGACTCTCGCTGCGTTTTTTCCTTGAAAACGCAACCGTTTTATTGTCACCCTTATTTTTAGTGACGCTAACGTTACTTCACACTATAGCCCTCTCCATTTCTAACACCTCTATCTTGAACTATCACTTACTGAAAAGCGAACCCTATTTCTACAGTATCTAGGTCTATATTTCAACAAGCACCTTTCTGTACTTACAACCTTTTCTGAAATATTTGAGTAACATTTTAGACTGGCAATACTTTAAACAAAACTAAACCTTAAGATGAACTGCTTAAAGTTAAAATTCATTAGTAACTAAGAAATAGTTAGGTATTTGTCGTCGGGTCGCGGTTCCGTAGCATGCGAACCCTTTAATAAAGGATAATGACATAATGTGAAAAGTTTCAACTCGTTACTGAGTAAACTTGTGAACAATATCTGAGGAATGATACTGCCAGTGTAGTCAGGACATTACCGACAATGATTGAGTTATAAACGTAATTGTATACGTACCTATATTTTAGTTTACTAACATTACTGCTTCGCATAAGAAAATCCTACTCTAATTCCCCTCACTCCAAACAATGGCCTTAACCAGACTGATTTGTCTCAGTGAGGATACGGTTGTTGTCCTGGCCAAGCGACGCTCACTTCCACCATGTCCTCTGGGTGGTCTACACACGAGCGTTTCTTCTACCTGAATCTGGTGCAAGACCCTCCCGAACTTACCACGTCCGATAAGGACACTTTGGCGTCTCCAGTCAATCCTCAAAGAAGGAACTTACCACCATGATTATGGCGTGCAAAAAAATAATTGGTGCAAAAACACAAGATAGAGTAGTAGTGGCCGAGTGGTAACGACATTGACTTACAAGTTGTAGGTCGCGGATGCATTATTTGTGTAATTTGTTTCATCACTACTGCTCTCAAAACGGTGAACGACAAAATATTGTGAAGAAACCGTCCTAGCATCAAAATTTTAAAGACATGTGACATTGATCCCGCGTGATGGATCACGGTCCATTCCCTCTCCTAGAGACGAGTCCCAGCAGTGGGAACTTTATGAGGTTGCCGCTATGCTATGCTAGATGAAATTTGGAACACTGATAGACCATCGCCTGGACTAGGACACTTTTCTATGAGTATGCTTACGCTCTTATAGAATAATTCTAGACTTTACACAGGCGAATTCAGCAGCTAAAGTTAGTGTAGGTATATGTAACGTTAACCCGCAACTAATCTTACAAAATGTAATTCATCAGACTTGATCTTGATAAGTCAGGCACACGGTGGTGCCTAGCCCGGGACCTGACACCTGACATCTGAGCTTGAGTTATGTCAGGGTCGGGCCTAGCGTCTGTCATACTTGTGGCTAGGTTGTCTTGTGACGCGAATATTTTGTACGGTTTGTATAATACTCGTACAAGTAGATAATACTAGCTTTTATCAGCGGCTTCTCCCGCGTACATAAAATATAGCCTAAGTCACTCAAGAGTAAAGCAGCTTTTTATTGTTGCTAAATCTTTCCAATCGGACGAGTAGTTCCAGAGATTACCTCTTACAAAAACAGAAATAAAAAAACAAACTTTATCTCTTTATTATATTAGTGCAGATTATTTTTGATGAAGTTATTGATCAAGTTGAACTAAATTATAAAGTCTTTTACCACGATATGCGGCTGAACATGTTTGAACTTACTATTTAATTATTATCGTGCATGCAATGTATCATGTTCACCATGTTTAAACAAATAAATTTATACTTACTTAAGTTTTCCGACCTAAAAAAAAAAACAAACGGACAAGCACGAGTCGGACTCCTGCAGACATATTTAAATATTCCATTCTCAAAGATCGATGCAGTCTCGAAGATTTTTGTGAATCACGAAAAAGGGCTATTTTGATTTATAAAAAAAAATCTGAAATCTGTTTTCAGAGTTATTCCTATACCTACTTATACTATAAGATTGCGTAGTTTGATTCCCTATGAATTGTGATTCTCTTTGAGAATGTCGAAATATACGTTTTTGCGACATAAATGACGGTTTAGCCTTGGAAGTTTAATCTTACTAACTAAACAACCCACCTTGTTCCTTCTTTGCTTTTCGCATTAGGGTCAAGCGTTTAATGTAATGATAATATAATAATGACAATAATATACAATGTAATGATAAAATAATAATGTAATGAATTTGAAAATTATGGACTAACGTCTGAAATAAAATGATTTTATTTTATTTTTATTTTTTTTATTTATTTGTTTCTTTTAGAAATAAACTTCTTGCAGAGTCCCTACAGTTTTGCTGACAATTCCAAGAGGCGCGCGGGAAAAGAGCGCGCCGTCGACGACTTATGCTCGGTCCGAACGCTTACCGGAGTATTTGATGTTAATTTAATTTTTATATCTCTACGCAATCTTGTTTTACGATTTAATTTTTGTCTACTTAGGTGCAGTCACGACAGAATATTCGCATCATTTTTAATCACATTATAGTTTAGTTTTTGATACTATTATTTAGTTTTTGATCTAATTTCCAGCTCGTATCCGCTTCTACTTCACTCCAAAGAGTAATTTCCTTATGAAGCTCCGTTTCCTGCGTCGCGTGGCGCTCAGCTAAGTCGTCATTATAATTACGTGATTATAATCTGTTTGTACGACGCAAGCTGTATTATGTTAGAGCACAATTACTTTAGATCCTAAGTAATTAAATTGGTGTTTAGAGGAAAACCATTTATGACATTCGATCATCAAATCTTATCTATATAATAGTGTCATCGTGTAAAATTGTGTCATATTGCGGTTGTGAAGTCCAAGATAAAAAGTAGCATATGTCCTAGTACCAAATTTCGTCAAAATCGGTTCAGTAATTTAATGAATCATTTATTTAAAAGAAAAGAGTCTATAGTCAGTAACCATCAAGATTATTACAATAAAACAAAACAAAACAAAATGTGAATTTGATCAAAACTTTTAAATACAGAAATAAAATATTTTTTATTTTATATTAAAATCACGCACATAGAACTTCTTTCTATTCTAAGTCGGTTAAAAACAAAAGCACATAGTACAATGAGCGTACCCGTACCGAAAGGTTGACCACCTCAGCATTTGCTGGGCGTCAGACACCACCCCGCAATGAGGCACTGGCGAACATTAGCCACTCATCAGTCCAAACCGTAAAAGCAAGCAAAAGGGTTGAAACCAACTGTGACCAAGGGCTGAAAGGAAGGCTCTGGACCTGTACCAAGTAGGAACATAGGAACGGGGTGAGTTGTTTAGTCAGACAGAGTCTGATATTATTTCCACTGGATGATTTGTAGCCACCATAAAGATAAAAGCTACTCACCAGTCCCGCTTCAGGTTAATGACAACCTACCTATTGTAACGTTAAAACACAACAACTATACAAAGAGAAGTCTAGAAAAACTCCGAAGACATAACACGGAATTGTTACAACTTTTATATCGCAAATACACTGGCAAACAATTAATTCGCTTGTTATTTTTGCAAGTTTTATGAGATTCCCCGCCAGCGACCAAGTTCGGCAGTCTGCGTGTTGCGAGCGAACTATCTTCGTATCGGCGACAATGTAAGTTTGATGAAAAAGTAATTTATAGCCACGAGGGGATAACAACACTGCCTGGGTTTTATAGTTTCCGAGAAGACAGACTTGGAGCCTTTTTTGATGAGAAAAGGTTCTTGTTCGGAACTGGCTAACGTGAAAAGTTTTTTTTTTTACAACGATGTACAACCGACTTGAAAACACAATTATTTTAATTTCGAAAATCGGGGCTTTTTTACTTTTTAAAAACTAATGCTAAACTAATGGTAAGGTTATACTTGACGCCATAATTATGGCGGTAAGTCCCCTCTTTGAGACGTGGCTGAAAATACCTCACGGTGTCCTCACCTTCCGCATGGCTAAGGTTCTCACTGGACATGGTAAGTTCGGAAGGTACCTGCAACGGATTAGGGAGGAAGCGACGTCCGGTTGTCGCCACTTCGTGGACCGCCCGGAAAATATCAGTCTGCACATTGCTTTAACAAATCAAATACTTATAATGGAACTACCATAGAATTATAACTTACCCAAAACAAAAAAAAATCATCAATACCGTGTAAGGTGCGATGTTGATGGTAAATGAAACCACGAATGCCAAAGTAATACTGAACTATATTTTTAATAAGATGGTGCATATAAACAGTTACAAAAGGTGAATAGATCTTAATGTAGGTACTTAATTACTTAATACAACCCTCACATCGTCATTAAACAAAACGCGGACAATATTATAGGTATTCCAAAAACCATTTCAATATGGCTCATAAATTTAATGGGTGTATTCCCAATGGAACCTTCTTCAATAAACCTTTTATGTTATTTGTATTTTTTTTTTTAAAGGAACAATAAAACAGTGTGAATTTTATGTAGGCAATAGCAAAAAAATTGGTTTGTTGAATAGGTTCCATTAGGAACAGAGTGACAATCATGAATGGATAATTTAATAGTGTTCATTCTGCGAGATATCCTCCTCCTCCTTGCGTCGTTAATCCTCAATGCTGAGGGTCGTGACCTTGACGTTTAACTTTTTGATAAACTATATTTCGCCATGTTGCAGTATCTTCGGCGATGTGGATGGCGTCGCAGACTGTAGTCTCCAGTGTACTACGGATTCTGTCTGACCAACGTATCGGACTCCTGCCCCTTGACCTTTTCCCATCTACTTTTCCTGTAAGCAGCAACCATGTCATCACCTCTCTTCCTAGAAATGTGGCCAAAGAAATTAAAAATTCTTCTTTGGTATTTGGTGGTAAGCAAGTTATTCGAGATGGAAAATCCTGGAGGTATCCCTTGCCCGATCTAGATACTAAATGAAACTACCGCATTGCTATACTAGCCTTAACCTAATGGTCAATCTACTATAGCAATGCGGTAGTTAATCTATGTATATAAAAATCAATGCCACTTTTCGATGTATTTTTTTAACTGAAGAACGAGCTCACCTATCCAAAAAATATGTTTAGGCTTTATTCGGAATTTTTAGTAGATTGTTTATGTGAAGTTTGCACAAATTCGGTCGAGTGGTTCTTCATCTACAGTTACACTAATATAATAAAGAAGTAAAGTTTGTTTTTTTATTTTTTTGTTTTTAGGAGGTGATCTCTGGAAGTACTGGTTCGATTGCAAAAATTTTTTCACTGATAGAAAGCTGCTTCATTTCTGAGTGCCATAGGCTTATTACATAGGCATATTTTATGATTATAAATAATATAATAAAGAAGAAAAGTTTGTTTTTCTATCTCGAGACATTGTATAGGAACAGAGTTAAATATGTTAAAACAAGAAATTTTCCGCGGACGAAGTCGCGGGCAGAAGCTAGTTTATCATATTTTTCTGTTGCCGGAAGCGAAGCTGAGGGCAAAAGCATTTTATAATAAAAACAGGTAATGTAATCATAATTTAGTTTCTTCCTCTCTAATTCAACCGAAATTATTTGTGGTTGTTGTATAAACCATTTCCTAGAATGTGACCAATTAGATCGTCAGCCTTTGGGATCTCGATTAACATCCGATTCGTAGAATAAAATTAATTTCAAACGGGATTTAGCTACTATTGCGAACCAACCACTGGACTTTCATGAAGTTCATAATTCATTTCCACAAACTGGATAATAGTTGATATCAAAGGAAATTATACAAATTGAAATACCGACATGCGTTCTCACATTCACAGAAGCGATGCAATGCCTCATACGAACAGCACATGAAGTATTTAGTATTTAGCCTTTGTAATGGGGAACGTTGTTACTGTCTTACGTTTAGTTTACGGAGACGCGGCGCGTTGCGCGACGCGTTCTCAATGCCGTAGGCATTCTCTCCCATTTAACCAAGGGTGGTGAAGAGAAAGAATACACGTGCATAAAAAAAAGAAGAAAATAAGGGTCCAAAAATATGTATGTGAATAAATAGATTAAACATACACTAATATAATATATATCTACTTATAAATATACATCCTGTATATACACATATATGTTTATGTAAAGTAAAAGACGTATTATTACAACTTCACCATTTCAAACCTCGGTTGCAATCTATGAATGCCGCCAAGGTTCAAATAACACCTTAAACTTCGAGTCAATATAATCAGTTACAGTTTCAAATCTGCTCATTCAATAAGTCATTTTATAAGTCACCCCTTGCACCCTCTCACCCTCACATCTGATGTGATCGCACGTGAAACTCGCTCGAGTGAATTCAGAGGAGAGAGATAATTGTATTGATCATGAAATGTGTGATGCGCTGCTGATCTTTGTGGGGTTAGCATTGTGATGGGTGTAGTAAACCCATTTGTTATTAGATCACACTAATTTTATATTTGTATTTGAGTTTCCTACTTTTTCATGCTTAAACGACTGGATGGATATATCAGGTTGAAATTAAAAAAACACATTTGAAATCTAACGAAAAGAATATGTGGCCGTTGATGTCCCCTGAGTTTGTTTCGGTGTTTCTTCTCAGGGTAGTCCGCTAGGAAACACCGGACTCATCTAGCATAAAAAAAAAACAAAATGACGTGTAAAAGTGTTTTTAAAAAACCTACTTACAAAATAAAGATCATTTATCATTTATAGGGTCGAATTGACCTGGAACTCTGATATTTGGCATAAGTAAGATATTATGATATGATACGGTAAGTGTAGGAATAAATCTGTTTTTTTTAAAACGTCATGCAAAAAAGTCATCTTTTTTAAGCGGCTAAAATATTTGTCCTTTACATTTTGATTTAAGGAAAAAAAAAACATAAGTTAAGTTTACAGCTTTTGAAATGAGACAACTGATAATAGTTAATCAAGCAAAATAAAGCTTTAATGATTACAAAAAAGATCTCTAAACTTCAAAATTCATTTACGCGCTGCACGAGAAATCAATCATTTCCAGACAAACTCAAATTATGAAAAGTGAAATTTCAAAAGTTTTTTCATAAAAATTAACGACCTGACTTCGGCCGATGACAGCCATTATTTTTACATTTAAGACAAAAACTTATCACTGTTTGAATATTTTGTTAAAAATTCAAAACACAGCTACAATCTATCACGAGCCGACAATTAATCACGATAGAGTAATCCTCCAACACTGATCGTTTGTTCTACGTACTGTTGAATTATTCACGAACACTATGACGTCAGACAGAGTATATTTTAAAGTGCGCCGTCCATCGGACGCTTCCCAGCAGTTTTCCATAATTTCGGGGAGTTCGCATCCCCCCTTCTTCCCCCTTCTTTGCTTGGAATAACAGCTAGTCATCGAATTGAAGTGGAAATCCTTTTGTATATTAATGGAAGTGTGTACTACGGTCAGTTGTTCGAATTTTGAAGTCAAATAAAAACTTAAGACACGGAACACTACTTTTTATCAACAGCTTTGTCTTCGTAGAAATAAGTTATTCTATAAAAACTTTGGACCCCTCACCTTTGAGGATGATTTTTATCGTAGTTACCTTGCTTAGCTTGTGCTGGGTGTTGATGAATAGTGACTCATCACTCCCTCACTGGAATATTTTTGTTTTTTTGTTTGACAATACTTTGTTTTTATATAGTTATTGTAGAAGTTATTCCTGCATCAACTAGGTGATTTTTGCTCCTGTGATGGCAATTAAAATTAAACTAAGAAGTCAAACCTAAACAGAAAATACTCCTCAGCGTTGAAAAGCCTGATTAATATCGCATGGCACCAAGATGCCCAATTACCTATTCATTAGTTTGTAATTTGTCAAATTTTAATGACACTTCACTTGTTGTTAACATCTAATTAAAATTTTATGTAACTTGCCCTGAACATACGGAATATCTAATTCTCACACATGGACTATTATTACAACATATAAGTAATCCCATATAAATAGATAGGTCTTAATAAAATCCTAACTCATACAAAGTTCGGTATAAACACTCAACCGTATCTGAACCTACAAAGCTTTCGAATCTCCAGCTCCTAAACACTGAAGCCCTGGCTCTACAAACTACAAACTTTAGCCCAGTTAGAAAAGTTTATGCACTAAGAAGAAACTTGAAGAACTAGTTGCAGCTTCAGAACGATACGAGAACTTCCCGACTTCAGCGCGCATCGCTGGACATGATCACTCACAGATGTACGACTTACTTGTTCAAGTATACAAATTTCGTCAAAAATAAAGATAGTCAAAGATGTCAAATTAAAACTACTTATATAGTAATATTTTCATACAGAAGTGGCATCTTGTCTAGTTCCAAAGTCTGAAAAATAAATAATTAGAATTCAATTACACATACAGGGTGTCATTGACATATTAACGCAAACGAATACCATAGGTCCAGTACATGATTCTAGACCCCCTAGTGGTGGATTTTTTTGTCGGTTTTATTTTTAATTTTTGAAAAAAAGGTTTTGTTTTTTTTTTTATTTTTTACCTGTATGAAATCGATAATCTAACCAATCCCAATGATAAACCTGTAATAAATCTAATTTTAAACTTACTGTTTTGCATAAATACATTTTTGACACTTTAGGATTGGCAGATTGCAAACTGTGAACTCTTTTGTTTTTTTCGTTGCACTCTCTCAATCTCCTAACTAGCTGATCCTTGACTTATACGACTTAATAATAACACATTTTGTTTACAAATTTGTAACTAAAAGTACTAACAAAACAAGGGCTATAAATTCAGCGCTTTAACTAACTTCAAATGAAAAATATTCATGAAAGTCATGACACTAATATTATTATAACGGAAAAAGTTTACACGATTGAATAGATTTTGATGAAATTTGGAACTTAACTTATAAAGGTTAAAAGTACTGGAATAAAACAGGCAGAGCCGTAGGCGTCGGTTACTATGAATCTATAACTGCGGCAAACTTTCATAGTAGAGTAAAGCCGAGATAGATGCCCCGATTTAGATTACTCTAGTTATACGAATGAATCGTATACTATTTCAATTATTAATCAAAAGACTTTCCAGCTACTACTATGTTGGTCGTGTCTTACGTCTCTATGTGATTGCATGAGAAGACAAAATGCGATCAAAGTTTTGTTTTTAGGGAATAGTTGCCCGTTTTGTGGGGAGGGCATCTATCCTGTAAGGCATTTATATGGATCAAGCAACTGTTCTACACGTGGGATAGATGTCACAAAATGTAGAGGTCCGCTAAAATTGCTAATACTCTAAAAATATAAAAGAAAATGTTTTTTTTTTAATATATTCTACTTTTAATTCAAGGACATAAAAATATACATTTAATTACACTAAAAATAACCTAATATGTGCCTTTTATGTCCTTGAATTAAATGTTTTTAAATTATTATAAATTGGTCAATGAAAAACCAAAATACCTGCCGGTCTTACAAATAACGCATTTCACTTTTTTTACAGAGATAAGGAGTGATTTCAAAAAGTGGGGCAACTATCCGGGTTTTACCCTCCACGGAATTACTTCAATGCCAATAGGTACATACCTATCGACAAAACCATTATATTCTATCATATTATACAAAGTCCAGAGACAGCCACCATTCGCCGTCATTTATTTCCGCAGTGCAGCCGGGTTCAGTCCAAACGTACGAGCACGTACGACATTAGGGTTCCGTGGCGAAAGCAATTACCGCCTTTTGAGAGCCCGGCTTACCGTGAGCTCCGTATGAACTATTTAAGAGGGTCTCTTAGAAGGGCGTTAGCGATAGGGATTGGTTTTGTATAGACTCTTCATGTATTACAGAACGTACTAAGGTAAGATTGGAATGGATTACCTGATTTCTGTGTCTCATGTATGGGTTTATTTATTTTTATTTATTTATTCATTCATAACAATAAACTAAAAATGTCTTTAAATAAACCTCATGTCAAATGTCAAAAAATTGAATACAGTTAAATGCGTTATCCAGTGTAACAGTATTATTGCACTAGTAGGTATTTATTTTATTTGACATGAATTCTGATATTGAGTAAAAACAGTTTTCCAACAAGAAGGCTTTTAATTTGTTTTTAAATAAGTGAGAGCTATATATTAATAATTTCAAACTAGTTGGTAACCCATTAAACAACTCTATAGCTTGGTATCCGGAGATTGCTCCGGATACCGAGCTATAAAGCATATAAAATACGTAAAATTATTTATTTTATTTGATGGACTTGACTGCGGTCCCACCAAGCAATGACACAATTGTTGATTGTGAGGCGCACTAGTTTATTCGTGTCTGTGTTTGCATGTTTGTGAATGCACCTATGATACAAAAATTATTTCTAGCAGTTAACGATTCTCACCAAAGTCATTACTGTGCGGAAGAAATTAATATGCGGAACCCAACCTATCAAAGTCCAATTTCCCCAATTTTTTATTTCTATTTTGTTTAGTAGAGAGCAAGGCTGGCGCTCTGCCAACTCCCTTAAATTAATCAACAATTAGCGTGAAGAGATTTGTTCAGCGTTATGTCAGCGAAGCTCGCTACTCGCGGCTCATTTACATCACTGATTAATTGCACCAGACTACTGCATAATGATTAACTTTGTTACCATTAAAAAGGACGAATTATATAAATTGCTCTGGAGCTAGAGGCTCAGCGGTAATGGCCCTGATTGACGATGTCTTCGTCACAGCGTCTCGGGTCAAACCAAAGCGTCTTTATTTATTTAAAAAATGACACAACCAACGACTCTTAAAGGGAGATTTGCAAATGAAGAAGAACTATAAAAAAAAAAACAGAAAAAAATAAAGGAAAACAGTTTATTCACGCAAAATGACGTAACCTTAAAGCTATTAGACAATCATTACATTTTATAGAAAAATAAACTACACCAGAGAGACATCTTGACATTTCAAAAGTGCCTGTAAATGGTTTATTTATATTGATTTTGATTTGTGTGAAATAAGGTTTAGAGTTTACCTAAAATCTGTTTTTCTTCTATTGCTATAAACTAGTGCTTGACTGCAAAATCTCAGCTTCAGTTTTCAGCTGAATCTGGACCGATTTAGCTGAAAATTGACATTTTACATGGACGAGTGCCCATCTGACCTCTACAATTTAGTTCATGAGTAAACACAGATCTAGCAGAGGCATCAAACGTGCTTCCCGGCTGACCTACATCAGCACTAAGTCGTTGTTATCGGTGCCACATATTATTGTAAGCTCCACTGTATCTGTTACATTCAATCGCCTCCGCTATTGTCACGCCGCTATTAGCAACCGATTGACTGGGATGTTCTGTGATAACACACAGTTTGTATATTATGTAGATAAACAACGTCGAATTTTGGTCGTTTTAATCTCGTGGATGGTCGATCCGGTAGGTACATGAAACACTATCGATTTGTAAGTCAAGAGTGAATAGGTTACTCCTAGGCAAGCGCGGTCCATCGTCGACCGCATCGTCACTTTCCATCAGGTGAAATAGCTGACAAATTAGAGATCTAATAGGAAACAATACGTGTGCGAACGCTGGCATTCACTTGGTGCTCAAGAGTTTATTTTCTCCCCTTCATAAGAATGGTCTTAAAAAAAAAAAAAAAGTGAATCGTTTGCCTAGGTATGGACCTAGGCAAACGATTCACTTTTTTAGGACTGAATAATAAAATTTAATTCAACTCCAAAATCTAAGTCACATATACAAAAGTTAGACTCATGTCGAAATTCCAAGTTAAGAATAAGATCTACAATTAAAATTAAGTGAAAGCCTCACGGTAACACAATACCGCGCGCACATTCGCCGCGTATCTCGCCGCACTTCAGATTCGCGTGTTGCCACACTGCCAGTCATACAAGTTTCCTCTTAATTCAGCGAAACTGTGAGCGGTGTCTGGTTTTATTATAAACCGCCGGTCGCACTGTTAGCGTTGCATGAATGGTAGCGGGGCGGGTTTTAGTACTTACTGATTGATATATTTGACAAAATATATGTGGGGAATATAGTTCATAGGCCACGGCCAAATTATAGCAATGATAAATAGTATAATTGAGTGAGAATATCCACCCTACACCGATATTTTATTAAGTTGCAACACTGCATTCTATTTCGTTCTGGTTTACACGTGAATTATCATAAAATAAACTTTGTCTACTATAAGGAACCTCTTATTGAAAAAACTAATTGTTTTAACATAATTAAATGATTATTATAAAAATATTTTCTAGTTCTCATACGTAATTTTCTTAGATCCCAACATCACCAGAACTACTTAGTTCTGGTGATGTTGGGATCTAAGAGATTTAAGATTTTAACAAAAAACGGGACAATATTCTCTTTTTTTAAGTCTGCGAAAACAGTTCTTTCTTAAATTATAAAACCGAACACAACGTTTTACAAAACGATGTTGTAAAAACGGCTAAACACTAACATAATTTATATAAATATTTATGGACATACAAGGCTATGCGATAATATTTACTGTACTAATGTTTCCTATTAGGATCTATTTCCACTACATCTATTTTCGAGTAAACAAACCAATACCTATTTTTACCATCCCTATTATTTCGGTATTGAACACAACCGCCCCCCAAGCGGCGGAAGGTTGTGGTTACAAATATAACCCAGTCTTCAAGGACGGACTAGTCACTAGTCAAACTATTGGAGGTTCTATTTCCGCTCCGCAGTCGGTGCGACGTGGCCGGACTTCAGAGGAAGTTAGACAACGTCTTCACTTGTCTGAAATTCTAAGAAAAAGGAAGATCTTAACTAGTTTACGTGTATAACTTAAAAATAAAGGAACGTTGTCTGGCTGCCAACACAAAATAACGCAGAAATTCTACTCGTTTTGTGAGTTAAAGGAACTTGGAGCCGTATTATAGGAATTGGAAAAGGAACAATCTACAATATAGATAGCTTCACCATCATCATTATTATCATAACGCAGCATCAGCTTTATAATAATAATCACTCAAGCCTCCTATTTATAAGAAGGAATGCGTCGTAATCTGCCACGAGGGCCCAGTGCAGGTTGGTGGATGTCACATGTCTTCGAATTTTTGGTTCTAGGACTAGGTCTTTTTGGTTCTTTCACCGTTTTGAGAGAAGAGGTGATGAAATAAAGTAATGCACTTAGCTAAGTTTGAAACCGCGATCTACTACTCGTATTTCAGTAACGTTACTACTCGTTAAGTGTTACCGGAACAACCGGTCCTGTGCATCTCACGACCCTCACCAGGCCATCGGCCCACCTTGTGGAGAGTCTTCCAACGACGCAAAAAATGTAGGTCTACTTCCAGTAAGAGGTCACCACTCTAGAAAATTTCGATCCCTATCGACCTCTGTTCTGCAAGTATTATTATTTGTCCACAGATACTAAGTTTTATGATTCTTCGGGTTATGTCGGTAACCATGGTTCTTTCTTATTTTAACCATTTTTTTTATGGCAATGTAAATAGAATCAATATGAAATCATAGACGTTATATCAGTTATTGTCGAAAAAATATGCACATAATATGGGTATTTTATACATAGAATGGCAATAGAGCTTCGGGAAATAATTCCCGGTCTGGACCAATCCTTGTTAATTCTTATTTATTACCTTTATTAGTAATTTTTATATGAATATATTTATTAATAAAATGTTCAAGTAGAACGGGACTTCTGAACTTTACCACTCGATGCCATTCCTATCAAAACTTCAACTTTATTTATATATTATTTCTTCAAAGTTCAAACCGCTGCGTAGCTGTTCGTAGCACGTTTCGTAGCCGCGTAGCACCGTAGCCGCGTGCCAATGTACCCTCGTAGCACCAACTAGAGTTGCCCATCACTTTTTACGATATTTTCCAAACTTTGTCGATATTTATGAATATTGATGAGCGTTGTCGATGATATTGACTTGTTCGTTGGTTTTTACTGAGGCTTTGACAATATTTCGATGAAACGACACCGGTACTTCGATATTGTTTTTTGTGTAAACAAAACTGGTTTTTTGATGGTAACTGTCGTGTGTGATAAAACTCATAAAACATAACCTTCCTCGAGTTATTTTGGATGTTATGAATCGTGAAATAGCACTAACATTTTTATTACAAACCAGTTTTCAAATAAAACACAAATATTAAACTCTTTTCTTCTCGGGAGATTTATTAACCATCTTATAGCCGTCTTGTTTGGTGGTTCATAAATTGCCTGGTTTATTATTTAAACCGCCTTACTAGTATCAATTAAAAGACTAGATTCATTACCTACTTGGAACTTCATTTTGTGTATTTTTGTTTAATTAAAATACTACAGAAAATTAAATAACTACAGCTCTTAAAACTGTGTAAAAGTACATTACGAGGATAAAAACATAAAATCGAAGACATTGTGATATCTACCGACCCACATTGAGCTCGAACACGTGATAGATTAAAACCCATTCTTCCTCACGGAGAGCGCCATCGGTCTAGAAGTGCAAAGGATACAGGCTGATTTAATTACATTTGTATCAATTAACTTATGGTTAAAATACTCAAGAACTAAACCCAAACTGCGTTTATTTTTCAGAAAATAGATTTCAAAAACACAATATTTTTATATAGCTTATGTGCTGCGCGGACTTTAAAAGTGGTAAAAGTCAAATTATATGAGCGCAATGCAGATTGGTGTTTGAAATGGTCTTGTGAGGAAAGAATAGTACAGAATTGAGTGGCTCTGACTAGTGAGTTCAAATATTTGTCAAATTTTGTGATAGAAACTCAGGACTACTAAGAAGTTTAACATTTTGTAGTGCCCATATGAGATAAAAACATTTCGACATTTCTTTTGAACGATTTGACGAACAATAGCAAAGAAAGGACATTTGCGTAGGCCGCATAAAGTAATAAAACTGCTAGACATATTTTATGGAGGGCAAAAATGACCAATCCCGCTCTTGGGTGGAGCAGGAAACAGTGTCAGACTCTTACTGACTAAACACCTCATCCTATTCCTTCTTGGCCTTTCGCACTGGGGCCAAGCCTTCCTTTCAGAAAGAGACCCTGATCCCCAGTATGCTTTAACCCTTTTGCAGAGTTAAAAAAACAATTCATATAGTCCCCAAATTCACCATAATAAAAGAAAATTAAAACACCCGTCCCACGATCATCCCTACTTTACGAAAATAAAGCCAATAAGTCGCTTAGAAGGTATTAGTTAAATACACATCATCATAAAGGCAATTTATTCTGCTCGCCTGTTTACTAACTCAGGGAATCAATTTGCTTCAACATTAAACAACAATATAACGACGTCTGATATCAAACAAGTTTTTTAATAAAATTCACCATCTTTCTCAATGTTAGAGTTTTTATTTGAATTGATGTATTTATGAGCTAAATGTATTCTATATGTTAATATTTGATGTGGACTTGTATTTGATGTAGTCTCGTTCAAAGTCTAAATAATAGCCTCGGGCTATAAGAGAATATTATGTTCTGTTGTGAACGTGTTTTAGACTAGTTTGTGTTAGCGGCTTCTCTAATATGAACGTAGATTTTTCTATACAAACTTTTAACTCTTTAAGGGGAAAATTTTGGGAAATCCTTTCTTATTTTTTTGTGTAAGAGTTTAGGTTGGACGTTGTTAAGTCAGGAATTTATTTAAATCACATACAAGTTTAGAAAAAATAAATAAAAATACACACAGGGGTGCCCGCGGGTGGCTGCGAGCACCAAACTAAACGCGGCCTGTATCTTGATGACCCAGGATTCATTCACAGGATAGTGTAAGCACAATACAAGTTCGGTGTGGAACAGTACAATATACAGTTTGGACGCGACGGGGTATTGCAACCTCTAATAATTGTATTAAAGTCACTTTATTTTTATGTATTTATAATTCGTCTGTTTTTTATTTCTTTTCATTATGTCTTATCGTGTCTTATGTCGACATCACCACCGGCCCATGCGGAAAACTAGCGCTGTGGCCCATCGCATTCTGCGTGAAGCCACTTTTGCGCATATGTGGCGCATATCTTCCTTATGGAATTGGTTATATTTTGTTTTAAGTTTACGTCATTACGTGTAAATAAACTGTTTTTCTTTCTTCTTTCAGATAAGTATGAAGAATCAATATTTTATGCCCATTGCAAGAGCTGAGTAAGTTTATATTTCATATGACCTTATCTTTCATAATTCATTTTGTTATTCGAAAAATTAAATGAGCTAGACGCACTGTACAGGCAGTTGTATATTCATTACCATACATTAAGACACAATGTGTCCCGCGTACATCTTGATCTATGACCGCGTGTTGTTGACGTATCATCAATCACACAAGACTCACAGACGCCGCACTTTTCTGCCTATTGTCCTTCTTGGCACTTAACATTAAATATAACATGTCTCATCTACATCTCAGTTGGTCTGAGGCCGCCGCGTGTCACTGACGTGCTATCAATAACACAAGACTCACAGAAGCCGCACTTTTCTGCCTATTGTCGTTCTTGGCACTTAACATTAAATATAACATGTCTCATCTACATGTCTAGTTGGTCTGAGGCCGCCGCGTGTCACTGACGTGCTATCAATCACACAAGACTCACAGAGGCCGCACTTTTCTGCCTATTGTCCTTCTTGGCACTTAACATTAAACATAACATGTCTCATCTACATGTTTAGTTGGTCTGAGGCCACCGCGTGTCACTGACGTGCTATCAATCACACAAGACTCTCAGAGGCCGCACTTTTCTGCCTATTGTCCTTCTTGGCACTTAACATTAAGTATAACATGTCTCATCTACATGTTTAGTTGGTCTGAGGCCGCCGCGTGTTGTTGACGTGCCATCAATCACACAGGACACACTATACTGCCTACACTGCAACTAAGCGCTCGCACACAAATGGATTTAAATTACATTACTTTTTCTAATATAATCATAAGCATATTCAATCATATTACATTTCACCTTTTCTGTCAAATCTTTCCAAAGGTTATCTGTAAAAAAAAAAACACTTTTTAGGTTGAAAGTGCTAATAGAAACACCTTTTTAATTTTAAGTTTCTACTGTAATTTTATTTATGGTGTACAATAAAAAGTTTTGTCTATCAATCTATCTACACTAATATAATAAAGAGGTAAAGTTTGTTTTTTTGTTAGTTTGTTTTTTTGTTTGTAGGGGGTAATCTCTGGAACTACTGGTCCGATTGGAAAAATTTTAGCAACAACAGAAAGCTGCTTTACTCCTGAGTGACATAGGCTATATTTTATGTACGCGGGCGAAGCCGCTGACAAAAGCTAGTCTGTAATATTCTCACTGCTGGAACTCGGGCCTCCTGTCTCTAGGAGGGGGAAGGGGTCGTAATCACAGTGCTGGTTGCTAGATGTCACATGTCATGTCATGTCTTGCTATACGTAGTATAAATTGGTTTCTGTATGTATCAAAGTGCATACAGTAAGCAATCATTACATAGTATAAAACAAAGTTGCTTACCACTCTCCCTATGTATGCTTAGATCTTTAAAACCACATCAAAATCCGTTGCGTACTCGAACGGATTTTGATGTGGTTTTTTAAATACATAGAGTGCTTCAAGAGGAAGGTTTATGGGCATAAGACATGCATAATATACTCAATATCAGTACCCGTGTGAAGCTGGGGCGGGTCGCTAGTTTATAATAAATGAATGTCATAGAATTTGTTGTGGTTCGTTGCTAATAAAATAATTCAATTTTTGTAGCTGGTTCTTTTCTTCTATTACTATTAATGTGCAAGCTTTTATAATAAACTAGCTTTTGCCCGCGGCTTTGCCCGCGTACATAAAATATAGCCTATGTCACTCAGGAGTAAAGCAGCTTTCTATTGTTGCTAAATTTTTTCCAATCGGACCAGTAGTTCCAGAGATTACCTCCTACAAACAAAAAAATAAAAAAAACAAACTTTACCTCTTTATTATATTAGTGTAGATAGATAGTGTAAATGAAATTAATCTCGCCTTAATGGCTGTACGAATTTGGCACACAAGTGGAAAATAGCCTGAATTAAAACAAAGGATGTTGTTTGTTTCAACATTATACTCTATGCGATAATTTTTGTTCACAACAAAGATTAAGTAATTTCCAAGGGTCCATGTAAAAGTAGGTTTCTCCTTACTAATATTGGCCCTCGATTTCCTCCGATTATGGAGTGAATTTAGAAAAAATCTTATTCTAGTACCATCACTTAGGAACAAAATTTTTGTTAAAATCCACGGGTTTGAAGTGGGCGTTTAATGAATCAGTGAATAAGACAGGACTTTGTCTTATATACATTTGAATTTCAAATTGATGTAAAATAAAAAAAAACAAATATCTTTCCGTTTTTATCATCATCCGACAATTCACTCTGATGAAACGACCCTTAAATTCGTTCATTATTAAAAGTAATTTATGCTAAAACAACCCCAAGATTACAGATTAAAGAAAATCAGTAAATAAAATGTTCCTTAATTACAACTTCCTTGATTACTTTCTACTTTTTCTTCTCTCACCTAAATACGAAGAGAACAATATGCGGAAAATGGCATTCATCAAAACCCCGAAAAACCAACTGCAAAGTGGTTCACATTACCACGACTTCGACATAAAGTCTGCCGCGAACTATACCAAGCTCGACTTCCCGATTATTGCTATAACCGTGCCACAGAACAGACAAGCAAAGAAGGTCAGCTATGTACAACAAGCGAACACATAGATACGTATCATGAAGAGAGCACGTGCACTCGCGATTGCAAAGCGTTTTTATCTATAGAGATGTATAGAGCCAGAGGCGTAGTTTGGACTAATTTAAGTGGGTGATCGACACACGAACCTATATGTGCGACGAGCCGAGTAAAAAATGAAACAAATACGACGAGACGCGTGCCAGGCTGGCGAACTCACAACCGGTATTGCAATGACATACCGGCGAGGTATACCGACGAGCCATAAGACTACCGACAACCCATAAGAACACGGACTTACTCGCTCGTCAATCAAGGACATTATCGTGAGTTAAGGAGCATCAGCAAAACCTTTTGTTTCATAAACTGGAAAACGAGACATCCCAGCATTTGACCACATCATCGGTTCCGATGAGGTCAAAAAATGGTCAAAAGATTGTCTACCTAAATAAAAATACCCTCGTCCTTAAAGAAGCGAGAGCTGACCTCTGTAACAAACAATAAATGAATCTTGAATCTTTCTTGCGCGAGGCCTTTTTGCATGTCAGGCCGTAGGTGTGCACATCACCCACTTCTAGCTACGGTACGGCATTGTGCTTCTGCCCTATCCTCCATGGCTGCTTCACCAAACAATGCAGCCAATACCATCGGTTAGCAGGTCACTGACCCACTTCCCTGGCGTTGTCTTTGTTCCTTTGTTAGTGTTCCTTCATTCTGTAATGGGCTTGTTATGTCCCGTGAGGCAATAGGGGTTATGGAGAAGGGTAATTGATTTCCTTGAAAAATGAAACGGGAACGGGTTAGTTGGAGGGCTTCTTTTTGAAAATTAGTGGTTATTAAATGTCTTTGTTATGAAACTCTTTGTTATTTAAATGTAAGGAGCAGTGGTGGGCTGGTGATGACCCTGACTTGTGAATTGTTGGTCGTGAGTTTTAATTCAGCCAGGCGCATTGCTGTGTCCTCTCGGCTCTCAAAACGGTGAAGGAAAACCATCGTGAAAAAACTGACAGGTTCTAGAACTAAACATTCGAAGATCCAATAGCCAACACTGACCAAACGTTGTGGATTATAGTCCATTCCCTCTCATAGAAGGCAAACCTGAAACCCAGCGGTGATAATATTAACAGGCTGTTTATGCTATATGCTATGTTCATAAACCACAAGGTTGGCGTGTATCCACGGGGGTAGGTGGTAAATTTAAACTAATGGTCGTTGCAAAATATCTTTGAATAATATATCAATTATAAAGTACAGAATAGGTATTTTTTGTTTAATAATAAATATTCTACTATATTACTTGGTTACTAGAATAATGTTTTGTTTGCTAAGCGAGACTATCAAAACTATGTTAGGGTCTAAAATACTTAGTGGAAAACTAGCTAAGCAAGCTAGCTTTGTGTTTACTGATAAAACACAATTGAATTCGGATAGGGCTGAAAGATTTTTGAGTGGTTACTACGCACCAGAAAACGCAGTGCTAGGAGGCCTTCCACACCTAGCACTGCGTTTTCAGGCCTTCCACAAGGTGGATCGATTATACAGTATACAAGAATTGTTAAAGTGGATGTGAGATGCGCAGGATCATAAGTGTCCAAAAGTGGCAATTCTTCTGCAATGCTGAAATGATTATGATAATCTACTAGGAATAACCTCCTTAAATTTGCGCCTTTGTTACGAGTCATATGTATCTTACTAATATTATAAATGCGATAGTTACGATGTTTGGATGTTTGTTACTCAATCACACCAAAACGGCTGGACGGATCTGGATGAAATTTGGCACAGGCATATTATACACTCCGGAATAGAACATAGGCTACTTTTTATCCCGAGAACCCCAACCCCAATACCACGCGGGCGAAGCTGCGGGCAAAAGCTAAGTTGTAAATAATATAGCGCTATCGTAGGATATGTTTGACCAAAGCCTGCCGGAATTTGTAAAAAGGGCTCAAGTAATTATTGAGAATTGCCCAGATTTTTTTTTATAATTTTAATATTTTTATAACCACCAAAAAAAAATTTATTGTTGGTTTATAGCATCGCCTCGGACGCGTCTGTAAAGATGTTATAATTTTTTTTTATTGAAATTAATAATAAATGATGATGACTGATAAAGTAACACATCGATGCGGATAAAGTAACACAAGACACATCTATGCGGTGATCACAGCATATAGGCATAGGCTTTAGTAATACCAGATGCTTTGCTACCCCCAAGACCAAGCTAAAACGTCTCTTTTGCCTGTAATTACATCGAAACTACTTTTTTAAATATAATACAACGAAGCTACTTGTAATCGGAATGCCGGCAGAGATTCCCCAGACACTTTAACAAAAAAGTTCTTTAACTATTTCCATTTTTTCTTACAACAAACCACATTAATGTAGAGCAGCTTAAACCTTTCTATTTTCTCTAAAACAGATCAGCGAACAAAAACAAGCCATTTGCTGGAACACGGACAAACTACGCTGTAGTATTAAGAAGGAAGAGCGCGCGGTTCTCTGGAGCAATGGCTCCGTTACAACAAACTAAAAACTGTATTATTTAGTATGTCAGACAACGTCTGGAGTCTTTGCGTACTGTGGGACTTTCAGCTACGAAATGTGGATGCGGTAACTGGAGACAAAATAAAATTTCACATTCTAGTCGAGAAATGATAAGGTTGCCGTTATTTTGATTTTATCACTTTGAATGTGCTTTATGTGCGCCTTATAATATTTCCACTATTTTGGAGCTCTTCTTTAGGAGATGAAATGGGCCATAATCCACCTAGTGGGCCCGTTGGTAGATACTGACATTTACAAAATGTTTGTTTCTAGGACATGCCGGTTTCCTCACAATGTTTTCTTTCAATGTTTTGAAAGCAGTGGTGATGAAATAAATTACACAAAGTAATACCTACGTCTGGCTGGGTTTGAATCCGCGACCTACAAGTACCAACTCGTATGTCCTTGTCACTCCGCCACTACCTATTGCTTTCATGTCCTAGAACGCAAGGGAACTAAAAAACCAGTACATGTTCCACGTCTGACACGCTCCCACGCGTAGGGTAGAGTCCCTGACCCTACAGCGTGAGAAGTCTTTAGAGGTTATTCCAATTCATAAAAAAAAATACGTGTGGCACTCGGGGACTGCCGCGGTAAAGCTATTGCATAGCATTCTGTATCAACTTATGCAATTATAATTATTTATTTTTATTTTATTCATACAATATTTCTTTTTCTTTGATATTAATTCAAGTTACACTTTTTGAGCGTGGTGATCGATAGGAAAACAATTTTTTCTTTTATTAAATAAATAAATAATAAATGCACTTTGTTCATTCATATTCAAAACACTTTATACACAAATTTTACAAGTACAGCCGTTCACTGTTGTAGATAAATACTTATACACCTATATACACTGAGTTTATTGAGTTTTTAGTCAATGTTTATATATTTGAGAATCAATGTTTATATGATAATCCGGTATTTTTAAACTATGATAACACTGTTACTGTTTGTTTATGAGTCTATCATCACTTTTGTGAATTATACACTGTTTGAATACTGCTTTTTCTATTTTAAATAATTATTTAATTACGAGCACAATAACATTTAATGTTTACTGGTCAGCTGTCAATATGTCATCGTAAAGTCGTACAATACGTCTAATCGCACGACACAGCGCCGTGTCGAAGACTGCCGAACTGACACGACGTTATACGATGCACGGCCTTCAAGCCACACCTCCGTGCCCGTCGGAGTGGGGAGCGTGAGGTTTTTTCGTTACGGAATTTCTGGATTTAGTCCCCACGCTCAAGGCCTGCGATAGAAGCTATGCAATAGCTTAAAAATTTAAGTAGCTACTTAATTATAATTCTTCAACTAAATTTCTATTCCATTTCTATTAAGAAAATCAACAAAAAAACTTCTCCTAGAAATAATTTAAATTAAGTGTTTATTTAGCAAAAATTACTTCATTCAAGTACTACGAACAAGTTCGGTTGTGTGCCTACTGATCACAAATTGAAGCATTTTTTTTACGAAAAAGAATGTTTTTACAAGTTTTATATCAATTTCACCTGTTCCAATCTCATCAAATCTTGCAAATTATTTTTTATGCACTTCCAATGACGAGTCCCGCTCTTGGGCGGAGCGGAAAACAAGTGTCAGACTCTAACTGACTAAACAACCTACCCCGTTCCTACATCGCCATACATACCAGGGCCAGAGCCTTCCTTTTCAGACACAAACCCGTGGCCCTGATTGGCTTTGACCCTTCTGCAGGGTCCCTACGGTTGCTGACAACTCCTTGAGGCGCGCGGGAACAGTGCGCGCCGTCGACGACTGGGCTTGGTCCGGACGATTACCAGACGACCGGACGGCGAGCTACCCAATGCTCACCGTCCGCAAGCCCGCGCCTACGGTGGCCGGAAGTCAGGATCGGAATTCCGGCGGCGTCTGGGGCGCAAACGCCGTTGCCTTATGCGGTCCACCTCCTCCTTTGCTAGCATTACTGCTTCGCAGAAGGAGGCGACCGCCTGCCACTCCTCCTCACTCCGAACCATATGCACTTCCCGGTTACCAATTGAGCTGAAGTGTTGCATTCACAATTATGTAAATCGCGTGACAATGCAATATTATAATGACATGGAGCTGACCTGGTGATGGAACTGGAAAATAGTCATATAAACTCGGTAATGCAATAAGATAACCCTAAAGTGTTGCCGTAGGGACTCTGTAATAGGGTCGAAGCCTACTGGGGCCCAGGGTCTCGTTTTGAAAGGAAGGCTTCGCCTCAGCGCGAAGGGCAAAGAAAGAACAGGGTGGGGTGTTTAGTCAGTAAGAGTCTGACACTGTTTCCCGCTCTGCCCAAGAGAGGGAAATTAAAAAAAAAATTACAAGTATATGTTTTTTTTTTTAATTTGCTATTAACTAATGCTTGACTGCAATCCCACCTGATGTTAAGTAGTGATCGTTGATGGTGAGGCGTATTAGTTTATTAAAAGCCTATTCCCTCTAGCCAAGCTTGTTGTAAAAAGATATTTTCTGTGAAAACTGGTTTATTTTAAAATAATTTCAGAAAAGGCATATCTGCTGTGGTACGTAGGTCTGTGGCAGGACATTTGCATTTTCCATTGTATATCTGTAGAGCAGGAAGTGGTCCGCTCTTGCTGATAACTATGTTACTATTTTACAAAGTTTTTGCGCTATTGTGTGCTCAGAAAATATATTGTAATTTACTCAAGTGGGCTACCCTTTTGTTTCAATAGAGATTTCGAAACAAAGAGGCAATTTGTCTATCTTGAGAATAGATCTTGAGAGTGGAAAAAAGATACTTATTTAATAAAAGCTATGAGATATTCTGTGATAGTTTTAGTTTTTGGCTGGCTTCAGAATTAATATTGCGTTTATTTGTCTTTAAGTATACCTCATGAATTTTGAAATCAAAGTGTGATTTGAAACGTTTATAAGCCATAATCCTGAAACTGAGTATCAATCAGAAGTAACATATTTATTAACAAATATTTGGTGGTATTAATTGTTAGCTTTTACTGAACATCAGACTTTTTGAAATCAAGAGGAACTTTAAGAAAAACGGAAACTAACAATACATAACATATTATTGCGGTCTTCCCATTAGATTATAGTTTGGTTGTCTTCAAGGATAGAATGTATACTGAATAGCCTGTTAATAAACTAGTGCGCCTCACTGTAACAGCATAGCTTAGCATCAAACGTATAATATTTCCACTGCTGAGACTCAGGCCTCCTCTCCAGAAGAGGGAATGAACCGTAATCCACCAGGTGGCCCAAGTGCATGTAGTTTTATAACAAATAAAAAAAATATTGCTCAAATTATCTTACAGATATAGAATTTTTATTTTCCCAAGAGCTGTAGTTTCTCACCATCTACAAAACAAAAATATAACTTTAACATTTTCAGCTTCGCAAACAATACGACGCATGTTTTAAAACGTTCTATGTAAATACTTGCAGAGTTGTTCGTGGTCCGGATGCAGGTCCCGCCAGCGCCGACAATTACGCAACGCGCCGCAGATAAAAGCCTTGTTACGATGAGAAAGTGAAAATTTGCGTAAATTTCGCACCCGAAGCAATGGGGTGTAGTGCGAGGGACGAGCGAATAGCGAACTACATATTTTTTATGAGACAAGATATACATAGATAGAGCTTTGCTTAGAGATTCCTTTCAAGTCAAAATTTTTTTATTTCACGTAGGCCTACATGGGCACTTGTAAAACGTCAGAAGCTAGTGCACGGTTCCAAATTGGTCGTTTCCTATGGAGAAGAACCGGCAAGAAACTTCATGGTTACTCTTTAAAAAAAAAAAGCTTTGTCACTATCTTGTGTCAATGGTGTCTTTATGAAGATATCAAAGGTAGTCCAATCATTTGGCGTTTGAAAAAAAAAGTGGAAACCACACTAAAAATTACTACAGATACAAAACACGTATCTGTAGGCTAAATATTTGTTCCGTGCTAGAATCGAACCCACGATACGCAGCATAAGAGTCAGTCGCTCAACCATGGCACCATCCTTGCAGTTGCACCATCGTGAATTATTTTGATTGCTAAAACCATACCAACAGTAATAGAGCACATTGTAGTTGTGTGATCGAAGCTGTTAAGAAACCTAGGCATATCTTTTTAATAACGAAGTTTAAAGCTTGCAAATCAGCTTCAAATAAGTGAAGGTGTTCACTTCGATGTAGTTAAATGTGTTCTGAAGTGAAGTTAAAAATAATAAGTGGTTAGAACAGCTATAAAAAAAATACAAACCCGCTTCCGCTTGTGCCTTACCCCAAGCACATCATTCCGCTAGCCCGCTTTGATCTGCCACCTGCGACGTCTTTTGATCAGCGCCAAATAAAAACACCACTAATTATATTCCCAGGGTCCGTCCGTCAGCAGCTACCCCAGAGTTGGGTTTAAAAATAAACTCGGGATATTTTTCCTGTAAGGCCTTTCAGTTGTACATAATTAAACCAATGAACACATTTATCTTGGAGTTAGAATTATTGCAACTGTGTATATCTTGTTGAATTTTTTAAATAGAGTTATTCAAAAAGGAGATGGTCTAAGTTCTATTAAAGGACTAGAACGCGGTCTTTCCGTCCGATTATAATTTAGGTGTCTGCAAGGCTAGAGTGAATAGGCTCTTAATAAACTAGTGCGCCTCACCATCAACGATTGCATCACTGCTTACCATCAGGTGGGATTGCAGTCAAGCACCAGTTTATATCAAATTACACTCTTGAGCCCCGAACGAACGCCGGCGTTCACATACCTATTTTACCTTTCTATTATGTCTCTAATTAAGTTAAAGTAATTTAAAAAAAAACACGTCTGCGCCTCTGCGTTCTAGATTGAAACATATTAGGCTCTATGTTCAGGCGTAAGTATAATAATGGCCTGCTCAGCCTTATAATATTCCCTCTCTTAGGACTCAGGCTCTTTATTAGAGGGTATAGACCGTAATTTACAATGGGGGCCCAGTGCGTTCTGGCGAATTTCTTCGAATTTTTGGTTTGAGGAAATGTCGGTTTCGTTACCATGTTTTTCGTCACCTTTTTGAGAGCAGTGAAACTGAAATAAGTAAGTTAAGAATATAATAAAGAGCGTGCCTGAGTAATAATATGATTTGTAAATCTCTCGGTTTACAAGCGGTCTCAACAACAACTCTTCAGTTGTTTTCTGTTACGAACAAAATAAACTAAATCCACCCGTAGTCCTTCGAATACGGGTGGAAAAATCTGAATCTCCCTCTCGCCCCAACTGAAGCGGGACAAAAGCAAAATTTTTGTAATTCCGTCCCTTATAAGAAAAAAAAATTACCCTTTATTAAGACCAGTTTGTTGGTCTTCTGTCTGTCCGTCTGAACCCTTTATTTCGAGAACCCGTGAAAGCATCAAGTAGAATTGGTATAGCCCATATATTGAGGCCTACGCTCCCTTAAAGCTACGAAAAAATCAAACCAATGAAAAAAATAAGATTTAGTTAACGAAAAACTAAGATACGGTCATTAATGTCGCTAAAACCGTATATTTCGACATTCAAGGGAATTAAAATGCAAATTCTAGGGCAACGGAAAGTACCCACTTTCCGTGCCAAAGATTCCAGAAATTTCGTGAAAATCACGGTCTTATACTATATTTTATCTTATAATTATAAACGGGATACCTAAATATGGAAACTGTAAAGTTCTTGTTACGTCACAAAAAAAAAAAATATTGATACTTTTCTTTTTTTTTAATTGCTATAAACTAGTGCTTAACGATAAGCAGTGATGCAATCGTTGATGTCTTGAAGACAACTAAATTATAATATGACGGAAAGACTGCAACCGGCAAACTGTTCCAGTCCCTCGATGTACGCGGTATAAACGACGATGCAAAACGCTAAGTCCAGACCGTAGATGTCTCAACAATGAGTCGAAACGACGATCGAAAAAATCTTCCAGGCTCCATTCGGTAATCGAACTAGATAGGTTTTTTTTATGGTATGTAATATTCATCCAATAACGAATCCCGCTCTTGGGCGGAGCGGGAGACAGTGGCAGACTCTTACTGACTAAAAAACTTACCCTATTATTTCCTTGCCTTATTCCTAGAGCCGCGATAACAGTTTCACACCACCCTCGGCTCCAGGTGGCTTCGACCCTGAAGGGCCCCTACAATTTGCTGACAACTCCTTGAGGCGCGCGGGAACGGTGCGCGCCGTTGACGACTTGGACTCGGTCTGGACAGTTACCAGACGACCGGACGGCGAGCTACCCATTGCTCACCGTCCGTGAGCCAGTGTCTACGGTGGCCGGATATCGGCGGGATTGCGGCGGCGACGGCTACGGCGAGGGCGCTGTTGCCTTTGTCTTATGCGGTCGGCCTCCTCCTTTACGAGCATTACTGCTTCGCGGAAGGAGGCGACCGTCTGCCATTCCTCTTCGCTGCGGACCATGGCCTGAACCAGGGCCCGGCGCGAGAGGTCGCCAGAAGGCTGTAAGTTTGATACTCACACTCCTCCAGTTTTTATTCTTTATAGCAGCCACATAAAAAGTCACATTAGAACAAAGACCTTGAACCTCTTCCCCAATCTGACTTGGAACCATACAATAATGTTCTTGAATATTACCTTCTACTGCCATTACCCTTACCTCGCACAAATCGCAAGACCTCGTAAAACAGATCTATCGCGGGATCGTAGCGCGTGTGTAGCGATCCATTAGTTTTGAATAACTGCGCGTTATATAAACGAGATTATGTGTAATGGTAGGTGCGGGGATTTTGCTTAATGTACACTTCGAGAAAAGAAACACTTAGTAAATCGAACATTATTGAACTGATATCAATCGATCTCAGTTCAAAAATTGACAAAACAAAGATGGTTCGTAAACTTACATATACGTTCAAAACGTTTTGGGAACACATTCATTGTGCGTACAGCCAAGGAGTGGAATTCCTTGCCGGAGTCTGTATTTCCTGATAGCTACAATCCGGCAATCTTTAAATCAAGAGAATAGGTTACTTCTAGGTAAGCGCACTCCGGTGTCGACCGCTTCGTCGCTTTCCATCAGGTGAGATAGCGGTTAATCGCGAACCTATAAACAATAAAAACAAATGTTTCTTTTTTATGGTAGGTAAAAATTATGCAATTATGAATCCCCTTGGGGGAGCGGGAGTTAGTGTCAGACTCTTACTGAATAAACAACCCGTTCCTACGTCACCGTATGTACCAGGGCCAGAGCCTTTCTTTCAGACACGAATCCTTGGCCCCAGTAGGCTTCGACCTTATTGTTCGGACCTTATGGTTTGCTACCAACTCCTAGAAGCACGCGGGAACAATCTCGCCGTCGACGATTTGTGCTGGGATCGGGCGGTTACGATCGGGCAGCGAGCTACCCATTGCTCGCCGTTCGATCGACCATTTATTTGACTTCAATATACTGTAGGTTGTTTTGTATTTAACCCATGTATGTCTATAATATGCACAATATTTCAAAACCTACTGAATCAATGTAGATTGGGTTGCATATTTTTAAAGTTAGTTTTAGTTTATAACATGTTAGAATTTTTTGTAGATCTTTAAATATAAACTTAGGATCTTTTCGAAAACATTGTAAAAACTGGTTTTCATTTTTCATTTTAACGAACCGATTATATATAAGAGCTACTTTTCAAATGTTTATAAATAAGTGTTTGCAAGTTGTTTCGATCGAGTAGCCATACAAGACGATGCTATTCCATTTTATTGTAAACTCTGCGTTGTAACAAAGAGCCATAAAACTCGAACAACAAGCGTCTCGGACAATAGCGTCATTTATATAACACACGTTTACCGGCAGTACGACAATACGACACTACGACAACACTGCGATACGACAGCGTCACTGGTAACGTCTCGCGCGAATACTAACAAATCCGAACGATTGAAGTTTTATGGCAGCACTCAGGGGTGACACACCATGTATTAAAAAAAAAAATATGAAAAAAAAAATCTTCCATAATTTCTATAATTTTGTTCATGAGTAAGCACTATTTTCTAGTACAGCCATCAGACGTGTTTAACACTAATGTGGTAATCAGAGCAACATGTTAGTTAACACTATGGAGATGAGATGGATGGATTGTGTGAGAAGTGATATGAAAGAAAAGGGAGTTAGTGATAGTGTGACGAGTGACAGGACAGAGTGGAAGAAAATACATGTTGCACTGACCCCAAGTAACATGGGATAAGGGTAGGATGTTGATGATGATGATGTTAGTTAAAACTATATTCCTTGAATAGATTGATGGTCAGAATCTTTGATGCCTAACTACCAATAACGAGTGTCAAATACTTATGAAAGACAACCATAACCAACAGCTTTACGTGCTTTCCATGGCACGGGCATCAATAATATCCTAGATATTTATAATTAAATATCCTAGAATTTTGGAGTGTGCAATTAGCGTCATTTTTTTTTCTGAGAGACCGACTTCTTGACATTTCAAAAGTGCCTGTAAAGGTTTATTTGAAATAAATGCTTTGAATTTGAAATTTGATAAGTTTATTTATCAAATTTCAAATTAAAGAAGAAAAGGTGAACTAAAGTATAAGATGCGTAACTGCTGGGCCATCACGACGCACTCTAAAACACTGCCAAGAACATGCCAAAAACATTTTATTTTAAAATCTTCAATAAATAGTTTACACCTAGCTTATGATCAGATTGTAGTCCCGAACGTTTTGTGGCACATTCACCAGCAGACCAGCGCCGCACAGATTTGGGCGCTCGCCAAACTGCGACCAGATTACAACTGGGTTGATACCGACACGTGATATCGTGCTCTATGAATATTATTATGTAATGTTATTTGATTTTACTGTAACGGCTGAAGGCTGGGTCTTTACCTGGTGACTGGTAATATGCTAGGCTATAGTGTAGGAATCTAATCGTTTGGGTGGGATTCTGCATTGTGGCTGTGGGTAGGACACATTGCTCATTCATCATCATCATTAGTCTTTTTAATGTTCCCACATGAGCCTCCTCTCTAGAAGACGGAATGGGCCATAATCCACCACGTGGGCTCAATGCGGATTGGTGAATGTCACATGTCTTCGAATTTTTGGTTCTAGGACATCCTCACGATGTTTTTCTTCACTGTTCTGAGAGCAGTGGTGATGAAATAAACTACACAAAGTAATTTGCCTGACTGGGTTTAAACTCGCGACCTACAACTCGTAAGTCGAGGCCGATACCACTCGGCCACCGCTGCTCTCAACTGCTCGCACCATTGCTCATTTGCTCACGATCAATGGTGCTGAAAGGTTCTGGAATGGCGACTGGACACGGGAATACGCAGCGTTGGAAGGCCTCCCAAAAGGTGGGCTGATGACCTAGTGAGGGTTGAAGAAATCCTAAGGATACGAGACGCACGTGCTCAGTATGGTGTTACTTGGAAGAAGCTTATATCCAGGAATGGACGTTTTTCGGGTGAAATAACAATGGGATCGTCTATCGTTTGTACATAAGTCTAAATAGATTTCAGAATGACATTATACGTCGCTAAGTTTTGATCGTTTTCATTCCATGGTGGGTCGATCCGGTACATTCAACGGTAGAATAGGGTAGAGTAAGGTAGGGTAGAGTAGATGGGTAATAAGTAGGTAGGGATTTTTTTGAGTTGATGTATTTGGTAGAGTAGTGAATGTAGTCAGTTGACCAGAGTGAAGCCGCAGGCAAAGCTAATACAAAACAGAATGTTGTCCCAGTGTGCGCCACCCCTGGTCTTGTTGTCGATACTCGTCGCACGTCCGACGTACGACAAACTTACAACCGCCGCTACAAACTCGCCACCAACTCCACTTTGACCGCGGCGCCGAAATAGTGCTAAATTATTGTATTGTGTGCTAGTATTGCTGATTTTGTGGGAAAGCTTATAATATCTGTATATACCTAAAATACTATATTCGACAACTATCACACAACGCCGTCTAGTCTCAAGCTAAGCAGAGCTTGTGTTACGGGTATTAGGCAACTGATAAACATACTTATCATTACATAGTATAAAACAAAGTTGCGCGTCCCTATGTATGCTTATTTATATCTTTAAAAGTACGCAACGGATTTTGATGCGTTTTTTTTTTAAATATACAGAGTGATTCAAGGAAGGTTTATGTGTTTAATACAAGCATAATATATTCAATATTAGTACTCGTGCGAAGCTGGGGCGGGTCGCTATTATATTTATAAATACATACATATTATAGATAAATTACACCCAGACAAAGAACAATGGATCGTGCTTATCACACAAACATTTGACCTGGGTAGGAATCGAACCCACGAGCACCGGTATAGCAGTCAGGGCCGCTAACCACTAGACCAACAGGCCAGTCAACACCTATAACTATTCATATAAAAGGATACCACACTGACTGACTGACATATCAACGCACAGCCAAAACTACTGGGCCTAGGAGCGTGAAATTTTGCACAAGGCTTCCTTTTATCAAAATTCAGCTCCTAGAGTGATGCAATGGGGGTCTAAAGTTTGTATGGAGAACCCTACTTTCACGCGGGCGAATCCGCTGGCAGAAAGCTAGTCTACCAATATACGTTCAGTGTGGTAAATTAGCTGTTGACAGCTTTCAGGTCGACCGTCATTTGCACTCCGTCTTTAACATCAAGCGGTTAGCTACGTCTAATTGACCGCACTCGACATATTTGCCAGATGACTGGCGTGTTGGTCTAGTGGTCAGTATCCCTGATTGCTATGTCAGAGGTCGTGGGTCTGACTTCCACCCAAGAAAAATAATTGTGTGATAAGCATGAACATTTGTTCTATCATCATCATCATCATCATCCTAGCGCCTGTCCCGGTTGCTAACCTTGGCTTTCACCTCGGTGCCCGGGGTCCGCTTTCTTGCTTAGACGCCTCCACTTCGCTCGGTCTTTTGCGTCCTTTGCCTTAAGCCCATTAGTTCTATGTCTGGGTGTAATTTATCTAAGATATGCATGAGTTTTCTAGAGAGAAGGCGTGAGTTCCAGCAGTGGGAACATTAAAAAAGCTGGTGATGATGCAAATGTTTAGAAATATCCAAGTATGTTTATCAGTTGTCTAGTTTTCTTACCGTCTCTTAGTTTGTAACTTGATAGCGTTATGTGAGAGGGTTAGATTATTATTATTTTTAAATATTTATTTATTTCTCTGGGCCCTGAGGTCCTGGACTTTTGGAAGGCGTAAGAGGGATCGAAATCAACTCGCACGCAGGCCCTTTTAGACGCTTTTAATGAAACGTGGTGCTAACCGGTGATTATCCCTGTACGCGCTATGCTAGTGCATCCAAGGACAACCCCCGGTTGATGAAAAACTACTACTGCGATATAGAAAACTAAATACAGGGCTATGGTTTTTGGAATCTTAAGTGGACTGGTTACTAAGAACTATGTTAAGGCTTTGGCCCCTGCTTGAACAATGTTATTAAATTCCATCGATAAAAAGGCATAGGATGACTTGCACACCCAAGATTATTTATTTACGTTCATTTTATCATTTCAACGTATTTTGTCAAAAGTATTTATAATCTCTAGAAGCCTGTCATTTGACCACTGTGGACGAATATATTACTGTAGTTTTCTCCTCCTACACCTCTTCCGAGAGAAAAGGAATGTTTAAGTTGCAACGTAGGCGTCTAAAAGGGAACACGTGCTGTTATTTATTCTTTTTACATCGACTAATATTCTGAAGAAAATTCTGATTTTCATGATGATTTAATAATAATAAAAAATAGTAATAGAACACTTAGAAGACTTACTAAATAACTGTTGAATAAAATTAATTCTAAAGTAAATAAACTGATTTAACTTTTTGTTTCAAATTTAAATAGATTTTTTCTATAAAATATGAATAAGTGTTTTAAAACCGCTTCTGTTCGTTTCAAATAGCCACGCGACGACGACGACGACGCGAAGTAAATGGCAGAAGCCATTTACTTTTGTGTCAATTTTGCAAATTAGCTCAAGTGTGAACACGAAAGTATAACAAACGCACACACATACAATATGTATTAAGTGAGATTAGTGTGTGACACAACAGTCGCCTGCATGCATCGTGCAAGGTGGACACCAAAATTGCAGGCATATGAGCGGATTCTGAATACGCATCGCCATCGCCGTTACTGAATTCAGTGAGCTAGCAATACAAATTGTCTGGGCCGTTGCATATTACATAACGTGTTTGAGGTGATAACTGAACAGAACTTAGCAATGAATACAACTTAATATAACTGAATATTTCTATTATATACTTTACTAGCTTTTGTCAGCGGCTTTGCCCGCGTACATAAAATATAGCCATAGCCTAGTCATATTTTATGTACGCGTTACGTGTTAGCATACCTATGTCACTCAGGAGTAAAGCAGCTTTCTATTGTTGCTAACATTTTTCCAATCGGACCAGTAGTTCCAGAGATTACCTCCTACAAACAAAAAAACAAACTTTACCTCTTTATTATATTAGTGTAGATTATACAGCATTATACGTACACTTTTTTTAAAACTTGAAAATAAAACCTAGCTACTAAAATGTTTGAAATAAAACAAATAATTTATTTTAGATATGAAAATATCAGATTTGTAATGGTAAAGAAATTAAGGCTTTTTTATTTTTTATCAATGCAATCAGCATACTTACTCACATACTACAATTATAAGGAGAGTTTTTAATCATTAAGATATTATTTTTAAGAATACACTGTCGCATAATTTGACTGAAGATGAATCATCATAGTTCCATCAATTTCAATCACGAATACTACATGTGAGGACACAAAAAGCGGCACACATAAACTACGAAAATATGTAGATGACTTGTCACAAACCACTTAGTTACTTACTTCCAAATGAGGGCACAGTACCCATCTTTTTATACGGCTTAAATACACAACATTATCCTGACTGTATGCCCCAAAGAGTTAGAGATATGTACCTACAGTAATCCCACATTAAATATCCTCAAGCGAGTTTAGGTACAGCCGTCAACCGGACCCAAATTCAGCTTCTAAAAACATAAGAGGTGGCTCACTGGGTAACTGGAAAAACTCAATAACGTTTTAAAGCCAGGGGTGACCAGGACTTCATGTATTAAAGTAGCGCTTGCAACAATAAATGAATTAAATATTTTTTATACGATGTATCAACTTATTCAACATGATTTTTTTGTTTTAGAATGAATTCGAATTGCAATGCTTGTAAATAACAACAACATTGTACACTTAGTGCGCGTTAAACGAATTGGCTTTAATTTAGAACTGGGAAATAATGCAGTAATTTCTCATTAGTCACCTTCAGCTGTTCTTTGGGTTCTAAGACTAGGGTTTCCTTCTTAGAAATTCCCCTTGGTCCATACAGGCGTCGACCCTACGGTTTTCGGCTGAATGGTGACATAACCATTGCTCCTGTAATCATACATTTACAAAAAAGGAAAAGCTATAGTATTATGAGTTCTGTCTCTCTCTCTCACAAACTACAACTAAAATAACTTTATGACGTCACAATAAGAATGGACTTGCACAGACATCGCAATCACAGTTTCCTCTCGTAAACCTCCGAGTGGCTCTGAACACAGAGATGGCTCACATTTAATACCCTCAGAGACAGACCAGCGTGCGAATGCTAGCGTATTTAGTTTAAATGCTGGATATTAATTCACAATGACGTAAGCAAAGGTTCCGTGTATGAATGTGACAGCGTGCGGACGCGAGTGGGTAGAGGTGGAGAGAAGGCTTACTTTGAAAAAGGTACAATAGAAAAACCTACAAAAACCAGGTCTAAAGATTAAATGCAAGTTAAAGTAAACAGCTGAGATTTAAAAATGAAACAGAATTCAGACCTAGAAATAACGTCCTTTACTACTAGCGGGAACCATCTGCTAAACTTGAAGGCCATGGTTCGGAGCGAAGAGGGGTGGCGGGCGGTCGCCTCCTTCTGCGAAGCAGTAATGCTAGCTAAGGAGGAGGCCGACCGTATAAGGCAACGGCGCACACGTCCTAGACGCCGTCAGGATTCCGATCCCGATTTCCGGCCACCGTAGGCGTGGGCTTGCGGACGGCGAGCAATGAGTAGCTCGCCGTCCGGTCGTTTGTTAACAGTCCAGACCAAGCCAAGTCGTCGACGGCGCGCTCTGTTCCCGCGTTCTCCTAGTTGTCAGCAAAGCCGTAGGGACTCTGCAAAAGGGTCAAAGCCTACAGGGGCTCAGGGTCTCTTTCTGAAAAGAAAGGCTTGGCCCCAGTGCGAAGGGCAGAGAAGGAACGGGGTGGGATGTTTAGTCAGTAAAGTTCTGACTCTGTTTTCCGCTTCGCCCAAGAGTGGGATTCGTTATTGGATGATTATTGCCTGCCATAAAAAAAACCCATCTGCGAAGCTTTTCTGCACTACTTATGTATTTTATTTGTAAAATATTATAAGTGATCGTAGGCAATTATTTATTTGCAAAAAAATATGGTAACAAAGTCCCCACAATGGTTAGTATAATAGCTGCAGCTTTCTCGTCTTCATCATTAAGACTTCTGCGTTAATTTGCCGCACGTGGTTGGTTGAATTATCTCAGTGGGTAGCGCAGTGCCGTCGGATAGAATATCTCGTGAATAGGTTAGCGAACACAGTAATACAGTGCGACAGACAATGGGTCGGTGCGCCGTGTGGCTCTGGTGTAGCGCTGGCTTTATGTGTAGTTACGCCACTGAATTTAAATGCTGGTTTCTAGAAATTTTCAACTATCATTTTAAAAAACTATTATTTTTTTCCTAATCCTAGAGTACACTCTAAATTTTATTACAATCCCACCTTATATTACTTATATAGATTAAGTAAACTATTTTATAGCTTATTATTATTATTTCTAGCCCATACTGTCCCACAGCTGGGCAAAGGCCTCCCTCCATTCCTTCCACTGTTCACAGTCTTGAGCCACTTCTTGCCAATTCCTGAGGAAGGCATCCAAGTCGTCCTGCCATCTCCTTCTTGGTCTGCCGCGACCCTTTGTGCGATTTCAGGGCCCCAATTTTGTGTTATACCTTAAACTAGTAAATTTTCTTTACTAAGAACGTGCCCAATAACATTATTCTTATTATCTCTATTAAGACGAATACACTTTGTTCGTCGAGCGGTTCTTCATTTATTACATTTTTCTGTTGCGAAGAGTGAAGCCGCGGGAAAAATCTGAGTGATTTTATACAATGTCAATTTGAAAAAGAACAAACAGCTTTTTATTAGAAAAAAACCGACGAAAAATCCACAACTGAGGGGCTCAAAATCATGTACTGAATCCATGGTATTTGTTTGTGGTACGATGTCAGATTCACCGTCTCTTTACAATCCTTATAAATACATACATACATAACCACGTACACATATAAAATTGTAAACTCAATTTGTTTCGATATTGAGATAGATTCATAATAGCACAAGTTTAAACCATAGCAGTTTTTGGTTGCTATTTAACCTAAATAATACTGTAATCTTTGTATAAAATGATACATAAATTTAAAAAAAACATAAATAAAAAAAAATCTCTTAAGAACTAACTAAAATTAATCTAAAGTAAGGTGTCAAAAAACTTGATTAATAGACGACTAGATCGGACTAGATCTATTAATCAAGTGAGATAAGAAAATTGAATTTTTATATCGATCTTAAACAATTTACTTTAAAAACTACATTAGTTTTTTTTTCTGCAAAATGTAACCATAATTATATTATTACTTACTAGCTTTTATCAGCGGTTTCGCTTACCTACATAAAATATTGCCTTTGTCACTCAGGAGTAAAGCAGCTTTCAATTGTTGCTAAATTTTTTCCAATCGGACCAGTAGTTCCAGAGATTACCTCCCACAAACAAAAAAACAAAGGAATAAAAAAACAAACTTTACCTCTTCATAATATAAATAATGTAGATGTAGATTTTAAAAAGTTCAAAGCGCAAAAGTCACCTTAATCTCCGAAAAGATGACTGAACATCGCTTTCGTTGGTATGGACACAACCAAAGTCAGTGAGAACTATGTACTCGCCCTTGCCTATCAAAACAAAAAAGAGGTAGAGGCTTCCCACTGTCGAACTGGTGGTTAAATATAGAAAAGGACCTTAAGAAAGCGCAGTTGCTAAAATTGACAATCCAACTTCAAATAATGGGGCCAGAGAAGGAAGAAGAAGAAGTTCAAAGTGCTAGTTTTGTCTAAGTTAATTTCTATATGAATGTTGTAGGATGACCTGTATTGTGTTTTTGAGGACTCAGCACTTACACAGTCACGGACCGATAACAAAGAAATGTTTCTCGATTTATTACTGAATCGATTCTTTAGACTACAATTCGCATCGAAATAATAAAAAAAGTTATGAAGGCGAAACTTTGTATTTATGTTTCTGTTTGTTACCTTTTTACGCTCAAATAACTTTACGAAATAAAATGATTATAGCCATGAGTAAAAACAAGGACACCGGTAAATCAAGTCCTGGAATAAGCTCGTATTATACTTTTTTACCCGGAAATAGATTTTTTAAAACTATACATAGGCTCGCGTTTCACCAGTATTACATCTGATGGTAAGCGACGATGTGGCCGACGATGGAGGACACTTGCCTAAAAGTAACCTTTTCACTCTTGACTTAAAGACCTTTCGGATGTTATTATCAGGAAACACAGACTTCTGCAGGGAATTCCATGCTTTCAGACAATTATTTTTTACTGTACCGTGCGTGAACGAAGGGTACTGAGATAAGCTAGTAATGTCATAATTTAAATTACTTATTTTTGTACTTAATTATCTTGCATAAACAAATCAAATAGTAAATTATTATTTAAAGTATTAGTAATGATAAATGATCTTTATTTTGTAAGTAGGTTTAAAAAACACTTTTACACGTCTCTTTGTTTTTTTTTTAATAAATACTTTGTATTTATATTTTGTTGCATAAAATGCTATAAATTACTAACACTTACTTATAAGTAATTATGAATTGCAGTGTACCACATTTCAGATTTATTTAGTTGCCGGCGTTTTATATTTTGGGCGCAAGGTAGCGATATAGCGAAAGTGCCTCACTCAACTCTTAACCGCGGAGTGTGAACTCGTACTTCTGCACCAAATGTGTTTGATTAAGAATACTCGTTCTTATTAGGATTGGGTTTAAAAGGAAGTGCTGTTTTGTACTTACAACGAGAAATACGAAGTTCGTTTAATGTCTTCAATTGTTCTATATTATTATTATAAAAGAGTTTCTTGACGATGATATACTAACACAATGTAGTTTTTATTTCTGCAAAATCTATTACAATATTCTTAATCCAACAGATGTTTAGTGGAAAAGTTTCAAATTTAAGTAATTTTCTCTCATCGATCCAATAGCATCTCTTGTTCTGAGGTACAACGAGAGCGCGTATCACATCTTTACTGACTAATACAACAACTGTGTGTTTGGACATTAAATATAACCGGACCTATCCTCATTGTTCGCAAGCTCGCACTCGTCTTACCTCAAAGAAATTCAAAGTAACGTCCTCGAAGTCGAACAATTTCTTTAAAAAAGGATTAGAGCGCCTTCAAATTAGTCGCACGACAGCGCTGCTTTATGTTTCATATAAATAAATGTCGCGCGACAACAGGTCTGCTGCCACGCTGCTGTCGCGCGGCACGTTGCGTCTAATTTTGGAGGCGCCCTTAGAATAAAAGGATTGATAGATATACTCTTTATCGTAGAAAATTAAAGTATAGACTTAAAATTGATAGAATGTAACAATCGGCAGTTTCAACGCTGAAAACGATTTTTTTACTGGCATCATCTTGACCAAATCTTAATGTTTTTCATAAACATCATGTCATGTACTCGTATGTGAAAAACATTAAAATTTGGCTAAATCTATGTAAGTATATAAAAAATGTATGCAAATAAAGCTCTACAAAGACGGACTTAACCTTTTATATACGCAGATCTATAGACACAATAACTTTTTAATTGTGTTTCTAATTACGGCGTACGAGAGGTAAATATACATATTTCCTAGTATCCAAGATTAATACAATAACGCACGACATTTAACAAACTTATTATGTCTAGTCACAAAATATTCTAATAACTTTTACGACTCTCCTATAATACTCTCTAGATCTCCGTCAAGTTTACGACGATCCATCAACTGAACGTTTTTGAGCATTACTCCAGCTTCAGAATATAACATTAAGGTCAGATCTCGATCGCTGACGGAGCGAACTATTAATGAAGCTGAGAGGATCAGGTTCTGATCTCCGAGATCGGAAGCTTTGACCTTCGTTTGATGATCGTATATAAAATTACTGAAAGCATTCATAGCCCTTTGAAGATTTTATGTTCCAGTTACAAGGCTCTAGTTTATGGATCGGTATTTGTATAAAGGAAGATAAACATCGTTCCTTTTTGTTAAGATTGCTTTAAACTAGCACGTCGTAGCAGTGATATCTTTTAGATTTTTACAAGATTTATATTAGGTTCACCTGTCCAATGTTTGTAAAATCTTGCAAATTAAATTTGATTCACTTTTCGGTTACCGACTGAGCTGAAATTTTGCATACATACTCGTATGTAAATCGCGTGACAATGTAATTTTTTATTTTTATTGCTATAAACTAGTACTTGATTGCGATCCCACCTGATGGTAAGCAGTGATGCAATCGTTGATGGTAAGGCGCACTAGTTTATTAAGAGACTATTGACTCTAGCCTTGAAGACACCTAAATTACATTCGGACGGAACACTGCAGCCGGCAAACTGTTCCAGTCCCTCGATGTACGCGGTATAAACGATGAGGCAAAACGCCTAGTCCGGGCCGCAGGATTATTAATATTATTATAATGACATGGAGCTGGTCTGATGATGGAGCTCATAGAAAGAGGAAGGTGCTCATAGAAACTCGGTAATTAAACGACACAACCTCATCGAGGTTGGGCTCGTCTAACTCATCTTGACGCCCTATTTTGGTGCCAGATGTTAACCAGGACCTGATAATAGAACTGGAAGATGGCTATCATCACTTCAGCCGAAAGACGTCCACTGCTGGACATAGGCCTCCCCCAAGCGCCGCCACAAAGACCGGTCCTGTGCGTCCTGCATCCATCGGCTTCCAGCAACCCTGACCAGGTCATCGGTCAGATGGCTATAGATACTCGGTAATGCAATAAGATAACCCTATCGTGTTTGTTTGTTTGTACTTTTCAGAAAGGTCTTGTTGAGTATTAATTATAAGGGGTTACCGAGCTATAAAAGCTTGTAATAAAAAATATTATATTTTCATTGAAAAACTTGTTTTTAACCGTAGAGCAAAGTGTGACAGTCCTAGGCCTGACTGTTTCGCCCAAGGTAATGGGTTCGATTTCTACCTAAGTCAAATTTTTGTGTGATGAGCAACATCATTTTTTCTATGTCAGTATACTATATTTAGAAATATATATTACGTATGTATGTTTATCAGTTATTTAGTACTTATAGCACAAACTCTGCTTAGCTTGGGACTAGAACTGATGCAGTGGGTGAGTGATTGACTGCTGTACTGTCTGTCGTGGATTCGATTCCCGCATGGAACAAAAATTTTTGTAAATATAATTATATTAACTAGCGGCCACGACACGGGTGCAATGTTGATATTATGCATGTATTATACATACAAACCTTCCTCTCGGACCACTCTATCTAATAAAAAAAAACATCGAAATCCGTTGCGTTGTTGCTTTTTTTATAGATCTAAGCATACATAGGGATTCCGTATGACGCAGGTCCTCACCGGACATGGTAATCGTCCGGACCAAGCCCAGTCGTCGACGGCGCGCACTGTTCCCGCGCGCCTCATGGAGTTGTCAGCAACCGTAGGGACCCTGCAGAAGGGTCGAAGCCAATCAGGGCCAAGGGTTTGTGTCTGAAAAGGAAGGCTCTGGCCCTGGTATGTATGGCGATGTAGGACCGGGGTAGGTTGTTTAGTCAGTAAGAGTCTGACACTTGTTTTCCGCTTCACCCAAGAGCGGAACTCGTCATTGGATGATTTTTACCTACCATAAAAAAAAAGCATACATAGGGACAGGGCGACTTTGTTATATACTATGTAATGTTTATGAACGCACCACGATACAATAATTCCTGATGTGAGATAACGTTGTAGAATAATATAATGAAAAATCGGTTTTATCACATTTGTATTGTCGCATTAAGCCTGCCTGTGGAAATTTTAAAGAAATTAATGATGGAGGCAAAATGTTTGCTCTGTAAGCTGATCTAGATAAAGCCTTCGACTTTAGTTTGATGAACGAATAAGATTACCAAAGGAGTATTGAATAATCTTTAGAAGATTTAAGTTTAGAGTTACAAAGACCTATTTAAATCTATTTCAACCAGTCTGCCTGACATTTGCCAGCTATTATGTGGGATTAGGAATAAAAATTATCGCAAAAAATTAATGGTCTGAATGAACACGCTTTGTAAGTATGCTTTTTTTAAAGTGGCATTATATGTAATCATATAATGTTTGTGTTTGTGTGTGTTCCTTGCTGGAGTCAGTGTTTTGTGATGGCTACAATCCGGGAATCTTTAAGTCAAGAGCGAATAGGTTAGGTACTTCTGTGTAAGCACGCTCCATCGTCGACTATATCCTCGCTTTCCATCAGGTGAGATACCGGTCAAGCGTGAACCTATAATCAATAAAAAAAAATGACTTGTCTCACACTAGAGCTGAGTGGGTGTACTCTTGGTATCAGATTTTTACTGATTAAAAGCACCCCTTTGTCCCGTCAGTTATCCTTTTCTTTCTTGATTTTTTTTTTCTAAAGTCAACCTATAGTTCCAGTAAGCTTCGACCCTGCTGCACCCCACAGTTATGCTTTATCTCTTTGAGGTGCGCGTGGAACACTGCGCACCGTCAACCTCTGGGCTTGTTCCAGTCAAGTACCGAACGACCGGACAACGAGCTACCAATTTCTAGACGTCTGCAAGCCAGAGTCTATCGCGGTGTTAGTCAGGGTCGGAGTTTTAGGAGTTAAGGCGTGAGGATGCCTATTTAGGTAGTTCTGGTAAGCATACTCAAACATATTATTCCCCCTACTAGGACTCAAGCCTTCTCTAAAGGAGAGAAGATCGCCGCAGCCTAATCCCAGCCACCGGGCACTGGGCCGTGGCCCCAGTGCGATTTGGTGGATGTCACATATCTTCAAATTTTTGGTTCTAGGACGTGCTGGTTTCCTCACGATGTTTTCCTTCACCGTTTCGAGAGTGGGCAGTCCTGGTTGCTTCTCATTAATTTTGTGAGCAATCACCAGTTCCCTCCAAAACCTAGTTTGTGGAAATGTAAATCAAAAAATAATTCGGTTCCAAACATCGAACAACAAAGACAAAATACCCTTATCGCGTTACAACACAAACACAATACATTTGATTGGATCTAAACCTATCAACACAACAGACTCACTCTCAATTAATAATTCACAGAAATCCTCACAGTCGCACATAATCGGGCGGACTCGTACATGATCGTGTGACATCGGGCGAGATCGGGCGCACTCGGCCATGTTCGGCAGTGATCAGCTGCGAATAATTCACACGTCATTATAGACGTATTAACGCGAGAACACGAATTCGCGATTTAATTATAAACGGACTGTGCAAAGTGAATTAATGACGAAATTAATGGCTTTTGATGCTAATGATGATTGTATAGCTTCGGAAAGTGCTTGATGAATGAGGCTTACGGGTATTCGCTGAAGTTGCTTTTCATCCATGTTTAAAAATATATTCAAATGGAATCATGTATTTTTCTATATCGCAAAAATGTCCTGCAAACCGTTTTCGGCCAATACTCACTGATTTAATAAATATTTTTACCAAAACTAATTAGCAAAAGTGTCGAAGCCAACTGGGGCCAAGGGTTCGTGTCTGAAAGGAAGGCTCTAGCCCTGGTATAGATGGCGATGTAGGAACGGGGTAGGTTGTTTAGTCAGTAAGAGTCTGACACTGTTTCCCGCTCTGTCCATGCGCGGTTCGTCATTGGATGATTGATTGATTTTTACCTACAATAAAAATCATCCATCATCCCCTGAGTTTATTTCGATGTTTCTTCTCAGGGTAGTCAACTAGGAAGCACCGGCCTCATTTAAATTGAACTGGCGAAAGAAAATGTCGTATAAAAGTGTTCTTTTGAAACCATACTTTGTATGTAATTTGACGACGACGATCGGCGAATATCCTAAACGTTGTTGATAGGTACCTACCTCTACGGTTTGGATTCAACATTTCATCTCATCGTTTATCGAAAGATTAGAACAACTTAGCTTTGATCTTTCCATCCGATTATGATTAAAGAGTCTTAAAGGTTACAGTAAATAGGCTCTTAATAAAGTAGCTCTTAATATTATTAACAAAACTGCTTACCATCAGGTGAGATCGCAGTCAAGCACTGTCCGCACCGGGTCTTGGTAAAGGCCATGGTCCTGAGCGAGGAAGAGTGGCATACAGTCGCCTTTTTCTGCGAAGCGGTAATGCTAGCAAAAGAAAAGGCCGACCGCATCAGGCAAAGGTAATGGCGCTCACTCTGCAGCCACCGCCACCGTGTCTCTGATTCCGATTTCAGGCCACCGTAGGCGTTAGCTTGCGGACGGCAAGCAATGGGTCCTAACTGTCCAGATCAAGCAAAAGTTGTCGACGGCGCGCACTGTTGCTCTCAGTAGAAGTTTGACAGTGTCTCCTGCTCCACCTAAGGGCGGGATTCGACATACGATGATTTTTCCTACCATAAAAAGAAGTCAAGTACTGGTTTATATCAATAAACAAACCTACATTTTCAATATAATTCACTAAGCTAAAATTTTACGTCAGCACCGGTAATATCTCATGGAGATTTTGAATTCAGTAGCATTTGATTCACGTTCATATAAGTATAATAATCAGATCCATTGCAATGATGTTTGTAAAAAATACGAATGTAAATCAAGTTCGAGTGAGTGCACAAACACACTTAAATGAAAATTGTAAGATTCAACGAAAACGACTATTTTATACGACGCGAAGAAAACAAAATAAAGAATGGAGCCATTTTACCTGCAGCGGTCTTCCCGTCCGATTATATAATTTGTTTTGAAGGCTAGAGTCGATAGGCTTTAAATGAATTAGTACGCTTTACCATCTATGATCGCATCATTGCTTACCATCAGATGCGATCGCAGTTAAACACTTGAATAATATAATAATAATAAGCATTAGGCGACTAGATCAAGGGCTTGATTAAGAAAGCGGTACTCCTGGACACGGCTCGTATTGTTAGGAGGTTCCTTTCTCTGGAGCCCTGACCGCCGGTAGCTTCTGCCCTGTTCCCGATACCGGTGGGATACTAGTTTTTTTATATTTTTAAGTGTTTATATTTTTTAAATATTTAAAAATGTAATCAATGAACTAGTGAAAATAAAAAAAGTGAAATAAAGGAAATAATAACAAAAAATAATATAGATAAATTACACCACAAACGTTAGTTCTAGGTGGGTAGGGAACCCACGACCTCTGGCATAGCAGTCAGAGCTACTGACCACTAGACCAACAGGCCAATTAAAAAAAAACATCTCTATGAAACCCCGTTTACAATCACAGATGTCTATTTCCGTAGTAACATAGCATTATTTATACAAACGTACCCTCAATGTTACCAACATAACGAATGAGGAGCACGTAGCGCGCCAAAGGTTACAAGCCATTGTGTGAAGGTTGCCTTCCTGTTAGGGTTCCGTTTTATAGCTGTTCGAACCCTCGTTGAACAGAACGTCATAATTTAAAACATACGGACGGAAAGAATTAACATTAGAATAGTAATAGGCAGCCTTTCAGTTTTATACAGGATGCATTTTTGAGTGTATACGCGGGAATTGCACGGTTAGATTCCGCCATCTCAATTTTACCATCGGACATTCCGGCGTACGCCAAATATCCACCCTTACGTTGTTGAGACATCTACGGCCCAGACTGAGCGTTTTGCCTCGTCGTTTATACCGCGTACATCGAGGGACTGGAGCAGTTTGCCGGCTGCAGTCTTTCCGAGCGATTATAATTTAGGTGTCTTCAAGGCTAGAGTGAATAGGCTCTTATTAAACTAGTGCGCCTCACTATCAACGATTGTATCACTGCTTACCATCAGGTGGGATTGCAGTCAAGCACTAGTTTATTGCAATAAAAAAAGTAATAGGTGTTAAAATGTTGGGGATCATGGTAATTAACTTCTGGTTTGGTAAAGCGTTTCAGCAACAGCTCAAAGTCGGGGTTTTCGAGTAAAGCCTGGGGATGAGTATGCAAAAGCTTGCCCTAAGTCATGAGATTTACATAATATCATGTTTAGTTTTGTTACTAGGACCTTCAATAAGTAATATACAATTTTAATACAAGATGTAGATAAAAGGGAAATTGAGTTTTATGTTAGCGCACTCTTTCTGTTATAATTTCTCTACCAATTATAGTCTGCTACTAACCCAAACTAAATCGTAAATTAAAATAGATTTTTTATAATTATATATTAGTTTTGGCTATAAAAATAAACTATATACTTATATTGAAAAAAAAAAACTTGATGAAAAAAAAAATTGATAAATTTTAAATTTTGGTCTACAACTCTTCAAACAAAATCGGCATCATCTACAACTTCTCGCCTTATCCTTCAAGAAATGTAAGCAATATTACTACGAGTTCTCTTTGCTTATCAACTTTTTGATCAGCAGTCACTTTCACTTTCGCAAACGCTAAGTATCATTATCTACGATAGTTTTTAGGTCTATTCTACAAAACAGATTCAGACTTCAATATAGATTTTACCGATAAAAAATAATCATCATTAGGTAACCTAGCGAATAGGAGAGGGCAGTCATAAATCCGTAATCCAATAACTAATTCCATTTATAAAATGAGATATTATCATAAAAACCATAAAATTTACAACTGACCTCATAAAGTCGCAGACTCATAAAGTGCTAATTTACGACACTAGACTCATAAACCTCTTACAATCTTCCTCCAATTACAATATAATAGTCATTAACCCCACTTAACAGGCTGATTTCATTACAATCCAATATTTCTATTACTATCTGTAATTCTGCGACGCGCGGTCTATATTGCAGGGAGCAAGTAGTGGGGAAGGTTTACGTGCCGCGCATATCAAGTGACCACTTAAATGTATTCGTTATGTTGCACTCGCAGTACGGAATTGCGAACTAATATGTATGAGAGGTAAGTATTCAAATTGCTAGTTATGATTTTTATTACGGAGGGGTAAAAAGTTTCAGTAGAATAGAAGTATGAATAATGAACAAAGAGAGATTTGTTTCTTTATTTAAATCACGTACGAGTACATAAAGAATCCAGGTTTTTTTTTTGTGGTTTCCTCTTGCGTTCGGCTTTCGTTCAAGCCATTTTATAAGGAAAGACGGAATGAGAATCGCTCAATTGCTCTTGCGAAGCAATAATGCTGGCGAAGGAGGTGACCGAAACAGTGAGAGAGAGAACAATCTCATGCCTTAGCCAACGCTGCATGAGAGTCCTTTGAAATCTGTCACCGGGACGCGGGCTTACGAACTATAAGCAATGGGTAGCTCGTCGTTCAACTGTTCAGCAAAGTCCCAAGTCCGTGTCGACGGTGTGTAGTTCTCCTCGCACGCTTCAAAAAAATGTAACAAAATAACGGGACTACTGTATGGATCCGGTAGTTCCGTCGTACTGGAGTAGGGCTGATAGTTTCACAACCCTAGCACTCAGATTGGGCTGTGAAACTATTCGAAAGAACGTTACCATGATCCTGGTACGCAAAACGCGGTACACAGAAAGGTTTTGGTCTGTATTAAACGTTGACTTGTCGCTCCATTTTCATCTGTTGATAATTTCCTACCTAAACATGTTTTTTTTTCTATTTTATTTTATCCTTCCTACCAGCGTTTAAACACTACCAAACAAAAATCTGCGTAACAGAGAAAAAGAATTTCTTTCCCAAATACAAGGCGTACAAAAAATAAACCTAATCCATTACTTCAAATGTTTAAAAATTCGTCTGCTTATCGAAGCAAACGACGTAATGAATGTTGTTCAACAGTCAGAATGAAAGGCGTTGCCATTGATTGATGGCTACAATTATGCCGGTAGTCCAAAAGAAATTTGGATTGAGCCTCCAAAATCAAAAGCCTTTAGAATTTATTTCTGTACAGAGAAGGGTATTCATACCGAAGCACATTATATGAATAATATTTTTCTTGTGTTTGTTGCTACGTGCTTGCCTATTTTCGTGGATAAAAGCAGGATCTCTCAGCTCTTTCCTTCAGACATCTCAGTAAGGGTCCAATCACATTAGATCGTATTCGTTTCATTCCATTACGCAGGGAATAGAGTCCCTACTCCCTAACATCGGAGCTACTCGAGGGTACAGTCGACAGCAATAATATATGCACGAATTGAAATTCTACAAGGATTACATTATTCTACGATTGAACTTGTTTGTTTGGTTCATGACTCACAGCATTATGTTGAGCGATGGCTTTGTTGTGCGGTTGTGACTCATGTTTTCCCATTTTCATATTTTTGTGTCTGAAGGACGGGACACTATTACTCACTAAACATTTGCTGCTTGTGCGTGTCTGTCTGCGCGCTATATCTTATGAACCATAATTTGGTAAACAGTTGAAATTTTGACTAAGTTTGTTTCGATTGTTTTGCTATAACGTTTTTTTTTATTGCGAAAAATTTTGTATGAGAGTGAAATTCGTTTATCATTTCACTGTTTCATTTTTATCATTCCTGATGAGCATATAATAATCTTCTCTCTTCTTAATCTTGCTTGACGTTATCATCAAGCAAGATTTAAGAGTGAGTTTATGCTTAAGCTGTGATCTGCTATGAAGTGAGCAAGCCCCGAAAATGCATTGTTCATTCATGTTTCAAATTCTTGGTCATTTTCATTACTTACTCTGATGACGTAATTTCTCTACTACGTACATATTTCTGCCCTTGACTGTACTCGACAAAATTTCATTGAAGCTAACTCAAGGTCAGACGGTTGAGTGAGATCTGGAAAGATTGCAAGATGTCTGAATTCGTTTGAGGGAACTCGATTTAGTGTTGATGTAGAAGCTACCACCAGGGACTTGAAGCGGTTATTTCTAACAATGAAAAAAAAACTTTAAAGCTTTTGGTATTTTTTCTTAGAGTTGCTGTAAATCAATTCATTCATGACTATTGAAATATGAATGGGCTGAATAATATACTAGATAAGAACATTTCAATGCTCTCCTTGAACAGCGAGAGATCAAATCATTCATCGATTCGTCTTCAGTCTGAGGTTCTGACTTAAAAGCTTTGTGCTTTCATTTAGGTATGTAATATCTCCCTCATTCAGATTCTACGTTTCAAGAATGTTTTGAATAGGTATATGAATAGATGCAAAATTAACCCTGTGACTTAGGAGACACAGGCACAGTATCGGCCTGAGTATAGACGTTGTGTACAGCAGCACGTACAGGCCTTTGAAAGTAAAAGGATGTTGAAATTATATTAAAAATGCAACGACCTCAAGGCTATAACCAACATTTATAAGTTATAATGTTGTTGATAGAGTTCTGACATGTCCGCTCTGTGCTCAGAGTTTTTCGGCCATGGTTGGATATGCAAGTCACATGAGGGCACATGACAGAGCAGAATATCTGAGCTCACGGCTAACATTTCTCATGGTGAAGGGCCAAGAAATGCGGTCGCTGTAGCTGAAATCGGCTTGATAGCATCATCATCATCATTATCATCTCCCTCATTTTATAACTATTATCATGGACACGACTTATTTATATTGTGAATTACATTGAATCTGGCAGAGACTCAATTTGCGTGAAAATATAAAAATATATCTCAAAAGAACATGAGTATTGAGTTCCAAGATAAATAATATGTTATGTGCGATTCCAGGACATAGTCGTCTAGTGTGCCTTATCCAAACATACACATATTGTTGAATATAATTCGATTTTGTGGAAGGAAACCGACCTCGCTGCGAAACACGACTCCGTCACTACCTGTGCAATAATAGTTTATTAAATAATTTATTTCGTATGTATTAGTTTATTTTTTTGTAAAATTATTTGTATATTTTGTGTATGGGCCTTAGTTCCCTGATAAATGATTATTTAATATGTATATTATATAGCATTCGTTTAGAAAAATCATCAAATGAGACTTACTGATTAAAGCCTACTTTTCCTTCTTAACCATACATTACATACCTGGGAAATATCAAGTAACGTTGTTAAGTTACCTGATTGTCCACACAAACACCATTAACGGAATTACAACATTAACGGAACAACATTGCAAGAAGTCAATGAAATTAGAGATCTGGGTGTCATTATAGACAGTAAATTAACCTTTTCCTCGCATATTAACGCAGCAGCAAAGAAAGGAGCTCGGATGTTAGGATTCATAAAAAGGAATACCAAAGAGTTTCGTCTTATAAGGACAAAAAAAGTTTTGTATAACAGTCTAGTACAGAGTCATCTGGAGTTTGCTTCTGAGGTGTGGAGTCCCATATACGCAGTGCAATCACAGAGGATTGAGAGTGTCCAACGAGCGTTTACCAGACATCTGGCTTACATCTCGTCCAGAATTTCACATAGGGTCCCATACTACCAAAGACTAAATCACTTTAAAATGAATACTCTCCACAATCGCCGCAAAATTCATGACATTCTATTCCTACACAAACTCCTTAATGGAATGGCAGAGTGCAATGATTTAGTTAATAATATTAAACTCACTGTTCCCTCCAGAATACCGCGATATCCTATTACTAAACCATTCCATATTCCATTCTGCAGAACCAATGTGGGTAAACGCTCACCCCTGGCACGAATCTGCAGTGTATACAACTCTTTGTGCGGGAGCTCGGACAATTTAGATATTTTTCACGATCCCTACATTAAGTTTAAGCGCAAAATAATGTTAAGCTTTAAACTGATCTCACTAGAATAACTAATATATTTAGAATTTAAATTAGTGAGTTAATATTGTATCCTTAGTTCTTGATTTCTATTTTTCATTTTTGTATCCTTATTTTGTATCTTCTTTTTTTTATGATTTACGTTTATGTTTACATACAGTGAATGTTGTGTACATCTGTTAGAGATATACATATAAGATCTCTGTCTCTGCCATAAAAAAATAAAATGTACATATGTTATGTATATTGTTGATGTACCTTAATAAATAAATAAATAAATAAAAAAACACCTGGTCTCCTAGCCATCCGGGCAACTTAAGCGTGGCTTTACTCACGCGCCTATTTTTTCACTAATTCCTTATACTCGCCATGACCTGTGTTGAACCTTTTTCAAATATTTTTGGGAAAAATTATAAGTTAGTGTAAAATTCATAAAATTATAATTTACTAGCGACCCGCCCCAGCTTCGCTCTTATACAATGGTGATATTAAATATATTATGCAGGAAATATTATATTGTGGACATATTATTATTATACATATAAACCTCTCTCTTGGATCACTCTATCTGTTAAAAAAACCGCATCAAAATCCATTACGTAGTTTTAAGGATTTAAGCACACATAGGGACAGATAGCTGGAAACGACTTTGTTTTATACTATGTAATGATGATAATATATAATAAATTATATTAATAAATGTTTTTATAAATGTTTTTATAAATGTTTTTATAAATGTTTTTATAATTAGTGTAAAACGACAGCAGCGCGACTACAGTATGGCACGTTGCTGCTAATTTTTTTATAAAGGCGATTTGGAGTGCCTTCAGCTCCAATTCGCCTTTATAAAAAAAAATACAAGTTGAGGTATGTAGGTACCCACAGCATTTACCCCTGGTCCTCTACCACCAAACATATCATGTCTACTTGGTATCACAAGTATGTTCCACGACGCTGTTAATAGTGGTACAGGTATGTTAGCGCTATATATCTGCTAAACGTGCTCATCGGCGCCGCTATGTCTCCACGTATCGGCTTAATGTCTTCCTCGCCAGGTTCAGCCGAGCTTGGGGTGCTTTATCTTAGGCTTAGGATTGTTACATTACACACTAAATATTTAATGTAAAATTATGAGCATAATGGGAAAAAATGGAAGGAGGCCTTTGCCCAGCAGGGGGGCAGCACAGGCTAGAAAAAATGGAACGAGGTCTTTGCCCAGCTGTGGGACAGCACAGGTTAGCTGTAATAATAATATAAGCATAAAGGGATAGATTGTTGATTATGAAAAGTAAAAAGTTATTCCATTTATTTTAATTTTCACAAGTATATTTATACCAAAAATAATGTTTAATTTATGTGTATAACGTACTGATTTTAAACCACATTAAAAATATAAAATGTGAATAAATGGTTAACGATTCTTTCTCACGCAAAAAATAACACTGTCATTTCCAAAATAATTTATTCATTTATTTGCTTTGACGCAAGTTGGTACGGAGGCATATACAAATTGGGTAATCTCTTTTCTTTAATAAATATAAAAATATAACAAAACTGTCTGTACTTAGGTATCCTAAGAAACTGATTGAAATGTCAATGCACAGTCTAAAACTATTGGGACTACCAGCAGGAACATGACAATTTTACAATCCGTTCCAAATGAGAATAGGACCGATTGTCATGTTGTGACGTCACGATTTACTGTCAAATCGAGGCAAGATATTTTTCAAATTCAGTTTATTTACGAAATTTTTAATTTATTTACGAACTGTGAACGAAAAAAGTTTAATCAGAATCCAGTTTTTCCACTTTAATCATCTCTGAGTTCTTCAATTTTACAAAAATATCTTCTATCAGTGTACTGTTAAATCGAAGAAATTTGCGTGACGTTACATGCTGTCAATCGATCTTATTCTTATTTGAAACACATAGTACAAGGTTTTTATGACGTAGAGCAAAAATTTCACAAAATTTGACTTGGGATGAAACGGAGGTTTAAACTTTAGTTGTGTGGAAAAACAATATTACATTGTGTCTGTGTGCATTTCACTCCGGTCTGATAATGTTTAAGGGACTATAACCTTCATTTAATTTAAGGAATAGTCATAAACTTACCAGCATGATTAGTAACTAACAAAGGTAAAAAGTATATTTTTACGAGTTCCACGAATTTATTAGACCGATTGCTTTTCCTGGGAAACGAGGCTTATAATATATATTTTTTATATTCCATTGAATATAAGTCTGTTTACCTCAATGAGGATGGGGCCGGTGTAATGCGACGTTTCTAAAGGGAATCCAATAATAATAATATGACATTCGTACAATCTTCTTTGCTCCCAGCGAATAATAGCTGTGTATGGGGAAAGTCGATTTTCCTGACATTCGCCCTCTCCGAAGTTTTGTGAATGTTTCTGAGCTGGGGTTTCCAACTGTGGGGCCGCAGCAGCTAGCATAAAAGCCGGACAGTATTTCTTAGACGACAAATATTTTATTTGTTAAACTGGTAAGTACTTTGTTTACTAATCTATACAATCATGAAATTTTAAAAATAAACATTATCTTTGATAATATTTTCTAATTCTTAGCGACCTTTTAACGCCTCTATCATATTAGAGGGGATAGTTGTCAATTCCATATAAATTGTGTTTGGGTTAGAAGTCCCACAAAGAAACAGAGCGTCTATGCTGAAAAAACTTTGAATACATTTTTCCTTTCCATGCAATCGCACAGAGACATGAAACACGGTCACCTTAATAGTTGTTCAGGAGACTCTAGATTAAAATAAAATAGCAAGTGAAAAATTTTGCAGTTCTTACCGTTCATCGGCTTACCTTGTTTTTTTTCTTCCGGATTCCTGCGAACCAGAAGACGTAAATGCTTTGCCAGAACAAGTCCTATTAGTCATTATGGACACAATGAATGATGAAGGACAAGGCACATTGTTCGCAAAACTGATGAGGGTATTAGAGACAGTTTTTTGAACTTTGCTTAACATGTTCGACCCAAAATTAAGAGATCTATGAGAGAAGAATAAGACTAGCGAAAAGTTATCAACTATATAATATACGTTGAAGTTTATCCTTTAACATTCGTTTACTATTATCGTTTTACAGCAAAAACTTCTTAAACACCATTCCCACGAGTCTTGCGTAAGCTAGCAATAGAAAGACGCGGTCCCCAGCGACGCCCCTTGGGGCAGCCCTGCCGCAGATCTCCGATTTGTAAAGACGTGATTACGCAGCGCCGGCGCCCTTGACACTCAGCATCCCAGATTCCAATTTAAATGTAAATTCTCAAAAACCTGCCTTGTGGAGCATTTCATTTTATTTGTAGCTTTTCGATCTCTGGTGATGTCCTGTTGTATCTTTGGGTGGTTCTATGATGTCTATTTTTAAACAATTTCAATAAAAGTATAATTTCTTAAACGCATACCTATTGTCTTTATATTGTGTCTTTAATTACAGTATTTGAAAGGTTAAATAACTTGTATTTTTTGCCTTAGAACTCCATCATTCATACATTGTGATTTAAAAAAAAATAGATAGTCATTTATTTGGAAGGACATAAATATTTCCAGATTGGTTTTAGGATTGGATAATTTTTTTACCAAAATTACAGTGATGGGATACATGAGAAACTGAGGGAACTCCTCAAGACAATGTTATTTATTTATTATATTAATTAGTTTAATATTATTAATATTTATATATACATTAGTTTTGGTATTTTACAACTTGTCATCATCAGTTCTTAGTTCGACTTTATGTCGAACTAAGAACTGATCAAAAACAGATGACCAACCGATCGAAGTGATCAGATGATAAAGCCGGAAGGTAATACAAGAACTCTGCAATAATAATTTACGAGTTTCTTATCCGTTTTTGGGTTCATTTGAATTGTGATGAGCGAGCACTTTAATTTTATAGTTATGTTCTATAGGTACCTTGATAAAGAACTGGCAAATTATTGGGGTATAACTACAATGGAAAACTTACAATCGATTTTAGCATAAAAAAGCACTAAATAAACAAAAATAACTAACCTCACCTAACTTAACCTTACCTTACTCGTTCATTAAGTCGATGTTACTGGTTTGGCTTCTCTCTTAATCAGCACTGTTTTCCGAATTTATTTTTAGCTGTCGTTGTACGCAAAAAATATAAACACATTTCTTTCAGAAAAGTCAACACTAAAACCTATGTTGGCGAATTCATAACTTTCCAAACCTTTCAGGATAATGCTTAAAACATTAAAAAGGCTGAAACAAAATACAAAACAGAGGCCTTCTAAATTCTAATTTTTCTCGTAAACATTTTAGTAACAACAGAAATAAACAGAATCTTTTCTAACTGCTCCACAACAGTTTTAAACGTCCCTCCTAGATTTAAAAGAGCATATTTTTTATTCGTAAACGATTTAGTCCGGACCTAAGTTATGGAAGGTCCCCTGAATACTAAGTTGTTTTCACTTCAAACCCAGATAGTTGGCATTCTGGCCCAGTTTGCGTATATTTTTTGCTAATCTAGATCTGGATTTAGATTAAAAATAAAGTATTTGAAATTCTAGACCTGGTGGTATGCTTGGAATGTTAAATACGAAAGTTGAATATGTTTTTTGGGTCTAAATGCTTCTAGTATTTAGAAAGAGTTTTTATTAAGTCCTTAGCTTGTTTTTTGGCCTTTTCTTGTGAAAGTCTCGTTCAAAAAAAGTACGTAATAAGTTAGATAATACAATTTTTGCTTATTACATAGTTTAGTTGTATTAACCGCTCATATTTTTGTCGTTCATATGTCTTATCTTTTTAAGATTTTTGAATACCTACGTTTAATGTTACTGTCACAACTGTTAAGTTTTTTTCTTCGCAAGCTCTTTAATGGTAACTTTTAATCTAATCTAATTTTATCTTCTCTTCGACCCATCTCCAGAGCTGCTTTCATTTTTTGCATCTCGTACCATTTTCGTCCCAGAATCATCATAAAACCCTTCGGTCGTCCACAATAGTCTCACAATAATAGTGCGGTGCAAAAACGGCCGTGATCCGGATCCGGCCCGTTGTGGCGGTGATACGGAATATTGTGGCGAAACCGAACGCGAGGAGGGTTGGCCCGAGCTGTCCCGACTACACGCGACGAGTTGAAGGTTAGGTACGGGGTTATTGGTGAGTATTGTTAGCAAATATTTTGTTGGTGATAAGTTTGATATAGAGTATCAAAATCTGTTTGATAAACACTGATTAACATACTATACTTACACAGCTTAAAGTTCTTCTTCAAAGATTTTAGTAGAGTCTGGCTGAGGTTCCACAGCATCGTGGAATCGGCACAAGAAATGATAGCTTGATGATCAATAGTGACCGATAAATACTGAATTCTCTTAGAATGTATAGGTACGTAATTATTCCAGCTTAGCTTAAAAAAATGATTAACTTATTTATCACGAGACTGCTGCGTGCGATTGTATGGGCAGGCAAAATTCGTTCAAATTTAACACACACTTTATTTTTCGGCTGATCCCAAACGCAATTTATATGCATTCGGAAACTATCTCCTATACAGAATAGGTGCTGTAAAACGCAGAGGTCCGCGGAAATCACTGATTCCGATCACAGAATATTTTTGACATTTTTGTTTTGTATACTGGTATGTTCGAGTCCCTAAATCAGAAAAGAGAAGACGGAAAATTTGTTGTTTAATGCAGAGACTCAGGCAGTAATCGCCGTTTCTGTTTTATAGAATAAGAGTTTGTATGTATAGGAATCCGTGTAAATAGGTTATAAGGTACACACATATCCGTGTGGATAAAAACCCCTCACTAATAAAGAAAAAAAAAATTTTTTTTAATTAAAAATAAAACACCAAGTACCTGCAAGTACCACAAATAAAATTATCATCTTTTTATTCTAAGAACTATTATGTGATTCCAAAAAAGAGTAACTAACTATTCGGTTTTTATTTTGTTGCATAAATAATAAGAATGTTGCTCATATTTATTGTTGTATGTTAATATTTAAGTCAATATTGTTAAGTTAGGCAACACGAGACGGTATGTTGCCACCATCCCTAGCGTCGCTCCCTGGCTAGTCGGCCGTCGTGAAACACCGCCTAAATTGTTTTCATTAGTCCAATCTTCTGAGCTAGTTACAGTTAATTGTAGCCTCTCACTATTGTTTGTGATTGTGCCACTGTTTATTGTGCCGACACATATTTTTAGCCACTAGTTTGACTGCTACTTCTGACTCCGATCATCACATCATCGAAAGGCAGAAGGCACGGGCTGCAGACAGCGAGCGATGGGTAGCTCGCCGTCCGGTCGTCTAGTAACAGTTCAGACCGAACCCAAGTCGTCGACGGCGCGCACTGTTCCTGCGCTCCTCAGTGAGTTGTTGGCAACTGTAGGGGCCTAGTAGGGTCGAAGCCTTCTGAAGCCAAGGGTTGATACGAAAGCGGAACACCGGGGTCCTGGATCTAAGGCAGGAAGGAACGGTGGGTCGTTTAGTCAGTAGAAGTCTGACGCTGTCTTCCGCTCCGCCCAATGATTTTTCCCACCATAAAAAGGCACAGGCTGAATACCTTCCATCTGCATCCTACATACCTACAATCCGAAATGGCCAAAGCGACTAATCAAAGGCTACCACAAAATGTCTATAGATAAAAATAAATCGTCGATTTCTAGATCCGCACCTGTCCTGAGCCTCAGTCAATAAACATTGTTCAAATAAAAGACTCTTCAACCTTTATCAACAAGCTACAATTTATCTTATTTCTAAATAAATCCTAAAATAAAATATCCTCTTTTAGATTTAAAAAGGTCTTAGTATTCGAGCGGTGGCCATGAGTCGCAAATCGTTTAGCAATAAAATAGATGCGATGACTTACACTGTAGTGTTTAGACGGTTTCTGTTTACGATTTAGAATATGCTGAATAAAATCAGGTGGTTTTGATCTTGTTGTTAAAGCAAATAATGTTATAATAGATTCACAAAATCGTTCATAGATTTATTTTATAGATATATCTTATAATGTAATGGTTTTCCTGAGAGTTGGGATTCTTTTTCTTGCGTTTATATAGCCTCTTTCAATAATGTGAACGTAGACACAAATCTTAGATTTCTTCCTACCATTTAACGATTATTTTTGTTGTGCTCTTGAGTACAATACTGACAGGTCTGTACTGTCTTTATATAATTTATCTGTTAATACTGTAATATGGAAATCTTACTAATATTATAAATTTTGGTTGCTTGGATGTTTGTTACTCAATTACGTCAAAACGGCTGGACGGATCTGGATGATATTTGGCACAGGTATAGGATACACTCCGGAATAGGACATAGGCTACTTTTTATCCCGAAAACCCCAACCCCAACCCCAATACCACACGGGCGAAGTCGCGGGCAAAAGCTAGTATTGTAGTAAACGATTTTTTTAAAAAGAGTAACCGTGGTATTTCTTGCCGGTTCTTCTCCATAGGAAACGACCACTTTGGAACCGTGCACTAGCTTCTGACGTTTTACAAGTGCCCATGTAGGCCTATGTGAAATAAAATATTTTGACTTTAAGTTTACTTTGTTATTTCTATATTCTATCACATTTTTCCGTCAAGTTAGAAATTAGATTTATACGAAGTTTGCTTCTAAAATATTACTGTTCTCAATCGACTCCAAAACATCATGTTTAACAATAAAACTTACGATGTCGACGATCTATAGAAACATTCAATCTGGAATTTCGCTTATAGTGGGTGAGCGGAATTTCAGTTTGAATGTTTTCTATTTCTCAGCAGCAGTCTGCTTATAGAGTCTAGATTTACGTCAAGAAGTAGGTGTAAATGTACAGTATTGTACTTCTGCCCCCCTTGCCACGTTACAGGTGGATGACTCGAGGCGTTCGACGCAAGACAGAAGAAACGAAATTATTGTAACTTGACAAGGGGGAGTGGTGTTCGGAGGATATTTCCTAAGATGCACACATAGGCAAAATTAATGTCATTATTATTATTTCTTTTATTTATTTATCTTTGGATAGATAAATATTTAAAATTCTTCTGAAAGGGTCTGTAAATATGGATGACCTACCGGTATTTAGACACCAAAAAAAGAAATCTAACAATACGATCTGTGTTCAGAAGTACCTACATTTCCCAAAGTTTTAACAATAGCGACATTGATTTGGACATGTAGCTTTTAAGTCATTCGCTGTCAAGACTATCGTTACCATAATGATAAATGATAAATGATATTTATTTTGTAAATAGGTTTTAAAATAACACTTTTACACGTCAATATTTTTTTCTTTTCGTCAGTTTAAGCTAGATGAGTCCGGTGTTTCCTAGCTGACTACCCTGAGAAGAAACACCGAAACAAACTCAGGGGTCAAAGTCTCTTTTAAAGTCCATACAGTAACCATGTATTGGTCAAATCATATGAGAACCATGCAGATTAGTGTCTGAGATGGTCTTTTGAGGAAAGAACCATACAGATTTGAGTGGACCTGTCCAGTCAGTGCAAGCATTTGTCAGTATTCGTGTAGCTCAAACTTAGGACTACCTAGACCAACGACTTGACGATCAATACCAAAGAAAGGACATTTGTGTAGGCCGCATCAAATACTCAAATCTGTCAGACATCATATTAAAATTACGGAAAAGGAAAAGTAATCGACATAGTCCTCACATTCACAATAATAAAAAATAAAAAAAATACAAAAATGTAACTGCAAAATAAATTATTGCAAGTCCAAAGTTAAAAAAAAATAAATAAATAAATAAAAATAAAATACAACTACAATAATAGTGCTGGAGCAGGTCAATCCCAAGCCGTCTTATCCTCAAGATACTCCTTAACAGTATAAAAAGCCTTTTGACAAAGTTTTCGCTTTACAAACAATTTAAATTTATTCAGGCTAAGTTCTTGAATGTTACTGGGAAGCTTATTATAAAAGTGTACACATTGGCATCTAAATGAGCCCCCAATTTTTTTGAGCCTGGTTGTAGGAACCACAAATTTGATACAATAATCACTAATACATCCTATAAGTGATAGCCACGCAAGTTAAGATGTTTTTCTTTCTATATTTTTGCCATGCGGGACTTCAATCAACAATCAATGTATGCCTATTAATTCAGTCCACCAGCACCCATCATAAATGAGACTCATTTTCTACTACAAATGTCGTCGACGGCGCGCTATGTTCCCGCGCAAGTCAAGGAATTGTCAGCAAATGTCAACCCAACTGCAGGGCCCAACTGCAGGGCCCAACTGCAGGGCCTCTACGTCCTACTGGGGCTCCGGTCCAGTTTCTGAAAGGAAGGCCCGACCCTGGTATGAGGGCTAAGAAGAAATGGGGTGGGTCGTTTAGTCAGTAAGAGTCTGACACTGTTTTCCGCTCCGCCCAATGGCAAGATTTTTCCCACCATAAAAAAAGAAACAAATAAATACGCAAAAAAAATGTATTCTATATTTAGCCGCAGTTAAATAGGGCAAGATCTTTTCCCCAGTTGTTCCCTCGTGTGGAAAGATAAAGAATTGTACCAGTACCTGTGTAGGCACAAACTTTGTTACTACGTAGGTGTAGAACTTACAGAGCTAAATTCTTTACAGTTTTAATCGAGTTCAAAATAAGGTCGTGTGACCTTGAGTTTTTATATGTGGTTCTTTAGTCTCTAGTAGGCAAATGTTTCGGGAAATTTCATTTTGTTTGACTAAATATTTTCTACCAGCTTTCTTTTTACTTTTAGAACTATTAGCAATGACTTATATATATCATATCTTAATAGTAATAATTGCTATATAGTGATTGGCTATTGCTGTGACATCTAGAGGGCGGACAACGTTTTATTAGCTTTGATTCTTCTTTGTGAGTTATTGGTTTACCTTAAATATTGTTTGAATTCACTGGGCTTGCGTGGTGGATGATAGCACATTCCCTCTCCTTAAGAGGAGGTCTGAGACCCTGCAGTGAGCACACTAAAAAGGCTAAAAAAATGGTAATGAGGTTTGAATTCAATGAGTGCCGACGTGAATCCGAATATGCAGTTTCGGTAGTACCTATTCATTAAGTCTTTTAGAGTGCACATGCATATACCTCGCATTATGTTTTCCCTTTTTTCCGTATTAAAAACAAATTTCTTAATAATTGATTACAATGTAGCCTAAGAGATTAATAAGTCATTTAACTCTACCTAACTTATTATTATACAGTTAAAACTAAGAATAGCGTCGTTTAACACTTTACCAGAAGTCATTAGCACTTTCTTAGAGTCTGATATTTATAAAAACACATTGTTATTATGTTTACCCTACAGTGGGTTTTTACTTTGTTTATATGCTATGCTAGTCTTAATACAAAATTACGTCATTTCCCGTAAATATTTTATTTTTCTTTCTTTTAACATGTCGCTCATGTTCTAAATAGCCGAAATAATTTTAAAAATACAAAACCCCATTATAAAGTCTAAGATCATAGCATAATCTGTATTTTAATGTTCCCAACAACGAGTTAAATGAAGTACAATTCTTGAATCAGAGCCGTTTGTTACTGGACCACCGCTGCTTACTTTGAGAAACACTAAGTTATTTTATATAACTGAACTTACTTATAGTTACTTTGAGTTTTTTCATACCAACTGAAAACCAGCGCTGGGTGTCTGACGCCTAGCAAATGCTAAGGTGGTCACCCTTTATTTTTGTTATTTCTTAACGTTTGTTTTGTAACTGTTGTGCTGTGTCTGTATTGAATAAATGTATTTCTATTCTATTCTATTTATAAAAAGCCACACTGGACCACAATCCACAAAGTTCCCAAACACACTGGTCACAATGTGCACAACATCTAATAACGCGCAGGTAGACAATGATATGCGGCTGTGAATAATTGCCGAGCGTGTGCCGGACGGCGGTCGCCATGTCCGAGCCCGCCGCCGGACGACCCCGGGAATACGGAGCTATGTGGAGCAGGTGGAATTGGAACATTTGGCTTTTACTGATTATTTTGAGGGAATACGTGGAGACTACAAGTTGCAATCGATAAGATGCTGTGTTATAAATTTTATTTGCTTGTAAAAATATAATTGTTACTTTTATTCATTACATAAATTGATGGGAAGATATATTATATACTATTTATTGTACACCAAAAAAATATATATTGTCCGAGGCGGTCTTACCGCTAAAAACGATTTTTCATAATACGAAAAAAAGCCAAAGATTTTTTTTTAATTCTCGTTAGGCTCGCGTTTGACTACAATCCCACCTGATGGTAGTCGATGATGCGGTTGACGATGGAGCACGATTACCTAGAAGTAACCTATTCACTCTTGACTTAAAGACCCCTAGGTTGTAGCTATCAGGAAACACAAACTCCGGCAGGGAATTCCACTCCTTAACTGTATGCATAATGAATGTGTTCCCAAAACGCTTTTTTTTTAATTATGGCAATTCTTTTAAACGTGTTAGTTCACTAAGAAAATCTGACTGCACAAGTTTTGCTCCTACGTATTATATAGAGCATGTTCACCGACACTCAGTGGCTCTAATGTGTCTCCTAGAGTTATTCGCCGAGGAAGCTGGAAACTTCTCCAGATTGACTATTAAGAGTGGTTGACTTGCAGCTACAGCTAAATTGTAAGGTTTCCTGGTTTTAATGTTTTAAGACATTGAGACGTTGTGACTTTGTTGCACAGTGAACAAGTCGCATATCGATGATACTAGCTGTGCCCGCGACTTCGTCCGCGTGGAATAGTTATTTTGGGCATCATATTTATTTTTGCAAACAACCTCAGCTTTATAAATTATAGCTGTTACCCACGACTTTGCCCGTGTCAATTTCTGTTATTAATTTAGACAATTTAGTTTTTAAAAGAACATAATTATCTAAAAGTACTTCATAGAGCTACACCCTCCCTGGTTCAGGCCATGGTCCGCAGCGAAGAAGAATGGCAAGCGGTCGCCTCCTTCTGCGAAGCAGTACTGCCGAGCAGATATTAAAACGCAGTAAAAGTATTGTAAAATACGCTATTTCACTGCGTTTTATTGTCTGCACGGCAGAGTAATGCTCGTAAAGGAGGAGGCCAACCGCATAAGGCAAGGGCAAAAGCGCCCTGGCCGTAGCCGTCGCCGCCGCGATCCTGCCGATATCCGGCAACCGTAGACGCTGGCTTGCGGACGGTGAGCAATGGGTAGCTCGCCGTCCGGTTGTCTGGTAACAGTCCAGACCGAGACCAAGTCGTCGACGGCCTGTATTGCTCCCGCGCGCCTCAACGTGTTGTCAGCAAACTGTGGGGCTCTTCAGGGTCGAAGCCTCCTGCAGCCGAGGGTTGATGCGAAAGCGTTATACCGGGGCTCTGGCAATAAGGCAAGGGAGGAACGGGGTAGGTTGTTTAGTCAGTAAGAGTCTGACACGGTTTCCCGCTCCGCCCAAGAGCGGGATTCGTCATTGGATGATTTTTACCTACCATAAAAAAACCCCTCCGCGCCTCCCGCAAGCAACACCTCTCCTCGCCCGTCGGCCGGGCGCAGCGTCATATTTTCACATCATGCGCCGCGTGTGAATTTTAATATCGGAGTATTTTAAAATTGTAATATCTTCTAAGATGTTCATTGAAATAAGTGATTGATCACAAAGACAATTTTGTTCACAATTACATACTCTTAATCAACAACACATTTATTTGGATAAAGTTTAATATTACTATGTTGATACAACTCTAACAAATAATTGGTAATAATGCATTAATTTCGGCCAAATTTGATTCCCATAAAAACGGTTCTAGTGAGTTAATCTTAAAAGATAGACATATACTGTCGCGGACATTTTTTTAGATCATTTTATGAGGAATAATTCTTTCATACATATTTTTTTGGTATCTTCTACCGTTTTCGCAGCGCACGCAACGAAAGCCCTCAAAGATGAATATTTTCCCCCGTTTTTTCCACATTTTCCATTGTTTCTTCGCTCCTATAAGTCACAGCGTGATGTTATATAGCCTAAAGCCTTCCTCGATAAATGATCTATTCAACACAAAAAGAATTTTTCAATTCGAACCAGTAGTTCCTGAGATTAGCGCGTTCAAACAAACAAACAAACAAACAAACAAACAAACTCTTCAGCTTTATAATATTAGTATAGATAAGACGATCCATAAAATTATGTAATTATGACAGATGCCATAGACAAAAAATGTCATTTAATTGAGACCAAGGCAACTGTACAGTCACTTTAGTTATTATTTTAGGTGATCTGGAGGTCATGGTCGTTTTACTTTGATGACATTAGTGAAGTTTTGACGTACACGCAGTATGAGAACGTTGTAAGTTTTAAAAGCTTTAATGAGCAATAAAGCGCTGCACTTTTTAGAATTTAGACAAATAGTTTCTATGAACGTATTTGTCTATATCTAGGATATAAGTCAAGCTTTTTATACATATTACAAATCAAACATATCATATTTGTTTTTTAAACATTTTTATTAACTGTAATCTGACTAAAAAACCCTCACGCGTTCAAGAAATTTTAAATAATATTTCAGAGTATGTACCCGAAATTCTAATTTGAAACTATTGCTGAGATATTTCTTTCCTGGTTTATGATACAAAAAAAGTTTTAGGTATCCTACAAAAAATCACTAAAAAAATATTCTCTGCTAAAAAAATCTAAAAAGCAGCTATGATTTCATATCATAAATATATGACTTGCCTTTTGGTTTATAACAACTTCACCTACATTTGTTTTCGCTATTAATACTTTAAAGTTAATTAGAATTTAAAAACAAGACTATCATCTGTCTTCCGAAATCCAAGATGGCCACCCTACTCCCCCCTCCCCCCAACACCCCGACATTATCGAATTGCCCCCGTTAGACGAAACTACCCCATGCCATGAGTTTTTACTCAATTATGGCGAATTCAGGGGGTTGTTAGTTCCAAATTGTATTATATCGTTATATTGAGCGACCAGTGGTCGCAATTCTGACACAATGAACCTCGTTGTGGGCTGAATCGACGACATTTTGGGGTTTTTGCTGAAGTGGCCGCAATTTAATGATGGTGTTGGTGTGCTGGTCACGAGACTGGTGACTGTGCAGTTTGGAGTTCGATTCCCGGACGGAACAGAATTCTTATTTGACAATTATTATTCTAATGACACTGCTGTATCAGTAGTCAACAAAAAAGACTTATGTAGTGATTTTAAAATAATTCACAGTCGAATAAGTGCAGCATATAGCTTAAGTTGTACGTGTTCGTCTGTATCTAGTCTGTATTTAGAATTATGTAATGTTATGCGAGAAGTGGCGTTACCTGTCGGAGTCTGTGGTTTCTGATATAGGTACAACAGTATTTACTCTCCACCTGCTAGGCAAGCGTTCTCTATCTTCAGTCAAATCAAAAAAATATTAATAATAAAAAAAATATCAACAAAACATTTCTGATATTTAATAATTCTCCACATCCTGTAGGTGATACATATGCAGGTAAAATACAGGTATGGTTTCATCCAATCCCAGACGTTTACAAGAACAGTAAAGTAATTAATAGTCTGCAGAGCATCGTAAAGAAAAAGGGAAAAACGTGAGGAGCACTCCTCAATCGCCATCGTCAGTTATAATCGCGCAGAAATTACCTCGCTTTACGATAATGAGATGTGAAGAGGCCGCAATTTACGAAGAAATGAGAGTTTTTGACTGAACGGTCCCGTTGAGTGGTTAGAGGCCTGCAGAGAGGAATAATTTCTAAGTATTGTAAGTATTTTTAGATATAATAATGTATTTATGATCAAAATAAAATAACTTGCTTCTGACATCGTGAAGTCATTACATAGTATAAAACAAAGTTGCTTACCGCTGTCCCTATGTATGCTTAGATCTTTAAAAATACGCAACGAATTTTGATGTTTTTTTTTTAATAGATAGAGTGGTCCAAGAGGAAGGTTTATGTGTATAATACATGCATAATATATTCAATATCAGTACCCGTGCGAAGATGGGGCGGATTGCTAGTTATAAAAAAAAAACCTGAAAAGAAAAGTATCGTAAAAGTATTCCAGAACTTTTTTTTTATTAGCTATAGGTTCGCGCTTGATCGTCATCTTACCTGATAGAAAGCGATGATATGGTCGATGATAGTGCGCACTAACTTAGAAGTAACCTATTCTTTTAACTTAAAGATTCCCGGATTGTAGCCATCAGGAAACACAGACCTTGATTTTAAAACATGAATTACTTGAATGTTTAGTTCGATAAAGACTTGTTAAAACGTATACACGAAACAATAGACGGACAGAATTACTTGCGCATTCATCCTCAACTGAGTTGCCATAATAACAAGTAAAAAAAATATAGTCAGATCTGGAGTACCGAATATTATCTTCTTTAAACACACAAATTTATCTCTTCGAAACAATTTGTAATCTGCAGTCTTTGGTACAAATCAATCAATACGTCTATTTGCATAAAATAGTGGTTGACTGCGATCCCATTTGATGGTAAGCAATGATGCAATGGTTGATAGTGAGGCGCACTCGTTTATTAAGAGTTTATTCACTCTAGCCTTGAAGATACCTAAATTATAAACGGGTGGGAAGACCGCAGCTGGCAAATTGTGCCAGTCCTTCAATGTACGCGGTAAAAACGATTATACTGTCTAACTATAATAATGTCTGATGTTGTCAAGGCTACAGTTAAAAAATGCGGTTTACCATCAACGATTGCATCACTGCTTACCATCAGGTGGGATTGCAGTCAAGCTATAGGTTTGAATAATATGATTACAGCTAGAATCGGTTACCATTGCCTCAAAGTTGTTTAAAATCAATATCAACCCCTTCTATATGGTGAAACGTAAGAAAATCCTTCCAAAACATTTCCCAGGGGGTCTCTGCACGACTAAAACAAAAATAGACGGTTCCCGCCGAAAATCCGCCATTTTACATCGAATGACGTAACAAAAAAGTTTCTATTACACTTTCCTGTTACACAACTGTAAAAATACTTTGTGGAGCTCGTTCACATCGCCACTCCGCGAATCGACGGAACCCTTAAGCTCACGTCAATCCTGACAAACGTCATTTTGAGGGCCTTACTACGAAACAAACGAAATTCAACCTTGTGTTTTGTACAACAAGGTTTAATTTAGCTTTCGGTAGGTGGGAGTTGAATAACTATTTTTTTTAAGGAAAAGTGAATCTTAACTCGTTAGAAATAAGGTTAAATTTCAGTTTTTTTGTAGAGTTATGGAATGCTTTATCGGTAAGGCAGCGCAGCAGTGACGTATCGATGTGTTTTCAATTTACATTTATGATATGATCTAGTTTTTATGGAAGGAAAATATATGATTTTTGTATTGGAATACGAAAAAATAGAGCGATGCCAATATTTATTGGTATTTGTATAAAATATCAAAAAATTCTCGCAAAACAAATTCACAATGGTAGTAGGAAACTAAGCTTGGCATAAGTAACACCGGTATATAAATAAAACAAGCAGCTGCATGCGGCTTCGCCCAGCGGAAAATGATCTCAAGAGCATTATTACTCCCTGTATAAAAAATATGCTATTCCAAGATATAAGACTACACGCGTGTCAAATTTAATATAAATTGGTTCAGCCATTCAAGCACTTCTTTTTAGTGTATAGCTTACACACACACTTACAAACGCCATTATTATAAGAGTGTGAAGTCCAGAGGCCATCCCTAGAGTCTTGGGCTGTACTCTTTTTAACAGTATCTATAATTCCGGCGAGAAATGGGTAGCTCCCCGTCCGGTCGTCCGGTAACAGTTCGGACCAAGCAAAGTCGACAACGGCGCGCTCTGTTCACACGCGCCTCAAGAAGTGGTCAGCAAAACCGTAAGGACTCTGCAAAACAGTCGAAGCCTACTGGGGCCCAGGGTCTCTTTCTGAAAGGAAGGCTTGGCCCCAGTGCGAAAGGCAAAGAAGTGTTTAATCAGCAAGAGTCTGACACTGTCTGAATTCGTCATTGGATGATTTTTGCCCATCATAAAAAAGTAATTTAAAAGTGTGTAGGTTCGAATATATTTAGAAGTTGGTTGGTCAATTAATTTGTCTCACAGGGCCAGAATCGCAGACACAACCAAGTGATGAAACATTTGTTACTACAGCATAACACATTCTCAAAATTGAAAAAAAAAAAACAAAGTTGCTTACCGCTGTCCCTATGTATGCTTAGATCTTTAAAATATATATTTATTTTTTAGATAGAGTGATTCAAGAGGAAGGTTTATGTGAATAATACATGTATAAAATATCCAATATCAGTCCCCGTGCAAAACTGGGGCAGTTCGATAATAACCATTAAATCCAATTAAACATGGTTACAATATATCAGCTGTTACTCTTATACGAGTGGTCAAACATTAGGGTCCCGAGTCCCGTGTGGGGAGGTGATTACTGTAACACTACACATGCTATACATCTGGCTTGATTGTAACATAATACTGATTGCAGTTCCGAGATGGACTGCTGAGCCCATCGCCATTTAAATAAAGATTTTACAAGGGTAGATAAACTGAGCTGAAGAATTATGTTCTGTGGGTTTGGAGACAAGAACTCTTCAAAATTGAGTAATTGCATTTCTTTATTGTTTGGGTTCCGTAGCTCAAAAGGAAAATAACGGAACCGGAGGAATATCAGCTTTGCTTGGTCCCAAGTTTTTTTTTGCTATAAACTAATGATTGATTGCGATTCCTGATGGTAAGCAGTGATGCAATCGTTGATGGTGTGGTGCACTAGTTTATTAAGAACATCGAGGGCCTCGTTGAGTTTTGCTCATATCTTTTGGGGAGACTTTTGCATGGCTAAGAATTGAATTCATTTATTTATTTAAGATTCAGTAGCTAGAAAAATTGTAATATACCTTCTGATCAGACGTATGATTGTAATCATTACAGTGAGTGTAAGGGTGATCAAATATCACGCCATTTCCATAACAGCGCTCCACTTCAGAAGCGATTGATGTGACGCACCTCTGTCCGCGCTCGATTGAAGAGCGGTTACGGCGCCGTGGGACGCTGGCATGGGACGGTGGCGTGGGTCGATGGCGTGACGGCCACGCCGGATACTGACCCAGTCCTGTCTAACTGCTGATCTATTACTAGTTATTAAAAGTATTTGTGGGTATAACTGAGTAAGGTATTGCGGTGAGCTTGATTTTATACATTTTTAATATGCATTCAATGTATAAATGGCCTATGCCACTCAGGAATAAAGCATTTTTCTATTTTATTCTACTAGATTGTGTAGATATCAGCACAGGTTTTTATATGAAGATCTTTGGTATTCGACTACAATCACATAACGCTATCTAGTCTCAAGCTGATCAGTGCATGTGTAATGGATACTTGACAACTGATAAACATACTAATATATTTCCAAATACATGTTGATTATAGATAAATTACACCCAGACTCAGAACAAATGGTTGAGCTCATCACACAAACATCTGTCCTGGGTGAGAATAGAACCCACAACCTCCGGCATAGCAGTCAGGGCCACTGAACACTTGACCAACAGGCTGGTCAATATAAGCCGAGTCCACAGGTCTCGTTTGAACAAAGGCCTAGCTCGTAAATGTGAATGAGTCATGAAAGTTGAGCTAATAAGTGGCATTGGCTTGCCTTTGGAACCGTGTCAAATAGGCTCGTTTGGCAGCCGTGGCTAGCTAGCACAATGTATCGCTAAATTAGGTATAAAGAAAATTGGCTCATAAATGGACTCAAAATGCCTGTCACTAACGTCTATTCAAAACTCGGATGGCTGTCGAGTCATGATGGATATACTCTTTATAGTAGGTACACCATAAATACAATTTGGTACATTAGGAGCTTAAACAATGGGCGGTTTTATCGCTAAAAGCAACTTTTTAAAGACAACCTTTGGATGGATTTGACAGAGGAGAAAGATACACAAGTTGTTTGTGGCGGACTATACCAATGATTCAAAAAGTGAGATTTTTTGAGGTGGCAAATTATCCAACGTCTTCTTCCACTTTTAGATAAAGCAGACTTTTACTGACTAAAGTACACCTGTGTCTAAGAACACGGATTTCCTTTCGAGAAACTCTCCGCATTCCCAGTTGGCATCGTACTTGCCGGCCCTCTAAGGCTTTGTGATATATCTTTGAGAAACGCATGAAACCCTCAGCGCTTTAACGAATTATGCTTGTTTGGACGTCCGGATGACGAGCTAATCAATGCTCGTCCTTCGCTATTCCAACTATAGCTGGGCTTAGTCCTTGCACACATGCACGACCAGCGCGTGGAGATGCAACGCCGGGGCGAAGATCCGCTGCCCGAACATGTCGAGGCGTGGCGGAAGGAGCTCCGGCGAGATCTCATGGTGAAGTGGAAACAGCGACTGTCGCAACCCAGCGCTGGGCACACCGTAATCTCAGCGGTAGTGCCCCTCTTTGAGGCGTGGCTGGATAGACCTCACGGCGTCCTCACTTTCCGCATGACGCAGGTTCTCACCGGACATGGGAAGTTCGGGAGATTCCTGCACCGGATTCGTGCGGAAGAGACGTCCGGGTGTCGCCACTGTGAGGCGAGCCCGGAGGACACGGTGGAGCACACGGTGGAGGTGTGCCCTGCTTGGGAAGAGCATCGCCGTGTCCTCGTGGGGGTGATCGGCGGCGGCGACCTCTCGCGTCGGGCCCTGGTTCAGGCCATGGTCCGCAGCGAAGAGGAATGGCAGGCGGTCGCCTCCTTCTGCGAAGCAGTAATGCTCGTAAAGGAGGAGGCCGACCGCATAAGGCAAAGGCAACGGCGTACTCGCCGTAGCCGTCGCCGCCGCGATCCTGCCGATATCCGGCCACCGTAGACACTGGCTCGCGGACGGTGAGCAATGGGTAGCTCGCCGTCCGATCGTCTGGTAAGACCGAGTCCAAGTCGTCAACGGCGCGCACCGTTCCCGCGCGCCTCAAGGAGTTGTCAGCAAACTGCAGGGGCCCTTCAGGGTCGAAGCCTCCTGGAGCCTAGAGGGTATGTGAAAATTGTAACCTCGACTCCAGAAATAAGGCAAGGAAGGTACGGGGTAGGTTTTTTAGTCAGTAAGAGTCTGACGCTGGTCTCCCGCTCCGCCCAAGAGCGGGTTTCGTCATTGGATGATTTTCACCTACCATAAAAAAAAAACTATAGCTGGGCTTACGTAGCCTGTGTGCCAGCAGTGGCAACATTATAGCTTAATACAAATCATCATCAGCCTTTTTTACTGTTCCCCCTGCTGGGACACAAGTCTTTTCTCTAGGAGAGGGAATGGGCAATTATCCAACATGCAAGCCCAGTGCGGATTGATAAATGTCACACGTCTTCGAATTGTCAGTTCTAGGACATGCCGGTTTACTCATGGTGTTTTCCTTCACCTTTCTAAAAGCAGTGGTGGTGAAGTAAATTACACAAAGTAATGCACCTGGCGACTTACAGCTTGTAAGTCGGGTCTTTTACCTCTCAGCCACCACTGCTCTTCCTGCCTGCCTGGTACCTATACGAGTTAAGTCGCGTTAAACAGAGTGAAGCAAATACCATACCATCAACAATTGAACACAGATCTAGCAGAGGCATCAAACGTGCTTCCCGTCTGACCTACATCGCCGCACTAAGACGTGGTTATCGACGCCACATATTATTGTAAGCTCCACTGTATCTGTTACATTCAATTGCCTCCGCTATTGTCACGCCGCTATTAGCAGAGGCTGATTGAATGTAATGTTCTGTGATATCGTGTCATATGTATATTAGGTAGGTATTCCATGTAATATCGTATTATGTGTATACCATTTAATTTGATGCCTGTATTCCCAGGCTTGCGTGTTGTCTAAAAAACTAAACGTGCAAAAAGCATCTGAAAGAATACGGAGCCATTATCTATACATATAATAAAACAGTAACGAAAGAAAAACTGTACATTGAGAATTTTCTGGAAAAATTAAGTGGCTTTTGTTAGAAAAACGTAACTGAGGACAAAAAGTGACTTTTTAGAATTTTTGTCTGTTTGTCTGTTTGTCTGTGCCTATGGTACGGGTTGGCGCCAAAACTACTAGATAGATTGAATTGAAATTCAACAAAAATGTTCCTTGTAAACCAAGGAAGGCTTTAGGCTACATATTATCACGCCTTAAGTTATGGGAGGTAAGCAATATTGAATTTAAATAGTGCAACGGATGCAAGGGTGTAACTTTTTTTTCCGTGGGCCGATTGACTCAAAACTTAGCACAAACATTACTCTAAAGTGGTTATCAAGGATGGCATATTTATTTTTTCAGTAGTACCCCCAGTGCAAGATTTAGGGGATGTTAAAGTTTGTATGGGAGAATCTTATTCCTTGGGTTGATTAACTTGAAACTTGGCACGTAAAGTTATTTAGGTAAATAATAAAGATTCCCATTATTAGTTTTTCAAAACTACGTAATTTGGGCAAAGAAACATAGTTTAATATGACTGTTTTGCACTCAAACAAAACAGGTATTATGTGTTGAATAAGACACACAGCATTGTTAGAAGAAGAAGCTGATGTAAACCTGCCTTAATTACTTATTTATGGTTAAAACTTACCAAATTGTCCATGGTTTTATACCTGTCTCGCTCTTTCACCAGCGTGCTTCCTTTTTCCTCTAGAAAAGGATGCCTGACACGGAGCTGTCAATGTCATAGAGTCTTCAACTCACCAGCAAGAGACTTGCTGTAATGCTGTGTGTCTTATTCAACACATAATACCTGTTTTGTTTGAGTGCAAAACAGTCATATTATGTGCTTTTCTAAGACACACAGCATTGTTAGAAGACCTGTTTGGTATCTGCTGGTGGTAAACACAAACGCTATGATGAATTAATTATAATACTGTTCTGGAATATAGATTAATCAATTTTATTATAACTTACTAACTACAAGCAAAATTGTAACACAAGAAGGTAACACTTCTTGTTGGTAACTTCTTCAAGTATCAACTACTTAAACAATAGAGTAATATGAAAATAATTGTTAATAAAAGCCTTTATACAATAATACACATTTTATCTAACCAATGTTAGAAAAATCTAACTGTAGTTATTATGATCAATTTTGTCTTACCAGACAACAATAAAATTCAGAAATGTGTTAATAATTTTCTTGAACAGATTTCTCTCCAACCAACTTTGGGAGTATCAATATTAGCATCTTCAAAATAAAATACTATACTATATCCACCATACAATCATTGTTCTTGAAGCAATTTATTATTTCCTTTAGATAAATAAACTTGTAACAGCCCTGTCTGTGCTTCTTGTATGGAATATATTATGTACATAATCTTATGGAATATATTAAATAACACTCTATGGTCTGAGTGTTTCCACAACGCTTCGTCGGTCTGGGTGTTTCCGCAACACTCAACCTGACTTTCTATGTGACCTTGAAAAATGTCTAATAGTACAGACACAATGATCTCGGTATTGTATTGTATTTCGGATCACGATCAAAACGCGTACCTTGCGTATGGTGGTCTGGGTGTTTCCGCAACACTCTGTGGTATAGATGTTTTGGCAACACTCTATCCTAGAATAATATGTCTTGTTAGACACACACAATGGTTTTGGTCTTTCCGCAAGACTCAACCTGCCTGTGTACCCTTGAATTTATTTATGAACCAAAACTTGGTTACAGGCTAATCTCATCTCCAGTAGAAATAAGATTACAGATTAAAGGGATAGCCCTCTAATTTGTTTTCATTTTCAGAAAATAGTTTCTAATAATGTGAGATCATGGCTTCAACAACCCTGAGGCTAGCAATAGTATATATTAAAGCTGTCTATCCAGCTATTTCCAAATGGCAACCCTCAGTTTCCTTGTCTGTAGCCAGATAAATATTATGGGAGCAACCCATATTAGTTGTTTTTGTACTGTTGGTTTGGCAAATGAAATAAATAGCTTTTACAACTAATGAATGAAAATGTGTTTTGAAATAAATACTGCTGATATTGCATGTAATTTGAGATAGCTGATTTATGAAGGAAGAACAAAGGTTCTATCAGCTAACCTGTCTCAAACACCAACTTTGAAATCCTCAGATACTTTAGGATTGATCTTATTGATGTTACAACACTATAACCATCTTTTAATTGGAGCCTTATGTAATGTTAAAGTAGGTGTCCGTCAACTACTTTTTAATAGGTTCTGTTTCTCTACAGTCCAGTTAGGCACTTGATCGCCCCCCCCCCATTTTCCAGGCAAGGGGGGTCAACTCTTTAACTTGTGCAGGGCAGTTGCCTGTGTTCCAATCTATTGAGACCTTCCGCAAGTGCTCTATTGGAAATGGCTTTCCCAGCCACAATGTAGCCATGTGAGTGGCTCTCACGCTCTTGCCAGGTAGTCAAAAGCATATGGTCTTTGTGGCATTATTAGGATCAACAATCCTTTCGCACTGTTTATAAGTGTTTGTACTCTTGGTATTAAGCTGGGTGGGGGAATGCCCAGCCCAGCTGATAATAGTCCCATTGTCGGCTGTAAGCTTAGCAGAAATCTGCGTACCAGCTCTCGGAATGTAATGTTACAAACATTATGCACAACATAGATCATACAATGAACATTGTACAAATAAATAAGTACTTTCGTACGACAGCCGTTTCATTTGATGCAGAAAAGGTCTACATCTGGGACACCCCATAATCAGAACGAACATAGCCTCCGTGGCTTGGGGTAGAAAATGCCACTCTGATACTTTGCGATCCCTTGACAGACGATTCGCAATCAGTTTTACCTCCCCGAGAGGTAAGTGGCTTAGAGAGTTAAATGTAACTACTCTGTAAGTTCATGGAACCTGGTTGTTAGCCTTAGTAGTGCAAGGGTATGTGACCCTCCCCCTCATTTTTGAGGTGTGCAACAAGAGTCCTGTAATTGGACTGAATGAGTTGTGTGTACCTTCTAAATCAATCTTCATCCGCTGAAGGAAGTTTATTCACAACAAACATTGCGCATATCATCAAACAAGAAATGTCTCTATTAAACAGTATATAGATATATATAGATATGAGACACGTTGGTGCAAAAAAAGGGCCAGTGCTCAGCAAAATGCCCGGGCTTGTGTATTTGACAGAGCCACTGTGCTGATTTCCAGTGCCAGCTGATTTTGGCCAGCTGACTTTTTATAAATACGACATACATTCTTTATATATTTGAATGCCACAGCTTTTTGGAATGGAGTCCACCTTCCCGTTAGATAATTCTTGTTTCATTGGGCGATGCACCCTGAGACTGCCATCTCCATAGTCAAGAAGTGAATCACACTTTACTTCACTATTGATATTGAACTATAGTCTATGGCTCTCAACTACCATTTTTGGTCTTGTTGAGCAGGCAGATAAAACAAACTTCAGCAAATCTGATAAACTTTAATTTTCTCACAGAAACAGTTTCTATTGGACATATTATAATAACATTTTGGATATTTATAATTTTATTTTTAATATTCTGTTAGGAAGATGGTTTTGCTCAGTTTTACTGAGTGTTCCATGGAAGGCCGAGATATTTAACTTCCAAAAAATAAAAAGACTTGTGATAATTTATATGCCATCCCACTGGTTCCAATGGTTACCAATATTCTCAAAGTTTCTGCAACCTGAGAAATCAGTACTGACTAACGTATAATCCTGATTAACCAGGAACAAATTGGCCAAAAGGGTAATTATGCAGGAACTTCGCACTGGATTTCTGCAATTCGATTTGTTACTATGGCAAACATGCTGATATTATGCCAAATGGCAAGGCCGTTAACTACAGCACTATCTTCACTGTAAATCATATGGAGGAACCTCCTGTGTGTCTGCAATTGGCAAGTGAAAATAAACCTGGATTTTTTCATTAATAAACATTCAACATGGAAAATCTCAATTAAGAATTGGCAGTGTCTCAAATCCACTGGAAGATCATGACTGTCATGTCCTTAGTTGTTCAGGTTGCAAACTGTTTTAAAACCTGGTTGTCTAGATACCGAGGTTCTTTATAAATTGAACATGACCATATTGCTAAATTTAAACGAAATATAATCATTTGATCCTGGTTGTTACTATAAATGTAAATACTCCTTTAGACATAACCCATTGAATGTTTTGGTTTGATAGTCACAAATATTTACTACTGAGATGTATTATTTGTTGTATATTTTTTCCTTAAGTGTAATTGTGTACATATTGTGGGTCTTTTATATGTCCATGTTTTGTTTTAAACATAAGGTCAATTTAAAGTTTTTTAAGTCGGAGTATTAAACCAAAACTGAGCTGCACCTAAAAAAGCTGTAATGAGGTGCAAAGCATAAAGCCAATAAGGAATTCCTGACTAGTATTATTTCCTGGTAGTGGATAATTTTGTAATATGGCTTCCAAAATTGGATTCCCAATTTCTTTTAAAATGCAGTCCGGGTCAGCCGCAATCTGCACGGAAGTCCTGAAATCTTTTAAAAGTTGTATTTGTTCCAAAATATGGTTACACAACCTGGCTGACAACTGTTATGTATGTATTAAAAATCTTGTTAGATTAACTGTTTGTTAACTTAATGATCTACAAACACAGGACTAGCAATGTGAGATTGTAGTTACATTATGGAATGTCTTTCTAAAAAGTAATATCAAATTTCTGACGGTTAACCAATTCTTGTAAACATTCTTTGTCAGTATTTGGAATTTTGTCAAACTTTATATTAAGTTCATATCATGAGAACTTACACAATAAAGTTGTAGGATTTCTCAAAATTTAGATGTGGATAAATCCGGTTAATTTCTTTAGTTAAATAACTGGATATAAATCTCACTAGTTGAATAAGCGTCTCAAAACGCCGGTGCCGAACAAGTCTGAACTTGTCAGTATTTACTTACGTGAAACTTTTTATCTTTTGTTGCGTGGAGGTGAAACTATATCATCCTCATCCTCCGAGGATGAAGAAGATAATCCTGACAATGCCGGGTCATCGGGTCAGGTCTGAATTCCGTCCGGAGTATCAACATTTAAACTTTTTTCACATCCGACGCTCACCTGCCGAATTTCGTCCGGAGTCATTGTGAAAACATAAATCACTAACAATAAACACTCTCACGACTTAAATAAACGCTGTGTGCTAATCTAATACAATAAATTATTGTATTTAATCACTTTGGAAAATTTTACGATCCGTTAGCGGCAAAATTTACAAACGCTATGACATTGACAGCTCCGTGTCAGGCATCCTTTTCTAGAGGAAAAAGGAAGCACGCTGGTGAAAGAGCGAGACAGGTATAAAACCATGGACAATTTGGTAAGTTTTAACCATAAATAAGTAATTAAGGCAGGTTTACATCAGCTTCTTCTTCTAACAATGCTGTGTGTCTTAGAAAAGCACATAATGAATATTAGTAGTATAAAGACAATTTTAAAACAGCGCCACCTATGAGATTACATCAAAATCAAAGCAAGTTACATGTTAACACTTTTTGGAAACTATTAATTTAAATTTGAGCATGTTGGCAAAGTTAGCAGTTAGTTATTCTTAAAATTCATAGATGGTAATGTTACTTATTTATTTTTAGGGAAATATGTTAGGTAGTGGTTGGTTCGTTTTACTAAAAAATGTGGGTTAATATTTAATATATAATTTTAAAAAATAGTTCATCTCTAAATGGTGTTCTCCATGTTTATATGAAATATGTTATTCTTATTCCAACGGTCTAACAGATTTATTTTGCAACGCAACCTAATCTCAGATAACGTTTCAATGTTATTTATATACGTACAACGCCATCTACTGACCCAAATTAGTACAAACGAAAACATAACATAATATATTTTTTACCTTTCGATTACCGTAATTACAGACACAATTAAAATACAACAGTTGTGCGGAAATTTGTGTCCTCTTGGGACTTAACTAAAGTGTTTTACGAATAATCTATTCATATAAATATAATAAAATCGTAGGAAAGTGAAAACTGTTTACTTATTAATTATTTTTTTAAAAGATTATGTAGGAAGTGTTCTACAATCGATATCGAAGCCAAAAGCATCGTTTTTATTAGAATTTTTGTCTGTCTGTCTATATGTATGTTTGAGCTAAACTCAAAAACTTACTTGGATATATATATATATTATATAAACATACTGCATGGATTATCTTCAAATTTTGCATGAATAAAGGACGGGCCGGGAAAGTTGTGAATACTTTTTTTTCTTACGCATTCTGTGACAGAGTTTAATCTAACAACGCATATTTAAATGATGTTTTTCAGTAAGCTATGCTGTTATCTGGCTTTACACTATAAAAACTACGTCATTTAAGTAACTTGGACAGAGGAACATAGTTCAATGAGTAAAAAGACAGTTTTAAAACAGCGCCATCTATGAGAGATAAAAATCAATCAAATCAGCTTCCTAAAAGTTGTATTATATAGTTCGTTTTGAAAAACTGAAGTTCCAAACAACCCTGAAAATCTTAAGCGGAGTTGAGGAAGACTATTAAAAAATGCGGTGCTAAGTAGGTATTACAAAAAAGTTATGTTCATTGAAATATCGCCATCATCTGTCTAAAGATTTTCTGCGAGCTTTGAGGCGTGCTACTGGAGACGAAGTCGATGTAACTGATGAACGTGTGCTGAACACCTGTCTCAGTTCACTTCAAGATGTGGAGATTTCTATCGGCGGCAATCCACTGATCGAATATGAATTACCAGTTCCCCAATCATCACCGCATCAAGACTATGGCTGAGACAAATTACAATTCGGGCGAAATGACCACCATACGAAATGACCATGTCGCTTTGTTGTCTTCAGAGCAAAAACAAATTTATGACACCGTCCCTGAAAGCGTTGTGCAAAACCAGGGTAATATGTTTTTCTTGGGTTGCTCCTGTTGGAACAGAAAAAACATGGCATACTTGAAGAGGCAAGGCAATATTGCTATTGAACAGCAATGCCGTCGGGAATCGCTGCCACACTGCTTCCGGGTGGCAAGGCAGCACATGCCATGTTCAAATTCCCATCGATTTAGAGAGCGCCAAAACGCCTGTTTGTGGTGTGTCACGTTACAGCGATAAGGGACACGTGCTTAAGGATTGCTCTCTGATCGTATGGAATGAGCGTACGGTGGCCAATAGGAACGCAGTTGAGTCCGAGGACAGAACCCTGCAGGACATCCGCGGGAACGAACATTTTGATGGGTGGTGTCACAGTTTGTTCAGTGGCGGTTTCGGGCAAACGCTTCCCGTCTTGACTCGGGGATCAAAGTCTTACGAGGTGAATGCTACGTTGAAACAATCTTCATTGTAGTCACGAGTTTGTGCGCTGCGCTTGACCATTAATATGTGAACTCAGCTCGGCAGCAATGCACGTGCTCAAGAATTCTCTGATGACCTTCTAACTCTTGGTGAAGGCACTTTATCTTTTTTATGAAGGGGAAAATAAATGAATGACGAATCCCGCCTTTGGGTGGAGCGGGAGACAGTGTCAGAATTCTATTGACTAAACAACCCACCGTTCCTACTTGCCTTAGTTCCAGGGCCCTGGTGTTCCGCTTTAACATCTACCCTTGGCCCCAGAAGGCTTCGACCTTGCTGGGCTCCTACAGTTGCTGACGACTGCTTGAGTCGTTGACGTCGTTGACGAGTCGTTGACGGCGCGCAGCGCGCTGTTCCCTGCACGGGAACAGCGCTCTGCGCGCCGTCAACGACTTGGGTTCAAGTCAAAGCCCACTACGAGAAAGGTGGACAAGAGGTACTTCCAGAGTCTCTCGATAGAGTGTTATCCAGCTTAGAAGAATTCATTCGCTGTGCACAGGGACATCAGTCGTTTATCAAACCAGCAGAATTCTTGAGTGTGTGAGCGGGCCATTTTGACGTCCAAAAATGATCAGGTTGCAGCAATTAACGAATGCATTCTCTTGGAAATTGAGGGGAAGGTAGTGGTCTATACCTCGATAAACACTGTCGTCTAGCAAGATTACGCCACACATTATCCCGCGCATACCATCAAGCTGAAAGTCGGAGTCCCGATTATGCATCTTTGGAACCTATATCCTAAGAAAAGTAAAGAGACCTGTCAAAAATTCTTACGGGTTGTGGCGTCGGCGAGGCAGTATTTGTACCTCATAATTTCCCGTTCCAGTCCAAGCACGTACAGTTCCCCGTGAGTGTTTGCTTCGCGATGACCATCAATAAGTCGCAGGGGCAGACACTGACTGCAGCGGGTGTCAACTTCAGGGCGAGTTGTCTCTTACGCGAGCAACTGTACGTCGCTTGCTTCCGCGTCATCAGTCCTGACTCTTTTTACATTTTCGCTCCTGACAGCATAACTACCATCGTAGTATGGTGGCGGAGTGGTAAAGGCTCCGACTCAGTGGTGGCGGAGTGGTAAAGGATACGACTTTCAAATTGTAGGTCGGGGGTTCAAACCCAGCCAGGCGAATTACTTTGTGTAATTTATTTCATAACCACTGCTCTTAAAACGGTGAAGGAAAACATCATGAGGAAACTGTGACTGTGAATGTCTTAGAACCAAAAATTCGAAGACATGTGTCATCCACCAATCCGCACTGGGCCCGCGTGGTGGATCATGACCCATTCCCTCTCCTAGAAAGGACGTCTGTGTCCCGGCAGCGGGAACTTTATAAGGCTGATGCATTGCTATTTTAAAAGTTGTTTACTTATAATGCTATAGCGACAAAGCCACCTTAGGTATGTTTGGTGCTGTAGAGCCTTCACGCAGACAACGTCGCGGGCAACAGCTAGTAGGTAGTATAAAAGTTTTATACTTTTTCTCACTGCAAGAGAAGTTACTTGATGAAATCACGCGCTCAAAAAAAAGTCTGTAGAGTCGAGAGGCAAGGGGTAGGATAAGAGTACTACATGGCATAATAGTACTTTTATTTCTCCACCATACTTGAGTCCCATATAAAAAATCACAAATAAAGACATAGGTCAGGTTTTGAGGGACTCTTTAAAAAACTGAAGACATTTAAATCCACTTGAGTAATAAATATAACTAGGAGCAAAGCCTAAATCTGGTCTACTATCCACTGAGGAGTTCGCAATGAAATATCCAATAAGACTTTACCCTCCGTGGAAAACTAAACCACTTATTCCATGCTCAACAATACCTAACACACGGTGCAGTAATGCTAGCAATAGAGGAGGCCGACCGCATCAGGCATAGGCAACGCCGCTCTCGCCGCAGCCGCCGCCGCCCTGATCCCAACCCCGATTTCCGGCCACCGTAGACGAGGGCTTGCGGCTTGCGGATGACCTTCTAACTCTTGGTGAAGGCACTTTATCTTTTTTATGAAGGGGAAAATAAATGAATGACGAATCCCGCCTTTGGGTGGAGCGGGAGACAGTGTCAGAATTCTATTGACTAAACAACCCACCGTTCCTACTTGCCTTAGTTCCAGGGCCCTGGTGTTCCGCTTTAACATCTACCCTTGGCCCCAGAAGGCTTCGACCTTGCTGGGCTCCTACAGTTGCTGACGACTGCTTGAGTCGTTGACGTCGTTGACGAGTCGTTGACGGCGCGCAGCGCGCTGTTCCCTGCACGGGAACAGCGCTCTGCGCGCCGTCAACGACTTGGGTTCAAGTCAAAGCCCACTACGAAAAAGGTGGACAAGAGGTACTTCCAGAGTCTCTCGATAGAGTGTTATCCAGCTTAGAAGAATTCATTCGCTGTGCACAGGGACATCAGTCGTTTATCAAACCAGCAGAATTCTTGAGTGTGTGAGCGGGCCATTTTGACGTCCAAAAATGATCAGGTTGCAGCAATTAACGAATGCATTCTCTTGGAAATTGAGGGGAAGGTAGTGGTCTATACCTCGATAAACACTGTCGTCTAGCAAGATTACGCCACACATTATCCCGCGCATACCATCAAGCTGAAAGTCGGAGTCCCGATTATGCATCTTTGGAACCTATATCCTAAGAAAAGTAAAGAGACCTGTCAAAAATTCTTACGGGTTGTGGCGTCGGCGAGGCAGTATTTGTACCTCATAATTTCCCGTTCCAGTCCAAGCACGTACAGTTCCCCGTGAGTGTTTGCTTCGCGATGACCATCAATAAGTCGCAGGGGCAGACACTGACTGCAGCGGGTGTCAACTTCAGGGCGAGTTGTCTCTTACCCGAGCAACTGTACGTCGCTTGCTTCCGCGTCATCAGTCCTGACTCTTTTTACATTTTCGCTCCTGACAGCATAACTACCATCGTAGTATGGTGGCGGAGTGGTAAAGGCTCCGACTCAGTGGTGGCGGAGTGGTAAAGGATACGACTTTCAAATTGTAGGTCGGGGGTTCAAACCCAGCCAGGCGAATTACTTTGTGTAATTTATTTCATAACCACTGCTCTTAAAACGGTGAAGGAAAACATCATGAGGAAACTGTGACTGTGAATGTCTTAGAACCAAAAATTCGAAGACATGTGTCATCCACCAATCCGCACTGGGCCCGCGTGGTGGATCATGACCCATTCCCTCTCCTAGAAAGGACGTCTGTGTCCCGGCAGCGGGAACTTTATAAGGCTGATGCATTGCTATTTTAAAAGTTGTTTACTTATAATGCTATAGCGACAAAGCCACCTTAGGTATGTTTGGTGCTGTAGAGCCTTCACGCAGACAACGTCGCGGGCAACAGCTAGTAGGTAGTATAAAAGTTTTATACTTTTTCTCACTGCAAGAGAAGTTACTTGATGAAATCACGCGCTCAAAAAAAAGTCTGTAGAGTCGAGAGGCAAGGGGTAGGATAAGAGTACTACATGGCATAATAGTACTTTTATTTCTCCACCATACTTGAGTCCCATATAAAAAATCACAAATAAAGACATAGGTCAGGTTTTGAGGGACTCTTTAAAAAACTGAAGACATTTAAATCCACTTGAGTAATAAATATAACTAGGAGCAAAGCCTAAATCTGGTCTACTATCCACTGAGGAGTTCGCAATGAAATATCCAATAAGACTTTACCCTCCGTGGAAAACTAAACCACTTATTCCATGCTCAACAATACCTAACACACGGTGCAGTAATGCTAGCAATAGAGGAGGCCGACCGCATCAGGCATAGGCAACGCCGCTCTCGCCGCAGCCGCCGCCGCCCTGATCCCAACCCCGATTTCCGGCCACCGTAGACGAGGGCTTGCGGCTTGCGGATGACCTTCTAACTCTTGGTGAAGGCACTTTATCTTTTTTATGAAGGGGAAAATAAATGAATGACGAATCCCGCCTTTGGGTGGAGCGGGAGACAGTGTCAGAATTCTATTGACTAAACAACCCACCGTTCCTACTTGCCTTAGTTCCAGGGCCCTGGTGTTCCGCTTTAACATCTACCCTTGGCCCCAGAAGGCTTCGACCTTGCTGGGCTCCTACAGTTGCTGACGACTGCTTGAGTCGTTGACGTCGTTGACGAGTCGTTGACGGCGCGCAGCGCGCTGTTCCCTGCACGGGAACAGCGCTCTGCGCGCCGTCAACGACTTGGGTTCAAGTCAAAGCCCACTACGAAAAAGGTGGACAAGAGGTACTTCCAGAGTCTCTCGATAGAGTGTTATCCAGCTTAGAAGAATTCATTCGCTGTGCACAGGGACATCAGTCGTTTATCAAACCAGCAGAATTCTTGAGTGTGTGAGCGGGCCATTTTGACGTCCAAAAATGATCAGGTTGCAGCAATTAACGAATGCATTCTCTTGGAAATTGAGGGGAAGGTAGTGGTCTATACCTCGATAAACACTGTCGTCTAGCAAGATTACGCCACACATTATCCCGCGCATACCATCAAGCTGAAAGTCGGAGTCCCGATTATGCATCTTTGGAACCTATATCCTAAGAAAAGTAAAGAGACCTGTCAAAAATTCTTACGGGTTGTGGCGTCGGCGAGGCAGTATTTGTACCTCATAATTTCCCGTTCCAGTCCAAGCACGTACAGTTCCCCGTGAGTGTTTGCTTCGCGATGACCATCAATAAGTCGCAGGGGCAGACACTGACTGCAGCGGGTGTCAACTTCAGGGCGAGTTGTCTCTTACGCGAGCAACTGTACGTCGCTTGCTTCCGCGTCATCAGTCCTGACTCTTTTTACATTTTCGCTCCTGACAGCATAACTACCATCGTAGTATGGTGGCGGAGTGGTAAAGGCTCCGACTCAGTGGTGGCGGAGTGGTAAAGGATACGACTTTCAAATTGTAGGTCGGGGGTTCAAACCCAGCCAGGCGAATTACTTTGTGTAATTTATTTCATAACCACTGCTCTTAAAACGGTGAAGGAAAACATCATGAGGAAACTGTGACTGTGAATGTCTTAGAACCAAAAATTCGAAGACATGTGTCATCCACCAATCCGCACTGGGCCCGCGTGGTGGATCATGACCCATTCCCTCTCCTAGAAAGGACGTCTGTGTCCCGGCAGCGGGAACTTTATAAGGCTGATGCATTGCTATTTTAAAAGTTGTTTACTTATAATGCTATAGCGACAAAGCCACCTTAGGTATGTTTGGTGCTGTAGAGCCTTCACGCAGACAACGTCGCGGGCAACAGCTAGTAGGTAGTATAAAAGTTTTATACTTTTTCTCACTGCAAGAGAAGTTACTTGATGAAATCACGCGCTCAAAAAAAAGTCTGTAGAGTCGAGAGGCAAGGGGTAGGATAAGAGTACTACATGGCATAATAGTACTTTTATTTCTCCACCATACTTGAGTCCCATATAAAAAATCACAAATAAAGACATAGGTCAGGTTTTGAGGGACTCTTTAAAAAACTGAAGACATTTAAATCCACTTGAGTAATAAATATAACTAGGAGCAAAGCCTAAATCTGGTCTACTATCCACTGAGGAGTTCGCAATGAAATATCCAATAAGACTTTACCCTCCGTGGAAAACTAAACCACTTATTCCATGCTCAACAATACCTAACACACGGTGCAGTAATGCTAGCAATAGAGGAGGCCGACCGCATCAGGCATAGGCAACGCCGCTCTCGCCGCAGCCGCCGCCGCCCTGATCCCAACCCCGATTTCCGGCCACCGTAGACGAGGGCTTGCGGACGGCGAGCTTTGGGTATTCCGCTGTCCGGTCGTCTGGTAACGGTCCTGACTAAGACCAAGTCGTTTACACTGCGCGCGCCTCAAGGAGTTGTCAGCAAACTGTAGGGGCCCAGCAGGGTTGAAGCCTTCTGGGCTAAGGGTAGATGCGAAAGCGGGGTCCTGGGTTCAAAGCAAGGAAGGAACGGGGTAGGTTGGTTAGACAGTTAGAGTCTGACACTGTTTCCTGCTCCGCCCAAGGGCGGGATTTGTCATTGGATGATTTTTACCTATCACAAAAAAAAAAACTTACCTATCATAAAAAAAACGGCGCACTCGCCGTAGCCGTCGCCGCCGCGATCCTGCCGATATCCGGCCACCGTAGACACTGGCTCGCGGACGGTGAGCAATGGGTAGCTCGCCGTCCGGTCGTCTAGTAGCAGTCCAGACCGAGCCCAAGTCGTCGACGGCGCGCTCCGTTCCCGCGCGTCTCAAGGAGTTGTCAGCAAACCGTAGGGGCCCTACAGGGTCGAAGCCTCCCGGAGCTGAGGGTTGATGCGAAAGCGTTACACCGGGGCTCTGGGAATAAGGCAAGGAAGGCACGGGGTAGGTTCTTTAGTCAGTAAGAGTCTGACACTGTTTCCCGCTAAGCCCAAGGGCGGGATTCGTACCTATTTTTTACCTACAATAAAAAAATAAATAAAAAAAACCTAACACACGTCCAATCCCTAGACTAGACAGTTATCCACATAATACATAAATAACAAGATCAAATAGAGTTCTGGTTGAATATATCTTGCCAATAAATAGCCTCATTCCTTAGTATTCTTTCCTACAGTAATGAGTTCGTGAAGTGGACTACACGAACAATACAATCTTTATCTAAACAAACTAACTGCGGAACGATTCCTCCGCCGGAATAGGGAATAGTAAGTTATGCGATGTGTGCTGGAGTGGGGTTAATCGCTCGTCAGCGACACTATACGATATCTCGCAGAAGGCTTAGAACACGGTTTCGTTTATGGTTGGTTAAAATCATCTAATGACAACTCCTGCTCTTGGGCGGAGCAGGAAATAGTGTCAGACTTTTACTGACTAAAAATCCACCCCGTTCCTTTTCTCTTAGTTCTAGGGCCGAAAATGATATAGTACAAGGTCTTAAGCCTTAGTTCTAGGGTCTTGTATACTTTCACATTTACACAAGGCCCCAGGAGGCTTGGACCCTTCTGGGCCACCTACAGCTCGCCGAATTTTTTTTTTTTTTTTTTACTTAGTATGTTTTCTTCCTAGTCTTGTCTTATGATCTCTTTTGTTCAGTGACCTGCTGTTTTTGGGGAAAAAACAAAATCTTTCAATGACGATTCCGCCATTGGGCGGAGAGGGAAACGGGGTCAGACTCTTACTGATTAAACAGACTACCCCATTCCTACTTTGCCATATATACCCGGTCCAGAGCCTTTCTTTCAGACGCGAACCCTGGCTCCCAGTAGGCTTCAACCCCTCTCCAGGGTCCCTACGGTTTGCTGACAACTCCTTGAGGCACGCGGGAACTGTGCGCGCCGTTGACGTCTGGGCTTGGTTAGTGGCCCAAACGGTTACCAGACGATTGGACGGCGAGCTACCCATTACTCACCATCCACAAGCCCGTTCCTACGGTGGCCGTAGGAATAAATAAATAAATATACAAATTACCAACATCTATTTTTATATAGAAATTTATACATGTACATTTATTTATACATATATTTCCGAGTTAAAAACACTACACATATACACTAACACTGACAATTGACGTGACGCATTGGAAACGCGCACTGTCGATGACACGCCGGCGATGTATTTCCATCTACCCCCGCGTTGTTATATTCGTTTCTCACCAGTCACTGTCTACGCGGCCCGCTGAGCAGACATGCGCTCGCGCCGAATAAAAGTTGTTCGCGTAATCTACCCGCGGAAACCTATTGATGTGGACTATTATTTGTGATCGCTATAGACTTGCTTGTGCTTAACTTTTGTGCTTTCTATAACAATAGTGTTGTTGTGTTGTGTGTGGAAGAAATTACAACTGGAGATGCTGTGAGGACTTGGTCTTATTCACCACTTACCCAGTGAGTTGCTTCATACACTACACACCCACCCTACAAACAACCAAAAAACTTAAGTCTTTGGATTTCGAAGACATACTCGAAATATTCATTACAACACCCTGAGGTTAAGTTTTTCGTTATTTGATCCTCTATGGAGATAGATGACTTGGTCAGTGGGTCGTCTTAGGGTCTTGCTCCAAATACATGACGTAGTGTTTTTTTTTTGTGGTAATTTATCTAATGTTTTCCATAACTAAAACTTCACCTAGGTATGTACCTTCAGTTGCCATACCACAGAGAGAGGAGAGAGAGGGGGAGGGGGGAGAGGTTCAGTTTTTTTTACTATGGCCGTGTTTCCTAACCCGCGGCCGCAGTAGGCTTTGTGCCTGCTGGGCCCCTACGGTTTCGCCTATAGCTCTTTCAGGCGTACGGTGATGACTCTGATTCGGTCCAGTCGGTTACCGGAGGGCGAGCTACCCAATGTTTGTCGTCAGCAAGCGTACATTCACACTTAAAATTTGCCTTTTGAAAGTGGATTTTCTGCATTTACCTCTTCTCTGACAAACATGTGTGTGTGAAAGTATGCGTATTATACAAGTTAACGTGTTCCATGTGTGTGCGCAGTAAGTTAATGTTACGATGGCTATCAGGTCGGCTCCCAGCGACCGTCCTTTGTGAGCCGCCATCACCAAGTGGCGTGTTCTCAACGAATCGCTTTTATTTTGTATGGAAATGCGAACAACGAGCTATGGTTATTGGTTTTTGGGATTCTGATTATCTTTTGAGGAATCGAGGAGTAAGAAGGTGTACAGGTACCTATAGGTTTTAGTGTTGTGCAGGTTAGGTGCAGGGGTTTTTATGGTGACGAATCCCGCTCTTGGGCAAAGCGAGAAACTGTGTCACACTCTTACTAACTAAACACCCCACCCCATTTCTTCTTTGCCCTTCGCACTGGGACCAAGCCTTCCTTTCAGAAAGAGTTTTATTTACTACTCAACAAAAAAAAAACTTTGCTAGCAAGTGGGACTCGCACAATGAGGGTTCCGTACATACTAACTTATGTAAATAGTTCAATTCCCGAATCACCTCTCGCAGATTTGTCCGAATCGATTCCCTCGCAGCTTAAAGGAGTATAAGTTTTAATTTCAACTCGATACCTCGACGTGTTCTCGATATAAAGGGACAGACAGACATATAGACCACCAAGTGATCTTATAAGGCTTCCGTTTTTTTCCTTTTTGAGGTACAGAACATAAAAAAAAGCTAAAAAATACTGATTCCTGTCATACCTATAACTATCAGGGAAATATCTGACTCCACACATGTCCAGGCAGTAAATCCCGAACTTAACTCCGTAATGTTCTCACAAACGAGCTACCAACCTAACGCGCACTCATACCGACCTTGCTCCCGTCGTACCAACGTCACGGCACTAAAACATGTTTATTTTCATTAAACCGAGCGAAGGAATAAAGAAGTTTTTACTTCTTGTGTCGTTATGAGTTACACGTGAACTTGACGAGTTAGGTATTTACAGTAACTCCCAACAATTTAGAGAATTTAGTAGATTTAAATTCTAAAACCGGCCAAGTACAAGTCGGACTCGCGCACGAAATGTTCTGTACCGTCTGCAGCAAAAAAAAATCGCGTTTGTTGTTAGGGACTATAAAAAAAAATTAGATTTTCTTTTATTTTTCTTAAATATTTTATTTTTATTTTTAGTATTTGTTGTTATAGCGGCAACAGAAATACATAACTTATGAAAGTTTCATCTATCTGGCTATCGCGGTTTTTAAGATACAGCCCGGTGACAGACAGACGGATGGACAGCGAAGTCTTAGTAATATTTATAAGGTTCCATTGTACCCTTAAGTTACGGAATCCTAAAAACAAGATCTAACAAACTTATGCTCATGTTTTTGGCAAACTGGTAATATTAGTTGGTACCTGGTCTACTAATTCTGTCTTGGGAAAACCCTTCTGGACATCCTTAGTTTAGTCATTGAAATGTGTATTTGAGCATGTTTGCATAGGATTCAAAAGTCTGAAGTCTCTTAACTTGCGCAGTATTGCAAAACACAGATCATTGACGTGGCTTAGAAGATAGCCGGGCTGAACATGTCTGCTACATGCCGATCAAGCGGTAGGAAGATAAAACATAAAGTTGATGTCCTGGAATCGCACAACAGGGTCGCGGCAGACCAAGAAATAGTTGGCGGGATAACTTAAATGTCTTCCTTAAGAATTGACTAGAAGTGGCTCAAAGCCGAGAACTATGAAAGGAATGGAAAGGCCTTAACCCCGCAGTGGAAAATTGTAGGCTAGATTCTTTAGTATTATAGTGACTACTTATTCGATGATATGGTCTATATTTTGAGAAACCGTGGTATTATTTTCTCGCAAAAGCTAGGAACAATATCTTCCCAAAAAACATAAGTACAAAAGAAAAATCCTTTATCTCCACATCCCTGAAAACTAAGGAGGATTTACTTTTTATAAGCCGGCCGAATTACGAAGCACATACTCACGGCTGTCGCTTAACAACAATAGTGCTTCGCAATTCCGTTGGCTTATAGCGCGTCCGAAAATAAGCCGGTATTAAATGTGGTTTATGTTAATACCTAGTTACCGCTGGAGTAGTGCCAGTTGACCTGCGGGAGCGACGCGATGCGAAACGATAAGCGATAACGTAGGACTCGTAAACTACAAAAGCAAATCCAAGGTCCTGAGAACTAAGGCAAAGACGATAGATGAGGTTTCACACAGTAAAAGTTTAATACCCTCCTCCCTTCACTCCACCCTAGAGTAGGAGAAGGCATTAGATGATTTCCCACCTTAAAAAGAAATGCTAACTATAATCATTATTCTGGTGCAATCGATCAAAACAACGTCGACACTGCATTTGCATTAGTTATTTGTACAACGAATGTGATCCCAAAACGTTTAATGCGTACGAGTAGGATATCCACCACATGCTAATGGCGCATCGCCGTACGTCTGGTGCCCAATGATGGGACGGGCTTGGTGGAATAAAGTTATGTAATTCCGCCACACTCACTTTCTTAAATACAATAGTGGAAAACCAATAGACTTCGCGGCTCAAGACCTAAAAACTTCTAATCGACTTGTACATGATTTCTAATGACCTTCTACAGTAATTCCTCGGTCACAGGTATTAGCTTGGTTGGGACTGGCTCGTTGCTTTTGTCGACGCAAGCATGACTTCTGAACAAAAATGTCCTGGGTTTAGTTTGAGGGTCGGGCAAAACTTGCTATTGAGTTTTTCTGTTAGGAATTACTTGTTAGCTGATCGAAGTTTGAAAGTTAGTGGTATAATACCCCCTCAAAAAGAACGTAAAGCCGTTAGTACTACACTTGATCTCTCTCCGGTCGTGCCGGATTGCTGTCCATCAGATTATGAGAGTGAAGGAACAGAGAGTGTTCTTGTATTTGGCTGATTTCTGTTGAGATTGATCAACTGTGATTGCAATTCAAATTCAAATTTAAATTCGATCGCAACCATTAAATATAGCTCGGTATATCTTTATCGCGGTGTTCTTTAAGTGGGAACAGTCATAACAGTACGTGCGGCAGAATCAAATGAAATTGTTAATTCAATAGTGGCGTGTCTGCGGAGATTATAGTTACTGCATATCATTTGAATGTTCAGCGGGGGGGCAGGGGGGAGGGGTGGCGGCAGCGGGGCAGGGGGGAGGATAAGTGAACGATAAAGATAATGGTTCAAGCTGTAGAGGAAATTAGTGAAACTTTGGAAATAGGATAAAGGAAGGATTTTTCCTGGTGACGTCAGACTTAAGCATGGAATCGTTTTTAGTTTGTCGATTTTCAGCTAAGCGCGGTCTCACGGACGATGAGCAATGGGTATAGCTTGTCTTGTGAACCTCTGGTAAAGACAACGGACTTTACCATGACGTGATTAAACGTTAGACGTACGATTGAGAAAGAGGGATAGAGCTATATAACCTACATAGCTCCATTGCTTTTACGGTTTAGTTTACGACTTAAACTAAACCGCATAGTATTCTATGCGAGCCTCATAGAAAGAGACGTTAGTAAACTGAAGACGCCCAGAAGGGCAAATGCCTACTAAGGCTGTGTAAATATAGATGAGTTTAGTCAGTAAAAGTCTGATCTGCTCCCTACTCATCCCAGATCGGAAAAAATCATTGAATGATTTCCCTCTTCAAAAAAGAGGTGGTTATTTACGTCCTTTCATAGAAATCCAATTTTAAATCTATAAATATAAAAGTAAAATTGATGTAAACTACCCACTAATTAATCACGAAATCTCAGAAACATGCATAAAAACTTAAAATTTGGCAGGTAGGTAGGTTGTTATAGGGTACACCCTATAACAACTCCGACTACAGTCGGAGTTTCGTAAAATCCGTTGTAAACCGACTTTCAAGCGGGCGAAGCCGCTGGCAGACCCTAGTATCTCTTTAACTTTCTTTAACATTAATTTGTTTGTTTGTTTTAACATTTTTTAATCAGCTAGCCGCTTTGTAGTTATGAGTAAACACATAAAGATATATTTCTAGTTAATACAATTTAGGTACGTTTCTACACTAGCTCTTTGCTAAAACTTCGTTTGCTAAAATGTTTTCATAAAACCTTTAGAAAATGTATAATTACACTGTACGTTATTTGTTTATTATTACTTTTTAACCCAAAAAAATATGAATCCTCCATACTGTCTATTCCAGGTAACCGGGAAGAGATCGCGGAATGCGATAAGGCTGCCCAATACATGTATGTTTTTTAGTTTCCTGTTTATGTATATATCATAATATACCATCATTATTCATTAAGGAATAATATTTTAAAGTAACCCCTTCAAAATGTTGAATTAAAAAAAATAACCCTTACGTCATTAGAGGAACTTTTTCTATCCCTAGTCCCAGTAGTTTCAGCTGTACCTACGTAGATAATAATAATAATTAGATGGGACTAGGACTTGATTCAGAAAGCAATACCCTTGGACACGGCTCGTATTGTCAGGAGTTTCCTTCCTCTGGAGCCCTGACCGCCGGTAGCTTGATTTGAGATTTTTTAATTTTTTATTATTTTTTTATTGAAATATTTTAAAATGTAATTTATAACTTATCTATACTAATATTATAAAGCTGAAGAGTTTGTTTGTTTGTTTGTTTGTTTGTTTGAACGCGCTAATCTCAGTAACTACTGGTTCGATTTGAAAAATTCTTTTTGTGTTGAATAGATCATTTATCGAGGAAGGCTTTAGGCTATATAACATCACGCTGCGACTAATAGAAGCGAAGAAACAACGGAAAATGTGGAAAAAACGGGGAAAATTATTTATCTTTGAGGGCTTCCGTTGCGTGCGCTGCGAAAACGGTAGAAGATACCAAAAAAATATGTACGACAGAATTGTTCCTCTTAAAATGATCTAAAAAAATGTCCGCGACAGTATATGTCTATCTTTTAAGATTAACTCACTAGAACCGTTTTTATGGGAATCAAATTTGGCCGAAATTAATGCATTATTATTACCAATTATTTGTTAGAGTTGTATCAACATAATAATATTATACTTTATCCAAATAAATGTGTTGTTGATTAAGAGTATGTAATTGTGAACAAAATTGTCTTTGACATCACTTATTTTCAATGAACGTCTTAGAAGATATTACAATTTTAAAATAACTCCGATATAAAATTCACACCCGCCGCATGATGTGCAAAATATGATGCTGCGCCTGGCCAGCGGGCGAGGAGAGGGGTTGCTTGCGGGCGGCGCGGAGGGGTTTTTTTAATGGTAGGTAAAAATCATCCAATGACGAATCCCGCTCTTGGGCGGAGCGGGAAACAGTGTCAGACTCTTAATGACTAAACAACCTACCCCGGTAGGTTGTTTCTCTGGGAATAATCCCAGAACCCCGGTATAACGCTTTCGCACCAACCCTCGGCTGCAGGAGGCTTCGACCCTGAAGGGCCCCACTGTTTGCTGATAACACCTTGAGGCGCGCGGGAGCAGTGCACGCCGTCGACGACTTGGTCTAGGTCTGGACTGTTACCAGACAACCGGACGGCGAGCTACCCATTGCTCACCGTCCGCAAGTCAGCGTCTACGGTGGCCGGATATCGGTGGGATCGCGTCGGCGACGGCTACGGCGAAGGCGCTGTTGCCCTTGCCTTATGCAGTCGGCCTCCTCCTTTACGAGCATTAGGTACTGCTTCGCAGAAGGAGGCGACCGCTTGCCATTCTTCTTCGCTGAGAACCATGACCTGAATCAAGGCCCGGCGCGAGAGATCGCCGCCGCCGATCACCCCCATGCGGACACGGTGATGCTCTTCTCAAGCGGGGCACACTTCCACCGTGTGCTCCGGGCTGGCCACACAGTGGCGACACCCGGGCGTCTCTTCTGCAAGAATCCGGCGCAGGAATCTCCTGAACTTGCCATGTTTGGTGAAAAACTGCGTCATACGGAAGTGAGGACACCGTGATGTCTATCCAACCACACCTCAAAGACCCCTCTTTGACTTACCGCCGAGATTATGGCGTGCCCAAGAGGGGGTGTAGCTCTATGAAGTACTTTTAGATAATATGTTCTTTTAAAAATTAAATTGTCGAAAAAAAAATAATAACAGAAATTGACACGGGCAAAGTCGTAGGTAACAGCTATAATTTATAAAGCTGAGGAGGTTGTTTGCAAAAATAAATATGATGCCCAAAATAACTATTCCACGCGGACGAAGTCGCGGGCACAGCTAGTTTAATTAATAAAGCTCATGGCCTGGCACGCGACGATGGCAGGAGACCGGACGGTATGTCTTTATTTCTATGGAAGATGGGTAGGTCTTTAGTGTGGGACGCAACTTGTGTCGATACTCATCTCATCTTCCTAGCTCGTCATGCTGTGCCGGTGCTGCCGCTGCGGCTGCGGAGAAACTCAAGCGGCGGAAATATACTAACCTTGTTGGTAATTATATTTTCCGTTTGGGGTTGAAACTCTCGGATCGTGGGGTCCGAGTACCCACAAGTTATTTAACTAACTTTCTAAACGACTTGTAGACACTTCGCGTGACCCAATAGCTGCATTTTACCTTGGGCAAAGAATAAGCATTGCCATACAGCGTGGCAATGCGGCCAGCCTTGTGGGCACTTTACCAGTCGACAGCGATGCGGAAGAGTTTTCTAACGGTTATGTAGTTTTAAGGTTACAGATATAAAATTAATTATTAGGTAAATAAATTAAGTCTGAAAAAAAAAATTAATAAACGGAAAAAATAATTATATAAATGTCAGTCTGTTGCTCCTTTTATATGTCCTATAGATGAGTCCTCATAATATAGATACTAATTGTAATTTCTTATGCGTAAACTCATTAAAAATACTTAGAAATGTTAATAAAGTAGAAAGTTAATGAAATCAGTGGTTATTATGACTTAGAGAAAAAGCTATTCATTTTAGGTACTGAACATAATTTTAAACTGAATGTCATTCATGGTTTTCGCGGTATTCGTTTAATTTTCTATGCCACATAATTTTTTATCAAGCAAAAAACTTAATGGTAAATTGCTTGCTCACATGTATTAATAAAAAAACTTAAAAAACGCAAGTCAAGCTCACATATCATCATCCTACCCTTATCCCATATTACTTGGGGTCGGCGCAACATGTTTTTTTGTCTCTGTCCTGTCACCCGTCACACTATCACTAACTCCCTTTTCTTTCATATCACTTCTCACACAATCCATCCATCTTTTCTTCGGCCTCCCTCTTCCTCTCCATCCATCTACGTGTAAACTCAAAACTCTTTTCGTAACATGCGTTTAATCTCTCCTCTTTACATGGCCATACCATGACAATTGATTAGCTTTCAGTCACTGGCGCCACTTTCAGACTTCCTCTAATATACTCATTTCTTACTTTATCCATTCGCGTCACACCACACATCCATCTCAATATTCTCATCTCCGCTACATGCAGTCTTTTTTCATCCATCTTCTTAATAGCCCAACATTCTGATCCATACAGAATGACAGGTCTTATCACGGACTTGTAAATTTTACCCTTCAACTTCAGGGGCATCCGTGGGTCACAAGTTGTTCCCGTGACCTGTTGCCATTTCATCCATCCTGCGTTGATCCGATGCGTTACGTCTCGGTCTACCTCACCATCGCCTTGGACGAGCGACCCGAGATACCGAAAGTCGGAACAGATTGGTATGGGCGTTCCGGCGAGAGCTAAAGCTACAGGACCGGAGAGACCGCCGAAGTCGCAGAACAAGTACTCCGTTTTAGTTCTACTTACTTTCAGGCCAACACTCTCCAGTCTGTGCCACCACACCTCCAATCTATTCTGGACCTCTAGGCCACTCTCGGCAACCGGCACAATGTCATCGGCAAACAACATACACCAAGGAGCCTCTTCCTGAATGTCCGACGTAAGAGCGTCCATTATCATCAGGAAGAGGTAAGGGCTGAGAGCCGACCCTTGATGTAAGCCGACAGCCACATTGAAGCTGCTAGTGGTGCCCACTGTAGACCGGACTTGGGTACTGCATTGACTGTACATCGCTCGGATCAACTGAACATACTTCCCAGGCACACTTTTCTCCTTAAGGGCCCACCACAGAACCTCACGAGGCACCCGGTCGTATGCCTTTTCGAGGTCAACGAATACCATGTGCAAGTTTTTATGTGCACTTCTGTATTTCTCACACAGCTGGCGTATAGCGAAAATGGCATCCGCTGTGCCGCGACCAGGCATAAAACCGAATTGGTTCTGTGAAATTTCACTCTCTTCTCTCAATCACTTTTTCCCAGGCTTTCATGGTATGTGACATTAGCTTTATTCCTCTATAGTTATTGCACTCAAGCACATCACCTTTGTTTTTAAAAATGGGCACCAAAGAGCTGTTGCACCACTCATCAGGTATGGCTTCTTCCCGCAACAACTTATTGAAGAACAAAGCTAACCACATCCATCCATCCACTTTCAATAACTTCCACAATTCAACTGGTATTCCATCTGGACCAATGGCTTTACCATTCTTCATACCATTTACTGCTATTCTGACTTCATCCACACTAACCATTCTTACTAACCCAACATTTATTGGTTTACTCTTTTTTTTTACATGCAACCAACATTTATTGGTTTACTCTCTAAACTTCCACTCCAATTATTTTCCTCATTCATAAGCCTTTCAAAATAGTCCTTCCACCTGTCCTTGATTTCTTCATCATTCGATAGAACCATTCCAGCTTCATCCCTTACACATCTTACTTGACAAACATCCTTCGCCTTTCTCTCTCTTACTCTAGTAAGGCGATAGAGCTCTTTTTGGCCTGCAGGACTGTCCAGTTGGTCGTACAATTTGTTGTGAGCCTTTGATTTCGCTAAAGCTACGGCTTTTTTAGCTTTCTTCTTCAACAAATCATACTTCCTCTTTTTTTCAGTTTTCAAACTATCGTCTTCCTCTCCTATACGCTGCCATTCTTTGAACTTTCTTTTCTTTTCTTTCAATACATTCTGAATTTCTATCGACCACCACCATGTATCCCTATCTATTGTGCCTTTACCTCTCGACTCTCCCAAAATCTTTCGCTGCATTCCTAATACATTCCGCCATCTCATTCCAGCTTTCATTTATACTTCGATCATCCATGTCTCCCATCTCTATCATTTTTTCCAACACTCGCACTCTAAACTTTTTCTCACAATCATTCTTCTCTAACATATGCCATTTTATTTTAGAAGGAGGCCGCTCTTTGCTTTGCAAGTCAAGCTCACAATTAATTATAAAATATTAGCGGTACCAAAAGCTTCAAAGCTTAGAACCCGTTTGCAGCGTAACCCTCCGCCAAACACAAATATTTTTTTTAATTTAAATTACTTACTTACAAACCATCCAAGGACCCACTAAAATATATATACAAAATTTCATCCAAAATTTCAACAACGCCGAATACGGTGGTGGCGACTGGATGCAGCCACGTCCCAGTCGTTCGCGTCGGCCATCGGCGATAAGTGCGATGGTACCGATGGCGAACCTGTGCAAAGCCACTGGGACAGGATTCAGGCTGCCATCACCGAGGCGGCAAAGTCGGTGCTCGGCTTGTCCAGGGGCGGCCGCAAGTGTGACAAGGAAACTTGGTGGTGGGATGACACAGTCCAGAGGGAGATCAGAGAGAAGAAAGCTCTCTTCAAAACGTGGCAAGCTTCCAAATCTCCCGAAGACCGCGACGCATACAGAGCTGCTAAACGTGCCGCCAAGAGGGCCGTAGCCAGAGCCAGACGAGACCACTTACAGCCACTTTATGATAAGTTGGAATCGTCTGAGGGGCAGAAGCTCATTTATAAGTTGGCACGTTCCAGGGTCAAAGCGGCACTGGATATCACTAAGTGCCGCTGTGTAAGAGACCCTGACGGCAATCTGATATGCGAAGACCTCGCGGTGAAGGAGAGATGGCGCTCGTACTTCCACGAGCTGCTGAACAAGCAGCACAAAGAGGTGCTGTCTCCGGTTCTCCCTCCAAATCAGGGACTTGTACCCCTGGTTACGCCTGAAGAAGTACATGTGGCTCTTCGCCGCATGAAGAACCGGAAAGCTGTCGGTGCCGATGGAGTCCCCATTGAAGCCTGGAAGGCGATGGGTCCTCGTGGTGTGGGCATCTTAACCCACCTATTTAACCGCATGCTCCTCACCGGAAAGATCCCGAGTCAATGGAGACTGAGTATTATCACTCCAGTCTTCAAAGGCAAGGGATCAGTGCAGGAGTGTGGCGACTACCGGGGGATTAAGGTTATGTCCCACACCATGAAGCTCTTCGAGCGGGTGATTGACTCTCGGATCCGACAGGAGTGCACCGTCTCGGGGTGTCAATATGGGTTTCGACCAGGCCATGGCGCCATGGATCCCATCTTTGCCCTAAGGGTTACCATGGAGGGATACAGATCAAAGAATACGCCTCTGCACCTCTTGTTCCTTGACATGCAGAAGGCCTTCGACTGTGTCCCCCGTGAGGTGATCTGGTGGGCGCTGAGATCCAAAGGAGTGCCCGAGACCTATGTTGACATCATCCGAGATATGTACCGAGACTCCGGTTCTGTGGTTCGGACCGCTGTTGGCGATACGAAACCCTTCCCCATCACCGTCGGAGTTCACCAGGGTTCTGTCCTTAGTCCGTTTCTGTTCAGTGTGGTGCTGGACGTCCTGTCCTCCAACATCAGGGACTTACACGAGCAGCCGCCATGGCTGCTCATGTATGCAGACGACATCGCGCTGGCGGACTCGGACAGTGGGCGCTTGGTTCGACGTGTGACAGCGTGGAAGGAATCGCTGGAAAACGGCGGTCTGAAAATTAATGCGGCGAAGACCGAGTACTTGGCCTGTAACACAACAAACGCTGCTCCTGTTCGCATTGGCGAAGACACAGTCGAGCGCACGGAACAGGTCAGGTACTTGGGATCGGTGCTCCACGAGTCCGGGGACGTCGATTGCGACGTCGAGTCACGTATCTCGGCGGCCTGGGCGAAATGGCGTGAGGTGGCGGGGGTTATCTGTGACCCCAAAATGCCGGTTAGGCTCAAAGGACAGGTCTATAAGACCATCATTAGGCCTGTCCTTTTGTATGGCAGTGAAGCGTGGCCTGTACTTGAGCGGCACAAGCAGAGCCTGCGTGTCACGGAAATGAATATGCTGCGCTGGATGTCGGGAGTGTCGCGGAAAGACCGCATTAAAAACTCCCGCATCCGGGGCAGCCTTCAGGTCCGTGACATAGCGGATAAACTGCAGGAGGGTCGCCTACGCTGGTATGGCCACGTTTTACGAAAACCGGCAGACTACGTGGGTAACAGATGCCTCGCCATGCCGCCTCCGCCGGGACCCGGAAAACGAGGAAGGCCTAAGAGGCGTTGGATCGACGTCGTAAGAGACGATATGCGTGTCAATGGGCTTACGGCAAAGGACGCGAAAGACCGAGCGAAGTGGAGGAGTTTGAGTTGGAAAGCGGACCCCGGGCACCGAGGTGAAAGCCAAGGAAGCAACCGGGACTAACGCTGAGATGATGATGATGATGATGAAAATTTCATCCAAATCGGTCAAGCCGTTTAGGAGGAGATTATGAACAAATGTACAGAATTATTATATCTAAGTAACTAGCTGTCCCACGCAATTCCACCCGCATCTTTGGTTACTGCCCTGTTCCTATAGTTTGTAGCGTAATGTTATATAGCATATAGCCTATCTCAATAAATGTGCTGTCTAGCACAGAAATATTTTTGCAAATTTTGCAAAATGTTACTAGTGACCCGCTCCAGCTTCACGCGGAGGCAATGCTGATATTAAACATATTATGCATGTATTATACTATACAAAACTTCCTCTTGAATCACTCAATCTATTAAAAAAAACCGTATCAAAATCCGTTTCGTAGTTTTCAAAGTCTTAGCGTACATAGGGACAGACGGCGATATTTTTTTACACCATCATCATCATCATCAATTCAGCCGAAAGACGTCCACTGTTGGACATAGGCCTCCCCCAAACGTCGCCACAACAACCGGTCCCGTGCGTCTTGCATCCATCGAATTCCAGCAACCTTGACCTGGTCGTCGGTCCACCTTGTGGGAGGCCTACTAACACTACGTCTTCCGGTACGCGGTCGCCACTCCAGAACCTTTCGGCCCCAGCGGCCATCTGTTCTGCGTGCGATGTGCCCTGCCTATTGCATCGGCAAGCCCTGCATTTTACACCATGTAATGATAATATTAATACAAATTATCTCAACATACCAACACTGTTCAGCAAGCTGTAAATACTATAGCTTGACACAAATATGTTATGCAAGAGTACACAACAAAATATTCACAACACCTACATCTGTAGAGGCTGGTCACATTGCCTCTCTATTCTCTAAACGACAACGACACTAACACATTCAACACCCGCCGTCGACTGGCAACACTGCGGATTTATTTCGGTGTTCAATAAAAGCGAGGTCTCCATCTGTCGCATTACCGGCCACCCTTCGCGCCCGCTTAGCGTCGCCGATTCTCCTTCAAGCAAATAAGGGTAGCTTCCATTGTAACAGATCTGCTAAATCAGACACAAACACTCAGATATTTTACTAGTCATGTGTTTGAATTGTAGATTGTGAGGGATTTTCTTGAGTTTTATTCAATTAGGTACTATTCTATTTTGGAAAATGCAAAATGATAGTGTTTTTGGATTTTGTGTTTCAGTAGGTTGCATAGCTAAGCATTGCATTAGTTTTTATGTTCTCACTGCTGGGACCTAGGCGTCCTTTCTAGCACAGGGTATCGGCCGTAATTCACTAAGCAGGCCAAGTTTGGGGTCTGTTTCAGTCATCATCATCATCATCATCAGCCTTTTAATGTTCCCACTGCTGGGACACAGGCCTCTTCTCTCTAGGAGAGGGAATGGGCCATAATCCACCATGCGGGCCCAGTGCGGATTGGTGGACGTCACATGTCTTCGAATTTTTGGTTCTAGGACATGCCGGTTTCCTCACGATGTTTTCCTTCACCGTTTTGAGAGCAGTGGCGATGAAATAAATTACACAAAGTAATGCGCCTGGCTGGGTTTGAACCCGCGACCTACGACTCGTAAGTCGGGGCCGTTACCACTCGGCCACCACTGCTGTTTCAGTAGCTGTAATCAATTTATTTATTAATGTACATATAAACGGCTTATATTTAACTTACCACCAGATATAGTAACAAATAACAGACAAAAATAGTAAATGATCACCAAAATGAAACTCTCATTTTAATGTAAAATTATAACCAAAGTTTTAACACTTTGCTATCTTATTTAAACAAAATGAGTCCAAATAAATCATTGTTATCGCAAAATTATTAAATGATCACCAAAATTATATCAGCGTTTTAATATAAAATTATAATCAAAGTTTTTATATCTTCCTATCCTGTTTAAGTAAACTGACTCTAAAAAAATCATTGCTAACCCAAAGATAATGAAAATGTTAATGAAAACCAAATTATTAACCACATTTCAATTTAAAATGACATGCAAAAAATTACATTTTGTTATCCGATTTATGTAAATAATAATTACCCTTGGCAAAATATAGAACATTTTGATACAAATACAGGAAGTTTGTCATTGCAACCGAGGCGGAATCCACCCGAGCCGTAGGTTAGGCGTGCCGGAAAGAGCTCCGGCGGGATCTCATGGTGAAGTGGAAACAGCGACTGTCGCAACGCCATAATCTCGGTGGTAATCTAGGCTCTTTGAGGCGTGGCTGAATAGACCTCACGGCGTCTCCGGGGCTCTGGGAATAAGGCAAGGAAGGCACGGGATAGGTTCTTTAGTCAGTAAGAGTCTGACAATGTTTCCCGGTCCGCCCAAGAGTGGGATTCGTCATTCGATGATTTTAACCTACCATAAAAAAAAACCCCGAGCCGTAGGTTAGGCCGTTTACGTTATGGAGCCGAGGGTTGCATTGACTTTGCACGTGTCTCAAACGACATTTTTCAATGCTCACTGAAATTAATGAACGGGAGACAATCTGCGACTCGTGGGGGACGATGCGCGTTCGTCCTGATACAATAAATGTAATAACATTATGGTGGGGTGGGGGGATAGCCTGCGCCTTTTCCTGCACTAGTGTAGAGAATTGTCTATTGCATGGGATCATAATACTTTATTTGATAATAAGCCTACATTTTATGGCAATCACAGTGATTTATTTAGGTAGAAATAACACATTAATTTGCTCGTCAAGATTTGGTGATCATTTACTAAATTTGGTGGTCGAATACAATTTAAAGTGGAGTCGTGACTAAAATAGCTGGTACTATTGTAATTTTAGACTTTATTTTTCTGGTGTTAAGTTGATATTTTTGGTTACAAAACTTAGGGTATCAAAGCATTTTCTGGTGGTCATTATATTTATTCCCCATATAAACACTTAAAGCAATAAGAATGAATACGATTATAACTTATGAATTATGATTACGATTAAGATAGAAGAGTACAAAAGTATTAATTACTCGATATTATCCATTGCACGTATAGCTTATTAAGAGGCCGGTTCGGGACGATTTGTCCATACAAACGTAATCGCTTATTATAGCTTTTTTAAAAAAGCTTGTTTAAAGCTTTCGACTTGCAAATGATTTTGGTATTACGTTTGTATGGATAAATCGTCCCGAACGCCGGCCTCTTAAGTTTCTGTGAAATTGTTACTTTTTGGTGTACAATAAAGTATAATTCTATTCTATTCTATTTTATTCTATCAGTGGACCTTATGCGAAATGGGGTTTCCATTGTTAACAAGGCTGATTTATACTGATTAGTGAGTCACGCAACAATTTACACTCGTATAAATTGCTTTTTATATTATCTCCATAACATGGTGATCGACAAATAGAAAAGTAGTGCAAGTATACTATGTCACTTGATGTATGTATGTATAATATGTAACACTTTCAGTTATGCTTCCTGTGATAACTGGAACAACTAGGGCTTTTTTTTTGTGGGCAGAAATCATTCACATTAATTCCGCTCTTGGGCGAAGTGGGTAAAAATTATCAGACTCTTACAGACTAAACACCCTACCCCGTTCCTTCTTTGCCCTTCGCGCTGAGGCCAAGCCTTCCTTTCAGAAAGAGACCCTGGGCCCCATTAAGTTTCGGCCCTTTAGCAGAGTCCCTACGGAAACACTAGGGCTGATATAGTGGACGCTTCGTTAAGCGGTTGTCTCTATGATCATGATTTTGCAAGTCCACAGAATACAATTGGTCAATATGCAATCTTGGACAGAAATAATTATACAAGCTTGTTAGAAGGTGGTATATTTTTTTTTAGATTGACTGTGATCCCACTAGTTGGTAAACAATGATGCAATCGTTGATGGTGAGGCGTACCTACTAGTTTATTAAGTGCCTATTTACCTAACCTTGAAGACACCTATTATAATCTGCAGCCGGCAAACTGTTCCAGTCCCTCGATAAACATGGTATAACGACGAGGCAAAACGCTTAGTCCCGACCGCGGATGTCTCCACAACGTAAAGGTGGACATTTGCCGTAAGTCGTGTTGTCCGATAATTTGTCAAATACTAGGTCGCATCATCGGTGATAATTGCTATTTTTTTTTGTGATAATAACGTTGAACAGTCAATTATTTCAAGAATGTTTAGAGTATGATTTACTGTGAACAATGTTACAATTTAGCAAAAAATATTCTTAAACTATAATCATAACAAAATTCACTGATATTCGAAGTTAGTTCACCGAAGTGGCACGAATCAACGCGAGCAGTCTCTCGCAAACTGAAGACAAGAACGACACACATTCTAAAATGCAGTTACCCCATGGAGTAATTGTATACGCTTCGCTTCCTACAAGCGAACTACCAGCGAACGTTATCCTGTTAAAGTTCCGTATTCCGATCATGGAGCATAATCTGAATTTAACTCCGCCAAAGCTGTGTAACGGCTCAAATTCTGTAAAGTAATATCATCAGCCAAAATCTCTTACGGGTTGTGGCATTGGCGAAACTGCTTACACCACGCTCGCCACTAATTTTCCACCACCCTTTTTTGTCATAGGTAAAAATCTATACCAGAGCACAGCTTTCCTTTCAGACATGAACTCTAGGCCCCAGTTGGCTTCGATCCTTTTACAGGGTCCCTACGGTTTGCTGACAACTACTTGAGGCGTGCGGGAACAGTGCGCGCTGTCGACGTACAACTATCCTTTCCAATTCATGGGTATGCAGTTTTCTAAGAGTGAATAATGCTTCGTACTGACCATAAACCAGTCGTGACAGACAGATCAAAGGGATCAGTGTTGACACTGATTCTCGTTCCACCCGGGGCGGTAGGGTTGATGCGAAAGCGTAACACCATGACCCTGGGTTTAAGGCCAGAAAGGAATGGGGTTGGCTTAGTCTGAAAGAGTCTGACACTGTTTCCCGCTCCCCCCAAGGGTGGGATTCGTCATTGGAGGATTTTTACTTACCATAAAAAAACCTCACCTTAACGAGTTTTATAAATATCGAAGCTAAGATCCGTAGGTACACACTGCTTCTGCGTCGTCAACATTCATACAACTGTTCATACATATGTACATATTTACTGAACGTAATTGGCATTTCGACCTTTAGCTGTTTTATGTCAAAGTAAAGTAAATGAATAAGGAATATCTTTCAGTAACGAATTTCTCGAAAAAACTACCACAATCGAATACCGTAATTAGAGTCATAGTAGAAAGACAAAAGGTGTGAGAACGCCGGCGTTCGCCTGGGGACTCAAGTACTTGGGTAATAATATATGATGTCGCCGGCAAGTGTTAATCTTACTGATATTATAAATGCGAAAGTTACGATGTTTGGATGTTTGTTACTCAATCACGCCAAAACGGCTGGACGGATCTGGATGAAATTTGGCACAGGCATAGGATACACTCTGGAATAGGACATAGGCTACTTTTTATCCCGGAAATCCCAACCCCAATACCGCGCGGGCGAAAGCTAGTAACTTCAATAAAGCTTTTTGTGGTAATAAATGTCTGAGCTGAAATTCAATCTCTTTCAAGACATGGAATTGGAATTGGAATTCAAACTCTTCTCTTTCAGCTTTTCAGTTAAAGTGATAATTTTCTACGTATAACGTAACGTTGCTCCTTACTAACAATTACTCCTGTATGACGGGTTAGTTGTGTGTTCATAATCATGTGAGATTACAAATACAAGACACAAATACACGGAACAACAAATTGTACAAATATTTTGTGGATTGAAACTCGCGACTTACAATACAACAGTAATTGTTTCAACCACTGTTCCTCACCATGTGAACATAGGACACGGTGGAGCACACGGTGGAGGTGTGCCCTGCTTGGGAAGAGCATCGCCGTGTCCTCGTGGGGGTGATCGGCGGCGGCGACCTCTCGCGCCGGGCCCTGGTTCAGGCCATGGTCCGCAGCGAAGAGGAATGGCAGGCGGTCGCCTCCTTCTGCGAAGCAGTAATGCTCGTAAAGGAGGAGGCCGACCGCATAAGGCAAAGGCAACGGCGTACTCGCCGTAGCCGTCGCCGCCGCGATCCTGCCGATATCCGGCCACCGTAGACACTGGCTCGCGGACGGTGAGCAATGGGTAGCTCGCCGTCCGATCGTCTGGTAAGACCGAGTCCAGGTCGTCAACGGCGCGCACCGTTCCCGCGCGCCTCAAGGAGTTGTCAGCAAACTGCAGGGGCCCTTCAGGGTCGAAGCCTCCTGGAGCCTAGAGGGTAAATGAAAATTGTAACCTCGACTCCAGAAATAAGGCAAGGAAGGTACGGGGTAGGTTTTTTAGTCAGTAAGAGTCTGACACTGGTCTCCCGCTCCGCCCAAGAGCGGGTTTCGTCATTGGATGATTTTCACCTACCATAAAAAAAAAAAAAAAAAAAAAAAAAAAAAAAACCATGTGAACATAATATTATTAGTTAAATGGTTAAAAACAAAAACGATTAGCAAATCGCGTCGCATCCCCCGCGCAGTGCCCCGACGAACGGGAGAATTATATAATCTTTCAGAGATGTTAGGTTTTTATCAAAATAAAGCTGGCTGGTACTGATAAACTGTTTGTATTAAGAACAACTAAAACTGTTCTTTCTTCGAACTGTCTCACTGAAAGGCTGTTTCAATTATAGGAGAAATAATACACTCATCATCATCCTACCCTTATCCCATTTTATTTGGGGTCGTTGCAACATGTTTATTTCTTCCATTCTGTCCTGTCACCCGTCACACTATCAGTAACTCCCTTTTCTTTCATATCACTCCTCACACAATCCATCCATCTCTTCTTTGGCCTCCCTCTTCCTCTCCATCCATCTACGTGTAAACTCAAAACTCTTTTTGTGACATGCGTTTCATCTCTCCTCTTCACATGTCCATACCAAGACAAACGATTTCCTTTCAACTTTTCAGTCACTGGCGCCAATTTCAGACTTCCTCTAATATACTAATTTCTCACTTTATCCATTCTCGTCACACCACACATCCATCTCAACATTCTCATCTCCGCTACATGCAGTCTTTTTTCATCCGTCTTTTTCACAGCCCAACATTCTGATCCATACAGTAGGACAGGTCTTATCACGGACTTAAATTAAAATCCATTCTATATGCACCAATGACAGCCCTAGATTTCGCATATGGTGGACGTCTTTCATCTTAAAATAAGTATTTTAAGTTGACGAAATTTCTTCTCTTTATAATCTGCAACTACGAATATAAACCTCTCATACTTCGCGCACACAAATATGATTAAGGAGAGTACGTAGGAAGTTTCCTCTCCAGTACAATTATGTCACCTTATGAACCTCATCGATATTCATTATTCCTCTCATCGCTGGAGCTTGGCAGCTGCAGCGTGCACGTCGGGCTGGCAGCGTCGCACGCGCGATGTTTGACAACGCCGCATTTGCATGCGCCGCGCGCGCTACACAAATTCAGTCGAGACGTGTCTTTTCTCTGTCAAACGCCTTCAGCTTTGATTTAAACTTAGATTACTGTACGGAAATATGGAGGATACTCGCTCAAAGGAATGCTGAGGAAGTGGGAGGTGTGAGGAGGAATATAAAGTATTGGGAAATGATGGAGGAATCGTTTCAGTCAGTCTAATTACAAGTCCTGGGTTCTAGACAAATATAGATTTCTTACAGGGATTACATCATCATGTGGGATAGATAACATGATCTTTTGCTTGTATTTTTTTTTTAAGGATTAGGAAACATCTAGCTTATACAAAGAGTGAGTTGTTTTTACTGACTAAAACCCTTTGGTATTATTTTTTAATTTATTACATCAATGTTAATATTAATGTTTCATAGTTCATTTTTTTCTACAGCTATCATACGGCTTTAACTAGATCCAAATTAGAGAGAATTTTTATTTACTATAAGTACCAGTAGGTACTCATAGTAAATAAATGTCTAGGAATACATCTGGTAAACATACTTATTTCGAAATACTTCTAGATAAATTATAGCCAGGTACAGAATAAATGATTGAGCTCATCACGCACGCCACAACCACATTAAAGTTCCTTCTGGGGCCAAGGGTTGATGTGAAAACGGAACACCGGGGCTCTGGAACTAAGGCAGAAATACAAAAAAATACAAAATGTTTATTTTCAGAATCAAAATGTATAACAATTGTTTGTGATTGGAGCCTCCTTTTAGACAACTAATGCCTGTATTAGGAGACTCCGCTCTTCCATAACTTAACAATATAGCAATAGTTTTTGGATTTACTATTTATAGTTTACAATTGTTATTATTTTTTTTAGTAAGGAACTGTGGGTCGGTTAGTCAGTAAAAGTCTGACACTGTCTCCCGCTCCGCCCATTCGCCGTTCAATGATTTTTCCCACCATAAAAAAGCCACATTAAAGTTAGACTAGACATGAAAGCCATAACATAAAAATCCTGTATAATTGGAGGCAGTGCATTAGATGAACGAGTTAATTTGCCTGAAGCCGCAGGGTAGGCAGGGTCGACAGACAGGCTCGCAACTGTACGCGGCCAATATGAATGAAGTTTACGATGTCAATGGTGCGTGCAGTGGCGCAAGGAGTATGAATTAGACGAGGTATAATATTGCAAGCAATGGCCGCTGTAAAAATAATCCGGTCAAATGCGGTTTCCTCGACCCTGTTTTAACACAGTGCTGTGTGGAGCCACCACACAGGACGAATGTCACATACTATACTGCCCATCCTGCACAACAACCTGCACTTATCTAAATTTATATGAGAACTAGCCTCGTGCTTCTCTCGCGTCTCTTTTCTCTCAATCTTCGCTCGCGTCAAAGTAGAGTTCTCCATACAAACTTTACACCCCCATTACATGCCTTTAGGAGCTGAATTTTGAAAAACTATTTCTTAGTGTTCGCCTACGTCATAAAAGGAAGCCTTGTGCAAAATTTCTCGCTCTTAGTCCCAGTAGTTCTGGCTGTGTGTTGATAAGTCAGTCAGTAAGTTTCCTCCTTATTATACATATTATAGAGCTATCTAGAATACAAGTTGCCAAATACTGGTCAGAAACTAATCATTGTATAGTTTTCTAGATTTTTTGTAACTTTAAATGTATGTAGTAATCAATTAATTAACTCTGTATTTTCTATGTGCTCATTATGTTCCACCAGTTTTAAAATTTTAAAATTTCTAAATTATATGAATAATAACTTTATAGTTTGCTGCCAATTGCATTATATTTTCACGTTATGAACCTTGTCCATTTCATACCCTAAAGCACATTAAGTAATCCCCTATTTCCAAGTTAATATAATTATAAAGGGGTCTGCAGCCAGCAGACAGACGTTTACAGGCTCTGACAGACCCCTTGACGCGGCATAACAGTGTTGAATCGTAAGTATTGATTGTGTTCTCTTGGAGCCGAGGGTTGATGCGAAAGCGTTACACCGGGGCTCTAGCAAGAAGGGAACGGGGTAGGTTGTTTAGTCAGTAAAATTCTGACACTGTTTCTCGCTCCGTCCAAGAACGGGATTCGTCATTCGATGATTTTTACCTACCATAAAAAAAGTATTGACGGTATTGGAGTACATCAGCACCCCACGCACAAAAATCAAGCCCAAAATATAAACCCGTAGCCAATGATTGTATAAATATAAATTGCTATTTAGAAACATTAAATGACGTAACGCAATTCGTAACACCAAGACCTTTAGATCTATTTATACTCGTAATATGCTAAAATGCCAAAGGAAGTTTATAAATAGGTCAATCGTTTAAGAAAACAGAAAGTTGAAACCAAATGTCAAGACAAGGTTGTTTCCTTCAATTGAAATAAGAAGGCAATAAGTGAATTAATTTGTTTCAAGAATAATAATGAAGGTTATAATGTAAAACTGAAATTAATATACTTAACTTTATGCTCGTACTCCTGAAAGGGTAGGCAGAACCTTATAACTCATTGAACATTGTGTTTTTACACATAATACAAATTTTTCATTGCAGCCCGAGCAGAATACATGCTTGAACCAAAGGCCAGACCATTATGTGGTCGAGATATATAGCAATAAAATACTATATAATAATACATAAATGTTTAACATCCTTTACAATTAAAAAAGACCCAAAATTTTGTAAAGTAAATTTTGTAAAATACAATGACTTTATGGCTCGTACTTTGATTGTTTTTAGCTAAACATCTAACGGGCAATAACTATGACTTTGTTTTAGTAAATTATACCTAAATTTTTAGTAAATTATACATTATATATAAAGTAAATTATAATTAGTAAATTACCACATTTACTAAAAATACATTTTTTGGTAAATGTGGTAACACATTCATTGCACGTACAACTAAAGAATAGAATTCCCTTCTAGCTACCACCTGAAGGTATATAAATAAATAAAGAGTGAATCGGTAACTTCTAGACAAGCGGGTTCCGACGTCGGCCACAAATTATATTACTTATCATCAAAAGAGATAGTATTAAAAAGAAAACATAAAATTTGGCAAAACCTACCCAAGAAAGGAACAATGATTACTTCAAGACGTTTCAATTTAACTCAAGAACAAAGAGGCCTTTCATTCAGATCGTTAGGACGCTCAACAAGAGATACTTTCAATTTGTTGCACTACAACAGCTTTACAGGACTGGAAGTGGCGCTGGATGACACTGGGTAGCGTGGAATGGCAGGCGAAGAAGATATTGTTGGCCACAACGAACCACAACGGGTCATTCTTTGGTTTTAATACGTAGGAAATTATCATCAGGGACTGGAACAGTTTGCCAACTGCAGTCTTCCCATCCGATTATAATTTAGGTGTCTTCGAGGCTAGAGTAAATAGGCCCTTAATAAACTAGTGCGCCTCACCATTAATGATTGCATCACTGCTTACCATCAGGTGGGTTTGCAGTCAAGCACAAGTTTGTATCAATAAAATAATATATCAAATAACTTCTCATGCTGTGTGTGAGAGTATCTGACTTTTACTTCGTCTGCAACCTTTAAGGAACGTACCAGCTAAATTTTAAGTTTGTAGGCTTATCGCATTACGCATGGGACCACAGCATTATTATACCGAGCGTTTGACCGTTTTGCGCAAATGTGACGCATACTTTTTTATAAAATGCAATAAGTGTTTGATTACTTTAAGGTTGCGTCAATTCACGTGAATTAACTTTTTTTCTTTCTTTGTTTCATTAAGTTTTATTCCATACTATTCTACAGTAACTCTTTCGTACAATTCGCAGCCGGTAAGCGTTGTGATTGATTCTGACAATGTTCTTGACATTTAAAAAAAAAAGAAGTGCCTTACACACACACGCATTTTTTTAGCCTTCAAAGTATTTTAATGATATACGTCATACACAAGCAGGACCTCTTCCTCAACATAGACAGCTTCACTCTTCTCTTCCTCTTCAATAAATAACGATGACGGCTATCTGTTTGCAGATCACTAACCCATTGTTTTAGTACAATATCCCGCAGTCCAATCGTTTGATAATGAATGCAGTAGATGAACGCGTTTCCTCACGATCCCGAGTTCTCGCTGAGCCTCAAGTTTACAGATTAATTATCTACCTGTCGGAGTAAGTTCCTAAACCACTTTCAATTTCACAGTTTGCTAATCTTCGCTTAAGAAAAATAAAGTTTTGAAAATTATTTCATCACTTAAACAGAAGAGCTATGACAACAGATACCTATAATAAAAAACGTGATATAGAAGTTGACCTAAAATGGCGACCGATATGCAATGCATAGTAACAGAGTTTCGAGCCTTAATCAAAGTCGAAGTTGAGCGTATCTATAACATGGGTTCAACTTATTTGCCGTGTACTATATCAACTTTCTCATCAACTGACCCCTAGTCAAGTTACTATCGTTTCGTTAACATCGAACGCTTGAAATAGGCCATGCCTCCGATTCCTTTGTTCTGACCACGACACTGAGCGTTCAGATGGCGCTGAAAAAAAAGAATTGGGGGCGTAATCAAATTGAAGCGTTCGACTTTAACGAAACGATAGTAACTTGGCTAGGGGAGCTGACCATACCATGACGATGACGTATTAAAATGGCAGTAACGCACACAAGAGGGATGGAACTATAAATATAGCTTCATTTTAACGGTTCAGTTTACGTCGTAAAATAAATCGCTTTAATAGCTCCTGGTAGGCCCTCTTAACTGTAAAACAGCGAACGAAAAAGTGCTTATAAATATTATTTATGAAAAACTAAATGCTTTGAGCATTTTTGAGTTTGCTCATTAGTATCATCAAACAACTAGTCCAGTAAAAAATAGTAGAGCATTTTTACGACAGTTTTTCTTCAAAATTATGATACTTAATAGCACAAAAGCTTAGCATAATCAGCATAAAACAATATTCCCATTGCTCTTGGAGGTAATCCACGTGGGATAATGGGACGTAATCCACCACTAATGGGAATAATTGGACGTAATCCACCACGTGGGCCCAGCGGGAGTGCTGTGATGGATGTCACATATAAACAAATGATTATGTCTTCCAAGTTTTTGTTTTTGGACATTTTTTGTTTAGTGGTTCGAATTAAGTAAAGAGGTTAAATGTTTACTTGATAATAATAATTATATTGACTTGATATTTTGCTGGCCTGTCAGTCTAGTAGTTAGTGACCCTGACTGCTATGCGGGAGGTCGTGGGTTCGATTCCCACCCAGGACAAATGTTTGTGTGATGAGCACGATCATTTGTTCTGTGTCTGGGTGTAATTTATCTATAATATGTATGTATTTAGAAATATCTAAGTAAGTTTATCAGTTGTCTAGTACCCATAACACAAGCTCTGCTTAGCTTGGGACTAGATGGCGTTGTGTGATAGTTGTGGACATAATTATTATATTATTATCCCGAGTTAAACTCATCAATTGACTGAACTAAGTGAGCTGGAGCGAGTACGTGCATTGGCGGGCTAGATTCCAACGCAGCTAGCCGCATTTTGTGAAATTTATTCCATCACCACTGCTCTCAAAACAGTGAAGAAAAATATCGTGGGGAAACTAGGATGTCCTTTAACCAATAAATTCGAAGACATGTGACATTTGCTAACCAGCTCAGGGCCCGCTTGGCGGACAAAGGACCTCTCCTAAAAAAGAAGTCTGAACCCCATCAATGGAAACATTATAAGACTGATTATACTTAATTTAAATGAGCTGGTAAAAGTAGATACAATCATATAATTTTAATATCGTTATTGGATTACCTACGAACCATTGAACTCAAATTTCTGTAGTAGTACTCAATGAGTGTTTCCCATTCTCTTTTTATTCCCTCTTCTTGATAAACTCAATCAGTTATTCGTCTTTTGTGGGACACATTGAAGAAAAACATAATTACCTATCAATTTGTATACAAGGAATGGCAAGGTACATGTTTATACGTAGCTCAGTAGACATGGATGGTTAAAATCGTCAGTAATCAGATGTTGAGTCGAGTTGAGTAGAGCTGGGCCAAGTTGAGTGCGGCGAGTAAACAAATTACCGAGTAATGGTACTCTCGTCTCGTCACCGCGACTCAGTCAACGAACATCAGTTTTAGAGGACAAAGATTGTCGAGTTACTGGATGTGCTAGTCGAGCGTTTATTGAGAGTATTTCAAAGATTATTTTTAAGATATTTTGCTAGCATCTTTCATCATCATCATTTCAGCCCAAAAACTGGGCTATGCTTAATACAAAATTTAAGCAACTGCGTGATTTATCAAAAAGTACTCATTGAAAAATCAAGAAAATTAGCTAATCAAAAAAAAACTAATATTACCTTTTTAAATAATAGTATTTAAAAAGGTAATATTAGTTTTTTTTTGCATGATATATACGAGTATATCTTTTAAATTACTGGTCCGTTTACTAATAGGTATATTTTTACCGATAGAAAACTGGTTTACTCCTGAGTTACAGGCAAAAGTTAGTATGTTATATGTTATCAATAAGACAAACTTGTGTGCAACACTGATTAATATATTAAACCCAATGAAAAGATATGTAAATACTGTAACTGTGTTTTTAAGAATCAGTCATGTATTCTTTTTTTATTGAATAAACATTGTCCTACATACATATATAGAAACTGGCATAGGCAAGACATGGTTAAATAAATAATAAGTTATTGGACCAGCCATCTCCAAAGTACATATAGGTATATCAGCGTAAATAAGGCCACTTATTAATGAACAGTTCAACAGCGCTTCACAGCGCATTCTCCCCGACCACGAGCACGCACCAGAACGCTCGCCACAAACAATTCCTCCGTAACACTTCCATTACCCGCTAACCCTTCGAGCCACAAAATTGTCTCGGTTTCAATTTTCCGTCTGATTTTTCGTCAATGAAAGCTGTCCTCCTCCTCCCTCACCCCCGCACTACCTCACCCCCCCCTCCCCCCGGCGTCGCCTGCGGGTCGCGATGATTCCCTCTTTGTGCGGCAGACAGTAGCTCCCACAGACGTAATTGCTTCTATATACCAGTATAACACGCAAATTGAATTTCTACACTGAATGTTACTGGTTTTGCTGAATAGGTTTAGTCCCAGTGGAGTACTGCATTTTTTTTAGCGTAATCCTGGTATACGGCTGGCAACAAGGCTGGAAACCCGTTGGCAAATTGACAGCGACATGACAGGCCGCCGCTAATCCAGGACCCAATAGGATCTGTGTTAAGCTCTACCACTGAAGCCTATGAAAATTTTATGACACAGAATTTTTGATCAAGTTATATATGCTGAAAAGTATTCAAGTATTCCGTTATTTTCTTGTATCTTTTCGCGGTAATCATAAAATAATACAATTTTCTATTCTTTCACATTACAATAATTTCAACATTTTCCTCTCGATGATCGTTGAAGCGAGTACTTGAACCCCGCTGCGAACATTAATTGAACCCCCAACAATCCACATTACGACCACACAACCATTAAACCCTGGTCTCTTAATTCTCATTATATTTAAGCTCATGTCAACATACATTTTAATTATTTATGCGACCTTTGTCGACAGGACACCCTTGTATTGTGTTTCAACGTTCCAAATATGGCGGGATGTACCGTCGCTGCCGCTACAGCTACTGGACAAAGTTTTATTTTGCTTTAAGGATTCCGTATCTAAGTCGGCAAAAACAAAACTTATAGAATCAATTCGAAGAACGTCGGTCCACATAAAAAAATCCAAACCTTATTTCCAGATTTGAACTATTTACACAGAATATATAAAATCCTCAGTGCTTAAGTCCAACTTGCAATTGCCCATTTTTCTCCATAAAATAAAGTTTCTCCACTTTAGACAGCTCACCTTCGGTGGCTGAAAAACGTTTTGTGACTCTCGACGCCTAGAGTGTTTCTAATAATAGTAATAGGCCGGTCGTTTTTTATGGTGGAAAATTCATTCAAAGAAAATGATGTCAAAAAAAAACATCTGATGATGCGGTCGACCTCCTTTTTTGCTAGCATTACTGCTTCGCAGAAGGAGGCGACCGCCTGCCCCTCCTACTCGCTTCGGACCATGGCCTCTAACAAGACCCGCCGTGAGTCGTCGCCGAGGACACGGTGAAGCTCTTCCCAAGCGGAAAAATAGACTATGGATTAGTCTTACCTCCATCTCATAGAATCCTGCAATCATGGCAGGCTATCTAAACCGGAAAAAGACGTGATTAAGTACATGTATGTATGAAATATATACGGCTTTCATCATCATCATCATTTCAGCCGAAAGACGTCCACTGCTGGACATAGGCCTCCCCCAAGCGCCGCTACAAAGACCGGTCCTGTGCGTCTTGCATCCATCAGATTTTAGCAACTCTGACCAACCCAGACCGGTCCACCTTGTGAGAGGCCTTCCAACGCTACGTCTTCCGGTACGCGGTCGCTACCCAGAACTTTTCAGCCCCAGCGGCCATCCATTCTGCGCGCAATGTGTCTTGCCCATTTTCATTTAAGTTTGGCAAATCTTTTCGCTAAGACGGCAACCTTGGTTCTCTTGCGGATATTATCATTTCTGTGCATAATAAATGTTTCCTACGTATAGCTATTTCTCAAACCAAACACGACATCTAAATTAAAATGATTTTTGACGAAAGATTTACAGATCAGCTTTCTAAAGGTCAAAGGACCAGGACAAGTGACTGACGACGTGACAAGGGTCCGGTGTCATACCCAGTTGGTGTCACCGGTGTCACTCGATGACGCGGTCAGATGACGGCGCGACGTGAAGGGTTATTGAATAACACGTAATGAAGTGGGTGGCGGATGAAAAATGCGGGTTGTTCGTAATGAAATGTCACTCGGAATCAAGTTTGATGAAGTTGCCTCGAAGGTATAGCTTCATATACCTTCGAGGCGACTCCATAAAAAAATAAAGAATAAAAAGAAAGATAAGAGATAGAAGTGTCTATAAGTGTTACTCAGTGGTAGGTATATGATAGTACCTATGAGACGTCTAATGGTAGACATAAAAATGCAAAGTCATTTTTTTAAATTTTTAATTAATATAAACTGTTTGACTTGATCCCACCTGATATTAAGCAGTGATGCGATCATTGATGGCGAGGCGAATCAGTTTATTAAGAGCCTATTCACTGTAGCCTTGAAGACAGCTAAATTATACTACTTCTCCTAAACGATACCTAAACAAAACACACAACAAAGAAAAAAATATAAAAAATAATAAATATTTGTTACTGTTTGTTAGTGAAATTTGGTACACTAATAGACCATTATCCTGAAACTCTTTTAAAACATAGAATCCTTTTTATTTGGAGAGTTTATGTTCCCTTGGGATATCTTTTTTTGAAGTTTTTTCTTATCAAAAGTTTTAGCTAATGTAACCGGAGTATTGCAAACACTGTAAGTCAGGAACTCGGTCACATTGAGATTACGTTAGTCTCGTTGAATAATTTATTTCAATTAACACAAACTCTGAGCCTTACGATTACCTTGAAGAGACGAAATTAGACTTTTAATTGTTTACATAATTTATAGATTAAGATACGCATATACCAGCATCGCTATAAATATACTACGCAGTAAATTAGGCGTACCGTGTAGTCACTTTGCTTGACTTACACTGTAAGTTAAAATCTAAGTTTTAACCCCTTCAACACCTATCGTACGTATGGTGGTGGTAGGTTATACATACGGCTGTACAACTTAATAACCTTGAAAAATTCCTAATTATGTTTTTTTTTCACACTCCATTTTGCCAAGTTGTGTTTGGCCTACCTGAATACGCAGCTAATTTAGTGCTTTCCATACAGACCACTTGCACTGTAGTTCACGTCCCGGCGGGAAACGTTCTTAGTGTTTCAAGAAGACGGACGGTAGAAGGTCATGTTCTTATCAAAGCCTAACTCTTTCTTTAGGAGTGGCAACAGTGGCCTGTGTACTACAAAGGAAGCTCTTTCGGCTCTTAAGCTACATGGGGCTGGTTTGTGTTCGAAGACGGAATGTCGGGAATCGCATTCTTAGTTTATCTTTTCAATCGCGCTTGCGATATCGTACTCCACCCTAGAGCAAGAGAAGTAATTACATGATTTCTCACCTTTTTTTACTAGCTTTTTATTAGCTTGCAAATTATTTATTGATTATAGGTTCGCGCTTGACCGCTATCTCACCTGATGTAAAGCGACGATGCGGTCGACGATGGAGCGCGCTTACCTAGAAGTAACCTATTCACTCTTGACTTAAAGTTTCCCGGATTGTAGCCATCAGGAAACACAGACTCGTGCAAGGAATTCCTAAAGAATAAAGCGTGGAGTTTCTCAAAACAGTCTTCCAAACAGCCAACAAACAATTTGCTATGATACTGATAGTTATTCGACTGTATGTCGGTAGCGCTGTTTTTGCAAGTTCCCTGCAGTTTATTTGCAAGTAATATGTGTGTTGTTATGACAGCGTCGCGCCCTCAAGCATAGCATTTGTTTATGAGTATGGCGCTAGTCAAGAGTATTCATACATTCACCCCTCGTCACGCCAGGGTTTAGTGAAACTTCCTGCTCAAATATCGTAAAAGAGATGTTGACATTGTTTACGTTACAAACTGTTATTACTGCCTTAAATATAACTTGAGTTTTAAGGCAGTGGTGGAAGAGTTGTGTAGGCCTTGACTAACGAGTTGAGTTTGAGGAAACCGGCATGTCTTAGAACCAATTTTAGGACATGCCGGTTTCCTTACAATGTTTTCTTTCACCATTTTTAGAGTAGTGGTGATGAAATAAATTTCAAAATATGCGTCTGGTTGAATTCGAACCCGCGATCTACGACTCTTACTTGTACGCCTTTACTACTCGGTTACCGTTCTAGAAAATGGTCAATACCTATTAAAACTTCTGTGTAAAAGAAGTTCCATTGAACTTTTACTTCATTGTCCACCTTGCTTACAATCAGGTAAAATAATGATTGAACGTGAGCCTACCAAAAATAATTTATAAAAACATTTTGGAGAATTCATAGCATTTTTATCGTCAGGTCGTTAGTCGCAGTTAACGCGATAGTTATTAAAATAAATTCCGACGAAAAAGTTACAAACAATAGTTGTAGTTAGGGAACAGTTTGTGCAAATAGTTTTAGGATTTATTCGCGGCCGCCCACTCCGCCCGGCACGTGCTTCCAGCTGGGAGTTACCAACATCCGCTGGAAACTATGACGGATTTATTCAGAAATTTATAGTTAGAGACCTAACTGCGGATTCTATCTACACCACGTCTATTCAAAGTCAAAGTTATTTATTGTTAGACTTAAAAGTCGACGAATGAGCGCATCACTATTGTTGTTGCGCATTATCGCCCTAGTTATTTTAATTAATATTTTAATTATTATCTCACTAGCTTCTTTGACAGTTGAACGGGGAATTATCTATGCGCTGTTTTCAAAGTTATCTACACTAATATAATAAAGAGGTAAAGTTTGTTTTTTTGTTTGTAGGAAATAATCTCTGGAACTAATGGTTAGATTGGAAAAATTGAAGCTATAATAGAAAGCTGCTTTACTCCTGAGTGACATATTCTATAAATTATTTATATAACATGAATATTAACCGAGCTATCACAATTTTTGTCTCACAAATTTTCCGCGGACGAATTCGCGGGCAGATGCTAGTAATGTAATAAAAAAAAAAGTGTTAAAACTGAGTTTATCTACACTAATCTACACTTCTACACTATTATAATAAAAATGTTAAGTTTGTTTTTTTGTTTGTAGGAGGTAATCTCTGGAACTACTGGTCCGATTGGAAAAAAATTAGCAACAATAGGAAGCTGCTTTACTCCTGAGTGACAAAGGCCATATTTTAATAAAACTAATATTAGAAAAAAAATTGTATCTTCCACCCGTAAACAGTGAGTGATATAGGTATATGTTTTCACATAGGCAAAGGCTACTGGCAGATGTAAGTTTACAATAAATGCGGTACAAAAAATTACAGTATAATATGTAAGTATGAAAGATAAATTTCTTCATGACTTGACGTTCAAATATTAAACAATAAAGTGCTAAGTAAGTCCAACTACAAAATTTAAAACAATTTAATGTTTCAAAGCAAATATTAAATTTGCTAAACTTGAGATTAGACTTGAAGATATTGTTACTTGTAAAACCAACATAAAGACTTTACACAAAATATTAATTCAGAGAAATGATTTTACACCAAATATAATTATGAAGTTTTCGAAACACACCACAAAATTAAACAAAAACTTTTAAATAAAAGTTACAACATAAAATTTTATTTAAATCACTTACTTTGATATTCATATGTTACAATGGGTTATACAGTGGGTTCTCTTAGTATTTATATGTATATCTTTTTTATATGTTTTTTTTGTCTACAACATTTTCTTGTAGTGATAAAATGGCCATTATTTTTTTCTAGTTTCTCTAATGTATAAAACTTTATATAAGATGAGTTACTTTTTCTAAACTATGCAGCATTTTCTGTAAAGAAAGTCAAATACGAAGTTTACCATCGAGTTAGAAATAAGTGGAGTGATGCACATATTAAAGCATTTTCGTATAATATTTATTAGAAGTAAGGTCGCCGGATCAAAAAACGTTACTGTACCTAATATTAACTTTAAAGTATCTCACCTCAGCAGCAATTAAGTACGCCACATCTTAAGAATACTTATTTCATTTTATTCGAAGCGGATTAGCAACATGGAACCCACATAAAAATGTTTGATTCATCGATATTGCCACTTTCAAAGTTTTACTATTAAATGTCGCCAATCATACACACATGTTCTCTACATTCACATGTTTGCCTCGCCATTAAAAAAAAATCGTATAGGAACATATTCCTGCGACAATAAATAATTTACCTATGTGCTATTCCAGGACATGTCGTACCCAAATGTGTTTCAACGAAATCCGAGAAGGATTAACATACACTCATAGATACAAACTTTTGCTAAACTCGCACGTAAAACTCCAAACTTGTACCTTCAGATGAGTTCCAACGTAGCACTAATTAATACCTACAGTTCTGTTTGCTCACCGAGTTACTTGTCTCGCACTCTGCACTCTCGCCGCTGGATGCACCGCCATGCGGGCGGCTCCTCCTGCTACTCAAGGTGGAAGGAAGTTCAGGATCAATGACAAAGTTTACCCTCGTTATAAAAAAAAGTCGCTTCAATCCTGCAGCGCGGCGCGAAACCAAACTTTTAAAGTTTTTGTTTCGAGAGCAAGCAAAAATAAACTTAGCGGTGGTCAGGCGAAAGTTTCTTTGATGCCACAATTAAAATTTTAAAACTTTTGTAAATATGTATTTGTGAGAATGTTTTATTTTTTGGATAGGCTCGCGTTTGACCACTATCTCACCTGATGGTAAGCAAGGAAGTTACTGACGATGCACCGCGCTTGCTTCGCTTAAGTTATAGATAGATAGATATACTCTTTATTGTAGGCACACAATAATACAATTTGGTACATTAGAAGCTTAAAATTACTAATTAATTATTAATTACCAGTTATAACACATGTTACAGGTGTAAAATGAAATGAGCGATCGCGGCGGTGAGTTTTTCTAGCCAACCTTCATTGAGAAGTGGTTAATGAAGCGCCATGTCGTCCTCACTTTCCGCCAGAATCAGGTCCTCACCGGCCATAACCAACTCAGAAGTTTCCTGTTTTGAATTCAGGCAGGAGACACGCTTGGGTGGCGGATCGTTTGGAGGACTTGGTGGAGCTTACTGTGGAAATCTATCAAGCGTGGGCAGAAAACCGTTAGGTCTTTGTGGATGCAATTAGAGGCGGTGACGTCTTGAGTCCGTTTCTGGTTCAGGCCTATGGATTATAAGTGTGAGGGAGGTTTTGTTGCGAAGAAGTAATGCCAGCGAAGGAGATGGTCACAACAGTGAAGTAGCTGACAGCTACAACCCTTCTGGGCTGTAACTACCAAGCGTATCTTAGGTCAAGAGTAAAAAAGGTACTACTTAGAAATAAGTTAGGCTAACGCGCTCCGTCGTCGTCCACATTATCGTTTAGGTAACCAGTATTAACATATATTTCTTTATCAAAGGTTTTACCATTTAAAAATAAGTTTCTAATAAGCTTATAAAAAAGAAAGAGCTCTAAAACGAGTAAAAATGGTCTGCTTATAATATTTGTACAGAAACAAAGTGTTTAAACTTGCAAACCTGTCCTGCACGGAGACACTTTTTATATTTGATATAACTTTGTAGGAAAAAAAAAATAGCACAAGCTTGCAACAATTTTGCTTGCAAGTGCAAAGTATATAGGATACAAAACACGTCTATTTATTGTTATTTATATTGTTTAATATGTGTCCCATAACTGCATGGAGATTAATAACCCACAAGATAACTCTGTCCCACATTTGAAACGTTTTTCATTTCCCCCGTGTTAAAATTTTCAAATATTTCTGCATTCGTTTCCAATAATGCCACAAACAAAAACATACTTTATTTTTTAGATACGAAAGTTTAGTTTTAAAACTAGGAAAAAAAGTACAGTATTATATGTGTCACGTTGTAAAATAAACACTATTTTTCTCATCACAAAGTTGATTTTCAAACGTATTAGTGGCGGGTAGGTTGTTATGTGTCTCACGTATTAGATTAGGCCACGCGCAGTTCGCGCGATGTCGCGTCTAGCAGCGCCGCGCGTCAGATAAATATGCTGATTTATAAGGCGACGTGAGACAAAACGCGGCAAGACGCGACAAGCGCACATATCGTCAGTCGCGCGAACTATTCATTATCGCGTGCACCGCGCACGCTATACGAGTCTTGTTTAATAAGATGGCGACGTGTCGTTAAAGCGAGGTGAGAACTTCTGCTGTTAGTTTTATCTGCGAAATATAATTTAAAAAGTTTGAAGAATAAGCGGCGACAAGTTTAAAACTGTGATATAACGGGATTGACACAGTTAATTTTCTCAGAACTTGTCTTTAACATAAATTTAGATGTCTTCAAGGCTAGAGTAAATAGGCTCTTAATAAACTAATGCGCCTAACCATCAACCATTGCATCGCTGCTTACCATCAGGTGGGATTGCAGTCAAGCACTAGTTTATAGCAATTAAAAAAAAACATGCTTCAATTATTGCACAAATACCTATATTTCAAATTAATCAGGAAAATATAAACACACAAAATAAACATTAACAAAAACAAACAAACTAAACAAACATACACAAACAACTTAAAAAAATTAAATCACATTACTTCCACAACCCCATTCGCAATAAAAAACAATAGCCCGACCAAATCAAAACTAATAACACTACAAACACATTTGCGAGCTCAGTAATAACGATAAAAAATGCATCGCGTACCCATACTATAACCGTAGAGATAGATCCGCGTCCAAAACGCGTCAATATCGATGGTCGTAAGGGCCATCTCACACACGTGACGCGGCTGGACGTGCCGCTTAAGGGTATCTGCACACAGCGGGCGCGGCGCGGCGGGACGGGACGGCGACGCGACGCTGAGCAGTTGTAATGTACTACACAGAGGCGAGGTTGCCATCGCGTCGAGCGGGACGGCTCTGTGTGGCGTCGTCCGTAATATTTAGTACATTACAACTGCTCATCGTCGCGTCGCCGTCCCGACCCGCCGCGTCGCGCCCGCTGTGTGCAGAGACCTTAAATCTACTCGCGTTATCATTATGAAGGGAAAATGCATTTGTGAGAACGGCGGTGTTAGATTATGTGCGGAGTGCGTTTTATTTGCTCTTGAGTTAGTGACGCTCTTATGAGGAACATTATGAACTGTTATCGCTCTTGCTTGAGGTACTTATTTCAACAGCTCAACTGCAGATGACGTCACACAATTATTGAGTACTAAATTCAGCTTGCATCTTCACTTATAATAGGTTACTTCTAGGTAAATGCGCTCTTTCTTTTAGTTGAGAACGAGGTCAAACGAGAACGTATCCACAGTAAATAAAAATTTTGTAATCCATAGCTTATTTATGCTCTGTAATAGGTATTAAATTTGTTATATAATTACGAGTATGTCAATCGTCTGTGTATTGTTTTAAAGCCATATTCTTTGTATCTCATAGATGCTGGTGCCTGTGATACAATGTTTTTCATTAGTACAGGTACCAACGAAACTTAGTTTAAAAATATTTTTTTTCCTGCGATTTCGACATGAAAACCGATAGACAGCCACACTTTTGCTTATTACTATTTCTTAACTTAATTTCCTAACTTATAGATAGGTGCTTACTCAACTCTATCTGTGTAGCATTTTACTAGAAAAACAATTTCAGTATAGGTACCAATATCTAACTTCAATATTAACCTACATAATATTACAATATCACAAAAAAATGGTGACTATCAAACCTGAGCGGAGTAAATTGCCCCATAGATCAGGGTGCGTCTCCACGCGTCTTACAAATGGGAGGGTAGACGTAATAAAGCGGCTGACGTATGGAGTGTCGGAGGCGCGTCGATCGCCGCGATATGGACGCGCATAAATCGCGCCGGCCTGGGGGCTTAGACAAAGTCACATTCTCACTAACGATAACGAAATTCGAAACCCCGAAATGTATGGAACTGACATATGCCTTCGGAAAGTCACGTGGTCAAACGTCTTCGATTCGCTAATTGTTAGACAATGTCAAACTAAGATACGAAACGTCAGCGAAGTCGACCAACGTGAGCGATATTCTCATACAATGCGTAGACAAGTGGCACTTTTGACGTTCAAATTCGCCGAGAATTCGAAATGTTCATTCGACAGCTTAGCGAACTCTAGAATAACAAAACAACATGGCGGATTGTTAGTCAGCTGGTGGAATTATTTGCATCAAGTGTCTTGTTTCCTATATTTTTTAAATAAAAAATGCATACATTGCGGTTTCTACGGGCGGCACATAATGAAAGTGTGTGGTTGAGACGTAAGAAAAGAAACATTTACCGGAAGAAAATGGAAAGTGTGGAAAATATGCCAGAGTTATTGTTCACGGCGAATTTTCGGTTAAACAAAAACATTTTCCGGCAACTCTGCAACGATTTGCGAGTTCACACGTCTTTAAGAGGTTCTAAAGAAATTCCTTTGGCAATTAAGGTAACTTTGCCTAATAGTTTTCTTTTTAATTTCTGTGTTTCGATTCAATAACATTATTTCTCTAATTACTTTGTTTTTTTAGGTGCTCACTGCTCTCAGTTTTCTCGCCACTGGATCCTATCAAAGGATCGTGGGTGTGAGTCAACAACTGACACAAAGGACAACAAGTCGATGCATCAGGCAAGTTGTAGATGCCCTCAACCACCCCACACTCATGACGAAGTGGATTAAATTCCCACAGTCAATACAAGAAAGGTCATCAATCAAAGAACAGTAAGTAATCATGCTTATTTGCAAAGTAATTATTAAATTAAAGTAATTAGGTATATTTGCTTTAGTACTTTCAACATAATTTAAATATCAAAAATAACTTCATTTACAGATTTCAAAGAAAGTATCATTTGCCTGGTGTGATAGGATGTATTGATTGCACTCACATTGCAATTGTGAAACCTGCTGAAGAAGAGCATACTTTCTATAATAGAAAAGGATATCATTCATTAAACGTTCAAATGGTATGTATTTAAATCATAATGTTATATTTAAATTACAACTATTTTAATTTTTAAAGCTGTGACTAATACTACAATAAACCATATTTTCAGGTATGCGATCATAATTTGAAAATCATAAATGTTAATGCCAAGTTTGGAGGAGCAACGCATGATTCCCACATATGGTCATCAAGTTTATTAGAACCCTATATGCGTCGCCTTCATGAGAGTGGTGAACATGTTTGGCTACTTGGTATGTATTTTATTTTAAATATATGAATTAGTATGTCATACTAGTAATCATAACATTAGATGCATGCATATATATTGTTTGTATTATATGTATTTTATTAGTTTGTATTGTATATATGTAAATAGTACACCATGAACCTATGTATCTTTCTTTTCCTTCTTTGTCAAATTCATCCAAAGGTTGTCTTTAAAAATTGCTTTTAGCAATAAGACCGCCCATTGTGACACCCTATTAATTTTAAGTTCTTGTTGTTATTTTTTTATTTTTGGTGTGCAATAAAGAATATATCTATCTATCTATACTCGTGCTAAGTACTATTTTAGTGTATATGGTATGATTTAAATATCCTCTCATTAAAAACTTCTTCCTTTCAGGGGATTCTGGTTATCCACAACGCCCGTGGCTTATGACCCCAATATTAAATGCACCACAGGGGTCTCGAGAGGAGGTATACACCACTCGTCATGTGCAAGCCAGGACATGCATTGAACGGTGTTTTGGTTTGCTCAAAACACGTTGGAGGTGTTTGCTTCGTGACAGGGTTCTTCATTATCATCCCACTGTTGCAAGCAAAATAATACTTGCGTGTTGTGTGCTACACAACATCTCGCTTCATGCAAATTTACCGTCTCCAATTGTTATTCCTGCTGCTGTGCATGATAATGATGACTCCAGTACACAAATTAGCAACACCACACAGGATCAAAATGAATTGATCCGAGGCAGAGCAATGCTCAATTATTTAATAAGTAGGTTATAAGATCAAGTATTTATTAATAATATATTACAGTGAGTAATTTTTCATCAATGACAATATATTTTGTACCAGTTCTTTAATTTAGTTAAGTGTATAAATTAGTAATGTAAGTAATGAAACTAAGTTATTATAAAATGTTTAGGTTATTTATTATACTTAAATGTTTTAAATGTCTTTCATACAAATATAAAGTAAAAAAACAAAAGTGAAAAGTGTATATCTATCTATCAAACTATCAATGTACCTAATCATTTCTTTGATTGAAATATTAGGTAATAATTATGTTTATGTCTTTTATACAAATATCAAACTATCAATGTAATCATTTGTTTGATTGAAATATTAGGTAATAATTATGTTTATGTCTTTCATACAAATATCAAACTATCAATGTAATCATTTGTTTGATTGAAATATTAGGTAATAATTATGTTTATGTCTTTCATACAAATATCAAACTATCAATGTAATCATTTCTTTGATTGAAATATTAGGTAATAATTATGTTTATGTCTTTCATACAAATATCAAACTATCAATGTAATCATTTCTTTGATTGAAATATTAGGTAATAATTATGTTTATGTCTTTCATACAAATATCAAACTATCAATGTAATCATTTCTTTGATTGAAATATTAGGTAATAATAAATCAGTCTCCACATAATTTTAGAGACTAACTAAAAATGAGAATTACTTTTTATTTTGTGACATCGGATTGTCCTAATTTATGAGGGATCAGTGGAATAGGTACTTAGTATCCTGTCATGTGTTTTATTTATGAAATTAAACAATTTTTAAAAGTCAAAATCATTTACTTAACTAACTAATAATAGGTATTTAAAATGAATATAAAACAGAATCAAAAACTATCTAACTAAGGAGTGCCTATACGCTCGGTGTCCTCCTTACTCCGATAATGGTCAAACCATGCTTGCGCAATGTCTCCAAGCCTGCTTAAGACTAGGTTACGCTCATGGTCGACTTGATTTCGCTCATGGTCGATTTGATTTCGCTCATGGTCGACTTGATTTCGCTCACGGTCGACCTCTATTCTGCGAGTTTCTCGCTCATGGAGCTGCCTGTCCCGTTTCTCCTCCTGCCGAAGACGTAGCCTTTCGATAGCAACAAACTCGCTAGTTGCCCTATCGAAAGGTGTGAGTGTACGCCTTCGGCGCGCCATAAATGTCGTGCGTGCAGGAGAAGCCGTTACCCCAGACCTCGGGGTGGATGACAACCGTCGTCTCCTGGTCGGTGGAGGGGTAGAAGGTGCAGGCGGGGCAGGTTGCACGAATGAACGCCTTGCGGATTGGGTTTGTGATGTTATTGTACTTGGAGCGAGAGTTTCCGATTGCAGTGGCCAACTAGCTGATGGCGGAGTTACAGGCGCGGGTGGTGATATTGGCACAGGTTCTGTAAACAAAATGAGATTGACCTTAGTCCAGAGTGGAATTCAAATGCCTGCTTGATAACACGTCTCATCATCATCAGCCTTTTAATGTTCCCACTGCTGGGACACAGGCCTCCTCTCTAGAAGAGGGAATGGGCCATAATCCACCACGCGGGCCCAGTGCGTATTAGTGGATGTCACACGTCTTCGAATTTTTGGTTCTAGGACATGCCGGTTTCATCATGATGTTTTCCTTCACCGTTTTGAGAGGTGATAACACATCTACAAAATAGGTTTTATGTAGGTAAACCTACCGTTGGCTATTATGTATTCGAAGCTAATCGCGTCTTGTTGGTGCGTAGCAGGTGGCGAATTCCTAGTAGCCTGGGTCGGGGATTGGATGAGCTGTAGTGGTTCCTGAAAAAATATTACCTAGCTATATATAAAAGAGTTTTTAATCGATTTCTAGGAGGTAGGTTTTGTTGTGAAACTCTAATTTTGGTTGCTAATTTCTGAAATGTATCTGTAAGAAAGCATGCCTTTTTTATTGTAGACCATTAGAAAAAATATTTAAATAATAATAAGCCCTACTATAATTTTCCGGCAAAACGTAGGAATAAGGAATTAATAAAAAAGAAGAGTCATTTGATGTTTTCCTCGCGTTGCAGTTGTTATAACAAATTTTTAAATAAAAATGTATTTTTTCCAGTAAATGTTTGGTATTCAAATGTTCGATTTATATTTCTTTTAACTCCAAAAACTATTTTTACAAGTTTATTGCGAAACAATAATTAGATAATTTTACATTTAATGATTTTTTAGAAAAATCGATTATCATTTTTGCGAACTGCAACACTCGATACGGCTGTCACTTGTCAATCAATCGGTTGTCAACAACAGATTGCCGCCTACTACTATTTTTAATAACCGACCCTTGCTGTGCATTTTGGACCCCTATTTTGCCTTTTGACATTGTTACCTGTCGTTTACGATGGATAATCTCCTCTGCATCAATTGTGGCATATCCACTGCTCGCATGAGAAGGAACCCGCTGAACTCAATCGATATACTATCAGTGATTAGAGAATGAATATCTCCATGTCAAGTAAGTGTTATTTTATTGTTATTTTAAATATGTACTTAATAAACACTCATTGCAAGGTTGGATAAAATGACATACTGGTTTGTTTCAATTGTTTAACAAGCTTGCATTCATATCGAACGCAAGTAAAAAACACCACTTAAACTTACATTCTGTGTGTTGCTTATTAAACAGCTAATAACAAATAATGCAGCACACTATGCACCTGCGTACGCAGTAGTGCTTATCACTTTGGTACCAAAGATATGTAGCAATTAGATGTTTGTATATTTATTATTAATCTATATTTCAGGTCACTGTATCGGCCCATGTGTGCGAGTCTTGCTGGATGGTAGCTACACAGTCATTGCCAGGAACCAGTGCTGATTTGAATATTAGATCTAACTTGAATGTTGGCCATCATCATGTTTGCGTTAGTTGTGAAAGCCATATTTTTGATGTTATAACAAAATGGATTCACCCTCTACAAGTAAGTACTCAATCTGACAGCACATATAGCTATTTAAAGAGTATCTAACAACTTTCTAGTCCTGGCTTGTATATACAAGCCAGTTGTTGTTGTTAATCCCTTTATAAATTCAATATTATTATTTTTTTAAAGTAATATGTATTGATATTCAAAAAAAATTGTCATTTTGTTTCCATAATGTTATTTCTCCCCATATAAACAAGTTAATTTTTTTCTACTGCGGTTACTAGAATATAAATAAAACATGTTTTTTTTTATAGGTAACTGCTACAAGCTCTATTTGTTAGCTGGCAGCGTGCTGACCGAGCTCCACATGTAGTCAGAACATCAAGAGAGTCCATCGACAATCCTATTCCTAATATGGTAACTAGGTACCGAGACAAAGTGGTACCTCACGGCCAGCATCTCGATAATATATTAATCACTAATGATGTGGAAAACAATCAATAAAATAGTTTCAATTTACTTGAATTTGTTTTTTTTTCTTTTAAAATCCCTGACCATGTGCAGCCAAGGTATTTGAACATTCTGTGTATTTCACCTCATATTAAAATCACTAAAACTCATTATCTAATAAAAGAGTGGAAATAAATATGTTAATAGGATTTATTGACTACTGTCTGAAATAAAGATTTTATTTTTTATACCCCATGTTTTAACAAAAAACGAATTACACAAGATTATAGAGTAATATTACTCCTTGAAAACCTAAATAATTTCATTTTTGTTTATTGTGGCCTAATTTATAAGGACTGTTTGCGGATCTCCTTTGTAAGAAGTTTGTTGACCATACTAAAGTATAAGTGAGAATCAATGCCACTTAACTAGTATCCTAGAATTTTAAGTATAAAGTTACCCTTTTGTTTGCTGCGGTGTTTGGGTCACATAGTAATTTTTGTTGCTGTGGCATGATGGATTTATTTTATATTAATGTTTATGAACAAAAATTCATTGATATATTAGTATGTTTGCTTTTTTAATGAGTTTTATGCAACAAACTGGAAAAAATCACCCTTTCCGATTTCAAATTAGAATATGAGATTATATTAAGTACCATAAAATACGACACAAACAAGATTGAAAGATTTTTAAACAGCTCCCATACAAAACCAAAACATCACCCAAGAGTGGCCTAAACATAGCAGATGATTTAAAAAAAAACGTTTCAAAAAAATATTCGACTGATTTGTCATCCCTGCGCTTTAAATGAATACCTATGTGCAACACTTACAGCAAATCCTTGCTCCTGAACGCTTGGCAGACCTTCTACAGCCAAATTTCCCATAATCGCCAAAACCCTTTCCTCAAAACTTGACAGGGTTTGGCGATTACTCGGCCCACCACCAGTACCACTTGCATGACGTCTTATTAACAAAGCTTTCTTTTTTGTTTTTGACTTCCAGTCTGCCCAAACCTTCAATATGAATTAAGCAATATGTAGCAAAGTTAGGTAATAAGAAATAACGATGATTAGAATACATAGGTAGTTGTTCAAACCTTTTTCCATTTTTCTACTGATTTGTTGACTCCACCACCAATCGAGTTCAGTATCGTGACCAATTCAGACCACAGACGCTCGGATTTCAGTCGCCCTTGAAGCCCACTACGGGGATTAGAAAGATCGCCGTGACTGTAATGAAACAAAGAATAGAGGAATAAGCAACAAATTGCAGAGCACGTCATTGTTTACATTGAGTAATTTCAAGTGATATGAATTGTAACTAGTTCAAGATAAAATTGATCACTTCCTTACCTTTCCATGAACTCCAAAAGAGTTGAAAATTGTTCACCACTAGCTCGCATTCTTGGCTCCATTATAATTATCCTTAAAAATAAAAAAAAAACTGTTAATTTTAGTTCATTTATCGTCATAAACTTTAATTTTTCCACAATTGTTGTTGTTCAAAAAATGAAAGATATAAGAAAGTTGACGACTTACCTATGAAATTTTGTTTAATTAGTTAGTTTTAACACTTTTGATTTACTTAGAGTGTTCACTTGATCACGAATAAGCACTAGATGTAGAAATTAAGATGATAGTCTCAGGTAACTACACAAAGATAAGTTTATATTTGCCGCAACAGCCCGCTTGAATTTGACGTTTAGATTCGATAACCATAGCCAAGAAGTTGTTATTTTATCGAATCAACACTTCGACTTAACGATACGTTTGTCGATGTGACTTTGTCTACCATTTTGTTGTCGACATCGTTATGGTGAAATCGAACTTCGAAATGGATTCGACACGGAGCGATTGCCACTTGTCTAGGGCCCCTGATTTAGTGACGGAGCGATCGTCCGCGCGGCGCCCGCGCGGCGCACGCATTCAGGTGTGTGGCATTAGGTTTATTTTTTCATTGATGACCGGTGCTTGACTGCGATTTCACATCATGGTAAGTAGTGATGCAATCTTTGATGTTAATGCGCACTAGTTGAGAGTCTATTCACTTTAGCTTTGAAAACAAACACCTAAATTGTAATTAGTCGGGAAGACTGTAGTAGAAAAATAGTTCCAGTCCTTCGAAGTAAGCGATATAAATAAACGATAAAACGCTTAGTCCGGACCATTGACAGCAGTGAAACGGCGGCACGACGTTGCAGCAGTGTGTAAAAATTGTTGTAGTAATGTACGTGGACCTAAGTGCTTCTTTACGGAGATGCGACGCGTTGGACCTTCCACATACCATCGAAGACACTTCTGATCATATAGCCGTGGTTCATTTTTGCTTGCACTCTAAAAGAAAACTTCAAACTTTGATCAGGCGCTGCAGGAAGCAAGCAAAATTTTTTGAAGTGATCAGGCAAAAATGACCGTTATTAGTAGATTGCCATAATAATAATAATAATAATAATGTTTTATTAGCATAAATATAAATTTGACACAAATAAGGTACATAAAAAAAAAATGTCATACAGATAGTCAATTTTAATTTGAACCCTGACTCCTAAACTAGGAAGATCCTGTATCTTAGGAGGCAGTGTCTTCGCATACATAATGGACAAGTAAATTATGACCGTAAAGAGCGTAACAGGTTCATATAGTTGCATTACAGTTTAAAATGTATACTAACAAGGTAAGAAAAAAAAAAAAAAAAAAAAAAAAAAAAAAAAAAAAAAAAAAAAAAAAAAAAAAAAAAATATAGAAGTAATTGTGATATATATATATATATATTTAAAGATGTATTTGTTTAGTTATGTCGTATGTATACTATGTATAGATGTGTGTAGTGGGTGTGTATAGAGTGTGAGTGTAGTGTACGTGTAATTTTGTGTGTGGTGTCAAACGTTGCGTGAATTGTGTGAGCAAGAGGTGATTGTGGTGTGAATATTAGAGATTAGCAGATCCAGGCAAGTAGACTTTCAGTAGTCTCGTAGTCTTGGCTTTTTAACCACTCCACAATTTTGAGTTTAGCCTTATAAGCGTTTAATTCTATTATGTTTATTTTTTTATTTATTTTTGTATATAAGTGTGAGCTTAGAACGTAGTGTTGACGCTTAGCAAAAGCGGTCTTGTGTGTTACCGTGAGAATGATAGGCTTATTTTTGCGACGTGTTGGGTCTGGTGGCGGTACCTTAGTGTGTGTTCTCAATACAGATCGTAGCACAAACAGTTGCCTAACGGTAAGTACATTTGCATCTTTATATAATTGTGTAGTGGGATACTTAAAGTTCTTCTTTAACATCACCTTTAGAACAGCTCTTTGTGCCCGTTCCAGCTTGAGAAACTTTGTACGGGCTGCGCCTCCCCACACTGTGATACAATAAGTGATAACAGACTGACAGATGGCAGTATACACCATTCTAATCGTGTTGAAATCAGCAGACGATTTAAGCAGCTTGAATACGTAAATCATTCTTCTAACTCTTGTACTGATTGTTTCCAAGTGAGAGTGCCAGTTGAGACCGCTATCGATAACCACACCCAAATACTTCAGATGATCTACTTCACGAAGAGAAAAGCAAGAACAAGGTGAATAGCTATTACAGGTGTGAGCGTTAATGATGAAACCTGAGGGAGGTTTAGTACTAGGGTGCAATCTGAAAGGGATGTAGTAGGTCTTATCCAGGTTAAGAGTAAGAAGATTTAGCTGCAACCAATTGATGACAGATTTAAGTGACGTTTCGCTTGAAGCTTTTAGTTGATCCCAATCTGATCCGTGAACAATGATTGCAGTGTCATCAGCGTATGAAAATATTTTGGAATTTGAGAGGGGTAAACAGCAGAGCCCGTTGATATAGACCTGGAAAAGGGTCGGGGCAAGAACACTTCCCTGCGGCACACCGAAGGTAGTGGTTTGCTCCCTACTAACGTGTTCGCCAACTCTAACGCACATTTTACGGTTAGTGAGATAGCTTGCAAAAAAGTCATGGGCTAAGCCACGTATGCCGATGCCCTCTAACTTCGACAAGAGGGTGGGAACAGAAACTGTGTCAAATGCCTTTTTTAAATCCAGGAATAAACCTAGGCAATACTGTTTTTCATCAAGCTTTCTTGTAACAAATTCAGTCAAGTTGAGGATAGCGTCTTCTGCTGAGACTCCTTTTTTGAAACCAAACTGATTTTGTGCAATGAGGTTATTTTTATTAAGGTACTGAGTAAGCCTTGTGTTTATTAATTTTTCGAAAATTTTAGAAATAGACGAGAGGACTGAAATAGGCCTATAATTGTTCATACAGTCTCTGTTCCCACCCTTGTAAATTGGGTGAACCACAGCCTTTTTAAATGCCTCTGGAAAAATTCCAGTAGCAATTGAACGATTGAAAATGTGCTTTAATGCAGGTACGAGAATGTGACGACACTGTTTTAATAAATTTGTTGAGATGCCATCCCAACCGGTAGCCGAATCTCGTCGGAGCTGAGTAATGGCATTATTTATATCCGATTCATCAAATTCAAGTAGAACTAGAGAGTTAAGGGGAACGTTATTATGGGGCTGTGTCCACTCGTTGGGGGGCATTGCAAGACGCGAGGTGATACTAGACGCGAGATCCCTACCTATATCCGCGAAGTACTTACACACACGATCAACGGCTGCTTGAGAATTTGGTTCAATTTTTAATAAGTTTGTTGAAGATGTGGGTGTTTTTTTATAATTTGTAATGTCTTTAATTTTTTTCCAGAGTGTTTTAATGTTTGATTTAGCTTTCTCTAACTCAAACTTTTCGGATTGAGCTTTTAAGTTGCGTAATATAATGTTACAGTGGTTACGATAGCGATTGTAGGTGATTCTTAGGATGTCATTATCAGGTGTATGTAATAATATGGGAACATTCATAACTTTACTCAACCAACATTCTGTGAGAACTATGACGTCACATTCAATATTAATAAGAGACAGCAGCACCAGAAGTTCACTGAAATTCCTATTAATGCTCCGAATGTTTAAGTGAAGAATTTTTAAGCTAGAATCTGTTATATCAATAAAGTCTGTACACTTTTCCGGAGGACAAACATGCACTTTCGCAATTTCAAGGTTATCTAAGTCATCAGAGACATTATCAATATTATTAGCCATTAATTATAAGTATAGATAGCAAAACAACAATTCAAAATAACCGAGTTTGACTGCGTATACTCTGTAAAATATAATTGTACGTGTTGGTGCCTACATTTACTAACGAAACCAAAACCATAACCCGATACAATCAGTAAAATCAATGAACTAAACATATGTATTAAAAGTAAACAAAACATCGAGTCGCAACTTACTATTATGATGACTGAGTTACATAACGAGCAGCTGTTGAGATTATGTGCAAGAATGAGTGTGGGTGTATGTTGTGGTGTGTTATGCTTGTATTTTTGTATATAGTGTTTGTTAATTAATGTTGAACTTGTAGTGAAAGGACAGATCAAGATGAATCTATAATATGTTGTGTGTAGAATGTATGAATTAATATATAGAATAAACTTACTTACAGATTTCATTCTGGGTACATTTTGCATAAGTATATAGTCGTACCATAGTGGTATACACTTCAATATGAAAGAATACGAAAGCAATAACAGATACCATATAACTAACACAGACACTATAAGTCACTGAGTTAATAGATTCGTCACTAGGTTGGTAAGGCAGCGCTCTGATTTAATGAGTATCTGCTGGGCTCCTGTTTCTTTACGGAGAAAAATGTTGCCATGTTTTATCCAGCAAAACATGTAGTTTTGATTCTTTGCAAATTCCCTGGCCCTGAAAAATAGTTTTCTCATGCTTGAAGGTAGATGTTCTGCAACATAGATGGGCTGCTGGTTACCAGTAAAACCGATGTTGTGTGTATTCAGTGTATCACCTTTGGGCTGTTTTTTATTGTAGTTGCGCACATTGGTGATCAGTTGGTTTTTTGTATGCACAGTCTGGAATTCGGTAATAATAGGTCCAGCTGCACCTTTTTTGCCTGGGAGGCGATAAACGTCCCGAATCTCCAGTTTTGACAGGGGCATATTTACAGCCGTACTCACTTTCTCAACAATGGTGGACAGATCGGAAATTGTTTCATTCTCTTTAGTAGGTATGTTCCTGAAAACTACACAAGATGAGCGTGTGGACTGTTGCAGGTCTTGGATTTTATTTTCGAGCTCGTTTATACAGTTTTTATAAGCACGGTTCTCCTTTCTCAAGGTATCGATTTGCTGTCGCATATCCTCAAAACTGGTATTAATGTATTCCATTGATCCTTTAATCTCCAGGTTGACTGTCTGTATTGAAGAGTTTTGGAGTTTAAGGTCTGCAATCTCCGCAACAAGTTTATCCAACATCGATGATTGCTGTGCGTAAAGTTTATTAACATGTTCATCGTGTTCCTTTTTCCAGGATTCGAGAAGTGTTCTTAGATCCGAGTCAGAATCGACGGGCTTGCTGTCCGGCGACGGCGGCGCGGGCGGGGACTGTAAACGTCGTTTGTTGTAACGCTTACTGGTGTTTATGCTCGTATTATCACTGCATAAAGTTTGAGGAATGTCCATGTCAGATAACGACTTCGGTACCGTGATTTTTATGTTCGTGGCTTTTGCAGGTGGAGGTGTATGCTGCAGGCTAGACATCACGGGCGTGGTGATTATGTAAGGTGAAACGAAGTAAAACCGCTAGTTGGAATGAAGTTGGTTCTAGAAGATCCACGGGTCTTGCATACATGCGCACACGCGGCAATATCGGTGTGTGACGACACTGATGGAGCAGGTAGCTGAGCGGGATAGCAATTACGCCACCGTCCTGGTCCCGCGGAGGTGAAGGCGGGCGCGCGGCGACCGCTCGCTGCTCGATGACACAAAAATTGAGTTTAAACGCGCAACGCGAAATTATGCAAACACTATGTACTTAACGGATCGTAAAGGTTAAAGTTCTGTGAATAGTTAATTGATTTTAAACCGAGACAGTTAAAAATTTCTGCACACGTCCGCTCTCGAACAAGGCACGAGGCGAAGGGGATGGGAAGGGGATGGGGGGGCCATAATGTTTGTGTTTGCGCGTGCTATGATGTGCTGTAATCTACGATGAACGCCCAACGTACAAACGCTAAGTAGTATTTGGGGTTATCCGCAAAGTGGGGTCAAATAAAGCGACAACTTATTTGTATGATACAGTCTGAAAATAGCTCAGTTCGTTTAGACCGCGAATTTCCGAGAATAATTCTCTATAAGCTGCCGCAAATAAAGTAGTAAAAGATATGTGAGAAACTTAATATAAATGCTAATACGATCCAAATACACTCAGTAATGCAAGGATTTTATACAATAAACATAAACAAAGTTATGTTTATTGTATAAAATCCTCGCATAGCTTTTTAAATCAGAGTTTATTTTGCTTTCAAAGAAAATTGTGTTTCCATTGTGATTTCTTTGTTTAGTTAATGAAAACTCATTGAGGAACAAACATCCGAGTGTTGCTAGATATTTACTGAACTGTTTAGATTTTAATTAACTGTTAGCCAGAAATTGTTGCAAGGAATTGAGTTTATGGTTGTTACTTAGGATTCTATCCATAGAAGATATTAGATATTGTGTAAACTGGAAGACTAAGTAATAAACAAGTTATTATGTAAATAGATTTGTTTATTAAGCGACGATGTGGCTGATAATCGGACGACGAGGCACGCTTTCCTAGAAGTATCCTGTTTACTGTTACCATAAAACCGCTAGGTTGGTAGCTATCAGAAAACAGACTCCGACAGTGAATATATTCGTATCTTAAATTTAAAGTTTGATTTTCTCAGTTGTTGGAGACCACAGACCTGATATATGGTTTTAATTTCATCTCGATACCTACCCGCGTTCCCATGATAGAGGACGTTGACAGACAGACAGCAAAGTGAATTTGTAAAGATTTCATTTTTTTCCTTTTAAGGTACGGAACTCTAAAAAAACAATATCAAAGGAAAAAGCGCCCAATTACAAAATAATATCCTCTTTTCCTATTTAAAACCCGATTTGTACGTTTTCAACGGTTTTCCGTCCCAGTGCGTCCGCCGGGATCCGGCCACGGTGGCCGGGGGGGGGGGGCGGCAGGGGGGAGTATCGTCCGCAAATAATAAAATATTCCCAGGAAATAACCAGCACTCGGCGAGCGATCCTTTTCAACCACCACTTTACACTGACCTCTAAAACGTAACCTGAACGTTTTAATCAGAGCTCAACTTTTATTGGAGTGTTTGGAGGAAAACCAGATTATTATGACCTTCCAACAAGATCTTTTGTTACTTCAACCGGACCATTTTAACCAGACCTCTCAACTTTAAACTTTAGTTCCTAATTGGGGGTCTTAAAATCTTGGTTATTCGAGACTGTAACCAGTGTAACCTGGTCCTTGGCTACTATGTTTAAGTTAAAGTCTGTGGTTCCCTGGAGCTGGTCGTTTGGTCGGGCTTATTGACTGGCTACCTGCAAAGTGCTGACGGCCCCGTCGGCAATCGTTCAATCTCGACAAATGCTTTTGTAAAGCGTAATTCACATGATATGAATTGAACCTAGATAAGTAGGTTTTGTAGGGAGACGCTTGGCGGAACTTGGGACCTTATTTTTGCCAATTTGGATAAAAGATGAGATCCTAAATACATTTGCGTTGTTTTAAAACTTCGTCATTTATAAAGCGATTTGAAAAAAAAAAAAATGGGCAATACCATTGCACTAATCTGATAATGTAGCCTTACAATTAGGCGCGCGTGTTCCGTAATATGATGTACTAACTTTTGTCAGCGGCTTCGCCCGCGTGCATAAAATATAGCCTATATCACTCAGGAGTAAAGCAGCTTTCTATTGTTGTTATTTTTCCAATCGGATCAGTTACTACCAGAGATTAACTCCTACAAACAAAAAAACTAACTTTACCTCTATTATATAAGTATAGATGTATGGCCTTGTTTGGGCTTATTGGATTTGTTATGAGATGCACTCTGGCTACATTAAATTATAGTTTTAGAATATATTGTAGAGTACAATACTATTGAATTTGTACACTGTACAGGTTTAACTCTAGGTACAATTAAAACGTCTATAGTATTTTTTATTTGCGCAAGGAGCAACTTAAGAATAATGGTGTGGTTTTAGTCCGACACACCTCTTGCTCCATCCTAGGGTGGGAGAAGTCATTGGAGGAGTTCCCGCCTTCAAAGTTGAACTTAACTGTCTTATAAATAGTAAACGCCCTTGGGTGGAGCGGGAAACAGTGTCAGACTCTTACTGACTAAACAACCTACAGCATTCCTACGTTGCCATATTTACCAGTGTATGTGTTATGAGTACTAAACCACTGATAAATGTACTTATATATTTCTAAAAATATACATTTTATAGATCAATCACACCCAGATACAGAATCGTGCTCATCACACAAACATTTGTCCTGGGTGGGAATCGAACTCACAACCTCCGGCTTAACAGTCCACTAGACCAACAGGCCAGTCGAACGAAAAAAATTAAATTAGTTCCTCTCCTTTGACGTAATTCGAAACACCTTTCACATAAAAGAGCAGCAAATTTTTCATCACGATGAACCACGAAATTACAAAAAGAAACAGTAAAAACATGTTTATCTCTTGAAAGGAAGCTGTAGCCGGGAGCGTCATCCTCTCGCGAATAATTTAGACATGTCATTTAGAATGAAGGCTTATTCTCCTTTCTTTCGCTTAGAAGGAAATCCTTCGCTTGGCTCCGAGCGGCGCTTACTCCCTGGTACTCGATCTGAGAGGGAAAGCGAACGGAGCGGTATTTTTATGTCTTTTATTCTTCTTCGTTATTTTTTAGGTTAAATTGCATTGGTTGAAAAGAAAAAGGGGTAAGAATATTTTTTACAAAAGATGACATTGTCACCCTTTCGTCATATTTATTTGTAAATAGCGTTGCGGGTAAAACAACCAACAAACAACAACACAACAAACAACGAACAACAATAATAACGACCTTCATCTGCAAATATCTCGGTGACCTGGTATTGTAGGGTACAAAACTGCAGACATATGTTGTCTAAGTTCCTCTACCGATATAATTTACATATTTTATACTACGCTACTAAAACTTTTAATGAATCAATCAATTAATTCATATACACCATTTTCAGGCACTTTTTAATCGTTAAAAAGTCGTACCAAAGCGTAGATTTAAATCTGTAATCCGGGAATATTTAAGTCAAGAGTGAATAGGTTACTTCTAGATAAGCGCACTTTATCGTAGACCGCATCGTCGCTTCCCATCAGGTGAGATAGCGGTCAAGCGCGGACCTATAAAAAATAAAGTAATAAATAAATTAAATTTGTCTGAAGCAGGTAGCTGCAAACATCCCGTCAGGGTGAACATCTGACCTCCAGGTCGATGGAGATTGAAACAAGCTCGCATCGGCGACGCGAGGCCGACGCGAGGCCGACGCGAGGCCGACACGAGGCCGACACGAGGGAGCGACGCGCTCTGTCGAGCACGGGGCAGCACACGTTTATATTGTAGCGATTTGTACGTATTACTTGCGAGGACATGATCGGAATTTGCTGCGGGAAAGTAAACGTCAAAGAATTTATTTGAAGCAAATCGTAATTAGGTATACCGACAGTTTTGAATTGTCTTTGACTAACTAACGGACATGGTGACAGTTAGGGCACTCGTAGACTCGTAGAACGCGATAATGCGACATTGAAGTGACAAAGAATTACTTTTTATCCATAAATTCACGGTTGACTCTCACCCGATAGTATGTAATATGAATTTGAAAAAAAGTATACCTATATTTAATTTAATTTCAATACAAAAAAAAACCTTGTCTCACCCTGTATGGCTGAACCTTAGGCCTAAACAAAAATGCGATATGACAACGCATCGTAAAAATCTACAAGCTTGCATGACGCAGTGCAAGAACTTATGAATGAATTCACATCGCGCATTGTATGGTCACTCGAACCTATGTTTAGCCACACGCTATTGCGTCGTAGCAATTCGCATCACAGGCCTTTGCGATGCGGTGTTGTATCTCATCGTATCGTAAAGAGCGGGAACCCAATATGAGACTTACCATGATTAAGCGTAGCTTGCTTTTCAGAAAATGCATCATTTTCTTAATCTTAATCGCTTTTCGTGTAACATTAATGTACTCTTAAACATATTTGTTTATTTAAAATAGTGTAGATAACATCATTACAGCTGAACGCCAATGCGATATTATTACTATGTATGTATATGTCACCAAATTAAATATATCTCGCAATATTTGGGTGCTTTCATTTTTTATATCTCATAATTTTCCATTAATTATAAAATAAACGTCAAAAAATTCTTTGTTGCTTCAATTACGACTATTATTGTACAGAAGAACTTTAAAAGTCACTTAAATGGGAAATACAGTTTATTTCTTTAAATCTGGCATCTGGACGTAAATTGCAGTGGCCTATATAATATGGAAAGCACTAAATTGGTTTCGCACCCAGCTGCACACACAACTTGGCGAAATGGGCGGGTGACCTAGTGTGAGTGTGGTGGCCTGAGTGCCCACTGACATCTGTACTTTAGAAGACTTAGACTTCTTATTATTTAATTTTAGCATCAGTGGCGATTGCTACCTAAATCTACTGTAAACTCGAAAAAAAGACAAAAAAGAAGATACAGCTCCTGACGAGTCCACAGTCTGTAATAAATGGTACTTGTCAAGGAACTCAGTGTAATATTCCAGAATTTAACTTATTAAACAAAGTTAAAATTGATAGATAGATAGATTAAACTTTATTGTACACCAAAAAGTTACAGAAATTATACAAAAACTTAAATCTATGGGTACAAAGGCGGTCTTATCGCTAACAGCGATATCTACCAGACAACCTTAGGATGGATCGTAAGAACTAAAAATAATACAGGGCGGTTGCTGCAGCTGCAGTGTGCTACTAACGAAGTAATCAAACTATAAATATAAACAAAACATAACTACATTGATTTGGGTGGAAACAATTCATTTTATCGAAATAACATCAGAATATCAGTGGAAACAAATTGTATTTTTTGTGAAAATTTTGTGATTTTTTTACAGAAATATGCATGTTTATTTCTCGAAACAGAAGTAGTATTTAAAATACCCACTTATTTTCGTTGCAATCTGTATATGGACAAAATTAAAGCTGGAAAATACAGAAACATTTTATATTTCCCGGCAGATTGCAACATTTTCCGCTTCCTGCAAGTCTAACTAGCATGCAGAACACTGCCATGTTTTCTGTCTTTTTCTTCATTTGTAGGAAAAAATATTAATCCGCAATACTTTGGACTGCGTTTTAATGTTGTCACACATTTCGCAAATTAAAATGCATAAAATAGAGATGCGGGAATATGCGGAGAATTCTAATACACTCGCATGCAGTCGACATGGTGAAGTCAGAAGCACCATGTACACAGGCAAATCAACTGAAAAATCATTATTGGCTTCAGAACATTTTGAACGTCAGCAAATATATAGAACTGTCTACCAAAAGCATGTTTGTATGCGTATTTGTTAAGTTGCCATTTTAGTATACGTTCGCTCTTTCTTATTATCAGTCCATAGAATAACACTGCTGTGTTCGTTTAGTTGTCGATGCTACTCTCAGATGGGTTATGTTTTTACTAGTTTTTTAACTGTTAATTTGAAATTACATTCATTAGAGTCTTTCAACAGTTTTATTGAAATATTTTTTTCCTTTGGTTATCAAGATACCTCCTCCTAGTCAACCTTAGTGCTAAGTCAACTCGTTCACGCATGATATACATCTTCTTTTTCTTTTCAAATCGACGGTAAGCTCGTTAAACTGTTGGGGCCCAGTAGATGGCTACGTTAACTGCAGCATCGATGGCAATAATAGGCCACTGTAACTATAACTTGGCGAACTGAGGTTTTATAGACCCGTCGGATAATCAATACATGAGCTATTTGCTGGAGTGCCCTAAGTGTCCATACACCTGCACTATGGAGGATTTAATTAATGCCACCGATGCTGCATGACATACATAGGTATGCAGGAAATGTGGCATTAGATATTTCATGAAATCCTCGGTCCATGTGTGTGTCGCTTGTTATCTCACGCGGGTGCTATAAAACTGTTCTTCTGAACGCGACCATTCGCTCATAAAGTGTCGCTATGCGAGGGTGGTAATCCCGGGATCGGCGCGATAAACCCCGGACAACGGGACGAGAGGCCGGGACGAGACAATGCGCTATTGTTCTCCGTGTATCGCGACTAGTGGAGACTGCAGTAGGACAACGGGTTGTGGGCTTTGAGTTGAAGGATTTAATTGAGAACACATTTCTAGTTAAACCGACGCTGGCTGGCCACACTCGGTTATACGAAGTTGCCACAAATAGGTTGACCGAGTTTAAACGTTGTGGATTAGATTTACGACGCTCAAAGCATTTATCTTCAAATGTTATTAACCAGACTCGCTTTGTGTGTAGAACTCTATGTAACCAACTTTGCAACCTAAAATTCAAAATCTTCCATCGCGGTATTACAGTTTACCGCCTGATTAAAACACATACAACAGTCAGAAATAATCCAGATCTAATCTACAATCCGTCCGGTCCGAGGATCCTCCCTTTTCAACGATGTTATGTGAGTCTTGACTCCTTATTCCGTATATCTGCATGTGCATTTATGAGTCGTTGTTTAGTTTTCGTCGCTACTTTCAGCTAAAACTTGTTCTGTCACTTTAAAATAGTCAAGAAGGCGGTCAGTTCAAGTTGGAATCTCATTTAAAAATGTGATAAGTTTTGGTAGTAAGTTGAAGTTCATAGCTGTTGTTGGCGTGGCAACAACCACTGAAATCCCCTGGATGTAAATGCACTCGATCAGTAGAGTAAGGATAATTAAGTCTAACAGTCCAATATTATTTTATGATGTTGCTTTTTTCCACTCAGCTGTAGGTATATTGTATGTTCCATTCTCCTTGTTTTTTTCAATATGTTTTTAATAACACGCACCACACGAAAAGTAGAACCTGAATCCCAAGAAATGGGGTACCTAGCAGCGGACCGACTCTCTCGTAAGCGTTGGTCTCATGATAATTTAACGTACGATTCCGCAGCATGTAGTGCTGACCATGTAATCTTTTTCATCGCAGACGAATCCACGAACCCGCCACAGCATACCGTAGGGTTTTGCGTACAGATTAGGTAGGGCAGCAGTGGGAACGTCAATGTTTGACATTTAGATTATTATGTCCTGTTAATATTGACTTACTGTCCTGCCCTGCACTAGGTGTCACATCGACACTCCACGTCTCAGTTAAAAACACGACTCTGCTGTATTGTCGCGTGTTTTTGTCGCAAGTCGTGCTCACATAGACCGTTCTTGTCAATAGAATAACAATCTTATCTTAAACGCATAAGGTTTTTAATCTCTTGGCAAGACTGTAATATTTTTGTCGGCGTAATTTTGATAATCTTGTTTGAATTGTATCTTTATTATAAAGGCGTAAGGTTGAAGTTCTCTCAGCAAGAATTGTTGCAAGTAATATGTTTGTCAGATGTAATTCAGAAAAGCTATTATTAATATCTGTGATGATCTGCTAGAAGAAATACAGCGCTGTAAGCCGCTTAGCGGTATAATTTGAGTCAAGACAAGAGCGCAAAAAGTGGTTTGTGTCGACAGCGGCAAGACTTTGACGTTGATTGTGGGAAAAGCGGCACTTTTGTACTGAGGATGAATGTTATTTACTCTTTAGCGGACCGCGTGTTTGATGAGATTTCGCTTCGTAAATATTATTAACTTCCATACAACATTGTATTTAACCTAATTAAAGGACCAATTTATAAAAATCTTTCCTTAATTCTCTCTTGAGTGAAATGACTCGCTTCTTTTGACAAACTATGCTTGACTTCGACCTGATGATAAGTGATGCAATTGTTGGTGGGGAGTCGCACCAATTTTAGGCGTGTTAGGTGTACATTATTATCTGTCAGCAAAAATAAATTCATATTTACTTTTTATTTATTTACTTTCACAAAAAAGTAAACTTATTTACAAGCAATTTCTCAAAGGATCCCTTTGGACAATTTATCTGATACACAACATACCGCATAACAAAATTTTTCAACTTCGTTCTAAAAAAACTTTATCAAGTATTTTTTGCTTAAAAATTAGCCAATTTTCACTCAAAAAATACAAAGTTTTAGTGTGGCATTGTAGAAGCGTCGTTGATTCGTGTGTGTCGTACTCACAGCGCTTTGTGCAATCAAACTCGCTGCGGTTTTTATATTCCCTTCTGTGGTACCAGCGATACTGTGCAGGCAAAGCAGTAGCACCACTCCATACAACATTAGAATAATGTTTACATTAATTATTCGTTGGCAGTGCTACCAACTTTAAACGCGGTTCATGGGACTTTAACTGAACTGTTTGAGACATAGAGCTATGTGTGGTTTATAATGCCATCCTTCTTTATCGCTCACTCGATTGACATTTTTTTTGTTTGATATAAACTAATATTTCACTGCGATTTAAAGGCTTTTGTTTGAAAACTAGAGAGCGAGTAATTAGATTAGTAGAGAGCGCCGTCGATTCGGGGTTAGACCTGATCACCCCCAAAATGACTGGAGAGAGACTCAATAGATGATGACCACAATATATTGTGGTCATCATCTATTTCTTAATAATCAATAATCTATAGATTTCTCTATTTATCAATAATCTATAGATTAGGTTTTTTTTTATTGTACCTATAACATTTGCATGACTGCGATCCTACCTGATGGTAAGCAGTGACGTAATTGTTGATGGTGAGGTGCACTAGTTTAACAAGAGCCTATTTATTTAAAGACATCCAAATTATAATCGGATGGGAAGACCGCAGCAGGCTGTTGTGCCAGTCTTTTGATGTGCGCAGAATAAACGACGAAGCGAAACCTATCTTGACTTATTGAGGAGTAATCATAATTTAGTTACATGTTATTTTTTTTTATTCTGTGATGCCAAACCAAGCTATAAGTTTGATTGAGCTACTGATGCGCTTCCAGCGTGGTGATGGATGTAAGGGGGGCGGGGAAGTGCCAATCAGCGGCGGCTTTGTCGGCACAATCAGTCGCGCCACAAGGTGGAACATTGTACACGCCGCCGCTTTTTGTTAATACACTTCACAACTATTGTGCGTAAATGCCGACAGTATAAATACTGGTATACAGTTGCAAATTATTTCATCTTTTATGCACCAGGCAATTTTTACACAATTTTTTTTCGTGTTTCGATTGTAATATAAGTATGATGGTTATGTTAATTTTCAAATAAAAGGTCATATCGTGGCACATACTAGCATCTAAGCATGCAATAAGTCTAGCCTGTGTACATGTACAAGTTGCTGTTTGTATTCTGGGAGTTTTCTTTATGACAAATCCCGTGAACCCACGGTTCGCTTACATCTCTTTAACGAAATCGTGGAACACTCTGCACTGTCGACGACTTGGTCTCGGTTCAAATCGTTACTGGACGGCCGGATTGTGAGCTACACGTGGCTCCTCGTTCACGGTAGGTGGGGCGTGAAAAAGCCCGTTTCCTCACGCATGCGAATTTTTGTTGCTAGTTTAGGTGACAAAGCTATCCAAAGATGTCTGTCTCAATTTTAATCCACGATGTACAACTTGAAGGTGGGACAGTTACCGCTCAGCTACCACTGCTTTTTACTACTGTGCTAGCACTGCTGTCTTAGCAAGCACCTCTAAGTTGATTTCGTCTATGGAACGAGTACAGTTGTGCTTAGACCGATATTTGCCAGCTAGTGTTCTAGTGACTCAGTGGAGAAGTTAGTCGGTAGTGGTCGACCGCAGACCGCGGAGACCGCCGCGTCCGCCGCCGCTCCGCCTTATATTGTTTGTGATACTCAACTGTGGACCGTGTGGTAAGGGTGACGACTTGTATTAACACGTTTCGTTCGAGATTATTCATAGAATTAATTGCTTACCAAGCGAGACGACCGCCTCAGGAGAAATTTGTTTAGAACCCTAAATATGTTAGAAATCGGTGTTGCAATAGTGTAGGACACTATCCGCAATCCCACGCCTACGTTAAGGGAACTAACCGAAACCGTGGGCAAGCAATGGCAAGCTCGCTGTCCGCCCATCTGGTAACCGTTCCCGCGCGCCTCAAGGAAATGTCAGAAACTGAGGGGGCCCAGCAGGGTCGAAGCCTTCTGAGGCCAGTTGATGCGAAAGCGGAACACCGGGGCCCTGAAACTAAGGCAAGAAGGAACGGTGGGTCGTATAGTCACTAGAAGTTTCACACTGTCTCCCGCTCTGCACAAGGGCGGGATTTATCATTTGTTGATTTTTCCCACCATAAAAAAGCTAAACAAACGTCAAACGAGGCAAAAAATCTATACATAATTTAATACAACCGTTTGACATAAGTTAGAATCCAAAATTTGGCTACGATGGAGCGACTTAGTCAATGCTATGACAAACCTTCATAATATAGATTTTTTTTAAATCGCTTGCCTAGTAAAATAGTGGCACATCTACAATAAATGCGAAATTGAGTTTTAATGGCCCAAGAGTTTAAAACAATAATTTATCTCCTTGAATATCTGTTATGATATATTAGCCGGCAATTAAAATTTCTTTTTAAATATTTGTACAATCTTTGAGTATTTGTAAATTGTGAAATAAATGCGAGACACACAGGGCCGGCCGTTATGGCAACGATTGATGGAGGCTTTTGTCGGACTGTGGACGTCTTTCGGCTGATGTGGTTTTTTTTACGGAAGGTAAAAATCATATAATGACGAATCTCGCCCTTGGGCGGAGCAGGAAACAGTATCACATTCTTACTGACAAAACAACCTACCCCGTTCTTTCCTTGCCAAAGCGTTACACTGGGGCTCTGGCCCACAGCCCCAGTGTAACGCTTCGCATCAACCCTCGGCCCCAGGAGTTTATTTGTGTGTATACGTATGTGTGAGTAGGTATTATGACTACAGAAAATTTCTAAACTGTTTAGTACTTAACGAAACTACCTCCACCAAACCAAAGCTTAACAAAATGAACATAATTTCCTCTTACATTACAACAACAACTTAACTAACTATGAGACAGTTAAGTTAACCGTGTAATGTCGTAAGTAAATAGTGTCACATGACGGTAATTACGATTAGTAAGTGAAGTGACGCGGCTTAGTGGTCGCGGCTGTGGGACTAGCGCGTTTGTGTTGTTACTGCTAATTGTTGGTGAGGAACTCAGTTTCAAGTTATATGAGTAATCTATACTACTAATATTATAAAGAGGTAACATTTGGAAGTTTGTATGTAGGGGTAATCTCTGGAACTACAGTTTCGAATTGAAAGATTCTTTTTATGTTGGGTAGTTTATTTTTCGAAGAAGGTTATAGGTTATATAACATCACGCTATGACCTATGGCAGCGAAACAGTAACCATAGACGCAGGTGAAGCCACTGGTGGCCTGGAGCAATATATATTGCTAACATCATGCGGGTGAAGCTGCAGGCAAAAGCTAGTTTGTATATAAAATTATTTGAACTTCAAATTTGTCTATCAAAATAATTTAAAAAACTAGCTGCTATCAGCGGTTTCTTATTTAGTCATTGTATCTTTAAAAACTCGACTCACTTTGAATGAATGTAATAAATTATTAGCACAATACTAGTAATTTTTTTCATTCACTCAAATGTCGTTACGCATCTCTTTGCTTTTCATGCAGTAATGCAGTGATGATGAACGCATTTTAGGTTCTCAAAAAATTTATCAGAATTCAATAAATAAACTTCATGTCTTTTTAATAGGGAGACCTTGAACAGCCAAACATTCTACGATTTATATTTTTTCTTCTAAAACTCTTGAGTCCCAAGCCACACTTATTGTACGGTAATACTTTCTTTATTATTTGGGTGCTATTTAAACAGGCTTCTTTTTAATATCATAATTCGCCCCCAAAAATGTAGGTTGCCTTCTAAATTACTAAGTCAGCCACAATTAACGAGCATCTAAATAATACTATCATAACCACTACTTATCTTCTATGTGAACCACTCTAAATACAGCTCAGCACGATAGTTATTTTTTAGCATCTAAATTTGTAACAAGCATTGTAACAGTAAACTTCTAAAATACTGTTAAATGACATCAAAAAATATATTTATTTAGCTTCTAATTTTTTAACTCAGTACGTTTAAAATGTAACTCATCCCATATTAATTGATCGTCAAAAGTTTGCTAAAAATGACATCAAATTATATACTATTGGCCACTAATATTACCAGAAGCCATTAAGGAGAGACAAAATAATTTACTTTATTTTTGAAAAATCAATTTTTTTTTATTGAATTATCGTCATTTTACGTATAGTAAATAATAGAAACATAAAGAGAATGTAGGCACCTTCCTAGACGAAAAAGGAAATAAAACCATTATTGGTTAATTAATGCAGCTCGCGCTTCAGTTGGCTATCCACGCTTTCTTTTTAATCCCAGTGGTTGTGACTTTGCCTCTAATGTTTTTTTTTATGGTAGGTAAAAATCATCCAATGACGAATCCCGCTCTTGGGCGGAGCGGGAAACAGTGTCAGACTCTTACTGACTAAACAACCTACCCCGTTCCTTCCTTGCCTTATTCCCAGAGCCCCGGTAAGTAACACTTTCGCACCAAACCTCGGCTCCAGGAGGCTTCGACCCTGAAGGGCCCCTACAGTTTGCTGACAACTCCTTGAAGCACGCAGGAACAGTGCGCGCCGTTGACGACTTGGACTAGGCCTGGACAGTTACCAGATGACCGGACGGCGAGCTACCCATTGCTCATCGTCCGCGAGCCAGTATCTACGGTGGCCGGATATCGGCGGGATCGCGGCGGCGTCGGCTACGGCGAGGGTGCTGTTGCCTTTGCCTTATGCGTTCGGCCTCCTCCTTTACGAGCATTACTGCTTTGCAGAAGGAGGCGTCCGCCTGCCATTTCTCTTCGCTGCGGACCATGGCCTGAACCAAGGCCCGGCGCGAGAGGTCGTCGCCGCCGATTACCTCTGTAGCTGTACTTGCGACAAAAGTCTGGACAATCACAGCAACCAGTAAACCACTCGGTCTAATTGTTCGGTGGTATTACGCTCCAAGCTGAAAAATACACTTTTTTGTATTCTTCAAAACTCCTGAATTTCTTGTCAGCTTGATTAAAATTGAATGAGTTGTTGCCTGGAATTAAATACGTGGTGCTGGCTGATGTTGAATGTAAGACTCTAATTTTGGTATCAGTTTCAGCGATAAAAGAATATGATGTATTATATTACATGCCAAGTTATAATAAATGATGCTTTCTGTCGAAGCTTGAATTATATTTTTTTGAGGACAGTGTTTTGAAGCTATAAAACGTAAAATAGTGACGAGATGTAAAATCCGTGGCCGAGTTAGTAAATTAGGTGGCAATGTATAAATAAGAAGGACAAGTCACAATAATTGATGATCTTTACTTGACGCTTTCTATAGCATATTTAGTTGGCGGTGTAAAAAAGTCGAATTAGTTTATTAGAGGCTATGTTATTTTCCCGTTGCTTAGTTATAAAATTAGAAGTTTAATCTAGTGTCCAATAAATAATTTTGTGGTTAGACTTATAATTTCCCTTATTATTTTATCTTTATTATTTATTAATATAATATTACCGTGCTTATTGTCTTTCTATTCTGTCTCTAATTACGGTATTCGAAAGGTTAATAGCAAAATGCTAACAAAAGCAGCCCAGTTACTCTAAAAGACTAAAGACACGTAATTTGCTACGCTCGGCTACGCTGTGCTACGTCGTAGCGCTACGAGCTACGCTTTCGTAGCGCTCGTAGCTCGTAGTAATCCTTTGGTTCATAATGACGTTGTTCTTTTTTAAAAAGAAAAACAAACGTTCCAGTTTTTTTGTTTGTATAAAGTTTAAGGCCCTAAGTCCCGAGCAGTGACTTTTTGAGGCCTACTGCTCGGCAACGACTAAGTTAATAGATTATTTTGATAAAAATGTATGTTTATTATAGATTCATGTACTACATTAACAACATAATTATGATTTTTTCGTATGCCTATTATATTTTCCAAAAAAAAATGACTAATTTTTTGCATGTTTCCCTAACATCTTTAAAAACGCTTTGATCTTTAAAAATATGTTTACAAAAAAAAAAAAAAATTACGTGTTCTTATATAGCATATACAAATCAATCAGTATTTTTCGTAAAGAAATTGGTTTTTAAAGGTCAGCGAGGCTCTTTGAGGACGCAGGCGGCAGTGGAACAGCCTTACGTATAATCATGAAGTTAATTGATATTTTAATATGTAAATAATGTAAAAGTAGAATAAATATTAAAGCTCATTTACGATTAACCGAAAGAATGACCCATCCCTGCATGTGTAAGCCCTATATTTCAGAGGTCTACGCACTCATTTTAACTGGTTCAAACTTTGACCCCTGGGTCGGTTCCGCCATTTCCCGTCAGGAGTATTTAGATAGGAAATGTTTAATCCATATAGCCTTAAAAACAATATTACGTGTAAAAGTGACTACAATATTCTATTGACATAATATATATAATTCCAAGTTACTTTAAGCTACTTCTGTGAAGGCCCATTTTATTTTTATTTATTTCATAAAAATTTCTTTGTATTTATAAAAAAGGCACACAATAAGACCCCAGTGTCTTTAGCAGCCTGATGAATTGATCAATGCTCTATAAACTATCTAGGTCCAATTAAATCATACTCCTTTAACTTGACGTTTTGTGTTTATTATAAAATAGAAAAAAAAAATTGAAAAGCCCAATAGCACTACCCGGGAACCGACACCAAGACCTGTGAGTAAGATCGGGGTCCCGAATATGTTAGAAAGAGTCAAATTACCATTTGCTCTTTTCAACTGGAGCCAAGGTCCAACTGGGGCCAAGAGTTTGTGTCTGAAAGGAAGGCTCTAGCCCTGGTGTAGATGGCAACGTAGGATTGGGGTAGGTTGTTTAGTCAGTAAGAGTTTGACACTATTTTCCGCTCCGCCCAAGGGCGGGATGCGTCATGGGATGATTTTTACCTACCATAAAAAAACCAGTCGCCCTTTGGTTTTGCCCGTAGAACTCAAAGATTAACAGCTGAAGGTACGAGAGTTGTCAAACAGGCAGGTCAGTAAAAGTCTGACGTTTTTAGATTTGACATATCCTCAGACCCAAGCTCAAGGTCGCTGCAAACGAAAAACGCGACCAACTAAAACAGTTTAGTTTGTGTAACACTAAAGCTATTAAACTAGCGCAACATTACCGTCCGCAGTGTGTCATGGCCGCTCCTCTACTATAATTGTCAATTTTCTAACAAACAAACTCAATTCAACTTGCTCGTCTTGGGACTCGAACCGACGACCGTGACGTCATGGGCTTGACACGACTTTGTTATTTTAACAGAGTAACTAGACACAATCATGATGTGAGATAGATACTCATAGTGGTCATCGTTTTGTTATGCTGGGAGACTATCTCATTGCTGGACAAAAACAGATATCAGGGGTTTCACTCCAGCGGCCTGTAGGTGAGATATTCGCAGTAAGCCTGTAGACTCAGTACAATCATGGATTCAGGATGTCGTTTGGTCTGCCATGGTGGTGTAGCGGCTCAGGAATGTTTTCAGTAATAGTGCACACTGATAGTTTTCATCCATTATACGTAAAGAAAAAACATCTTCCCCGTTGGCCCATATCGTAGCAACAGCAGCACTCTGAACACAATTGCTGTACTTTTTGACGGTCCGTTTTAAAATCATCATGATCATGGTAAATAAAATATATGTAGCAGTTTGATTCAAAATATTTTGTTCCACACTTATAGACGAAGGCGGTCATAGAAACCAAGTGACTGGAAAGTTTTCTAGAAAAAAAACAAGATACAAGCTTAGCATGGAATCTATACTTATGTCCAGCTGCCGGCTGTTGGCTCGCTCCATATTTTCTACATCAAATAACTCGGACAATATCGAAATGCGAATGTTCTATTTACTTTGGCCTATCCATTTAATTTTCAAAGACGTGATGTTTTGCCGTTCTGACATAACGAAAAAATTATAATTATACTTGTTGACTTTTAAGCTCCAAATCTTGTACTTAAGCACTCTATGCCACTACAAAAGTTAAACCACAAATAAACAAAACTATCCGATTTAAACATAACAACCCCAAAGTGTAGTAAACACAGAAAACATAATCCCGCCCCTATTAACTTTAATATTCCCCTAATCGCAGCCGAAATAGCTGAGGAACACCTCTAGCTAGAACGACCCACGAGAACGGTTCGTTAATACTCTAAAACTGGATAGTTATCGCCTCAAATAATACCGTTTTATGATACGATAATTTTGCTTCAAGTGGTTTACAATCATAGACATGGAGAATGAACTGAGTTGAACTCTCTCCTAATAAAATATTCGATATAAAAAAAAAAATAGAGAGAGATTGTTAGGTCACAATGGCTATAGATGTTGTCACGTAATATTCTTGCGGATCATAAGAATCTAAGAAATTATTTTTTCACAAAGACTAACCAATATCCAAACCAATAAAAAAAATACAATAACAGTGCTAAATAAATGTAGGTTTAGTCGCTTTTATAATAGTTTTTGTAGTGACATATCAATGTTTAACAGTTTAATCAAATCAATGGGTACTGTAAAGCACATAAATCACTAAAAGTACATTAATTAAGAAACTCATACTATTTTTTAATTCAGATAAAAACATAACTACTGGTTGCAGAAACGCCGATTTTAGCCGATATTCAATTCACACTCAGTTCATTCTCCATGTTTATGGTTTTATGACACGATAACTGCGCGTCAAGTCGGCGCTAATTGGCTGACGTGTCGGCAACGTTTGATTGTTTCCGAGTAGCTCGCGTGCTGGACTCATTCACCATTCATTGGAATACAATTGGATCGGAATTAAAAAGCCTTTTTAACTAGTAACAGTATTTTTTTCATGTTGTTCCAATTTGTACAAGTACATCGGTATTTAAAAAAAACTAGCTCTACCCAGCTGAGCATTGTTTCAATTTCGTGTTCATCATACATTGCCACTAATTAAATATTCTGACTACAACTGTACTGGTATTACACTAGCGTGCGCGGAAATGGAATTTGATTAATTTTATACATTCGCCCCTGGCAAGTGGCGTGAGGGCACATAGTGGAGAGGCTGAGCAGGATTATGATCAGTTATTTTCCGATCAGGATATAGCAGATCGTGGTATCTTTTGAAGACTAAGCATGGATGGAAATCAAAAGGAGAGGTCATGGATGGGATTATATGGAGCTCGGCACTTATATTCATGTCCATGTTCACCAATATCGATATCTATGTAATAAAATAGTCAACTAAATAGTGAGTCACTACAACTCAATCACAACTCGAAATATGTTTGAAGTTACGACTAAATGTAAAATATGTTTTTTTTTATTTCTCTCGCACAAATAGGTGATTCCAAGCGTCCAAAAGTGGACGTCTTTCGGCTGAAATGATAATGATGAAATAGTTGAAAAACTACCTGTAAGATTTAAGAATGCAAAAATCAGCAGATAACACTTATCTAGAAAAGATTTTCTTAGATAAGTTTGTGACTTTTGGTTCGATTTCTAAGTGTAACAGTAGTATAGTATAGTATAGTATAGTATAGTACAGTATATCGGGCTGGTATCCGTAACTCCACGTCTAAAGCGCGTATTTTGCCTACAAAGTCTAACATTATTGGTAACTGTAGGGGCCCGGCAGGGTTGAAGCCTTCTGGGGCCAAGGATCCCTAGGAAGGAAGGCGAAAGCGGAACACCGGGGCCCTGGAACTAAGGCAGGAAGGAAAGGTGGGTCGTTTAGTCAGTAGAAGTCTGACACAGTCTCCCGCTCCGCCCAAGAGTGGGATTCGTCATTTGATAATTTTTCCCACCATAAAAAAAAACATGATTGGTAAATGTTTTCAATGGGAAATTCTTAGCGTTGAGTGTGGTGTTGTGCCCGACTTAGTTCCTCGTATTTTGGTTCGTGTCCTTTTGTTTAGTGCATTATTAAACAAACAAGTTCCTGCGCCCCCGTGTGAACTAAGACTTCTGTGTCCATATGTTCAGTAACAGCGCCATGTAGCACTTGTAAAATTAAATCCAAAAGTACCAACTTTTTTATTAGTCTTTTTGTTCGCAGAAGTTTTTATTATTGGAACATTCTGTCCATCCTTTGTCGTAATATCCTTTGTATAATATTCTATCTCTCTTTCATATCGTACTAATGACGGAATCGAGGGAATTTCAATTGGAGCTGAAAGGGATGGAATCTTTTTGACCGTCGCCTCGCATTCAACTGACTACACACATTTATTACAAACTCTGCTATCACGAAGATGGCTCCGATTCTCACATTTAAATGGAACTTATTTTTGGTTTACACCTTTATACAATTCATGTCTTTTCAATTACTTACCTAGAATTTGTTTTAAAGAACGAATAAAGAAAAGGTCGGTCTATGCGATGCCCTACAATTTGAGGTAAGTATACATAATTGTAACTAACACAAGCTGACACCTGAAATATTTGAGTCCAGGCAGTTTTTTTTAGGCACTACGTTTATCTACTGCTTGGCTGAGGCAAGTGAATATAGTTATTTTAATCGATAAAATAGAATTGTATTACAATAATCGGTTAAGTGCGATTCGGGTTCACACTTCTTCTTGAGGTGCGCAGTGTTTTATATGCAACTCAAGAAGGCAAAGAAGGAACAGAAGTAGTCTTAATTCTTACACGCCGTTCCGCTCCACCCGAAGTCGAGAGATGTCGTTAAAAAGACTTAGAAGTTTTCTCTTCTGCTTGTGATAGAAGGCTTGAGTATTTTTTATTTATTACAAAAGTCCTAAGATGGTCAGGCGGGAAAAAAAAACTTATGAAGGATACCTTTGTACCGATTTACGTATGGAATCCAGAAAATAACTATAAAAACTAATCTTTAAAACAAATACAGTGACAACTTCCTCCCATACTCCCCGCTCACTTCCAAATACGTTCTATCTTTTAACGTTCAAGCTCCAGTATATACCAAGTAGCCCAACAAAGCTTTACACCACATAATATAATCCACTGGCCACTGCCGAGCGCGCGACGTCCCGCGGGCTCGGCCGGCTGATATTATAAACGGCCAACAATTGGCCGGCCATTACGTCATTTGCTAAATTAACTACATACGTCAGTTAAATGCGAGCTGTGGCTGAAAATGACGTTATACAACGTGCAGTTTTGAATATGGGCGAAATTTCAGGAGTTTATTATAAAAGTATGATAAAAATACGATTTCTGGTCAATAATTAACTTATTGACATTTTACTAGTGAATAATAATTATATTAACTCGTATTATTGCTTACTGAATGAATTGGCAAATTGAATGATTTATATTATAATTGAATATTTTTTATCTTTGGACATTGACTAAATAATTGGTATTGTTTTTAAATTAGTTCATAATTAATTTCAACTATGTGTACAAATTTTGCATGCCGGACGGTAGGATGTACTGGATCTCTCTTTTAATTTACTCAACATCATATTTATGTACTTACCTGCATTCATTTCATCAATATATATTAGAAATATATGTATGACCTTGGAAAAACGCTAATTGTTGTACTGTACAAATGGGTGTACGAAATTCATTAGACCGAAAATTTTGATTAATTTTTTTTTCCTGGAAAATTTTCCAGAAAAAAATAATATAAAATCCAAATATAAATTCTAAAACAAATGTAAAATCAAAATTCAGCAGACAACATTTTCTATTTTATTATTAAAAATTATTTTTTATGCGATTTTCTAAAAAGAACGCAATGACGTAATAATAATTAACTCCCTGCCTTGTAGAGCTGTAGCTCATGGAATTTAGTTTAATTATTTTTTTTCTTCTATTTGTTGTCCAAACAGCCAATGTTATGGAGGAGCAAAATCTCCTTACACAAGCATAAAAGTAAGCTCTAATTGTAAAGTAATATAAAATAGTGTGCAGAGAAATAAACATTTAGTATTTCGTGAAAGGTAAATCAACACGAATAGTTGAAGTTCGTGACAGACTCGTGTCAGTCGGGGTGATCAGGTTACTGACGTCACAGGAGCTATCAAATGTCTTGACGTGACTTTGATTTAGAAAGGTCTTTGATTAGCCGCTTGGAAAACGAGGCTTTTGAAAGTATTGGGTTGAATATAACGTTGTCCGTTTTAGAACAGCTGAATGGAAGTTGTCAAACAACTAAAATGGTTTACGACTGGAGAGACCTGGATGTCTACTCTCTTTCTTCGAAATTTCGTTGTCATGAAATTTCGGAAATTAAGGTTCAGCGCAAACGGACCACCGACTACAGCAACCGATGGCTATCGCGCGCTACTAACACATTTGTAACAGTAGGTATAAGTAACGAGCGACAACCACTGGTGTTTGGAAGCCACCACATTGTAAAACCCATTCTCTGCTGCAATATCTTATGATAGACTCTGTTACGGAAAGTTTGCTGGCGCATGGTGGTTTGGAATGGTGACGCGAGCGATACGTAGAACGTCTAGTCGTTATAGTACGTTGGGTGTTGCAGCGTGACAGTGGCGGTGTTGGCGTTTTGTGTGGCCCGTAGCGACTGAAAGTGGCAAGCCACGAACGCTAGTGTAGCGAGTGGCGGTCACCGGCAACACGTGTGGTGCGTCGTATACAACATTCTTATAAAAGTGTGTTAAGTCGCTATCGATAACCACTAGTGGCTGTGGTTGGTTGCCACCTTTGCACTGAGTCTAATTAAACTGACACGTGGTAGGAAACAATTGAATTTTCGATCGAAACTTCGTTTTTCGGAGAAAGAGAGTAGCCCCCCTGTGTCTAGAAAGGATTGTTTTGGCAGATGACATATTTATTGAAAAATAATAAATTAAATAGAGAAAAAGGTATAGTGATGTTCATTCTACATAAGTCTGTGTCTCTGTCATGCTGGAAACAATTTCTTTTAACACAAAAACCGTCTCTGTTTTTGTTTTTATTTATTTTTATTCATGTCATTAGTTTTTCATTATAGTTATATTTTTTTGTTCTTTATAGTTATATTTTCGGTTAACTTTTTACATGAGTTTTAGACAATTTATTATGCCATTACCTATGAAGTAATAGAAAAAAAATAAAAGAAATAATCTAGTAACATTATTTTGTAGGAACTCGATCTCAACTCAGAAATAAAACGACGATTGTTGGATATTCTTTGATATAATTCTCACAACCAAAAATATCAACGTTCTGCTCAACGGTTGAAGATCAAGTGAAGTCGACAAAAATCATAACTGACAACTATGACTGTTGCGGCTAGTGTCGCAACCCTCAGCCACGATACGTAACAATTAAATTAGTCGATTATTACTTTAGTGACGGGTATCTGTCAATGTATGGTTTATATTGCGGATAAGTTCTGTTGTAATCCCTTAACCTTATAAATTGTAAATACGAGTTTTTTTTATATCGCCTACTTTGTGTCCCACTGCTGAGCAAAGGCCTCCCTTTTCTCATTAAAAACTTCTCTGTCTAAAATACGAGTAGTGTTGATAAAAAATACAAAACTAAATAAATCATCACGCAGTTTTCAAGCCACTTGGTAACAAACACAACAATTTCAAAAACCATTCATTACGTTCCTGCCTCAATTTGTTCATTGAAAACCAATCAAACCATAAAAAATACCAGCAGCACCTACATTCATTACAATCAGAATTTTATTGTTCTCTCATAGATTTATATGATTGTAATTATCGTACTGCGGGCGGTACCGCCGACACAAGGGAGGTCCCCGCGGGCCGATGTTACGGACCGATTGCGAGATAATACGCGATGTTAACGTGACTTATGTATTACTTATATACACGAATACATCGGATATGTACCTGACGGTACCCCGGGGAGCATCGGCGGGTATTTGATAGCCGCGTGATATGGAGATCGCACTAACGGCTGATTTAATCGGTTAAGTGGCTCGTGGGTTAGTGGGTACAAGTGGGCTCCAATAGATTGGATTCTTAGATCGATCCTAGGGTTGTGTTGTTTTACTTTTTTATTATGTTTGGCTCGCGTTTTACCTCTACCATACTAATCACACTTATGTTAAGAATGTGAAAATTAGTAAACGTTTATATATTTTTCATTTCTTATCTTAGGAATGGATTTGAAAGAATATAGCACAAAAGTAAACTCAACTCCTAGAACAGCACAAGGGATACTTTTTATCCCAGGCATACTCCTGGGATAAAAAGTATCCCTTGTGCTGTTCTAGGAGTTGAGTTCTTCCGGAGAACTTTCTATTAATACGCAGGTGAAGCTGCCGGCATTAACTAGTGTTATAAACACGAAAGTTTATGAGTATGTTTGCTACTTCTTCACGTTTGAACAACTGAACAGATTTGAATGAAATTTTGCCAACGGGTAGAAGATGTTCTGAAATTAAACATAGGATATATCACTTTTTAACTAGGGACTTTTAGTGTTGCAGTGGATCCCGTCACACATTGGTCTACAGGGAAACGAGGAGGCTGATAGATTGGCTAAGATAGCAGCAACATCAGGTATAGAAATTTATGTTCTACCAGTTCATTCGGAAATTTTACCAAAATTCAGAAGTTATTGTTATGAAGACTGGAAAGAATATTTTAATATTAAATCGAAAGATAAAGGAATATAGTATAATACAATACAATATGAGCCTCCTCGAGCCCCATGGTTTAGTAGTTTTAAAGTTAATAGGAAAATATTGGTAACTTCTTTCAGAATACGTTCCGGACATATGCCATTAAGATCCTTTGCATTTTTGATGAAAATAGTGGACTCTCCGAATTGCTTAGTTTGTGACAATAAAGTAGAAGATGTCTATCACCTTTTACTGGAGTGTGTCAGGAATGAGTCTGAAAGAAGGACGTTAATTAGTCAATTATATAAATACGCTAGATTTAGGTATATTTAACACTATTTTAAGCAAACCAATATCGCCAGAAGCAATATTAGTTTACTCACTAGTATCTTTGTTATTGTGATGCTTTTGTAAGATTACGATGGCACTGTTATAACATTTTGTTAAAAGTTCCTTAAATAAATAAATAAATAAAAAAACCAGGGAATATGGCCCTTAGGGATCATTGTCTATTATCACGTAGGCGTATGTATTAAAATCACCATTACTATAAGAGTTTGAATCAATTCGGTATCTCCAGACGTAATTTGAACCAGTCAAAGTTGAACCGCATACGTAACCATACCATAACCAACAGTAGAGAAGCTATAATAAAACGTGATTGAATCGCAACAAACCGTCACAAGTTGTAGTATTTCTGCAATAAATCGGATATTTCCGCGTTATTTTGCGAACGACAGCAGTTTGTTGCTCGGGAGCTGACACAAACCATTCAGCGAGTTACAGCGGGAAGTGACGCTCGAGCTGCCCCGTCGTAACCGAACCCAGTTTGACAGCTAGTGCTGTTCTATCGATAGGTAATATCTGAGGTGTTGCTATCACTTATCAAGGACTTGTGGGTGTCAGCCTTTTTTTATGTTCCCACTACACAGGCCTCCTCTCTAGGAGAGGGAATGGGCTAAAAAAAAAAAAAAGTGGATGTCACATGTCTTCAAATTTGGTTCAAGGACATGCCGGTTTCCTGACGATGTTTTCCTTCACCGTTTTGAGAGCAGTGGTGATGAAATAAATTAGCTAGCTAGCTAGCTAGTATTACGCAGTAGCCGCTTAGAATCTGGCTCGTCCTAATTTTCTTTTTTCATAGCCTATACTTTCCCACTGCTGGATTGTGATTGTTTTTTGCTACAGACAGACGGACAAAAAAGTGATCTTAAAAGAGTATTTTTATGGTGGGAAATGTCACCCAATGACGAATTCCGCACTTGTGCGGAGCGGGAGACAGTGTCAGGCTCTTACTGACTAAATACCTCACCCCGTTCTTTCTATGCCTTTCACACTGGTGCTAAGCCCTCTTTTCAGAAAGAGACCCTGGGCCCCAGTAGGTTTCGATCCTAAGAGTCAAATTTTTTGCCTAAAACCTATTTTTTTTTTTGCCTTAACCCTAAAAAAAAGTGCACCAGCTCTGTCTTACCCACTACCGACAAACGCTTTATACTGCACATTTATTTCCATTAACTTGATTAATAAAACTTGATGAACTGCAAAAGGAATTCAAAGCGAGGTTTATCGAACAAAGTAAATTAAACAGAAAATGCAAGAGTACAGCGGGATTACTCTGTACGGTCGTGTTTCCTGGATTTTCATCCAGCGTTAGAAACTCCAAAATAAATGATCCAATCTGAGCTGGGCGGTGTTGTCTGCAATCAGGCCGCGGCCGATACCCGCGCAGTCCGCTGCACACGCTGCCTTATTAGTTTGTAGTAACAAGCTCCACTCCTGGCTAATGCCATTTTGTGCTTAGAAACTAGAAACATTAGATAGAAGGTGCTCTGTGTTTTGTTTTTAGTTCAATCGTCATCAATATTCACTACCTACTCCCAATTTCTTTCATACATTTTATTAATATAGGTAAGTTTAGTTTTAATGTTATATTAATAAACGCATTGTGTGATTGTGTGTACTCAAAAAATATGCATCGAATATTACATAGAACTCATAATAATTAAAGTTTAAAAGAGTGTCAATGGTAGTTGAGCTTGCACGTTCTTCTCCAAAGATAAGAAATAGCTACACTTCCTAAGTGTTTCTAACCATATATGATAATAAGTTTTTCATCATTTAATATTAATATAATATTCGACGACTATCACACAACGCTGTCTGGTCTAAAGCTAAGCAGAGCTTGTGTTATGGGTACTAGACAACTGATAAACATACTTAAATATTTCTAAATACATACCTATTATAGATAAATTACACCCAGATACAGAACAAATGATCGTGCTCACCACACAAACATTTGTCTTGGGTGGGAATCAAACCTACGACCTCCGGCATAGCAGTCAGGGTCACTAACTACTATGCTGACAGGCGAGTCAAATTATTATTTTAATTCTTGTCTCAAAATGCAACCACTATAAGATCACTTTATTGTTGATTTGTCTAACTGTTAAGACCCTTTTCCTCATGAACGCTTGGAGGCATGAAGTTGTAATTAATATCTATCAAGTAATCAAGTCTGCAATCCCTCGGAGCTGGGACGACGTCAAACTTCTAAGTCAACACTATCAAACGGTACGGTCGTATCCCTCGCAGTTTGATACTCGCATAGAAATCAATATCTTTAAGATACTTCCCGTTAATCTAAAAACTATGATATATATATATAAATAGATAGAACATGTATTTGACGCAATAAAGAACTTGAACACACAAAAACACAATAATATTACTAAAGTAAATATATAACGAGAAAAAATAAACTTAAATAATCACTAACATCAATGATAAAATAAACTAAAACATTTAAAACAGAAACAAAACTAGTAAAAAATTTCGAGGAAATATTAAATTCAGTTAGAAGCAAAGTGTCACAGTTGAGGGAAAAATCAGAAATCTGTGAATATATAATATTATGATATGATAAAAATATTCGTTTGCGAATGCAAGCTTACTACTTAATTTACAGTTGAAGTCGTACTCGTATCATTATCATGAATTTTGGAACGGGTAGCTACGGAACTATACTCCGTGACTTCTCCGGCATGCACTTGTTTGTCTTCCTCTAAGTCTACACAAGTACACACCCAGATCTGAGACAACTATCTGTAAGCCATCAAAATATAACTACAAAGCGGGAATCGAACTTAAAATACAACGCATCAACCAATCGCCTATCCACTCCGTCAACTTATGCCGTCAAAAGCTGGAAAAATATTTAAATAAAACCCAGCTACAAAAAGCACAAATGGCAGCAAGTATACCGCTTGCGAGCACAATTAACTACAAGCGACACAATCATTACAACAACATTTATTATGACATTTTAATCCGGCAGTAATTATCGTGTAAAAGTAAATCAAATCACGGGCGCCGCGTGTTTTACTGTAACAGTGAATATAACGCTCACTAATTAATTTCATTTCGTTTCCATTTACATTAAAAGACGCGGTAATTGTTTTGTGGTTGTAAATTAAAGATGTGAGGGTACAAAGTACACTCACTTTGTGTGGAGCTATGGTGTAAGTAACGCTTGGCTTTTTGAGTTTTAAGCTCTTATTTGAATGCTATAACCTCTGCCATAGCGAATCAAACGCATTGACAGATATGTCACCGTTAAATTTTAAATACCGTTATATTGGAGTTTTTTTTATAGTGGGAAAAATCTTCTAATGACGAATCCCGCCCTTGAGTGAGCGGGAAACAGTGTCAGACTCTTACTGGGATTCATCGGATGATTTTTACCTACCATAATAAAAAAATAATAATACCGTTACATTATAATAATAATTTTTCTTGCGAGATTGTATGCTTTCGAAATATTATGAACCGTAATATACTGCCTGCAATTTTATTTTATATTTAACTAGCTTTTGTCAGCGGCTTCGCCCGCGTACATAAAATATAGCCTATGTCACTCAGGAGTAAAGCAGCTTTCTATTGTTGCTAAAATTTTTGCAATCGGACCATTAGTTCCAGAGATTACCTCCTACAAACAAAAAAACAAACTTTACTTCTTTATTAAATTAGTGTAGATGTAGATTTAACCATAGATGATATACTCTTAATCTAGCGAAAATAATGCGTTAAATTGTAAGCAGTGTGTAATTTATAGTTCACAATATTTATTCATTGACTCATAACCGTGTGATCCAATGATGGAACAGCCTTGTCATAATTAAGTTACGTATACTTCCAACATACACTTTCTAAAATACAACTAAGTATCAAAAACAGACAGAATAAACAACTCAGCATTGTTTTTTGTTTGTATAGTACTTTTCCATCATCGGGCCACACGATGCACGGCGAGTATCCATCCTTACGTTGTTGAAACCTCTACGGTTCGGACTAATCGTTTCGCTTCATCTTTCATTCCGCGCACATTGAAGGACTGGAACAATTTGCCTGCTGCGACCTTCCCATCCGATTATAATTTGGGTGTCTACAAGGCTAGAGTGAATAGGCTTTTAATAAACTCACCATCAACGATTGCATCACTGCTTCACAGCAGGTTATTAGCTTATAGCAAATAAAAGAAAGAGTACGCATAATATTTCTAGAGAACCCTTAAAAGAATAGTGACCCGATTTAACACTTTTAACACACTCATTGCTGAGTCATTCACCAGTTTTTATCATATAACGCGACTGACCGATTACGACACAGATATAGATGTACCTAGATAACGCAAGAGCAACTACTTCGCGTGCCTAGCTTACGTACAAAAATCGTAAGCGGTCATTTCGCGGTCAGTCTGCATCGGTGTACAGCGCTATCAGTTAAAAATATAAAAATGGTTAATTGTGCTGGCAGGGCAGGGTTGGAGCGAGGGGGACGCCGTACGCAGATTTTGATTTTCCCATCACAAAAATGCTTGTTGACGCCATAATAAATAGTCAAAAATGGCACGCTTGGTTTCCATACAGATCGTGATGCTTGCGTTATCTAGGTATATCTATATCTGTGGATTACGATCTATCGAGGAAGCTCTCCAGTCGGTAACAATAATTCAGTAAATATTGACTTACAACATGTAGCGAGGTGCGACGTCGGATTAAATAATATTACTTGAGCAAATGTGACGTGCGCTTGTAGACTCAAGCGTTACTGTTTACACACAGACGACGAAAAAGCGACAATATTGAACGAGCTCAACAATATACGATAATGGATTATTTCGTTTTGAACATTATGTTATGTTCTTGATAGAAATAGAAGAGATATCCTTACTTTTATTCATTCATAAACGTTATTTTTTTAATATTTAATTAAAGCTGAAATGTGTTTAAAGCCTAGGGCCCTAGATAAGTGGCAATCGCTCCGTGTCGAATCCATTTCTAAGTTCGATTTCGCCTTAACGATGTCGACCACAAAATGGTAGACAAAGTGACATCGACTAACATATCGATAAGTCGAAGCGTTGGTTCGATAAAATAATAACTTCTTGGCTATGATTATCGAATTAAAACGTCCAATTTGACGTATAAACAACTAATAACAATTAGCGAATCGAAAACGTTTGACCACGTGACTTTTTGAAGGCATATATCAGTTCCATACATTTGGAGTTTCGAATTTCGTTATCGTTAGTGAGAATGTGACTTTGTCTAAGCCCCCTGGTTTTGTATCGACTTTTATATATTAACTATCTAGTAGCTGTTACATGCGACTTCGTCCGTGTGAAAGAAAAAATTATCCCAAGGGGGAAAAGCATCCTTGATATAATGTATCCTATGTATTATTTCGTGCTATGATCTTTTGAATTTTATCCAAATCCGTTGAGCCATTCGATCATGAAGAAGTAAAGTAACATACACACAAAGCACACCGCATTATCGCGCGCACACTTACAAACATTCACCTATAAGTGTGATCTGTCATCGACTACATACCTACTACAGTTTTACGTATTCGCCTTATATACTTATATTAACAACTATTATACTTATCATTGCCAACTTTTTTTTTTGCGGCCTAGTATATATTGCCCAAAAATCTCTTCAAGGACGTGCTACAATTAATAGGTAGGCACAGTCGCATTTCGACGTGTATTGGGGTCGAGCCTGTTGCTCTCAAGCGCACACAGATGCTCGCCTGCCTCTCTTACCTGTGTACAAGTCTGGTATCTAGTGAATACATCATTATTACGATCATCAGCTTTATCTTTATATCCCATATTTGATAATATATGTGTATACTTATTCATTTTTTAGTTCGTGTTCTTTAAATAAGATTAGTATTGTTAGGTGTAATGTAAACTCTGGTAATGTAAACCACCTGCACCTTTAATGACTTGTACGAGGCCAACGAGAGAGCTGTTCAGGTGGCTAAATATTGGTCGGACAAAATTTGAGTCAAATCGACACGAAAAGAAGAAGAAAAATGTAAACTCTAATCTAAAATCGCTAGTTTTTGCCAATCTCGGCCATATGTTTCCGGCTATTTCTATCCTTCATTCCTTCGTAGGAACTCTGCAAAAGGGTCGAAGCCTACTGGAGCCCAGGGACTCTTTCTGAAAGGAAGACTTGGTCCCAGTGCGAAGGGCAAAGAAGGAACGGGATGGGGTGTTTAATTAGTAAGAGTCTGACTCTGTTTCCCGCTTCACCCAAGAATGGGTTTCGTTATTGGATGATTTTTGGCCACCATAAAAAACCCTTCGTTCCTTTTTGTATATTGGGTACCAATTTCTAATACATAATTACAAATTGGTACCCAATATACAGAGAGACCGACTTTTATACTTGCTTCTCCAGAGAGGCAAGCATATGGGCTGACAATTTTAGTCTCAGAACCTGTCTGACTACATCCTCTGGCCTGTATTTTGCATAATTAAGTACACGATAACTTTGGCTATCTATCACAAAATGCAAATGATACAAAAACGTTTAGTTTATTCGTGGAACGCTCGTTTATTTCTCAATCTACCTTAAATAACTGAAGCCTTTTAAAACCTTCCCACACAAGACACACTTCTACATCGTTAACTAAAAATGAGATCTGAATTCTAAGAATACATTCAATCTCAACAACTGTCGGGTTCCGTGGAGTAGTTCCTCGCGAACATTAACTTCGTAATGTCAGTATTGTTAGCACTTATTATTAAATACTTCTCTAACAGAAAAGTATTTCGCAGAAAGTTCTTCAAAAAGAATAAATAGTATTTTTACTCAATTTTTCAACTTGAACTTTAACTTAAATGGTTAGAATAGTCCTGATTTTGGATTCCTGATTGAATTATGACTACTTACTGTGATAGTTATGTAAAGTAAATCAATACTCTGGTTGGACGTGCAAAAAAAAAGTAGTCAAGAAATAAAATAAAATAGTCTGACTGTCCAGCAACCGTCCGGACTGACCCCAAGTCGTCGACAGCGTATCGTTCCACTCGCGCCTCAAGATGTTGGCAACCGTAGGGACCTAGCAAGGTCGAAACCTACTGGGTCCGCGGGTAATTTGAAAGAACCCCTGACCCTGGAACGAAAGCAAAGAAGAAAGAGGAGTGGTTTTTTTTTCGTTATTTGATAAGGTTTTTCGTCAGTAAAACTATGACAATATCTCCCGCTACGTTCGTGCGGAGATTTTATTGGATGATAACCCATCGAAAAAAATGGCCCCTGCCAGGGATACTGAGGGTGCCAGTTGAAGGTCCAACTGGCACGTGGCAGACCTGGCAGGCTTCATCGGAAACCTGCCCTTGACCTTGCGGTCTGTCCGTAGCTAAGAAGATATACCGTACCCTTCGCAAAAAGTTCCCAAAATAAACGTAACTTGTCATGTGAGTACTAGCTAGACAAGTTATAAAGCATAATTCTAATTCTACCCTGACACAGAACTAATGATAGTGCTCATTACACAAACATTTGTCTTGGTTAGGAATTCGCTAGACTTACAGGCTTGTCGAGTGTTACCAGCCTCTCGTGAGTCACACTCTTACATCTGTAAGTACATGGTAACATTGCTAATATGATCGTCAAGTAAGGTTCGCTCGTCACAACACAACGTAAGCCGCGCTTGATTGATGACCCTCGCGCAGCTCGGGCCTACAGCGAGCGCCTTTATGCGCGCCGTCGATGACGGATCGGTGTCGAGTAGACGCGCTTTATGCGGAGTTATTACTTGCGTGCTGACGGCACGAGCTCCACGCGAATATTACACTCAAATTACCGATTTAGAATTTTGAGGGTTTTTTGGCGCCATCTTTCTTTCCTGTCACCTGTTTTCCTTTCATGTCTTTCTTACATTGATCTACTTCTATTGAATCTGTGTTGCCCAAAATATTTTGTTGTTGGCGTTGGCTAGCCGTACAGGATGCAGCCGAATACCAGTAGTTTTTTATAAAGCAACTACTGGCCTGACAAATTCAAACTACATAATAATTTTATTTCACATAAGCCTACATGGGCACTTATAAACTTCAGAGGCTAGTGCATGGTTTTTTTTTTATTGATTATAGGTTCGCGCTTGACCGCTATCTCACCTGATGGAAAGCGACGATGCGGTCGACGTTGGAGCGCGCTTACCTAGAAGTAACTTATTCACTCTTAACTTAAAGATTCCCGGATTGTAGCCATCAGGAAACACTGACTCCGGCAAGGAATTCCACTCTTCAGCTGTACGCATAATGAATGTGTTCCCGAAACGTTTTGTACGTATATGTGGGATATCCACCATGTACCGGTGGCGCAATGCCACACGTCTGGTGGTCCGATGATGGAACGGGCTAGGCGGAATTAAATTATGTAATTCCGACGCACACTCCCCGAAATGCAACCGGTAGAAAACCGACAGGCTAGCAACTCGGCGTCGATGCTCAAGACTTTGAAGTCTCGACTCGACAAGTGCATCATCGCCAATGATCCTCCATATTATTCTGATGTTCCATATTATTTTATTATTACACTCTTCTAAAAAAAAGTATTGATTTTACATTATTTCAAAACAATATAAATACGTATTACTGTGTGGCTGGTCAACATTATACTCAAGAGCATATGGAAATTAAAAGAGTTTATACAAAAATAAAAACAAACCTATCTATAAATGAGATACTTACACCCCACGACCTTCAGAGTGAGTCAGTTTTATTGACTCTTGAATACCGGCAACGGTGGTCATAGAGAATGATGGCCTAGACTAGCAGACTTGATGTTGTGCTTGCCGAGGTGCGTAAGAGTCCTGCCCCCTAGCCAAGTTACGAACCTTTGGTATCGAATTTATTTCTACTAACGAAACAACTCAGCATAGTTATCATTAAATATCATACAACTATAGGATGTAGCGATAAATCATTGTAGTAACGATTACACCTCATTCTGTAACTTTGAACGACATGAACTTGGCTACGAATTTTGTTGAATTGATAATCCACTGTTGCTATCGCTAGTAGAAAACGAATCAAATGTATGAAAATGATATAATCTCAACAAAATTTGTAGCTCAGTTCACATCGTTCAAAATTACAGAATGAAATGTAATCGTTTCTACAATGATCATCGCTACATCATGTAGTTTTATAATATTTAATGAAAAGTACGCTGAGGCGTTTCGATAGTAGAAAGAGAGTTGACTCGAAATGTTCGTAACTTGGCTAGGGGGGGCTAGTAAGTATGTAGTCGACCCATCTTCAGATCAACGGCGCCAGATATTCCTTAACCTAGAACATCGCCTCGTACATCAGATATTATTTCCTTCGAGCTCGTCATTATCTACATAACGTTACGAAATAACACGTTTCTCGGAACATAATAAAAACACTATCACTCGTTTACGGCAACAGTTCACAGTCAGAGGTAGTCGCAATGAACGTCACACCGGCTATTGTAGCTGTAACAAAAGGAAAGCGGACACCTTTGCCGCACAAGTGTGTCACTTGCTGTTGAAAAATATACCTTATTCTTTAAAAAATAAGAGTCACAAGTTCTGGTGGCTTGGAGGATATCTGTCATTGGAGTTTGAACTTTATGTTCAAATAGATAAGGTTGATACAGTAGTGAGGCTGTATGGGTCGTAAACAACGTTTTGTGAGCGTGATAACTTTTCACACGTGATTTCGGAGTAAAAAGATATACAAATGAAACGTTCCTTTTGGTTACGATGTGGTTTTAAGTTCTAGAGCGAAGTTTATGGACGTGAATAAATGCTGAACCGAAGGTGCTTGGATTTTTCTTTCTGTTACATCATAATATTTTTTTTGAGAGTCGTTGTTAAAGAAAGCGGAACGTTAGGTCCTGCATTCGATTCTTGGGTGGTAACATATTGTTTTTCATCAGCAATCTCTCAAACACACCACGGTCTGTACCTGGTAAATAACTTTTAAAGTAACATTTTAGAATACATGAAAGAAAAATTGTCCGTAGTTATTATACTTAACCCAAAATTCTTTCGCTAATAGGTAGACTGTCATGACAGTACGGAGACAGTAACTGTTGCCCCTTCCTCATCGTCTTTACCTTCCACATGATGAAGATTCTCACAGAACATGACAAGTTTGGAAGGTTCCACTTTCAGATTCAAGAGAAAAAGATGCCCGGGTGGTACCAACGTGCGAACCGCCAAGTCCTCGTGCAAAGTGAGAAGGAATGGGGTGCTGGCCGTCCGGTGGCTCGGTAACCGTCCAGACTGAGCCCGAGTCATCGATCAACAGCCTCTTATCGTTATGCTGTGCCATCGCCAGTATGGCCGAAGCCCGTTTGAGCCTTGGAAAATTACTGAAAAGGGGACCCGTGGTCCTTCAACGTTCAGTAAAAGTCTACGATAGGATAGGACAAATCAAAAGTTAAGGATGATTTCCCACCTCAAAAACCCTCATCCCATGGGATGCGGGTAGAAGCAGTATGTCTTCATCTACAGATGTCTTTTAGTCATCATCACGTTTTCCTAAAGTACATACCTATTTATTTTACCTCAAAAATGTTCCGTCAGAAGTTCAACAAAAGCATTATATTTCCAAGCCTGCAACAATTGCGATATCACCGCGACCGAATGGATTAAAGGACCACTTCCAAATAAACGGTTTTTAGAGTGTAATGCCCTCCTCTCACTGGATACACTCATAATCCAGGCATATCCAGGTGTGAAGGTCGCGGCGTGCGGTCGGAATATTATAATGTTGCCCTCACTGGGACCGGCCGCAATTCACCGCTGAATTGGATTTGTAGTAAATGTATGTACAATTTGATAAATAACTTTGAGTTGGGTTTCGAAACTGTTTCGAATATGTAGTTTTGTACTGTCCTACTTACTTATTTGTATTTTTGGTTTAATATTAAAAACCTCAAAGTCCGTACGTTTAAATATTAATTCATAAATCACGACTTAACGACTAAAATGATTTAGATGACACTTGGAACACAAGCCTGGGCTTAGGGCATAGAATAGGCATTTTTTCAGCTCCACGCGGTCAAAACCGCTGGCAAAGTTGCAAAGTTGTAAATCAATCAGATAAGTCCGCTGTGATTTTTAAATATTAAACTGTACATTTGTGTTTAAAGCTTGCAAGTAGGTCAGTTACGATTGGTGTCACTGACGTCAGTAACATTCGGCTATATCGGGCAATATACTTGAGTTGGCAGTTGACCACTGTGTTGCCATTCCATTCTCCAATAAATGTCCAACGAGACATGATTGACACAACAATACATGTTGGCACGACGACGGCTCACAAAATACAAGTAGTTACATTGTGGACATTAATAATAATTTGTTTATATTAATAGCATTCAATTTAAATGCCACGTTTATTATGTAGCGACCTGTGGTACACCGAGTATAATTTAATGTTAGCTTTATATGTACGATGTAACTGAAAACAAATAAAAGCTATAAAAATTTAAATGAATCAATCTTCTTGCAAGTATAGTTAAGTCATATTATTATACTGAAGAAGTTAGAAGAGAAAAGAGAAAGTGGTGCTAGTGAGTGAAAAGTTAAAAGAGAATTATTTATGTTGATATTGATGAAGTCATGAAAAGAGTTAGGAGTATTCAAGCAGATGGATGAAGAAAACATAGGCCAAAGAAAAGATGAACAAAAATCGTGTGAGGAGCAATATGGAAAACCCACCACGGTAAAAATCTAATCGATAAAGAATAAAATAACTCGAAACCCCCGACTTACTCAATTATTATGTAGCAATAATAATTTTACCATAATACATAACCGAGGAATAACCGCCAGGGCTGCCATTAAACCAGCTAAAGTTTCTCTAGTGACGCGAATACAATTATTGAAAAATTGTAGATGGTTAACGACGACATAAAATACACTTATGAGTATTATTATATTTTTGTTGAAATTTCATATAGAAAAAATCTTATTTTCTTAAACGCAGATTTTTTTAAGTCAATTATCACTGAAATGTGAGTATGGTTTGGATTAATGTGCGCGAGAGAGATTTGTTTTCTAGTTACTGTGAACATAAATGCACTAAAGGTGAGTGTTTTCTTTTCACAAGAGTTTCAAAAAAGTTTGAAGCACATATTTTTATAAACGAAATAAAAAACTTGAAATGCACACCACTCTCAAAGAGTTCAGTGAACAGCTTTACCTGCCTCTCTAAACTCTATTTCGGAAATGTTCCCAACTAACTTTATGTTTATAAAAAAAAAATTTTTATTACCTACCAAACTTGAAAGTTTTATATGAAACACCGTGAGAAGTATCCGTGCTTTCGTGCATTTTAAGAAAGAAGCCTCGACAAGGAAGGCATCTTGATAAGAATAGATGGAATGTCCTCAGCAAGCCTATTCGACCTGCTCTGTTAATAGTTAGCTACTGACTCATATTTGTATTGTAAATCGTTCATCATTTTAATTTTAGTCAAAAGACATCCACTATTGGACAAAGGCCTTTCCTTACATCTTGCATCCATCAGTTTCCCGCAACCCTCACCAGGTCGCCTGTCCATCATTTGGCAGGACTTCTAACGCTGCATCTTCCACTACGCAAATATTACAACTATGATATTTATAGTTCTACAAGATGACGACATCTTACAAAACAGCAACTTGTATATTCAGCAGACAATACTCTTATAGTAGTTTGTCAGTTTAACGCGAGTTTAAGCGCTTCCGTCTTGAGGGACGCACTAGCGGCTGTTTATTTGGTTCCACTTATAAACTACGGACAAACATGTGTACGAGCCAAATGCGAAACAAAGTATTTGTTTAGTATAACCGCCCCTTCCGCGGAGACGTGGTTTTCAGGCGGCTTTGCTTCCATAACTTCTCACGTAGTTACCGTGCATTTTTCGAGATAATTTTATCTTGTGGCAATCATCCAGTAAGACCTCTTGTGGGATCCATCCTGTATCATCTAACTGCCTTTATCCTACAGCGCTCATCTAGTCCCATAATATCCTACAGGAAAAATAATCCTTACTGGGGCATCGATTTAGTAGGATTCATACTGTAGTACAAATATTGTTGCGGATATTCTGTAGAACCCATCTTGAAGCATTGATCAAGTATCGATCTAATACTAAGAGATGTGTTCTAATAATTATATAATATTAGACCAAAATACAAAACCGGAGCTTACTCTCAGTTTAGTTTTGGCATTTTCTTCTGATTTTAGATAAAATAGTTGGTTGTAGTTAAAGTAATAAGTTGCGACGACGAACACTTGCGGGTTGAGATGAGTGCGAAGTGATGTATTTGTTTAGTATTACCATCCCTTTAGTGAGATGCAAATACGTATCCGGCTCGAGGGACCGAAGGACCGATACTTAAATAATAATCATGGGCGTACTGTTTGATGAGGATAGATGGGTGGGTTGAATGATGATGAGACGGGTCTTGTGAGGAGTTGGTTTATTGACTACTAGCTTTTGCCCGCGGCTTCGCCCGCGTGTTATTGGGGTTGTGGTTGGGGTTTCCGGGATAAAAAGTAGCCTATGTCCTATTCCGGAGTGTATCCTATGCCTGTTCCAAATTTCATCCAAATCTGTCTCGCCGTTTTGGCGTGATTGAGTAACCATCATCCAAACATCGTAACTTTCGCATTTATAATATTAATAAGATAACTTCTAACATTTTCTATTAAAATACCCCAGGTTATCAGGTTGAATTCCGAAAAAGACCTTGCACCATTTCAAGACAGAGTATAAAAAACTTGATCGCAACTTTAGGAGCCCGCTTAATAAAATAATTATACCGAAACTTGGTGCATTTTTGTTGTTCTTTCAACAAAAACATTTAATAAATAAAACATTATGATGAGTGAAGAAACATAACTCCGGAAGTAACAGTGAGGGACCTTTCCCTTCTTTTGGAACTTGTGAGAGCAGAGGGTTCCCTTAGCAGTTGTTGGGAGAACATTCATCAAACTATCGTCACACCCTCCGGCAAAAATCGCTTAGTTGAGGGTAAAACTGATCCCCGGGAGGTGCTAGGGGTAGGTTTTGTAGCTAACTGTAATTCTGTCGTCACTTCATGGTTACTTTCTATGATATTCTTGAAGAAAATTGGCCATCCCTCCCTGGAGGGTCGTTGAAGTTTACTTAAAGGTTAAGGATGAAATTGACTGCGATATATGTGTCTGCTTTGTTGGTCGAGTGCTCATAAGTGTGGCTCTTCAACGTTGGGACTTTGGGGTTTGATCTCTGGACCGAGTCAAGTGGTGTTGGAATTCTCGATAATTTTTTTACAGAATTATTTATCAGTCGGTCTGCAGTGTTAAATTACACACAAGTGTTCGTCTGAGGGTAAAATCAAGTGTGTTATTTCAATGTTATCTAAACAATTATTACAAAAAGTTATTTATTTTTATTTGGCTACCTAGAATGAGCAATTTGACGAAAATGCATTATGTAACGTGTTTTTGACGTTTAATTTAGTATCCACGTAAAATATATAGTCATTATTGTTTTAATTCGAATTGAACTTGACTTAAAAAAACTGGGCAAGTGCGAGTCGGACTCGCACACTGAAGGTTCCGTAGAAACTAACTTAGGTAAATAGTTCGATTCCCAAATCGAATTTCCTGCTATTAAATAAGTGTATACTTGTGCTATGACATACAGACCGACGAACAATAAAGTGATACTATAAAAGTTCTTTTTTTCCCTTTTGAGGTACGGAGCTCGAAAAAGGTAACTCTGCAAATTGTAGGAAAGAGAGATGTCCCTGCGAGATCTATCCGCATGTTGCAGGAAAAAGAGATGTTCCTGCGAGATAATTCTTGCAGGAAAATCTCTCTTCCCTGCGCCTGCAGAATTATCTACATGCCACAAGAAAAACTTGATAATTCCATTAAAAAGTATTGTGATCCGTGATATGTGTAAAATGTATTTATGTAAAATGTATGTAAAACTAAAGCTACAAAAGCCCAATACAAATGAGCACATGGAGCACATTCCGGCCGCTCAGGCGTGTGTCTGATTTATTCCACCTCCCAAGCTTGAGGAATGCGTTTATTGCCTCTCCTCGGCCGGCTCCGCACAACGATACGGTACTCATGCTATGCCCACTGAGAACCCCACTGTTTTGTACTAAAACAACAAATCTTGAGAAAAATTCCAAAACTCTTTCAGAACATAAAGTAACAAAAGAATATTGGGTCTGATCTGATTTTAACATCAAATCTCCAGATCTGGGTAGGCTTTATAAATACAGATTTAATCGTGAATGTTTTAAGATAATAAAGGTACAATTGGCGACATTATTGTAGGCTGCCTTTACAATTTCAACAGAGTATGTGCCTGATATTGGCCTCTCTATTTGGTTCTGTGCCATAAAGTACCTAACTGCCTATTAGCCTTACTAAACTGTAATATCTTTATTTGTATTATATCATATGTATCGCTGTTGGTTTCCTAATAAATAAAAGACAGAACTAGCTGTTCTTTGATTACGTTGTTGAGACACCTGCGGCCCGGACTAAGCGTTTCGCCTCGTCATATATACCGCGTACATCGAGGGATTGGAACAGTTTGCCGGCTGCAGTCTTTCCGTCCGAATATAATTTGGGTGTCTTCAAGGCTAGAGTGAATAGGCTCTTAATAAACTAGTGCGCCTTACCATCAACGATTGCATCACTGCTTACCATCAGGTGGGATCGCAGTCAAGCACTAGTTTATTGCATGTAAAAAAAAAAAAACACTAATATTACAATTGCAAAAGTTTTTATAAATGTGCATCTGTGTGTACTTGTTTGTTACTCGTTTAGCTTACATTTGGCAAATTTAGGGCGGAATTTCCTTTAAAAAATGACGTCGGATATTTTTATTATTGTGGTAGGCGCTAGTTACAATAAAAGGCTTCTTTGATTTATGTGTTATTATTGTCATTCGAAGTCTTATGTGCCTACATTACACTTATTTTATAAAATACTAGCTTTTTCCAGCGGCTTCGCCCGCGTACATAAAATATGACCTATGTCACTCAGGAGTGAAGCAGCTTTCTATTGTTGCTAAATTTTTTCCAATCTGACCAGTAGTTCCAGAGATTACCCCCTACAAACAAAAAAACATAAAAACAAAAAAACAAACTTTACCTCTTTAGTGTAGATTTTAATTTAATTTTCTGACATTGCTAAACAATCCATCTATCTATCCAATCCCCTACTCTTAATTTTTACCATAAAGCTTAAAAGTAAACCTAGTATATATTTTTTACTTTTACACTGGCAAAGCCGTTGGCAGAAGCTAATTACTTACATTAGTATAATATGCCACGAGTAATTAAAACCTAAGCCACTGCAGCTGAAACCCAGTACTTTACACAGAGTTTTTGCCGTCTAAAACCTGACGTCGAAAACCCAGTTACTAGATGTCACAGTAAACCTCACACAGACTAGTGCCAGATTTTTTGGTATCTAGATGGATCTAAAAAGTGACAGCAGAGACCAACGGCTTACAAAGGGACTCATCCACCCCCTGATCCTGGTAAGCTAGTTATCAACACAACCTACGTATTACACAAAAGAGCAGCAGGTATAGCGCCGCAGCCCTGCAGTACGAGCCCGACCCCGGAGGTATCATGTGCCCCGAGCGGCACTGGCACATTAAACCCGTAATAAATGTTCTATCTTGATCCGGGACTCTCATTGCTGCCAGTGACTCGGAGGGATGCTCTTAGTTTTCTCGATAAAAATATCGAAGGGTTATTTTTCGTTTCGATACCTCACACTAGTAATTACTCTGTCATGGGACGGGCATGGATAGTCTGGAAACTTTCCGACCTCATTGTTAAGATAGCACAGCTCTCGTCAATAAAAGCTAGTGAATGTAGAACATTTTTGCACCATTTGATAGTTACTCACCAAAGTTTCAGCCATTTGTTATTTGACAGTCATTTGAAGTTTGTGAGAAGCATAAAAAGAAACTATTTACCAAAACAACGCGTTGTCTCACCCCTTAGCGATTACCACCTTGAAAATGTACGAATTATGGTTTAAACTGTTTGATCATGCGTCTCGCTCACTAGATTTAGCCCCAAGCACTTCTTTTTATTCACTTATCTAATAATTGCGCTCGGAAGATAGAGAATTTCATCAAGTGGACAAGCAATCATCTTCGCGAATAATTGTGTTGCAGAGAAAAATGTCGAGTACCATTTGAATGGTTAGCGAGATGATGGCATCACTGGCAGAAGTATGTAGATATACAAAGAGACAATGAAGAAAAAAGAAGAAGAAAAATGTCTTGAATCTTTGTTAGGTCTGGAAGCTCTTCAAACTACCTCAGTATTAGTAATCGCATACACAAATATTTTTTTTACACAAGAATCGAATCCGTGTCACGCAACACAGCAGCTAATCATTCAACAATTGCACAAACCGTGCCAGAAAATTAATTCCTTTGGTAGCGATCTCGAAATGTGATAAAATCTTTATACGGTTGATTTGAAGTATAGGCAGCTCTTTTATAGAATTAATTAAATACCTAGGTAAATTTTAATGGGGTTTTCTTGCTGACACTCGTCGAGTACGCTTATGTAAATGAAGCAACATATTATTACAGCTTTATTATCTGTGAGTACAATAAGTACAGCGACACAATCAACACTCAGCACTCATATTAACGTTATTACTTGGCCACAGTTTCCTCCTCATCATACGTTGCGTGAAGTCCTGGATGAATATGTTAAGCACACTGAAACTTAAACGAATTTCCAATCATGTTTTATAGGATTGAGATCAATTGTTCAATACTAATTAAACATGATCTAGTTAATACAGTAAGTTAATCAACTATTACATATCATTGACAAGTTATGTAAATCTCAGATTCTCAAGAAGTGATTTTTTTTTTGTGAATCTCACACGAAATTTCGTAGGCTTTCAGTTAATTTGAGACTTAAATTACCAATTTATTTTTATTACACTATATTCCTTTTTTTTTATCTACACTAATATAATAAAGAGGTAAAGTTTGTTTTTTTGTTTCTTTGTTTTGTTGTTTATAGGAGGTAATCTCTGAAACTACTGGTCCGATTGGAAAGATTTTAGCAACAATAGAAAGCTGCTTTACTCCTGAGTGACTTAGGATATATTTTATGTACGCGGGCGAAGCCGCTGACAAAAGCTAGTTTGATATAAACCAATGCCATTGACTGCGATCTCATCAAAGCAATGATGCGATAAGGCTTATTGTAGGTTTATAAATGTAAGGTTCAAACATACAACAAAGTATGTATGTATAAATAAAACATAAAATTATAATTTCACCGGACAGTTTTACCTTTTGATTCCCAAGTGTTTCGCGGCGTCCGTTCTCATCCACTTCACTGTAGACCTTTTTCGATATTCTAGACTACTTTACGAAGAAGTTGATTATTTACATTATTGGATAAATTTCCTACACATTGATCGATGTTTTAGACGCCAGCATTGTGTCCCATCTCTAGCGCGCACAGCGGCGCTCGCGTGCACGCGGCTGCCAAGTTCCCGCTCCCGAACAAAACGAGCGCCTCTCTACATCCACACGAGCTCAGCATAATCTTATTTGTGTTCGCGCTTTCTTACCTCTTAATGCGAACAGATAACACACGAACAGTATCGACGTACACTTCAATAAGCCATCTTTCATTTAACACTGTGACGAATTTAATCTAAAAGGGTTGGGCCCTATTGTGGCAATGATTTTTATTAGTCCCTTGCCACAGGGGTGAATCTGTGATCTCCCTATTTTTGGGATGCTGTGTAGAAAACCCTAGATCGAATTTCAAATTACAATTTTATTTAACTTGGGAATTGAAACTACTACCACACACCTACAATCTGCCAGGAACTATATAATTTAATAATTTACTAGCATAATAGAGTGGTATTTTTTATTTTTGCTACGAAATCATCCAATGACTTCTTTTGCAATAAAGAGATCAGCTAGAAAATAAAGAAGTAAAATGTTCATATTTATTCTACACAAAACTTAACAGATTTTTGTAAAATCTACCCTGAACAGAGAATAGAATGGAAATAAACTACACAAATCAAAACTGGAACAACTATATATTATATTTCAAGCAAAAATCTTGGCCCAGGATTGAAAGCACGACATTGTCATAACATTAACAAGCATTACAGGCACTCGCTCCACAATAACATCTTCTCACAAGACGTTATTCTTGTGTTTCGAGCGAGTCCACGACTCCCACGGCGGCCATTTTGTTTTAAAAATCTCGGCGTGGCCACGGTAAAGTTAATGAGTACAGAAAACAATCTAAATGGCGCGTCGTGAAGGGGTGCTCGTAAAATCAGAAGCTTCTCCTGGGGACCGCAGCCGACGAGACAAATTAACCGTTTGCTTTGCATCAAACTGTTTGTTACTTTTTCTGTGTCTTTCTGATTTTTTAGTAGCAGACACTTTAATAGTCTTTAAGTAATATACCAACTCTAAGCTATAGGTACAATACATATTTTAAAGGCCTCATAAAAAGCTATATGAGAATTAGTTATAACTATGTATTTAGTTTTTCATCTACATGTAGTATGGAATTAAGTAATGTAGTTTTTTTCCACATTATAAATATGATTGGATCGCTCCGAAAGTAGTTTGAAAATACAATTCTTGCTTCAGCATTAGGAAAAGTTTTTAAGAAAAAAGTTGTTGTGCGTACAGTAAAGGAGTGGAATTCTCTAGCGGTGCCTGTATTTCCCGATACCCACAACTTGAAAGTCTTTATAAATCAGGAATAAATTGGTAACGTTACATCATCGCATACTCTTATGTGAGACCTGGTTAAGCGCAAGTATACCGATAATAAAAAATGTACACACAAATGACATTATAAACATCTTTCTGGTACCTACACAGCTTTCAAATTAAATCCTCAATTGAAGTTAAATGGTATTTCTTTTGTGTTGCATGACATGGGGCTAAACAGCCACTCCACCGGCTCAAGTGCTTGAGCCGAGTGGAGTCGGCAACTCTCCTCGTGCCTCAAGAGGGGTGAAACGGGCGAACAATTATTTTTATTTGTCTTTCTTGATAATTATTTTGACAATGAGTCCTTACCCATATTTCCGGCGTACCAAATTTTATGATTCATTTCAATTTTTATTTAAATGTGCCATAAGTATAACGTAGTATAATGACTTTTTCAAGGTTTTCTCTATTGGGATTTAGGTCTCCTTTTTAGGAAAGGGAATGGGCGGTAATCCTCCACACGAGCTCCATGCAGGTTGGTGGATGTCACAGGTCTTCAAATTGTTGGTCCTAGAACGTGTGTTTAGAGCGCACTTGGCAGGTTAGAACACGCGACCTACAACTCGTAAGTTGGGGAGGTTACCACTCAGACACCACTGCTTTCAGTAGCGTTATAATAATTGAGATTATTGTCATAACCATAAAATTTCGTCCTTTTGTCTAAGACGTAGACAGAAGGACATACTCGTAGCTAACACAGTAGGTACTCATTCAAATGGTCTCTTATTGACACCACTTGGGAGATGTAAACAACATCCTTTAAATAACAAAGTACACGTAGAGGTACCTATATAGTACAAGTAGGTTTGTATATGTATTCATAAATGTAAAAGAAAGCACTTCCTCCCGACCCCACAATCAAAACAAGCAATTAATTCTCCATTCCATTATTACGATTCTTTTCATGGCCGGTCCGGGGGCGCCGTAAATCGGCCGAGCTCGAGTGTCCGCCATTGAGCTCGGACGGACAAATGAAGAGGTCGAGAGCGAGCACGGATCACTGAGCAAATGGAGTGACCAGGTGCAATGGTGCATAAACGTTTGGGCCTTCTTCCGCCACAAATCACCGGCCTCTTTCAAGTTTTAACTTCAAAAGATCGACGGATATAGAACAAAGTTTTATATTTGTATAAGCGAACCTTATGCGCAGTGTCTGGAACGAAAATTATCATGATATGAATGTTGGGAGTATGCGACCGTGCGTGAGATAGTCGCCTCAATGGACTGGCGTGTGTGTGATGCGTCAATGCTTTTCAAAAAGCTTGCTTGACTTAAATCGTTAGAAATGGTTGTCCTTCACTTATAAGTTTATTAACTAAAAGACATGTACCTACCTCTATATTTGTAGGTATTTTAATTATAAGCACCTTTTGATTAGTTTCATTACTGCGACACGTCTCACCAATCAATGCAGTTATTATATCTCAGGATTGTGATCTTGAGTACTCCATTTCCTTCCTATTTCGTGTTCCGGAGCAAAGTTTACGGGAGTTTGATGACTTCCGAAAGTGCTGCTAGCTCCAGCCTCAGACGGCAGTCTCACAGTACGTAGTTATTCTGATAGTTTCCGAGTTAACTGATTTCTTCATACGTCACTGTGCGTACCGTGCTCCGGTGTGACGCCACCAACTCGGGTAAACCAACAAAAAAATCTCCGTATCGATATAAAATTGTACTGGGTATTCTACTTATTGTTATGTGAAATTCTACGTTGTGTTTAAAAAATTAAAATATTGCTATTTGAGTCTCAACAGGCGTTTAGTTCTTGATCATGCTCTTGGATATGTTACTGTTCACAGCGTGTACATCAAAAGACTGGGACAACACGACGTACGACGAATCTCTACCCTTAGTTACTTGAAACATCTACGGTCCAGACTAAGCATTTTATCTCGTTGTTTATTCCGCGTACATCGCAGGACCGGAACCATTTTGCTGCGGCAGTCTTCCCATCTGACTACAATTTAGGTGTCATCTAAGCTAGAGTGAATAAGCTGTTAATAAACTAATGCGATTCACCGTCAACGATTGCATCACTACTATTATCATCATGTGGAGTCGCAGTCAAGCACTGGTTTATATAATTTTACAAACGCCCAGTTCTGGCTGAGTTATTATTTCCCATATTATAGTTTAGTAGGAGCCTCTAGTCTGGGTTTGTATTCAATTTATAACAATTATTTTTGTGCTGCTGAAAAGGAAGGATTCTCCGACCATACCGCATTACGTCTGATCCCGGTAACTGTCCAATAGGTAATTTTGGGCTTTTGTTATTGTTCGTATTGCGCGGAGAACTCTAATTGCGTGTTGCAGGATTACGAATGTTGTTCTTTGAGATACAATAGATGTTGCTTTATCAAATCTCTCTTATATCATTAAATAATACTCAAGTAATAGCTTACGGCGGTTTTTTTTTTCTCATTGTTGTTCAATATTGCTGCTTCGAAACTATTTCCGTACTAATTACCTCTACCTTTATTTTTTCTCTCTTTCCAAGATTAATATTTCCACACTGAGATTAAAAGTAAACAAGCTTCTAGAATCCAAGGCTTTAATTAACACTAGAAACAGTAATAACTACAAGAGATGCTCTGGTCTTACATTTTTACATTCGTCTTGGAAGAGCACAATCTTATAACAAGTTTCACAGTCGAACGAGCAAAGACGTAAGTTTAATTTAGTTGGGCCTAAAAACGGCGGCGAGGCGAGCCCCGTAAGCCGGGATTAGGACCCAGGGACCTCATGTGCGGGCCCCGGCGCGGGTATCTCGCAGGATTTGCCAAATTAATCCAGCACTGTTTACTTCCTTAATCTGGACAATCTTGGACTCTACTCGCTTTTTTCTTCGGAACTCCCTTAGACAGTCATCTTGGATTTGGAAGAATCCAACTGTATCACAAGCTGTACATCTTGTAGAACCAATGAAACCTCATAGTAGTACTACGAGAAAAAAAAATGAAAAAACGTAGGTATATCAGTGAACCGGTATCGGGAACAGGACCCAAGCTGCCGATTCTCCAGAGAGAAGAAAGCCGTTTTCAATAAGAAATACGACTTGACTGTCACTTACTGACAAATTTAAACATTTTATAATTTTAACTTTTTCATATATAAATTTATAACAAGATACCAAAATTAATGAGAGAGTTGAAGTTGAATGGGTTTAAGAAGAAATTTAACGAATTTTTTTTAAATGCTTAAAAAAAAACGAAATTAATAAATGCTACTATAATTTAAATTACTACTTAAATGACACTTTGACATCTTAATTCTATTACTATATAATGTTATTTTGACTGACATCTCTATTTTATACTAAAATACTAGGCTCGGTAGTTTCGGCTGTGCGTTGATATGTAAGTCTGTCAGTTGCTCCTTTTATATAATTATATAGATTAACTGTAACAATTTTATGTAAGCCTTTCACATTTGTACGCCCCTGTGGTAGAAAGCGCTGAGACTAAATATTTTAAATCTAAGACCATGTGACAAATAAGTAAATGACTAAATGATGAATAAGTAAATGATGAATAAATAAGTAAATAAGTAAATGACCAATGACAAATAAGTAAATGATTATGATTATGTATTTTTACTTAATTCTTATTTAGGTAAAATAAAAATTTTAAAAAAATATAATATTATTAGTGACTAAGTATCGTTTGTCGCAAGACTGCGCATCACTATAATAGTAAAAGAGTTCTAATTTAATAATTACATTTTTACTAAAAGGTTTTAAGCAGAAACTCTTGAAAACCTTCTCATATAAGAATTTTAAACTAAAATGAGTTTGTTGACCTCTTTCTTAATTGAATTTCTCGATTTACCCAAGATAAGTGAAACTTTTCACCGGTTCTCATTCCAGTAAAATGGAAAATTGAATTTGTGACAAAGTTATAACATTTTTATTATTATTTGATTCTACATTAGGATAATTAGGGGCTCTCGTTGAAATTGCGAGAATTTACGAAGGTCGAGTGTTCAGACCGTAGAGGACGTACAGGATGGGGTCAATTGCAGTCATTCGAAGATAGGGGACTAATTATTTGGAGTCTGTATTATTGATATCATTAGTGGTAGTTTTATTTGTACTCGTTGTGTTAAAATTTGACAATATTTTCATGTAGACACATACATTTTTTTTACTTTAGAACTACGTGAACACATTAATAAATCCAATGGAAATGGGATTGTTATGCACTCCATCATCATAAAACCGTGTCCCATGCTGAGCCAGAGCAATAACCCGTTCATCACAACGCAAATTAATTTTTAATCACTCCAAACTCAGAGGGTTAAAATTGCATCTCATCTTCACTGTAACGCCCAAAAAGTGCCCACCTAGTGCCTACCTCAGTACATGAGAGAGTCGCAAGTCACCCTGTATAATCTGAAACAAGTAGGAGGGATACAGTCGTAACTCAGCGACAGACGATGTCCCAATCAAATTAACATAAAAGCGCAGAACAGAGCGGAACAGAAGGTCGGCTCCGGACCACGAGACAACAAGCACGCACACATACATAGTACAGTTCATGTACTGCGAATGTTCATGCACTCGCCACTGGCTAACTATCGGCGTGCCAATTAAGAAATTTGTTTCGGTAAACATCGTTTATCTTCGGAAACACAACATCTTTGCAGACTCATTTAGAACAGTAACAACTACTGAAAGTATCTACGTGCTTATTTCGTATTTAACGGACTTCCAGTTAATTTAAAAAACTGTGACATTTTAGTTTAGCTTTAAAATTTTGAAGTAATAAAAGATGATCTACAAATGATGCGCAATATAAGGTGTGCTGTTACAAAACTTCTTAAAAGCATTCATGATAAAGAATTTCCTATTATGGTGTAACAAGTTTTATCGAAATCTGTTAAGCCATTCAGCGTAAAGAACTAATAAACATACACACATACTCACAAGCATTATATCACTAATATTCCTTTGTAATATTATTAAAATAAAAGAGTGACTGAATTTTTTTCGACTTGTTCTCATGACAATTATCTTGTTATGCGATATTATTAATAAAAAATTAAATATAAATGTGCTACAAGTGCGGGTAGATCAAAAAAGATTACGAGCAGTAATGGCCGAATGATAACGGTCCCGATTTACGAGTTGTAGGTGGACCTTATCGCAAGAAAATGATGTTGTACAAAGCCAACCTTCTGAGCTTTACTCTCGCGTGACAAAAGACCACAGCTATGGCAGCGCAATTAGTGGGTCCCGTAGTCCGCGCCGCTCGACCCTAACCTAATTCCTTTTTAAACAAACGCCGCCGAAGGCTCCAGTAGATTTAAGACTGTTTTGATTTTAGGACTGCCTTCCCTTTGACCTCTCAAACTGGGATTTACTAGAACTCGTAAAACGGTTTTTTGTTTGGGAAAAAGACTGTCTGATAAATTTTATTGTATTGGAGACATTCAACTTAATGGGAGAACTTTACAGACGGTACGGTGTCGATATCTAGATAAAATGAACGGACAATCATTGTATGCTGTTAATTTTAAGTTGATTATTCTAACTAGATTGCCACCGGCAATCAGACATTTATTGATGGCTTAGTAATTTTTTTTTCAAAATATATATAAAATATTTTGTCAAAATACCTTCTGAGTAAGTTCTTTTTTCGTCAACTTCATATGGCAAATATCTGCCCCACAACACACCTTCATTAAACATCTATCTGACAACTATTTAAAAACTCATGTTGCAGCTTAAGAGATGAAATAAAAGTTCGAGTATCAAATGAAACGCCTCATAGATTGCGTCTGCAGTATCGAATAATGCCAAGTTTGGCACAACACACATTGGTGCCAATTTTTGTGCAAAGTTTAACACACCTTGATGCCATACGAACCAACGTTGGTGCCAAGTTTTGTGCCAAAGCTGGCTCAGTGCATATTGGTATCAAGTTTGGCCCAACGCGGACGCCGAAGCAACGACTTGACCCAGTTCGGGGGCAAAAAACTGAGGCATACGTGTATCGATATTGAGACGTGTGGCTGTGTCCTCGGTCAAAGATTAAAGCGTTGTGATACTACGCGAGTGTTCTATCTTTTCAGTCAAATAAAAATGCAAATCGAAAGATATTCGGTGTTCCCGAACATTATCTGTTTTGCTAATAAATAAAATAAATCACAAATTCAGCACTACACTAAACTAAAACTAAACTCCTTCCCTATTGATATAAATTTCACTCATTTCATTCATAACAACTTAGAGCTTCATTATTAAAAAGACAGACGGCACTACTTGCAGATCATTTTGACTATTGATTACAAATTGCTCTGGCCCTGAATCTCTTAGTTGCTACACCTAAATACTACCATCGCAAAAAATTCCTATAATACTGTTTCATACTGTGAAACAACATTTTCTTCAGTTTAACCTTGAAAACCATTCTTATTTTTTTTGCCTTTGTTAAATATTCTTTCAATATCTTCGCATAGCACTGCTGTTCGAATAAGGACAATGGCCTCTATGTGAAGAACTGAAGACCTCTAAGCAGATAAAAAGATGAAGTACAAATATAGTAGCTGTAGAGTTGTGTGTACAAACAAAAGACGAGCGGAGGAGTATAGGACATGGCGGGGTTATTGTGTACTTGTCCTATAGCAAATATCATAAAAATAAATAGAAATACAAAAGACTGACTCCTACTCGCGGTTTCGCTTTCATTATAGTGTTTTATTATCGCAAGGGAACGTACAATCGGGTTGCAAGTTCTATGTCGTAGTATGCTCCACACGTGGGCCAAGTTTAATTCAAAACAATTTTTTTATGCACAGCCAAGCATGAAAATATAACAACAATCATTTTATGTGCTAGAGTAGGTTAATCATAAAACTTTTTATCCTCAAGATATTCCTTTAAAGTAAAAAAGTCTTTTGGCAAAGTTTTTGGAGTAGGCTGGTATACCGCCATGCTTTAATTCTCACAAAGTATTAGAAACAGAAACAATAATAATTGCTTCTGTTTCTAATACTTTGTTGGTTTTTGAGGTGGGAAATCGTTAATATCTTCTCATAATCTAGAAAAAGCAGCAGAAGAAGTTTTGACTTTTTCCAACTGAAACCTAGCTGTGTCCTTAAGCTGTCCTTTGCATTTAAAGCCACGTTTCAAACGTTCCCGCATTACGCAGTATTATTATTATTCGACGACCGTCACACAACGCCGTCAAGTCTCAAGCTAAGCAGAGCTTGTGTTATGGGTACTAGACAACTAATAAACATACTTATATATTTCTTAATACATATATATTATAGATAAATTACACCCAAACACAGAACCAATGATCGTGCTCATCACACAAACATTTGTCCTGGGTTTTTTTTTTTTTTTTTTTTTTTTTTTATGGTAGGTAAAAATCATCGAATGACGAATCCCACTCTTGGGCGGAGCAGGAAACAGTGTCAGACTCTTACTGACTAAAGAACCTACCCCGTGCCTTCCTTGCCTTATTCCCAGAGTCCCGGTGTAACGCTTTCGCATCAACCCTCAGCTCCGGGAGGCTTCGACCCTGTTGGGCCCCTACGGTGTGCTGACAACTCCTTGAGGCGCGCGGGAACGGAGCGCGCCGTCGACGACTTGGGCTCGGTCTGGACTGCTACCAGACGACCGGACGGCGAGCTACCCATTGCTCACCGTCCGCAAGCCAGTGTCTACGGTGGCCTTGTCCTGGGTGGGAATCGAACCCACGACCTTCGGCATAGCAGTCAGGGTCACTAACTACTATGCTGACAGGTCAGTCAAAGTATGTTGTCGTTTAAAATTGAACATTTTATATTTAACAGAGTGGTTTAAACTGTGCTTTGTTAAAAAGGTCGCCGCCATCGCTAAAGTTTTAAGCCGTTAAATAGATAATTTAGGGTTAATGGTGTGTACAGTGGATAAATGTTGCCAGATGAAATATCGACCGAAATTCAAGTTTGTTTACCGAATTCAAGATATTTTACTCAACGATTTAGTATTTGAGTTGTTTCAAAATAGGTCTTTACTGTTTTAAAATATCTCTAGTAATATTCTGTAAGATTCTAACCGACATTAATCATATAAACAAGTAAAGCTCTTTAAGCTACGTCTCAGACCATACTCAAGTAAAAAAGTAACAACTTGAGAACAAATGAACAAATGACCGTTTGAACTACGCGTACATTTTAATATACTTTATGTAGTTTCGCTGCAAGACAAAGGAGAACGTCACAACTTTAATCGATCACTCACTCAAGCGCAAGCACTCACCCCTAGACACAATAATTTACATCCCTTCCATAATAAATCTGCGAATATTTGCGACCACTTTTATCGCAGAATGCACCCTCGGATTAACGGGTTCAACTGGAGGAAGCTCACTCCAACCCTTCATTAATTTGACGAGGGGCGAATGAAGTGCGTTTACATTTCCTCGTCAAACAATCATTATGAAGTTGTTGAAAAAACGTTATTTTCTGGCAGGTGGGGAGGCTCTACGAATGTTTTCTGCGAAGGGCGGATATAGTACCTTTCTTTCTCTAGTTATCTATACATATAAGAGAAAGTCATCTTAGTTACACTATTTATAACTTAAGAACGGCTGAACCGATTTAGCTCAAGATTGTTAGGGAGGTAGCTAAGAGCCAGGAAAACGACATAGTATACCTTTTATCCCGTTCTCGTTGTTCCCGTCGAACGTGACATAAAACGTGTTATAACAAAACGAAATGCAAAAAAAAATTAAATTAAAAATCTGCTCATTTATTGCCTCTAAAAAAATAAATCATAAACGATATTTATTTTGCAAATAAGATTTATAAAACTACTTTTACACGTTTTTTTTCCGTCATTTTAAACTAGAAGGGGCTTACCGTACTCTGAGAAGAAACATTGAAACAAACCCAGGGCTTAAAGTCAATACACAAAGTATCTAATGGTCAAATTACGCGGAAACCTAGCAGATTAGTATCTGAGATCTTAGATATTATATAGACAGTCTTTTAAGGAAAGAACCGTGCTTATTTAAGTGAGCCTATATTTAAATGTTATGTTTATATTATAAATTCAAGTTATTTTAACGCAACAGACAGAAGTGTCGCGTGGAGTTTGCTGCGCCACTTCTCAGCTCAAACTCTCGCAAGTGGCGACGGGTGGCCGCTCTGACCGACTTAATGAACATTTGAACGTTCTTTTGTTTTTGACTCATTCAACTTCCGTTCACAAACTCTGTAACTGGTTACGATATCTTAAACTCACTTTACCTGACAGCAGTAGTGTCCCAGTGGTATCAGATCAGATTGATATAGCTGAATTGAAATCAGTTATGCATTCAGATGCATTGAGAGCAGTGGTGGCCGAGTGGTAACGGCCCCGACTTGCGTGTAGTAGGTCGCGGGTTCAAACCCAGCCAGGCGCATTACTTTGTGTAATTTATTTCATCACCACTGCTCTCAAAACGGTGAAGGAAAACATCGTGAGGAAACCGGCATGTCCTAGAACCAAAAATTCGAAGACATGTGACATCCACCAACCCGCACTGGGCCCGCGTGGTGGATTACGGCCCATTCCCTCTCTTAGAGAGGAGGCCTGTGTCCCTGCAGTGGGAACATTAAAAAAAAAAGGCTGATGATGATGATGATGATGCATTCAGACACACGATGGAAAACATCGTGAGGTAGCCAGCTTATCCTAGATTCTAGAACAATTATTATTGAAGATAATATCTGTCTACTGGACCAACGTGGTGATAGTGGAGACGTTATAGGTTATTAAGGAAATAATAAGTTTTCCTGACCCGGGTATCGAACCCTGGACTTCACGCTCAGTAGTTGCGCATACGATTACCGAACTATCGAAATAAAAGTTATTTTATTTCGTATATTTTGTGATTTTACCCAAATTAATTTGCTGTATTCAGAGCTGAAGTTCTACGGTTCCACGTAAATGATGTTGATGTATGTACATAATATTTCATCTGGTAATATAATTTAATAGCAAGCTCATTGCTGTCAGAGTTTCATTTCAGCTTTTTATATAATACATAGTATTAATATCTAACTGAGCTCGTTGTAATGTTATGAACTTACTAAGTTATTACACAGCATTTGTAATACTGGCCACCGGCTGCTTGTGTATTCTAAAACTAAAAACATTTTATTAATGAAATGGAAATAACTTTTATGTTAGACTAGCGACCCGTCCCAGCTTCGCACGGGTGCAATGTTAATATTATACATGTATTATAAATATAAACCTTCCTCTTTAATCACTCTATCTAATAAAAATCGCATCGATATTTTATAAATCTAAGCATACCACTGTCCCTATAGTAGATAGCGACTTTGTTTTATACTATGTAATAAAGCTGTTGAGAAAAATAAAGTTCATAAACCAGAATTGTAAGTACCCAGCGCTCTCTGAACAGCTAATACTTGCCAACATAGAATCTGGCTGACAAATCTTTACAAAACTTTACAAAGCTTTCTTCGAGTCATCAATGACAAATGCTTCTTTGTAGAGTCACTTATTGAATTGAAAGAATAAGATGTAAACTTAGCAAACTTATTGCAGTGAACTGACCATCAAGTTGTATTGTCTAGTTATTGCAAATCTTCCGCAGTGTAAAGCAATGGCTCCACTCTTCATCACCAACAATGAGCTCATTAGTTAAGCAGCACATTCCCCCAACAGCACTTAATCACTAAATTTTAAAACCGCTCAACCACTCGTCGCAACCATTTCGCTGAACAACTCCTTCAGTCTTTCAAAACAATCTCTCCTCTAGTACATTATTAATCACAGCGGAGGACCCTCCATCCCGTCACTATAAGACGCAGCTAGGGTAGAGCGGGGCCCATTAGCTGGCAGCCCCGGCGGGACCCGCGGGCCCCACCGCGAGGGACCCACGGTTGAGAACTTTATGAGGAGATAAGTGGTTTACACACGTTGTTAGTTTTAGATTGTTTAATACACTCAATGGTTTTATTAATTGGTGCAATTCCGGTGTGGGTACAGTCGTGCGACAAACAGTTATGCCACAAAATAAAAAGGTACAGAAGTCAATCTCATGTATGTACTTCACTTTTCACACCTACGCACGGCGGTCGCGCGCGCTAGGGTTGTCAACTGGATTATGCACAACAAATTATCGTGGTAGTTGCAAAATTTTTCAAACGCGCGTCTCAAACGTGACACCCTCGCGGTCGAAATGATCCTCGTTGAGCCCGGTTTTCGAGTATGTGTGCGTTGCTCGAGCGCGCTTTGTACGTAGATTGACATCTGTACCTATATATTTTGTGGTTATGTTGCTGATACTGACGGAACAATAGGATACGTGAGTAGAAAAGTGCTAATTGAATGAGCACAGGGACGCCTGACGAGGGCGCTGTGACAATATCGTGTGTCTCTCGATACAAGCGCTGCGTGCCATTGTACTCGTCATTGTGTTGAGGACACTATCACCACGACACAAATTAATTGATAGAGAGCTGTAACGTAGCTCTGTGACGAAATAGTGCGACCGAAGAACAATTTTTATCAACGCTTTTAAAAACATTTTTAAAGTACTGTTACAAACGTTTTGGTTATTTCTTTAAATAGGTCTGAGTTTTGGCCGCGATTTCATCTGCGATAAACAGTACAAATGAACTTCGTGGACATTAAAATTGTCAACAATTGTTATGCCCGCCAGAATTGCTGCTCATAACTGCCAAACCTAAGCATGTGTACTATGCCAAGTGTGGTTTATTGTAGTCACATAGTTTGGAAGTTATCTGATTTTAAAACACATTAACATGGTATTTAGATGTCACTGGGGTCAAACTAACTAACTAATCACGATAATGTTAACTCCTACTTTAAAAAACGAAGATGAAGTATTATGTGGTTTAACTACGGGGTTAGTCACATTACCACTAGGCCATCGTCGCGGCGCCTGAACTTGCACTACTCACCGAATCAAATACATAGTCGAATCGGAATATCTGATTTATTGCGAAAACCATTCAATGTCAATTTTATAGTGCGACGCCCAGCTGCTAGATCGACTTCTTGTTACTAAGGTGTTTCATTACATTGAAAAACTGCAGGTACTGCGAACGGTAATATTTTGTCTTATTATATTCAGACGTCAATTGATTGTGCCACAGCCTCATATTGTAATCGATAAAAAAATTTTAAACACAAAATATCATAGTCCAATGTCTCAGGAAAGACTAATACAACTTTGTAGAACCAAAAATAGCATCGGAACGTGGAAATGTAGCAGTTCGTAATTACTGAAGCTGACCTGCGATACTCCGCGAGTCTGATCACGATTGCTCCGGAGCGATACATTCCTCCCAACGAGACATATGTACCTATGGCAAGAATTTCATTTAGTGCCTGAAATAACGTGGAATTGTCGGCGAGCTCTGAACGAGGGCCTGGTGTTTGTGCTGCACTAGTGGTGATATGAGCCAGGAATACTTGTATCTGTGACTATTGTTTTAGACACAAAATTGCAATAATATCCGACTTCTTCTCTTAACTCCCCACCCCTGTATTGCACGGGGACAAATTACATACAGAACCCTTTCTCGTTTATTGTTCTTTTTTAGGGTTCTGTATTCAACAAGGACCCCTTATAGTTTCGTCATGTCTGTCTGTCTGTCTGTCCGTCCGCGGATAATCTCAGCGACCGTTAGCACTAGAAAGCTTAAATTTGGCATACCCGAGATCATGTCCTGGAATAAAACTTTTTGTCCCGAGAGTGAGTTCTCTTGGAACTATTTTTAACATTTACTTCAGCAAAGCTACTGGCAGCAGCACTGCTGCTGAGTAATAAATCATTCACAGGTACTTTTAGAAGACCAAGATTGACTAATAGGCATACTGATTATTATTTATTGGTCTCAAAATCAATCCTACAAATCTTTTATATATATAATAATCAATGCAACTCTTCGTTGTAATTTTATAACTTCAGAACGGGTTCAGCTATCCAAACCAAATGTTTAGGCTTTATTTGGACAATTTAGTAGATGGTTTATGTGAAGTTTACACAAAATAAGTCGAGCGGTTCTTCATTTATCACATTTTTCTGCTGCCGAGAGCAAAGCCGCTTGCAAAACCTAACTAGCTTCCAATACTAAATCATCAACAATATGAAGCAGAAGTAAATAAAAACACCATAGCCAGCTAAAAATAAAAGTAGAGATAACAGCGATCGCTCAGCCGCCGCACGGCACAGTTGTTCAACCGTCACAAGTACTGACACTGCACTGGGCACCTGACTGACTTTTTGTCTAAAAGACCACTTGATGCTACGGAGCTACTATCTGTGTGTGTGCGAGTGTATGTTGGTAGGTATAGCCAAACAAGATACTTGATATACAGGCTAAACAAATTTTTCCCGCAGCATGCATCATATGATCAATACCCTTGTAATATTATTTTAAACTAGCTTTTGCCAGCGGCTTCGCCCACGTACATAAAATATAGCCTATGTCACTCAGGAGTAAAGCAGCTTTCTATTGTTGCTAAAATTTTTACGGTCGGCCCAGTAGTTCCAGAGATTACCTCCTACAAACAAAAAAACAAACTTTACCTCTTTATTATATTCATATTAGTGTAGATAACTACGGTTGCTTAATTATGTTCAAAGTGTATTTATTGAAATGCCTCAAAATCTTTAATAAAAATTACAACAGTTTTCTTAACTCTGCACACGATGCAATATCTATTATCTTAATTAATTGAAGTTAAGAGCTTATTAAAATCTATATAAGTAACTAATCTGTCAAGAAGTTATATCAAATTTGGCATTAGAGTTCGAGACGACTTAAACTTCCAATATTCAATAAATAATAATCATTTTATTTGCTAACATGGGTGTTCCTACATAGATGTCGTCATTAGTCAGCCAACGCAGGGCATGCAAATCATCAAAATTCAAAATGAAATATATAATTTAATTTTACAATATTTTCATGAAATGTCAAATAAAATTTGAAACATCGCTAAATGATCATCATCATCATCATCATGTCAGCCGAGCGACGCCCACTGCCGGGCATAGGCCTCCCCCAAGGATCTCCACAACGATCGGTCCTGTGCTGTCCGCATCCAGCGGCTTCCCGCGACCTTCACCAGATCGTCGGTCCACCTTGTAGGGGGCCTGCCCACGGAGCGTCGTCTGGTACGCGGTCGCCATTCGAGAACCTTTCCACCCCAACGGCCATCGGTTCTCCGCGCTATGTGTCCCGCCCACTGCCACTTCAGCGATGCAATCCTTCGAGCGATGTCGGTTGATTTCGTTCTTCTGCGGATCTCATCATTCCTGATTCGATCAAGCAGGGAAATACCAAGCATCGCTCTCTCCATTGCTCGCTGGGTGACCTTGAGCCTTCTTAAGAGACCCATAGTAAGCGACCACGTCTCACTACCGTAAGTAATTACTGGCAACACGCACTGCTCAAAGACTTTTGTCTTGAGACACTGAGGTATTTCGGACGCGAATATATGCCGGAGCTTCCCGTACGCTGCCCATCCGAGTTGGATTCGACGAGAGATCTCTTTCTCTAAGTTGGACTTACCTAACTGGATTGTCTGTCCCAGGTAAACATAGTGGTCAACAACTTCGAGTGTAATGTTCCCAACGTTACGTACGGATAATAATGATAATATAATTAAATATCAAAATTATACAAATACCTAAAAAAAAATTAGTCGAATTAAATGTCAAAATAAAAGCCATTGCAATGCAATTATAAATCAAAAAAGTAAAATAGTATAAAGGAACCATGACTAAGCAGTATGTTAGCTACCTGTATAGCAAACAGCTTGTCGTGTGGTACTCGCTGGCTGGCTGCCCGCGCCGTCTGGTCGCCGCGCGACAAACTGTCGCTAGTAACAGCTTGTCGCGCAAGGGGTGCGTGGGTATTAAAGGTCGATATTCTTTCTTAATTACTAAATAAAATATTTGAAAGAAAGGAGAATGATTGTAATGTTTTCCTCTAGTATTAATTTTTTAAACACTTAACGTTATTTCTGTGACTACACTATACCATTATTTCAATACTACGTCTTAAATACTGCCGTGCTGACGCTAAAACGCAGTAATAGGCTTTTTTAGGTATTTGGGTTTTTTATTGATTTCGAACCAACGTTTTATAAGGAACATATTCGTCTAACCTAGGTTTTGATTCGATGATTAACTTGGCAGAAAAACGAAATTTACTAATGCAGTAACTCAAAATTTTATGCCAAATTTCATTGTTATTCTAACTAAAATGCAGTTAAAGCTTTTACGGCTAAATCGACTCATTACTTTATCAACTTAAACGCAGTAAATGTCTCTATTACCTCATAAAATCTGTAATTCACAACAAAAGAAATATGACGGAATATAAATTAAAACGCAGTAAGCCCTTTTTGCACCGAAAATGTTAATACTGCATTGATGACGACTGATTGAAAACCAACGAAATTGCAGTAAGTTGTTATGTTTACTGCACTATAGTCGGTATTGTTCTAAAGTTGAAAAATAAGTATTTTTTTATAAAATGGCAGTATAAGTCACTGTTACTGCATTATAATTAGTAACTCAAACTAAGGTACTAAATTTCACTGGTGTCACGATCAGACTATACTGCGCTCTAGTCAGGAATTATCTCTCATTTAAACTGTTCTGTTCTGTATTAACTTCGAGATTTTAAGACAACTTAATTAAAAAAGATATTAAATAGTAAACTGATTCAACAAGCTCATTAGTACAGTCGAAAGACGTCCACTGTTGTCCAATGACCTCTCCCAAATGTCGCCATAATGACCATCATTCAGTGGAATGATGGGAATGGTAGTGACCAAGATGACGGAAGAAAATTTCGAACATAGCTCTTTCCATTGTCTTATAGGTGTCTTTAAACCTTCTGATGAAGCCTTACTGGTCATAGACTTTTCTCTTGAGCCTTTGTGGTATATTTAACAAGAAGATAATATGGCGCAGCTTCCTGAACGCTGCCCAGTCGCGCTAGATTCGATGATTGAGTTAATTTCGAAGCTAGACCTTTTAACCGTCCAAGGCTTTAAGATTAAAATAATTACCTACTAACTGTTTATCCGAGATGTTTGTTGATAGATACAAAATAACATCACGACAAAGTTTTGCAAATTAATTTAAATTTGCCATCCAAGTTAACCATGGGTTTTACCATGACGTGTAAAAATGACAGGCATGCAAGCGAGAAGGAGGAAATATACATTCTATGTAGCAGTTATATAATAGTTCAGTTTAGGTCGTAAAATAGATCGTGATAGGGCCTAAGGTCTGACTTAAGATGCAAATTGGGGCTGCTACGGGAAGAAACATACACATTAAAGTGAACGGCTAGTATTTTATCTCTTATTGGAAAAAAATGTAAGGTAATAATACCTGCCTATTTTCCACATTAGAATATCACTTTAAAAGCATTTATGCCAGTATTATCGCATCCAAACATTAGTAATAATAGATTATATAGCAGTTTTAATACTGTTCATCAACTCGTGGCCTGTACAGATATATATATACATATATATAGTAAATTTTCAGCTTCTGTAGCGGTACTAAATACGACTATTACCGATCATGCTATGGTTGTCCTTAACATAACCAACAGCCAAATTGGCGTACAAAAACCAAAGTCTAAAACTATTACTGTTACTAATTTCGAGAATGCTTACAAATGCCTTGTCAATATAGATGTCACAATTTTTAGCACGTACACACTTCCAGACGTTTTCGCTACTAGATTAGTAGAAGTGATTAGGGCGTCCCTTCAATCAAATTCGAAAATTAAGTCTGTTTCCAGCTGTAAAAGAACTCTAAAGCCCTGGGTTACTACAGGTGCATTAAAGTGTATTCGACTAAGAAATAAAATGCAACGGCAGACAAGAATCGATCCTTTTAATTTAATTTTGTTAATAACATATAAACGCTTTCGCAACTTCTGCTCAAATTTAATTAAAAAACTAAAACGACAGTACTATAAAAAACAAATAGTAGATTCAAGTAAAAACCCTAGACATCTATGGTCAACGATAAATGAAATCACCCAATTTAAGACACCCAAAACTACTAACACTCACCTTCTAAGAATCACACCGCATCCTCTGGACTCCCTAAACCGAGTTAATTCTTTCTTCATAACAATTGGTCAATCCTTAGCTGAAAATATTATAACACAATCTGGTTTACCTGATATCAACAGCTGTCAGTCTAATTCATGGTCGTCCTCTTTCTTCTTATCGGATACTGATCCACAAGATGTGAGCGACATTCTCATTAGTCTTGACTCCGAAAGCGCACCTGGATGGGATGGTATACCGATAAAATTCCTTAAACTAGCTAGGGATTTCGTGGTGCCTCTCATTAGCCAGCTAGCTAACCTGTGTTTTAAAACAGGAACTTTTCCTAAAGACTTCAAACGTTCCGTGGTTACTCCTGTGCATAAGGGTGGGGATGTAGGCGATGTCAACAATTATCGACCCATATCTGTTTTACCGCCTATCTCAAAAATCTTGGAAAAAATAATTAACAAGAGATTAACGAGCTACTTACAAAAATATAACATCTTATCAGATTCACAATTTGGATTTAGACATGGGCTTTCAACAAAAGATGCTGTTACGACTCTGACTTCTGAAATTGTAAAAAAGGTAGACAAGGGTCACAAATGTCTAACAGTTTTTCTCGATCTGAAAAAAGCTTTTGACACCGTTTCCGTTTCCATCCTTCTGCGCAGACTTGAAAATATAGGCATAAGAGGTGCGGCTCTTTCTCTGTTCGAAAGCTATTTGAAAGACAGAAAACAAAAGGTTAAAATTGATAATTTACATAGCAATGAAGATGACGTCTTTTATGGAGTTCCACAAGGAAGTGTGTTAGGCCCGACGCTCTTTCTAATTTATATAAATACCCTTTGCAACTTGCAAAGTAACGGTGGTAGAATTGTCTCCTATGCTGACGATACCGCTGTTGTTTATTCGGGAGGGTCCTGGAGTGAAGTAAAAACTGCTGCTGAATCCGGTCTCTCAGATATTGCTAGGTGGCTCAAAACTAATCTTCTAACACTCAATACTGCGAAAAGCAATTATATTTGCTTTACTCCAAATAAAAGGTCTCAACCCAGTACCGGTTTCGGAGTAAAAATGCATGTGGGTGAAATTTGCTGTCCCGCAAATTGTGACTGCCCATATTTGCTACAAGTAAGCTCCACTAAATATCTGGGCGTAATCGTTGACCAAAGATTGTCATGGCATCCGCATATAGAGATACTAATGAAGAGAACAAGAAAGTTTATCTGGATTTTCAAAACCATACGTTATCTTATGTCTGCACAACTCCTCAACAAGATATACTATGCTTTGACTCAATCAGTAATAAGTTATTGCATCCCGGTGTGGGGTGGAACTTCAAAAATGAAATTCCTCGAACTTGAAAGAGTCCAGCGATCTCTAATCAAGGTGATGTATTTCAAGCCTTTTAGGTTCTCAACAACTGACCTCTATAGAGTTCGTAATTTACTATCAGTGCGAAAATTACATATTTTATACACTACCTTGACTTTGCACAAATCCATCCCTTTTAATCCAGATACCCAAAACAGAAGACGTAAAGACATTGTAGCTCACTGTTCTGGCGTTCGAACTGCATTTGCTGGACGTCAATATGAAACACAGTCTACCTACATATACAATAAAATTAACTCTAAACTACACATATATCCCTTATCCATGCACGAGTGTAAAAAAACTATTGTCACATGGTTGAACACTCTAACTTATGACGAAACTGAAAATATACTACTTAGAACTAGCTAAACATTTGTACACATATCTCTATCTCTTCTATCCCTACAACCTCACATAAAACACCACACACACACACACACACACACACACAAACACACACACATACAGACAGACAGTCACACACATACATACATGAAGCTACACATACTCCTGGTATTGCACTTTTAACACATTTTTATTCTCACTTTGTTTTGTTTTTCTTTCTTTAATTTTTAAACATATATTTGTCTCAACATTGTAATTTTGGTTTGTAAGGGAAGAAACGAGACAGCCCCAACACAAGTGCTTTTGTAACTTACTGGGGTTGCCTTAATTTATATTATGTACGCAATGTTAGATGAAATAAAAATCTTTTATCTTTTATCTATAGTGTAATTTGCTTTATTGAGTGGCATCGACACAATGTAAAAAACTTAACAATAAGAAGTCCAGCGGAAGGTGAGAACCCTGTGAAGTCTGTAAAGGCTTTTCGCCATAATTATGGTGGTAGGTCCCCTCTTTGAAAGGAGGCTGGAAAGACTTCACAGCGTCTTCACCATTCGTATGACCCAGATCTTCACCGGAAATTCGGGAGATAACTGCACCCAATCAGTGCAAAAAAGCCCGAGTATCACCATTGTATGGACCGCTCGGAGAACACGGTGGAGCATACAGTGAAGGTGTGCCCTGCTTAGGAGTTGGTACTCCACACGAGTAAGGAGGTCCTTGTACCCGTGTGGACGATTTGCGGCAACGGCCTCTCACGCTGGGTCCTAATCCGGAGTAAGGCGGCGGCATCCGCGTACAAAACAGTAATGCTTACAAATCAGGCGGCTGCAAGCGTGTTAATATCACTGAGACTAATGTTAGGCCACGATAACATTTATTACCGAGACACGGGTAGTGTTGAAGATTCAGATGTTTCGGTATCAGACAGAAGAGATCTTTAATCTCAAATAATACAATAGCCAATACCATACCACAGAAGTAATCTACAATAAAGGATAAAGTAAAACAAAGAAAACCTGCAAATATTGTACAAAAATCTGCAAAAAAGGTAATAAACCAGGCAAGTGCGAATCGGAGTCGCTTACACTACGTTGCACTATTATTTAAACAAGATTAGACATTACATGTATGCGGAAAAATCACGTTCGTTGCATGGAATCCCTCCTTAAATGTGTTTTTATTAATCAATAAAATTACAGGTTTTTAAAGTAAATATACAGTTACTAGCTGTGCCCGCGACTTCGTCCGCGTGGAATAGTTATTTTGGGCATCATATTTATTTTTGCAAACAACCTCCTCAGATTTATAAATTATAGCTGTTACCCACGACTTTGCCCGTGTCAATTTCTGTTATTATTTCAGACAATTTAGTTTTTAAAAGAACATAATTATCAAAAAGTACTTCATAGAACTACACCCCAACTTGGGCACGCCATAATCTCGGCGGTAAGTCCCCTCTTCGAGGCGTGATGTCTATCACGGCATCCTCACCTTCCGCATGACGCAGGTTCTCACCGGACATGGGAAGTTCAGGAGATTCCTGCGCGCCGGATTCGTGCGGAAGAGACGCCCGGGTGTCGCCACTGTGTGGTCAGCCCGGAGGATACGGTGGTGCACTTGGTGGAGGTGTGCCCCGCTTGAGAAGAGTATCGCCGTGTCCTCGTGGGGGTGATCAGCGGCGGCGACCTCTCGCGCCGGGCCTTGGTTCAGGCCATACTTCGCAGCGAAGAAGAATGGCAAGCGGTCGCCTCCTTCTGCAAAGCAGTAATGCTCGTAAAGGAGGAGGCCGACCGCATAAGGCAAAGGCAACAGCGCCCACGCCGTAGCCGTCACCGCCGCAATCTTGCCGATATCCGGTCTCCGTAGACGCTGGCTTGTGGACGGTGAGCAATGGGTAGCTCGCCGTCCGGTTGTCTGGTAACAGTTCAGACCGAGACCAAGTCGTCGACGGCGTGCATTGCTCCCGCGCGCCTCAAGGTGTTGTCAGCAAACTGTGGGGCCCTTCAGAGGCGAATCCTCCTGCAACTGAGGGTTGCTGTAAAGCGTTATACCGGGGCTCTGGGAATAAGGCAAGGGAGGAACGGGGTAGGTGGTTTAGTCAGTAAGAGTCTGACACTGTTTCCCGCTCCGCCCATGAGCGGGATTCGTCATTGGAAGATTTTTACCTACCATAAAAAAAACCCATCCGCGCCGCCCGCAAGCAACCCCTCTCCTCGCCCGCCGGCCAGGCGCAGCGTCAAGTTTTGCACATCATGCATCGCGTGTGAAATTTATATCGGAGTTATTTTAAAATTGTAATATCTTCTAAGATATTCATTGAAATTAAATGATGTCAAAGACAATTTTGTTTACAATTACATACTCTTAATCAACAACACATTTATTTGGATAAAGATTATATTATTATGTTGATACAACTCTAACAAATAATCGGTAAAAATTGGCTAAATTTGTTTCGCATAAAAACGGTTCTAGTAAGTTAATCTTTAAAGATAGACATATACTGTCGCGGACATTTTTTTAGATTATTTTAAGAGGAATAATTCTTTAGTACATATTTTTTTGGTATCTTAAACCGTTTTGGCAGCGCACGCAACGGAAGCCCTCAAAGATGAATAATTTTCCCCGTTTTTTCCACATTTTCCGTTGTTTCTTCGCTTCTATTAGTCGCAGCGTGATGTTATATAGCCTAAAGCCTTCCTCAATAAATGATCTATTCAACACAAAAAGAATTTTTCAATTCGAACCAGTAGTTCCTGAGATTAGCGCGTTCAAACAAACAAACAAACAAACAAACAAACTCTTCAGCTTTATAATATTAGTATAGATATGTACTGTAAGCATTTCAAGCTATGTAGTCTTCGTGTTGCCGTTATTAATATAAAGAAAAATGGTAAAAAATCACGTGAACAAAATAAATATTTAAGTGGGTGTCCACTTAAATATTTATTTTGTTCTGTTTTTAGCTTTTTTGAAAAAGTTTAAATTTGCTCAAATAGTGAAAAATAAAGGTTCTACATAACAAAATACAAACAAAAATGTCTTCTTTTCTTTATAAATCCCTACACAACCTAATCATTTTCAAAATTTGTTACATACTGCAGGTACAATTAGTTCAACGTTCTAATTAAAATGCAGTAAAAAAGACTTATACTGCAAATTATTCTGTAAAATCTGTTAATACGACTATTAACCGATGAGTTTTGCAGTATCAAGTATGTGTTACTGTATTTTAACCTGTATTCTAAACTTTTTCGCAAGCAGTAATAGACATGATTTTCGAAAAATCCATTTAATTTTAAATTTAATGGACTTAATAACACGCTTTTTTTCAAAATTCATTCTATGTAATTGCTTTAATCCTCTAGGCAAAAAAAATCTTCCATAAAACATTACTACTATTAAAAATAAGACGTCAAAGTGTTTTTTGCGTTTTTCTCGAAACTGCTTTTTTGCTCTTACTGCGTTTTAGGGTAAGCAGGGCAGAATAATTGTCTGGTAGAAACTGCCCTGTGCAATAATGTGCCTATTGTACACTTATTTTTATTAATGTTTGTCCTGTGTTAAGCTAAGATGTGTAGCTGTGTGTGTCTGTGTTAGCTATAAATAAGTAGTTATAAATAAATAATACATAATACACTGAACGACCGATTTTCAATCACGGTAGTCTTAACGAATATTATCCAAGTACGCAAGAGATATTACAAAGCGCAAACGCGTATGTTAACACAGGTACACTCTCTATTCCATTACTTTAATAGCTCGTTGTGACGGCAATCTGATACAATTGCAGTAGGCCCACACAACAGTTGCTATAAACCTCTACATCGTTGATACAAACCGTAACGTCGCTGCTACAAACCGCTATACCACTGCTACCAACCGCTACGTCAGTGCTACAAACCGCTATACCACTGCTACCAACCGCTACGTCACGGCTACAAACCGCTATACCACTGCTACCAACCGCTACGTCACTGCTACAAACCGATATACCACTGCTACCAACCGCTACGTCACTGCTACAAACCGCTATACCACTGCTACCAACCGCTACGTCACTGCTACAAACCGCTATACCACTGCTACCAACCGCTACGTCACTGCTACAAACCGCTATACCACTGCTACCAACCGCTACGTCACTGCTACAAACCGCTATACCACTGCTACCAACCGCTACGTCACTGCTACAAACCGCTATACCACTGCTACCAACCGCTACGTCACTGCTACAAACCGCTATACCACTGCAACCAACCGCTACGTCACTGCTACAAACCGCTATACCACTGCTACCAACTGCTACGTCGCTGCTACAAACCGCTATACCACTGCTACACACCGCTATGTTGCTACAACATTCCACTACACACTACTACGACCCACCCTGCAACACTACAAAACCACCAAAGCTGTTGTAAATTCGTGGTTATTCACAGTATGTAACTTTACCGCAATTTATCCGTTTACCATTATTCGTAGTTCGCATCAATGACTTATCAGATTAATTTGTGTTTGAAACATAGAGATATTAGTGTCCAGTTCAAACGCTAGTGATATATCAACTATACAATATGGCCAATTATGATCTCTCCAGTAGTCTCTAAAGCGTGTATGAATTAGGTATTTATAATAGAAGCTCGTAGTATTTAAATGTACTCTTGTAAGACAATTGGTTTGAACCATAGAACTTAAGTCAACTTCGTAGATACAGAAAAATAAAAAATACACCTGTTTTGGGAAAATAGATACCTAAATATTTTTTATGTTTTAATTTATGATGGAATCTAATCCTCATATCATATTTCATGGCTAAGTACTTCGTTTGTATTTAAATCTATAAGCTAACACTGACTTCAGCAACTTAGTCTGAGTTCTGTGCACAAAGTATTCGCAGCAACACAAATATGAAGAAGGCTCGAGCGCTAATCTTCTCGAACTCGTCATGTCTGCTCGCGCCACGCCGCCTGACTTCAAACTCGCGCGTGTTTTAATCTTACATGAAGGTACTAAGGTTGTATTTACATGAAACATTTTATGTAGATTATAAATTTATTTGTACATTAAAATTTCGGAAGCAGCCCAGACTCGATTCGTGGTAGTAGACTTTTAGTACAATGTGGAACATATATTAGTGATTGTGGGTAGACTACATCGCTACATCGCTGTTTGACCTTTCAACGAAACCCATCGGGGATGTAGTACACATCTCTGATACTAAGCTTAAGGAGCTCACCAAATTTCATTATATGTACGTATAGACAGCGCAGTAAAATTATATTAATACGTCTATGATAAAGGGAAAAACTCGTAAGTACATTTATTATTCCTTCATGCTCAAAAGGCTGAACGGATTTTGACAAAATTGGATACTAAGAAATTTTTATCCTGGGAGTACGTTCCCTTGAGATAGTTTATTGTTTGTGGAGGCGACACCTCTCATAGAACTAGAAACTAAAATTGAACGTGATAGTAATTTATTTATTTATTTAATAATAACATCCATTCCACAATCCTTTTCAATTGCAATAGAAATAGCAAGCTATAGTTCGTTTTTACAAGCTTTTATTTACTTTCACCTGTCCCGTTGTCTGTCGTTCTGTAATCAAATCTTGCAACTTAAATTTGATCCACTTCCCGGTTTCCGATTAAGCTGAAATTTGGTATAAACGTTTAGTTCGGATGACAATGCAATATTATGATGACATGGAGCTGATCTGATGATGGAATCGCGAGGTAGCCATAGGAACTCTGTAATTAAACGGCACAACCACGTCGAGTTTGGGCTCGTGTGAATCGTCTTGACGAGTTGACAAACAAACTGACAAAGTCAAACTGCAGAAAATTGGGAACATATTTCTAGAGTGTGACATTCTGTGTTGTGAAATCGTAGTCTAGAATTAAAAAAACGAACTATATTTATGAGTATTAAAACAAAAGTCGAGCGGCATGTAAACACGCTCTTATGATTACAGTAACTTAATAAATATTTCCATCCGTAACTTATCAACTGTAAGAAACATTTGAACAATGACTTCTTCGGAGTTCAGAACAAAATACAAGAAAACTTGTAAATACAAACCCTTTGGAGAGTCTCCCGAGCTTATAAGAGTCGCTAATTGGCAATTAAGATCAGCTTACTCAGCGCAACTGAACGGCGCTCAGATAAAAACGATAAAAGTGTTGATAAGTTGGGAACCGCTCCCTGGAGACGGCGGCGAGTGGCGACGCGGTCTGTGGGCTGGAGGAGCGACCCGGGAGGAGCTGCTGGGGTACTGTCCTTACCGCGGTGACGTAACGGCGTCAATGTCAAATGGTTACCATCTACATGCGGAGGGTTTTACTAGGATTGGGAACAATGAAAATGCATATGGATTAATCTGTTATTTCATGACATCGAGACCTACTAAATATTTCACTTTTTCTTAGGTGGTACTTTTTCTTAACATGGACAATCAATCTAGTTTAATATACTTATAAAGTTTGCTGTTTGTGTGTTTGTGTAAGAAAACCCAATTGTGGGTTAAGCTCGCCTGTGAACATCACCTGTCCTAATAACTAACTTTTTGTAATAACTCAGATCTATGTACATCATTATGATCATCATTACATAGTACAAAACAAAGTCGCTGTGTCCCTATGTATGCTTAGATCTTTAAAACAGATTTTGTTTCGTTTTTTTTTTAATAGATAGAGTAATTGAAGAGGAAGGTTTATACGTATAGTATATGCACGGGTGCACCGTGCGAAGCTGGGGCGGATCGCGGAAGGGTATTTTACGACTTAACTAACTAAAACCCTCAGTAGAACCACTGGAACCACTTCGAACAATCTGCTGTCCTAACAGGCATTCAACATTTCATAGAAAAGATGCGTTATTTTACAAATCTTACTCAAAGACAGTTAGTTACAGCAAAGCAGCAGATAGCTGCTTATACAATGTATTATGACATTTATTCGGAACCTTGTAAACTTTAGTTAAAGACAGTCTTTAGTAATATGGGTATCCTCTGACTACCTATAGGTCTTCTAATAAAAAAAATACTTTCTATATTATTGTTTTAAATAACACCTTTGACTTAAGGTACTACTATATGAACATTATGCTTTAATCAAATAGTCATACTGATATCAAAAGTACCAGGAACACATCACTAACTACAACACAACACACGTCGCCCCGCCCCGCGTCCTCCCGAATCCTCCCGCGTCCTCCGCGACTCCGCTCAACTAGTGAAGACGCACGTCCGTCTGAATATAGTTTAATATATCCCTCACTTTTTGTGGCTCAACATATACACCGCTGTATATGTTACTATGTGTACGATAAGTTTTTGTAACATATACAAGCATACAGGGGTAGGGAGGGGGGGGGAGAGATGGGACTGCAAGACGGAAACGAAACTTTGATTAATGGCCAGAATCATGAACTGGAAAAATAGCTGCAGAATGTTTTTAGTTTCAAATACAGCAACTGCTCCTAATCTTCTTGCTTACGCTAAGACCTATGTATTTTGAAAGGTTATCTTTATTCAAGCTTAGAAAAAGAAACAATCCTACAAATTAATTATTGATATAGTTTCTGTATCTTATCCTTATCCCACTCGATAATGTGCTCTTTTTCTTCTTGTTTTTGTGTTGATTTGACTTAAATTTTGTCCGACTAATATTTAGTCACCTGGACACAGCTCTCTCGTTACCCTCGTACAAGTCATTAAAGGTGCAGGTGGTAGTGCAAGCTGAGCAAGAAAGGAGATAGCGCATATCCTGTGAAGGAGCTCCACACTGGCACTGTACTTGCGATGGGTCAAGGAAACCCCATTTGACCAGATTATCTCTGCAGCGACCAATTTGAACACGCAGTCGGTTCAAGGATTGCTAGGTTGGCCAGTGCAGTTCGTGTCCCGGTGGTAGATGTTCTGCCGGAGGATGAAGTTGATGAAGGGGGAGTGGGATATCGTTCCCTCCACAGTTCTCGTCTCTGGTCCGAGCCGCTACTCTCCGAAGATCTCGTAAATCTTAATGTATTCTAAATGTCAATCAATTCAAGTTCATGAATCTACAACGACAAGTGATTAAACTAGCTATCAGTATCTACAAGCCCACCTGCACCTGCCTGTGTGCCGACCCCCTCGCGTCTCCACACACTCACTGTGTGTATAGTCCGCCGCTCGGCGCTGACCGGCGGAGACCCGACTTACATGTGAGTTCGCACAGATTCATATTTCATACAATGTCATATATCTTGCAAAAGTTTCCGGTACACGATCAGACGAAACATTTACAGAAGTTCCGATCGAAACAACAAATTAACTCCTCTGTCAATAGATAACGTGTAGTAAATTTAAAGCCTCTCTTTAAAACCAAGAACTGTTTATTTTAAAAACGGTGCAAAGGATAATTTTAGTTACAATTGTAGAACATCTAAAAGCACAAATATAAAAGTAATAATTTTGAAACTTGAATCATTTTTCTTTCTTGCAAGAAAGCTAATTCAAAAGTGTTGGCAGAAGTTAGTAACCATTTGCATTTCTTTTAAAAGTATTTATTACAGACAACTGAACTTATCATAAGGAATAGAGCTGCAGCTTAGTAACATTAATTAGTGACTACACTTTAAGAAACTGTAGAAGATAGCTAAATAAAGGTTTGTTTGTGTATTTTAAAGGTCCCGCCAGGCAGCCTCGCTGCCAAACCTTATAAGTTGACTCATTTTGTTCCAACTAAGACTTCTACTCCAATGTTCTGCACATCCCCAACGTACGTATAGAATTCATCAAGTGTCCGGGCGAGCCCGGGGGGGGGGCGTCAGTTCAGGCGCGGGGGGGGACGGAGGGGGAGGGGACGACGTTCAGAACTTTTTGCCACGCACAGCAATATAAATCATCCCGATGATATCTGAGGCGCTGAAAAACTTGCGCCAAGTTTTACAAGTCCTGCCATTCAGAGGGACTCGCGGGGGTGAGAGACCGGCGGGGCGGGGTCGGAAATTAATTCAATTGAATGTTGTATAAATATTAACGGCGAAGAAGCTTTACGATGATTTAGTTAATGCTAAAGTTAAGCATCTTAGCAGTCAGAAGATAAATAAAAATAATACCGTATTCGTGTCATTTTCATTATGGTGAACATTTTTTGAGCTTACTGAACCCTCCAACAATATCCCAAAACTTAATCGACAGGGTAGTCCTCTGACCTACAAATTTATTCCAGTGGCCTGCTTAGAAAATTACACGAGCACGAAGAGTGTTTCCCTTCAAAATAGAACCTCTTGCAATACAACCCCTTGCAATTCTTTTTTGTACCAAAATCATAACACATCGTGTTTTACTCAGCTATGCTTGAAAACTGGCTCTCACTAATAAAATATAAACATACCGTATAACAGAGCAACTAATCCCAAGCTCTCAACTTGAATCTAGATTCACGACGAAGCCATTTCAGATTAAGACCTCCAACTTTTTTCTCCCACTTTTCCTCGGAGGCAATATTTCACTTCGCTCTATATTCAAGTAAATCCCTTCGCAGTTGGGTAACAAAACGGAGCGGTAACAGTCCGGTCACGTTGGGGCGACATGTCTGCTGATCCTGCATTACGGACGAGGCGACATGATACCGCGTGCTACGCGTTACTACAACGACAGTATCGTGCTTATGATGCAGAGAGGTGTGAAACGCGTTGGAGACAAAAGAGATGAGCGTGCCAGCTCACTGCTAGTAAACATGAGCACATCGTCTGGTTTTAGAGTTTATACGAGTATAGTCCCAATATGGTTCCAATATACGGAACATGACAACACCAGCACCTGTCTACGTGTTGGTATACTTAGGTGGCTTTAATTAAAGCAATATTTATTTTGCACAATTTGATTCCGCCATCTCAATTTTACCATCGGACATCCCAGCGTCGGCAAATATCCACCCGCACGTTGTTGAGACATCTACGGCCTGTCTTTCCGTCCGATTATAATTTAGGTGTCTTTAAAGCTAGAGTAAATAGGCTCATAATAAACTAGTGTGCCTCACCATCAACGATTGCATCACTGCTCACCATCAGGTGGGATCGCAGTCAAATCCTAGTTTATTACAACTAAAAAAAAATATTTTCTTGAAATATTTGTATTATTATTATTTATTTATTAATTTTAAGAATTTTTCATATCATTACTTTTTGTAGTGCCCTAACAGGCCAATGCTCGCTAGGGCCACGAAGAATTTCTAGACAAAAACCTGAGGTCCTTAATTACTAAGAGCAACTAACAGAAGAGCTTCTGTGTTTTAGAAGTCACTGGATAATTTTCAACCTAAAAAAGTAATTTGCATTTTAAAATATGACTATTTCGTTGTCAGTGTGACAGTCACGTTCGTTGTTACTTTAATCTTTAAAAATTAGGAAGAGGACATCACCTGATTTGTTTTTTTTTTTGTATAGTCTTGTCCTCGAATAGCTTCACATAGTCAATCAATTTTTTTATATTATTTTTGTTTAAAGGAATATCCTCTAGTTGTCCATCTATTGGTTAATATCTGACGTAGATCATCGTAGATAGAACTCTTTAAAATTGATAGTTTCCAGATTACTGCAATCGCATGTCTGTTTAATGTGAAAGCTATTTACATTCTGGTGGGGTGCGCAAATGTATAAAGTTTACCCTAACACCGTCATTTCAACCATTGTGTTCAAATTCCATGTTATTAGGGTTATCAATTTGGATATAACTTTTTGTTTAATGATCCGATCTTGATTCTTTTTTGTGTTGTGTTAAGTCATAATTCCACGGTAGTACCATTCCTAATATTTCATTGATCGTGGGCTATAAAGATTGAATTTAACTTTTAATAGGAAATTGACAAAGTGCAAGTACGTTGTAGGGTTTAGGCACTTTGGTTTGAAGTTAGTATAAAAATAAACTGCGTGCAGATTGAATACCCATAGTGTATTTTGTCACTTGCATGCTTTGTCAGAAAGTGGGAAATGAGTGAGTATAATAAAGGTAGGTAGTTTGAAAGTGTCGCCAATGACTGAAAAGCTGAAAGGGAATTGTTTACCTTGATACGATCGTGTGTACATGTGGACGTGGATGGAAAGAGTGGGAAAGGGAGGCTAAAGAAAATATGGATAGATTCTGTGAGAAATGATATGAATGACAATGGAGTTAGTGACAGTGTCTCAGGACCGAATGAAAAAAAAAGTTTGCTTTAATTCTAAGTAATATGGGACAAGGGCAGGAAATTTTTTTACTACCAAAAAGTGTTTTTTTGTTAATTGGTACCTGTCTAATAAATATAATAAACAACTGTTTGAATCAATTTAGAATTGTGCTTATTTTCCTGACTTTATTATAAGCTCACAATGAGTGAACCACCAACATGGCCTATACGTTGGCACCAACAATCCATACCTCGTACCTACTAATCTATTTATCCAAACATTGGGCACAAACATTTGAGCCAGGCAGCTCAGTTTAGTCGTGTTACCGTTTTAACTTGTGCGCGAGATGTTATCTCGGTATATTACGAGACCCTGCAAATATTTTTGCTGAAAATTCCCAAACGTGTCGCTATATTCTATTTAAAAGAGAAACTCGTAAGCTACGTATTTTAAAATGGCTCTTTTTCACTAAACTCTTATTTGATTACATAAGTGTGACTTTTGGAACTCATTTGAATATAAATAGCTATCTACTGAACACCGTGTATTTGTTACAACGTGTATTGGTTTATCTTTAGACCAAAGTCTAACAAAGGCCTCTTTTTGTAGTGGCTCATCATTGAATTCCCCGCTCTACTTTGAAAGCAGAGTAGCAGACATATTATAGGTACTGATTAAAACCATCTGTATCTTTCAGTAACTCAGTGTGTTCTGCACTCTCTCCAATTTTCTGTTCAGATTAATCCTTTAATCTAAATAGCAACTGCAAGGAACATCTTCTTTCTCGTTAACGTCTTTACGTTCACAGTCAAAGTCGTTTGAAGACCAAATAGAAATCGTTTTCCTTAGTATTGTAGATAAGTCAGTGTGTATAGACAGTAATCGGTTGGTCTCGATGAAATCAATGCGGTGCGCTCTAGCCCAGGCTCCTCGTTGATTCTAAGAGATTTCAATTTGCTGCCTTATCGGGTGCTACCGAGCTCAGTTCTACGAGCCGTGTTTAGATAGTATAGGAGGTATCGTGAACGTCTTGTGTAAATATTGAAAGGTCTGATCAAATAATCAGTATTGTGTACTTTGTGAGAACAACTCGTGTTAAATAACATAATTTAACCAAATTATCGGTAGCTATAGATACATATTCAGATCATTTGTTAAGATGTATATTTGCACGAAACAGAAGAATGTAGTTTTCTGTTCTGTGTATAAATATACATATTTGTTCCAGCATAGCAAGACAAAGCCGGCTTCATCTTACAAAAAAGCTATACAAGTTACTATCCTGAGGTCACTTTGTTAACACAGTCAACCGTCACAAACGTTACTATGCGGTCTCACAGTGCTCGCGAGCGCACAGGGCAGGGTTTGTGAACTACGCAACACAAACAAACCAATCACAGAGCTCTATTTCAACACTGTGCGTTTGCATAGTCAAGGGTCGTTTGAGTACCTATTGTTTGTGAATACGGGTGTAAGTCCCTCAATTTACGTTAGCGACTGTCACAATACCAAATGTAAGGGGTTAAGCGTTGACCATACTTATTAATTCCATGCGGTATTTTTTTTAATTTTTTCCCAATTTCCCAAACGGTGAAGTGCAAAATTGTTTATTATGCATGAGTTATATGAGACCACCAGACATACCGTATCCCCAATAACTAGCATCTACAACATCACAATAATACCTACACTACAGATCACATGCGACCCACTCGTCAAACTCGCCGTCCCGTAGAGCGGTGCCCTGTACCAGAGCGCGGTGCGTGGTGGGCAGTGAGCACGGTTGAGGCGCTTCCATTGCTTCCGCGACAGTGGTAACAAAATCGTCATCTAAATTACTGACGTCTATGTTCAATGTATGTCAACTTATGTTTGAGCCTTCTGGCTGGAAACGTTGTTACCCAATGTTGTACCACTAACTGATTTTGGTGTAGTAGAAAATTCCCCTCATATATTTTAACTGGTCCTAATTAATGTTTTGGGTACACTATAATCACAGGCAAGGCACGAGCCATGAAAGACTTCATAGAGTCTTCACCACCTCACCATTCAACTAAGGATAATTGAACCCAAGGCAAAGATCTTTCTTTGCATAGGGGTGGTTTTAATCAGTAAAAGTTTGATACGATCTCGCGCTCCGTCCCAGAGCTGGAGGAGTGATTGGATGATTTTTCACCTTAAAAAGAAAACACATTATGTTTCCTTATTATTATATTGGCACATTAAACCCACCAGGCAGCAGGTTTTGGGTAAGTAATTACCTCAATTAGTATCCATGATGCATGAAGAACCTTAAGGTCTTACATATATTTCACGAACAGCTTTCTTACGTTGTGTCAATAACAAACCACCCACGCACTGTCTTACGCTTGTCACACAGAGGATGAGCTCAGAAGAATGAGCGGCTCTAGAGTACATGCGAGCCGGCGCGCCCACGCTTGGCCACCACGCGCCGTACTAACTACCAATCAGAACTAGCCTTCTGTCGTGCAGTACGGCGCGTGGTGGCCGGGCGTGGGCGCGCCGACTCGCGTGTGCTCCAGAGCCGCTAGTCAGAACTAGCCTTCTGTCGTGCAGTACGGCGCGTGGTGGCCGGGCGTGGGCGCTCGCGTGTGCTCCAGAGCTATTAGTCAGAACTAGCCTTCTGTCTCGCAGTACGGCGCGTGGTGGCCGGGCGTGGGCGCTCGCGTGTGCTCCAGAGCCGCTAGTCAGAACTAGCCTTCTGTCGTGCTGTACGGCACGTGGTGGCCGGGCGTGGGCACTCGCGTGTGCTCCAGAGCTATTAGTCAGAACTAGCCTTCTGTCTCGCAGTACGGCGCGTGGTGGCCGGGCGTGGGCGCTCGCGTGTGCTCCAGAGCCGCTAGTCAGAACTAGCCTTCTGTCGTGCAGTACGGCACGTGGTGGCCGGGCGTGGGCGCTCGCGTGTGCTCCAGAGCTATTAGTCAGAACTAGCCTTCTGTCTCGCAGTACGGCGCGTGGTGGCCGGGCGTGGGCGCTCGCGTGTGCTCCAGAGCCGCTAGTCAGAACTAGCCTTCTGTCGTGCAGTACGGCACGTGGTGGCCGGGCGTGGGCGCTCGCGTGTGCTCCAGAGCCGCTAATCAGCCGCTGAATTATTCATCGCTCCGAGGAATCATTACCTGACTGATAATAACGCGCTAGTTGAGTAAAGGTCAGGCGAGGTGAGCGTGGAACAGCTGCCGGTGGGCGCCAGGAACTAATGTAATTGTTAGCAGTGACCTTTGTGAAGGTTCTCAGTAAATGTTTCAAGTTTGATTACCTTCTGCTGTAACAGAATACTGTGATTACTACGAGTGTACCGGTTGTGTGGTAAATGTTTAGATGTGGTGGGTGTTTTGAATTCGATCCCACATACTTAGACTATTTTCTAAAAATATTAAAAACAAAATGCTACTTACTTAAAATATTAAAAAAAAAAACTAGGCAAGAGCAACTCGGGCTCGCTGAGGGTTCCGTACAAATAAACTTATGTAAATGGTTCAGTTCTCGAATCGAGTCTTGTGAAGATATTTCACAAATCGAAAAAAGTATTTTTTTATGACGTTTACAGTTTAAAACCATAAAATTTTACTTGTTGCCAAATTGCCTACTTTTCGACCTAATAATTTATACACCTCTTTTTTCTTTTTTATTTCGTTAACTTAGAAGTTTTATTTTTTCACAGTTACAAGGGATCGCAGACTTGAATATAATTATCGTTTACATTTCAACTCGATATCTTCACGCGTTCCCGAGATAAAATGTTACAGACAGGTAGACAGACAAACGGACAAAAAAATGTTCCTATTAGGACTCCGTTTTTTTTTCTTTTGAGGAAAGAAATCCTGAAACACAAAACAACTCAATGTATTTTATGGATATATAGGGTCCCATTAAAATAGATGGACAAAACTTTACAAATCATTAAGATCAACAATATAAAAAAAAATGAGTTGAAAAGCACTTTATATAGTTACAAAAATCTTGAGTGCCCCATTTCAATGCATCAATTTATTATTTTAGGTTAAAATAAAAACACTTTAATTAGGTTTTTTTTTGCTTAGATACCTTTGGTTAGATGTACTGGATGTACTGTACGCTGTGTCAAAATTTGTCCATTTATTTTAATGGGACCTTATATAAATGCACCGAACCAACCCAGTCTCTTTTGTAGAAACTTGATTAAGCCAAAATAGATGGACTGGAATAGATTACCATTCCGTATAATACCAGGTAATCATGCATTGATAGTGGGAAATTCGCACAATATATGTATTACACGTAAACACTGCGTTGAAGTGAAACACGTCCATTCAGTGCTAGTGAATAGCTGTGGCGAGTCCTGCACTAGTGCCGTCATCCGGCGCCGCTCGCTAATGCGACACGAGTGCAGTGTGCAGGAAGTCGTTATTGCAATACAGGGACGTTTGGAATCCAGACGAGATGTTATAGTCGGAGAGTTCAAGAATCACGGCTTTACTTTAGAAAATGAAAAGTAGAAACATGACAAGTATAAATACTCAAGTGGCCTCCGTCCCGTTTTTATGGTAGGTAAAAATCATCCAATGACGAATCCGCTCTTGGGCGCAGCGGGAAACAGTGTCAGACTCTTACTGAATAAACAACCTACCCTATTCCTACGTTGCCATATATACCAGGGCGAGAGCCTTCCTTTCAGACGCGAACCCTTGGCCCCAATTGGCTTCGACCCTTCTGCAGGGTCTCTACGGTTTGCTGAGAATTTTATCAGGTTAATATTTCCATACCAGTTTATAATACCAAGGCCAGACGTTTGGTTCGCTAGCATTGACCTCACGAGACTTCATCCACGCGGTCTACTTTCCGCCAGTACTTCACCTGTGTACTCCGAGCGATCTGCATAATGGTGACTCCCGAACCAAACCCAAACCACACGATTCAAAATAGGAATCTCCCGAAATACTCATCTCCGGTGTGGAACTGCGGCAAGTAGATTAAACTTACCCAACTCGGACGGGTTTTTATTAGCGTTTTTATTAGAAACAGACACAAGACGTATAAAAAACTAGATACGGAATTGTTTCTAAATAATTTACAGAACAATTAGAATACCAAAAACTATGAAGCAGAAATGAAAAAAGTTTAAAGTTCTTTAATACGCAACAGGAGTCTATAAGTATGTTTGTATGTATGTAGGACGGCAGTGTCCAGCTGACGGCAATATCTTTATATTAGCCTCGTCCCGGAGGGGCGCGTCCACCCCGGGATTCACCCCGGGACTCGCCCCGGGGCGCCGTCACCCCGGGATTGGATTGATGTAATATCGAGACTCGGAGACTGCATTTCGCGTTCATTTCGATTGTAATGAGATTGATTTCTTTCACAGTATTAAGTAGTAATAAAACGAAGAACGAAAAAATATAAATTTATTGGGACACAAACCACGAAAAGAGTCTTTCGAATTACACTAACATTATAAATGCGAAAGTTTATAAGTGTTAACTGTTTACTAAATTGGAGTAAGTTCACACTCTAACGTCTGAGGGCCAAGAAGGAATGGGGTGGGTCGTTTAGTCAGTAAGAATCTGACTCTGTTTCTTACCCCGCCCAAGAGCGGGATTCCGCTACTAGATGATTTTTCTCACCATTAAAACAAAACGTCTTAAGTCACAAGAGTAGATTTATAGGACATGTCCTGGCTTTTGGCACAAAAACGTTTTCTTATTCCATTGTCTCTTGTCTGCCGTCACTTCTTCGCTGCCCGAACGCAGCTCAGAACCAACATTTTACACAGATAGACCATATGTCTTCTGAAACTGACTCAATATTATTTGACAATAAACAAAAGGTTATCAAAAATTAATTAAAACTACCTAAAGTTAGTAAAGTACTGAACGGAATATGTCGGATACGTATGTACGGACTCGTCAGCACACTAGCGACCGTTCAGCGACAAAGGCTCGCTCCGTCCATCTGTCCGGCCGGACACGCTCATGTCCATCTGTCCCGACTTATTGGCGTTCGGACGTTGCGAGAGACGTATTGCAATGAGAGTGAAACAACGTTGCAGAGGAACGACGCCACCCTCGCACTCTTTGTAACGATGCAAAGCGAGCATAGCGAGTAGGTACTCTAGGAAACCTTAATTGGCTTTCGAATTTTGAGAGACGAAAAAGAGACAACTTTTTTTTTTATTGCAATGAACTAGTACTTGACTGCCATCCCACCTGATGGTAAGCAGTGATGCAATGTTTGATGGTAAGGCGCACAAGTTTATTAAGAGCCTATTCACTCTAGCCTTGAAGACACTTAAATTATAATCGGATGGAAAGACTGCAGCCGGCAATTTATATACACTTTCGTATTAAGCAAACCGTTATTACCACCCATTTCGTACTTTTTAGCCTTGCGTATGTGACTTTCAGATATTTTCCCTTAATTAGTTGATAGTGATTATTATCAAATCCCAAGATTATATCAAATACATTTAAATTCAGGTATAGTTATAGAGGTTCACATATCTTTAAACATAATAACATTGCCTGCAACCTGAGATAACTCCCCAGCGAGTGGCGCACGGAAGCGCGCGGTGTATCAAACTGCAGTCGCGGAGTATAATGTAGCGCACGTCGAGCGACACATGAGCCACGACCTGCCTCACCCGTGCAGTATACTGGCGTTATTTGTGACGCGATCGTCTGGCAGGGGAAACACAGAGCATTTCATGACGTAGACAAAACGGCACACAGTACAAGATGACCTCTAAGAATAGCGGATCGAAATGGCGTTTTAGTGCGAAACACGAAGTCCATTCACTACACATTGATGTCGGCAACGGCGCCCTCGCCGTAGCCGTCGCCACCGCGATCCCGCCGATATCCGGCAATCGTAGGCGCGGGTTTGCGGACGGTGAGCAATGGCTAGCTAGCCGTCCAGTTTTCTGATAACAGTCCAGACCGAGCCCAAGTCGTCGACGGCGCGCGCTGTTCCCGCGCCTCAAGGAGCTGTCAGCAAACTGTAAGGGCCTTATAGTGTCGAAGTCTCCAAGGCAAAGTAGGAACAGGGTAGGTTTTTTAGTCAGTAAGAGTCTGGCACTGTTTCTCGCTTCTCCCAAGAGCGAGATTCGTCATTCGATGATTTTAACCTACCATAAAAAAAACACATTGATGTCAGAATCTGAGAATGTTGATCATGTGATCTATGAATTCATTTAGTTTGGCCTTTTATACTGTATCGTTAATCGTTATCTATATCGGTACTAAAGAACTTGTAGTACAACGTAGATCAGCGAGCGACATTCTACGAAGCAGTTTGCTGTACGTGGCGGGTTTATGGCCCTTTCACCGTCAGCTGCGACGGATCGCGTACCTTACTAACTTGTGAAGAGATTAAAGTTGCTCTCCCGAATGTCACAGATTATTATCGCTGTGTCTAAATCCTTATTTCTATACGTATCAGAACACAATACTACTTAGTAATTTAGGATTCATGCTTAAGAGGTCATTGTTTCCTGGTACGGGGTGGTTTAACGTTTCGACTTTGGTAATTACAGACACAATTAAAGAACAATAGATGTCCGAACGCCGGCGTTCGATTGAGACTCAAAAGTTTAATCAGCTGTTCTGAAAGTATTTTCTCCTCCTCCTCGTGTCGTATCCTTCATTACTGAGGGTCGTGAAGTTCTGGTTCTTCTTGTTCTGAAACTGTTTTTCTTTCTTGCTTGTTGAATTATCTTCTTACGATTGATTTCTCGCCATGGCGAGAAAACTTATGATGATTTCTCGCCATCTGTGGCGGTTTCCTTGCGGTACCTGTACTGAAGTTATGTCTGCGATTGTTAATTACAATATTTGAATAACCCCAGACACGATCATCGTCATGGCCCTTTTATTTAATTACTTAATATATACAATAAAATAATAATAATATTTTTAATTTTTTCGTGATTGCTTCATTTGAAAGTATTATTATACTTTTCGGCTAACTTAAATCCTCCTTGATTATGCTGATGCCAGCTATCTTGACCTCACTGAAGTACAACTGGATAAACTTGAGCGACTTCAAAACTTTTGTATTAGGTTCATATTTGGTTTGCGCAAATATGACCATGTTTCGGAATTTCGTGTTAAACTCAAGTGGTTGCCAATTCGCCTTCGCCGTAATGCTCATATTCTTTCCCTTTTGTATAAGGTGCTCTTTTTCCCTTCTTCTCCTCTTTACCTCAAAGAACGGTTCCAATTCCTTTGCGACTCCCACATAAAGGTTCTTAGATCATCAGACAACTTGAAACTTAAAATGCCAATGCATTCTACTACCTTCCTGGATAAGGCATTCAGTGTCCAGGCCGCTCGCCTATGGAATGCGTTGCCTGTGACTATAAAACGTGCGCAAACACTGCCTGTGTTTAAAAGGCTTGTGAAGGAGCATTACTTGACACTGTGATCTTGTCTTCTTGTTACCACTTTTTCCCTTGCCTGTATATATTTTATATGTATGTATATATGTATCTATTTTTTTTAGTATTAAGTACTTTTATGTGTTTTTTTTTCTTTTTTATTACTTTTGTATTTGCACCAAGTGCAACCCCATTTTGTGTCCTGGCCATTTCTGTCTATACAGGGTTGCCTGGAAGAAATCGCCGAGTGCGATAAGGCCGCCGATTGTATGTTTTTTATTGCAAGTTCCACGTTCAATGTATTATGTCTTGGTGTACAATAAAGTATATAATAAATAAATAAATAATAAATATTTAATTACTTTAAAAAAAACTTTAAAATTAATCAACTCGAATCGAAAATTATTGAAATATCTTTAGGTAAAGATACGCCGCAATACTGTGTTGAAAACATTTTATATTTCTTCTTCCTCTCTGTTGAAAACTTGCTCGTAGCGCAAGTGGTCGCTACCGATAGTACTGAGCGTGACGTTACGGGTCGGTTCCCGAGTTCAGTAATACTATTTTGTTTTTCCAACTGATATCTTTGTCTGCCTTACTCCAATGTGTTCATGAGCTGAAAAAATGTTGGCGTAGTACGTATAACTCTAACTGACTTTTCGGAGGATACACAAATATAGAAGTTTCTGTGTGCCCCATCCAAACCGACATACAACTGAGCAACGTTGCACGACCATCGTATCAGACACACAGTGACCCCACAGACAATGGCAGGGTAAACGTAGCGATAGGTACACTGTGCCCTGTGAGTGTACATACGGCATTAAGAGGACAAAGCCGGGCTAACAGCATTGTTTCAGCTATTGTGGGGAAGAGAGAGCGGGTGACGGATCGGTAGCAAGCGAGGACGACTGTGCGGTGCGGACGCTACGTCAATAAGAAGTTGTATCGTGTTACAGTACTGTGGTTCGTTTATTGATAATGGTTTCACCGGCCTAGTGAACAGTAACAGCGTCTGGCTTCGACGTTCAGATAAATATTTATGTAGTCTCGTATGAAATCATTATCAACAGTTGCCTCGCCCATCTAGCTATGTTGCCGTCACCTTCAACTTATAGTCAATACTTTATTGCATTTCATATTAACTAGATATGTACACAGATGGTAAAAAAAATCACAAGATCAATATGGACCCTGTAGGGCACAGCTATAGATAGACAGACATAGATAGATAATGTTTAATTATTAAATGTCATGAAAACAACATTTTAAATGTCACGACTGCTATTGTAAGTAGTTCCTATCTGTTAATACAGACACCTCTTGGTTTGGCCTCTGGCTAAGAACACGCAACAACTGTCAAAGATTTAGGTACAAATGACACCCGAGAGAGACTCGTTCTTAGCCAAAAAATGAAGTGTCAATAAACAGGTCCACGCTGAAAACGCTGTGGTCTCTGACGTTATAAATGATTCACCGCATCAAATATGAAGATAAAATCTTCATACTTTAATAGGTAGTCAAACGAAAGCTCCGTCAGCGTCGGCGGCCGCTTGTCGGCGGAGCGCAATAAACCAGCCGCGTCAGTTATGACACAATAACACACACGTAACGCCGCCGGCTCTAGTGAGATATATCGGTTTGTGTCTCTCCTTTATGTCGACGATTTTACGTGAGATTCACATTATAAATGCGACATTCTTCAGTTTTATTTCGGTGGGGATTTTATATATTGGCTGTTAAGTTTAATATCCAATTGAATGGCATAATCTACATCTACACTAATATAATAAAGAGGTAAAGTTTGTTTTTTCTTATTTTTTTGTTTGTAGGGGGTAATCTCTGGAACTAATGGTTCGATTGGAAAAAAATTAGCAACAATAGAAAGCTGCTTTACTCCTGAGTGACATAGGCTGTAAATTATTTTTATGTATAACATGGATGTTAACCGAGCTATCACTACAAGAAATTTTCCGCTGACGAAGTCGCGGGCAGAAGCTAGTGCAACTATAAACTATCACTCTACTTTTCATTCATACATTTTTAGACGTATTTCTACTAGCCCGGTAGAAATCTTTATAGTTCTCTATTTGGTTGTATTGTCTTTTTTAAAGGACCGTTAGAATAACCGCAACTCTTATAAAATCACTTTGTGGTCAACCTGTCCATCACTTACTGCTTAGTAATGCATGGAGGGATTAATTAAACTGAAATTAATATCAAGTACTCCGATCTTTGTTATTCAGAGGAGTATTAAACTAGTCCATGCAATCTAGAAATAAGGCCGTTTATGCTGCATTACGTGCATATTCTGAACTCACAAGGAAAAACGTTACAGTTATTTAGCAATTTTCAATCCCTTTTACGTGGAAAAAAGAAAATATTTTACCATCGTTACAATATGAGAGTCCGTATTCATGGATTAATATCAAAGCCATAACTATTATGTTTCTGAGTATGTTTTCCGCACTAAGTCCTATGCAGACCATTGTACGTAACTATAACTAGCTATTATAATATCTTAACTCATTAAGTACTGCAATCGAATCTGAGTAGAATAGCAAGGACCTCCTAGTAGCGATACTAAGAGTTCTTCCTTGCGTTGTTCAGGTGCACTGTTCGATCAGTATGCGGCTGACATGTACACCTCAATCTCATTTAAATTTTATAATTCTTCCAAATACTAACGGTCGGTGATTTAAACTCTTGAGCCCCAAGCTAACCTAACGTTTGCACACCTATTGTCTCTAACTACTCTACTAGTAGTACGAAAGATTAAAGCACAGCAAAATGTTCAGTGGGGAATAACGTTAATCAAAATCAGCTCCTACGATATTAAGAAAAGGAGAAAAAAACAGCAACATCCTGATAACAGAGCTGCGGTCGGTCATTAACCTATTACCTGACTGGCCTGTCAGCATAGTAGTTAGTGACCCTGACTGCTATGCCGGAGGTCGTGGGTTCGACTCCCACCCAGGACAAATGTTTGTGTGGTGAGCACGATCATTTGTTCTGTGTCTGGGTGTAATTTATCTATAATATGTATGTTTTTAGAAATATATAAGTATGTTTATCAGTTGTCTAGTACTCATAACACAAGCTCTGCTTAGCTTGGGACTAGAAGGCGTTGTGTGCTGGTCGTAAAAAAAAAAATAAAAAAAATACACTGTTATTATTATTACCTACCGTCATTCTAAACAAGTTTCTGCAAATAAACTTTCAAATAATTGAAGCAGTGAGTAATTCTTCGCTGGGAACACTTTATCAGCAGTAAATCAATTGGACGGCACTCAGCGCACTGTGCACACTGTCGCACCTCTACGACTCAATGTAATCGGTCTCTACGTTAGCGCGTTACGGGAATCTTAAATATCCTTTCAGATGTATAAAGTAGGTAGGTACTAAGAACTAGTAGTATTAGTAAGAACTAGTAAGATAGCTACTAGAGTCTATTTTTATTAAATAGATCAAATTTTGAAGACTCTACTGCCATTATTTTTTGATATCTTTCCCTAAAATAATTTTAGAACGTTTTAGGTAAACATGGCGGACGTCTAGTCTAGAATAATGTGTGTGTGAGTGGTTCATGTCTCGCGTGTTGTGCTACTGCTTGAGCAGCTCATGTGCCTGTAAATATGTAAGGTCTTATACAATGATGGCAATGCTAATTCTTTCGACAAAAAACGAGTCAGTCTCGGGTCACGTATTGTCGATCATTTGGTAAAAAATCTTTGAAAATAAAACAAAGATACACTCGAATCCCTGTGCCAAGTGTTAGGGCCCCGGTCCGATTCCTGAAAGAAAGGTCCGACCCTGGTATGAAGGCTAAGAAGGAACGAGGTGGGTCGCTTAGTCAGTAAGTGTCTGACAGTGTTTCATCATTACATAATTTTTCCACCATTAAAAGTAGTGTTCGACCGAACGGCTCTAAATTGTCATTACCGATAAGTCTAATTGTTTAAAACGCGTAATTCCTTTAACAAATAAAATTATGGAAAACCAAATCACAACATGCATGCAATAGTAACGTCATGACATTTAACCCAAACGGAGCTACAAATGCTCAAAACACAAGCACTTCTTTAACCCCTTCTTAATTATTTGTCGAAAATATTTATGTTTCACTTCGGATACCGATACTTCTGTTCCAGTTATGAATCTCCATACTATCCGTCTTGTTCAGGAAACTGCTCCAACTAATTGTTGTCAGTGAGACATTAATGACTAGTGTACACAGTGTACTACTACACAGTGAGGTTTCCTTCAAACTCGATACAACACGCGCAGCCCCGTGACGTCTCTCGTATCGCTATCAGATTGTTTATCTCTGGAGTTTGTTTCATGAAGTACTCGGAAACTGCTTCTTGGATCACTGTGAATGCTTCCATTTACGTTATTTATTGAAGTATCGTGTTTCTCTTAACTAGCCTAGAAGTGCATTCGTAATACCTACATGTTTAGGCACGTTTCTGAAAGGTCGACTTCATCAATTCGTTTTGCCACTATACACTATAACTTCTCAGTATACGCCAATTTTATTACTTAACTAGTTTTTTCCCGCGGCATCGCCCCCGTAGGTACATAAAATATTGCCTAAGTCACTCGGGACGGTCGGGAATAAAGCGGCTTTCTGACAGACCGAAAAAAAACTTACTTTACCTCTTTATGATATTACTGTAGATTACAAAGTCACAATAAATTAAACTCGTGTGACTTTAATAAAGTAGGAATGTGAAAGGAAACATGATGTCATTTGAAATAAGACAATCTTTTTTTATTTTTAGGTTTTTATTGTTCTTTGTAGAACATATCAAACCCATTGCCCATTACCCATGTACTGAACGATATCTGCATAATTCATTTACTAATATCTCTAACTGTATTGGTAACCGATGTCTCGACACAGTGCCAGTGTGTGTGTCGACACAGTGCCAGAGTGTGTGTCGACACAGTGCCAGTGTGGTACACAGGAGATGCGTCACCTGCTGTGCTGCTCATTCTGCACAACACTTTACAGGATTTATACGAAGCCAAAGACAGAGCGGCACACGTTACCTAATATTGGTGATAAAAAGTTTGAGTTCATCGATACACAAAGGAGAAAAATAACTATATTGTCTACAGAGGGAGATGGTGTTAAGACTCGCCTGAGTCAGTGTAGTAGGAAGTAGGTAAAACATTTTCGTGATTTTTTCGATACAGGATCAGCTAAATTGCGCTGAATGACTCGTACTTATATAACGTCCATCCTATGAAAGTTAAACTTACTCACCCCAGACCCCCAATGTCCACTTCGTAGATAGTCTTAAATATCGTAAGATGAAACTGTACTTTCAGTATTTGTCGGTGTTTATATAAAGTACTATTATTTTAAGCTGTTTACTTACGACGTTTTTTTAATCATTTAACTTCAATTTTCATCTTATATTTTTTAAGCTTATGGATTACCAGGGTATAAGGGTCTAAACTAGAGAAGACGTTAGATAAAAGAAGGCTACACGTATATCGCGGGTGCGTAGTGCGCGCGGAGGTACCGCGTGAGTAGATTGTGTTGTTCCATTTCCCAGAAGCAGCGCTCGGCCGCTTCGATTGCACGCTCCGCTGAGCCTCACGCACCCCTACTCAAATTAATTTTATTAAAACTCCTCCTTTGTACGCTGAAATCAACCGTATCTAAGCTTCAATACGGTTGTCTTTGCATTGAATCCCATTGCCCCGAAGCTGTCCTATCGATGCAAAGTCAAAGTGGAACGATGAAAATGAAACTCTTCAATATTTTTATATCATTTATTTTATCCGGTATACGATTTCCATAAACACATGGCGATGAATATATGGATTCTGTACATTCAATATCAAAGTAAACAATAAAATGTATATAATAAAATGTAAATATATATTATGATCTATTATGTTGGCACCGAGATGCGACACTGAAGTATCGAATGGACGCTAAGTACGAAACAAGGAGGACGAGGCCGCAGCCGCCGCTGGCGAGCTCTCGTAACTAGCGCGAGGAGGTCCCGGCAGTCGCACGCCTGCAAGCACAAACTCCAACGGATCAGAGAACTCTGGCAACAACAGATTGCTGCCACCCACGTGCGATTACTACGCAAGAAACGGTTCCAATGATACTTTTCAGTTGCTCGAAAAGAGAGATGATTGATTCACTAGGCTTCAATAACTTTTTCATTGAATTTCAAATCAGCATTGACTCGTGCAACTGATAATAAATTATCGTATTGATGAAATTTGGAACAAGTACAGCGCTAGTTACGAGAACCATAAACACACTACCATTAAAAATGGTCTTCTTAGAATGTACTACCATACCCTATGTATGGCAATATTAACGTTTAAACAATAAAACTGTCTTTCTAGCTGTCGAATGTAGAATGCAGAGCAAGCCACAATAGTGACTTTAATTAGTCCCCACTTTAAAGAGAGGCTATTTGCCATAGTGCACATAGTACGTATCCTAGGTCGTCACCGGACATGGTTATTTCGGTGGGATCCTATTTCGGAACCCTCTCGTTCCGTACTATGGCCTAAACTACCCGCCACTGCCAATAGGATCCAAGAGGACGCGGCAGTGTTTCACGGAAGCTGGAGAAGTTTTTTTTAATACCTGATATAAATTAGTGCTTCACTATTATTCCCACTATAAAAAAAAAAAACTATTTCTATGAAAATCTTAAACGCGATCTCTGATGCAGCCATACATACAGTCTTAACTTGTGTTGAAGGTAGCGTGTTTATAAAGCGCCGGGTGCGGCCGGTGGACACGAGGTGCGGGGGCCGCGGAGCGAACTACCGGCTGAGAGAGACGGAAGGACAGCGACACAAGATGGCCACCATGGCACAAATTGGTCACAGTTAACTAAAGTGGACTGGATGAAATGGATCAGCCCTGTGGCATTTATTCACACAAAAAACTCACCAGTACTCACCAAAGTGGTCATAACAATACTTACACAAAGCAGCCACAATGAACCCAAAAGGCCTCAATAAACGAAGGAGGCCCTGACAGGCCAGTAGATGGCCCACAAGGCAGTGAGGACGACGAGGAGAGAGAGAGGAAGTGCGATAGGATGAGGAGACAGATGTCCGAGGTGACGACAGATGACGACCTACTAGAATCATACAGCATGATACCGCGGAGTGAGGCGGCACAGAGTGCTCACTGTAACAACGAGCTTCGCGTATTCACCACAGAGTATGTAGCAAATGGAACACTACAGGAAAAAAAAACGGAATGTTTAACATTTTACGCATTAAGAAGAATATGATGTAAAAATACTTATATGCACTATAATTTAAGCTGTTGTGTATGTTATTAGTCTCTCAATTTGTGCGAAATACCAAGGGTAAAATAACAATCCTTTGTTTCTTACAGTTATACGTTTCAATTATAGTTTCCTTTGTTTGAATATTTTGATTCCTTGTTACATTAAGCATACTGTGCCTTCTAGCTCCGTCAGACAGCGAGCTAGACACGACAGAAATGGCGGGAGCGGGACACGAAGGTTCTACGTAGCTCCTTAACTAACTACATCGAATTCCGCATGGACGGATCATTATATCATCATCCAGGTACGAACGAAACAACGATTTTTTTTTTGTTTTCGGCGCTTTGATAATTTAGCGGATGATCTTCAGCGATATGCAAAAGTTTTGAACATATTTATTTATCAGAAAAAAATGTAACTTTGTATTCAAGGATATCTCCTTAGAGCTATTATATTAATATATAAGATATTATATTAATCGCGAATAAGGTACTTTTTATATCAGTTTAAGTTACGTGTCGTAGATCACAGCAAAAATAGTGTTCAGTCGTTCCTGAAAATACAAAAAGTGTAAGTGTATAAACACAAGATTTAAGCTTTTAATTGCTCAGAAGTGAATTTATTTCGACAACGTTTTACAGCTGTTCTTGCTTTTTGGTATTTTTTTTACATAAATTTCACTGTTTATCATCCGCTACAAGTGTATAGCGCCTATATATTAATTAGAATTACATTATTTTTTTCAAAACTCATTGTCCAATTGACGATAAACGCTCAGACATACAAAAATACATCTCGCTACAGCTAATAAACTAACGATACTGGTTATTTGTTAAATTCTCTGTGACACACGGACTCGCGGACCTGTGACGACTCTGCGTGAGTGACTGTTGCGCGCCGACGGACGAGCGCCCGCGCGCGCCCGCGCCTCTTATCACAATCTTAACAACAACTAACTTACTATAACTTTATACTCAGTGTGTGTGACGCCGATGACTTTGATCATATTTACACAACATTCGTTCTACTTGTGTGCAGTAATATACTATATAACAATGAGAACTTGAATGCAAAAATTATATATCAAAGGATTAAAATCATAATAGATATACACACAGAAAACCTTGTACTCTACATTGTGCTCGATTTCTTTGGATGTAAGTTAAAAGGCCAAATACAGCCAACTCTAGCTAGCACTCCACTGTTTAACTACTCCGTGGTCTCAAGGCAATTGAGTAGCTAAGCAATGTCAACGTCGTCAACATCAATGGTGCAAAGTCATCTCACAAGATCACACACACAAACATGGGCTACACATAGAGATAGCGTCGAGTATCAGAACAAACGAAACGATACTAAACACAATCTAAGGAACCTAATCAACCAACCAGCAACCGACACCAACACCAACGCCGAACACTTCATCAGTACTCTTAACACTACGAAATTGTTGCAAAAACTGTGGTAGCAAATATTATTAGTATTTTGTTCATACAAAAAACGTCCGATCTAAACGAACGACTAAAATTGACATCGAAATTTACATGATTCAGTTTAAGCTATGATACATAGTATTTATTCATATTTTAAGAATTTGACATCTATATAAAATATATTATGATTATATGCTAGCGATGGGCGGCGGTTGTCGCGGCACAGACTAACTCTCTCATATTATATTATTGCTTTACATTGCTGCTTTCAACCGAGGAAACCTCGTCGCACTACGATACATCTTCAACATTATGTTTACTTGAAATCATCATCATCATCAATCTTTATTACAGTGCTTGTTACGAAAGGATTCGTGATCCTAAAACATGTTTAGTAATTATCAACAAGGACAGAACACAATTCGTTCGAAGTGTCGTAGTGCGCGCTGCGCCGTGGATTGTGTCGGTGGACCACTGTGACGTCACAGCCGCCCCCACGTATTGCTTGACGACTAGCACGAGCTTAACTCACTTACTTACAATAACTTTATAATCTCATATCATTTGGTGTTCACATTGCACTAGTAATTCACATTCCATTAAAATACGAACATAACGTAATAATCGACCATATATTTATAATAATCAATATAAGAAAAATCTATTTTAAATATTAAAATATCAACAATTTGGCACATTTGATTCCTGTTTATAAATTACGTTAGAAAATAAGAAGATACAGGAAGGTGGAGAGAAGACATAACGCAAGAGATATAAGGGTTAGGCCGCACACACGCTCGCTGATGCAAGAAGGAAGGGTATCTGGTACTAACGAGAGAGCTTACGAGGGGAAAGGGTATAAGGGTAAGTATGAAGTAGAAACTACGAACAAAACATTAACGGAAGGGAACGTCACATTTAACAATTATTGTACATAAGCTATAACAACTGTGACAACCGTTCAGGAAACAATGGTCACTAACAATATCTGAGCCCCATAACAACGACGTAAAGAAGCTCAAAATCTGATTTTAGATCAAAAAAGAAGCAAAATTTTGAGGTTCCTTTTGTCAAATTGTACGAAGTGACTTTGCTAATGACCTCTGGATTGTAGAAGAAGATAAAACAGTAGTTGCTTCAGCGAACGTGTCAGTAGATATATACATACGAGTACAGACACGCTAGAGTAACCAATAGACGTAATACAGTAGGATGCTACGAAGACTAGAGTAGGAGATAGACTGACAAGTCAGCTCGTCTTGGACGAGTAACAACACATTCGCGAGAATGCTACGGTTCATGGACAACGAGCGTAAACTTTCAACAGTTCGGCGCACCACAGTAAAGCTTTGGACACTATGATGACGTCACAATCACTTGCTTGCTTCGAGGACACTCTATTGGACGACAGTGACTTCTTGTTCACTTTGTATATTTCTCACTACACTATGTCGGGTACTAAGTTCGCTCTGCATTTCGGACTCCATAATGACGAAGGTTTGGCCAAATTCTTCCATTGCAGCGGTATTCCTCTCGCCTTCACCGCGAGACATGAAGGCAAGTTTGGATAGTCTTTGTTATTGCTGGCCCATTTGTTGGACTCACTGCAGCCTCAAAGCGATCATCGCTAACAGGAGGAGTACAACTGCCGGTGTGACTGCAGTAGTTTTATTATGCAGCGCGCGGACGGTGTGCCGGGCGGGCGCGGGGGACGGGTAGGCCGTCCGGCGCGGGAACACTGCCACGGCGCCGCTGTGCCCGGCCGCAGCAACACACCACACCTTTGAAATTTTAAACGTTTCATTTTCTATAGTGCAGGGTTTATGATAGTGGTTGGTGGTTACATTATAGAAGGCGCATGAAAAAAGGTAAAAAAAGTATCTCAATATTCGTATTACAAACTAGTTCTTGAGTGGCCTGAGAGAAAAATTATGTTCATAATGCGAGTATTAATAGCATTAAAAGGCTAGAATTATGAATGGAAAAGAGGTACAAACTACCACCAGAAGACAAAAATATGAGGAAGTAAAACTTCCGGGAAAAAATCATGAGCAATAAAAATTTTGTACGCGGTCAGACGATCCACTGACCCACTCATGCTTTCGGCCCCGAAAGATTTGTTGTGTTCTTCAGAGCCGGAAATCAGAGATATAAAGTAGAATTCAATCAATAAATATGGCAATACAATACATTCGCTATGGATGCCACTACACAGTTTTCCTTTCTCACTGGTTCCAATGCCACGCAAATATAGTGCGTAAATGTCAAAGTTAATAGCTTTATGAGGTAACACATGCAGACCTGTTAAACCAACCAGACCTGAAAGAGAAAAATGCCTGAAATATTCAGATGTGACCGCTCCTGACCTCGATGTCACCTTATTGTAAGTCCAGAAGATCTTCACAAGCGACAAGCCTTCCATGATGTCCTGATCAATAAGTGCACGGTCCATATCTCGTCGTGCCGCACTCTAGGCGCCAGCCGCCTGCTGCGGGCTCCACCTGTATGTAGACGTGTGCAGTACCTCGTCGGGCTCGGCGACGTGCAGCACGGCGCGCCAGCAGTGCTGCGCGAGGTCGGGCGCGAGCGTGGCGGGCGCCGTGCCGCTGGCGCGCACCCACAGCACGCGCACGCCGCGCCCGCACGCGCCGCACTCCAGGCGCCAGCCCCCTGCGGCGGGCTCTGCACTCAGAGCCGTGGCTGTGGCTCCACCTGTATTGATGTCATGATGGCCATGTCATGTCGAACAAAAAGTCTATTTGTGAGGCTTTTTCTTTTTATTTTCTGTGTTCGTTTCTTGATACACCTTAACTAATAAACCCAACCTACACTCTGTTTTCCCTCTTTTCTATGAATGGGTAAATAATACAATTACCGAGATTTAAATACATATGATTGATATCGACGTCTAAACACCGAAATTTAAAATACGAATGTTGTAAATATCGATACTCGCTTTATCGAAACACAAAATACCTATGTTCAAATGCCCGAAAGTACGAAATCCCGAATGAATGAAGTCCCGAATGGATGAAAACCCGAATGGACGCAATCCGATAGCCGAATCCGGCGAATCACGCATGGAGCCGCCAAAAACCTGCAGCGCCGGAGCCGTGACAGAATCCATGACTGCTGCATGTTACATGCTCGCTTGAAAGCTGCATGCTTGCTTGCCTGCCTAGTGTGTGCTTGCATGCTGCATGAATAAAACCTACAAAATTATGCTTTGGAATGTTATCCTAAAAAAAAGAAAGTTATGCTTAGTCATATTTTCCGGATTTCGTGCTTATGTATTTTAAAATTCGGGATTTTGATACTATACTCCTGTGATTTTATTATTTTTACATGAAATCCGGGTTTACTTACTTGTATCGCTCACACGTCCCTGACACTGATCACAGCAAAGTATTTGGTCGACCACAAAACGTGATATCATGATAAAGAAGCCTAAACTTTCTGGGCATTCAAGGGAAATTCTTGAAATGGCTTTCATCTTAAATTAATAACAGGTTGCCATAATACGCGTACGATAAGTAGTGGTCAATAATTATTTGTGTAGCTGGGTCTTGGTGCCTAGTGGAGTACCTCAGGGTTCGTTGCTCGGACCCATCTTATTTATGATAATATATAAACCGCATCAACCTGCAGTAATTTAAATCTTTATGCTTCAACGATGACATAAAAGTCTATACCAAGAATTTTTTTATTTAGGATGGGTTAGCACTTCAGGGCTTTTTTAAGCCTTTATTGTCTTAAGAACAGTTGTTCGGTTGAATCACAGTGGTTAAAAATTGCTATGAAATAAGATTAAGCGTTTTCTGACTTTACAAATATTTAAGAAACCCGGTTCAATATTAACAAAATATTTTGGGTAGTAGGTAGTGAAAAGTTGAATAATAACTAGGTATACTTTAAAAATAAATTTGGTTTTGAAACAGGTTGATAAGGAGCTCCCTACAAATGTGGGCATTAAGAAAAGGATGTATTTCCATATTGATTTAAAAACAAAATGTACTCACCAGTAACCTTGAGAGTGACTCGTTTGAGCTCTCTGAGCCGCATGAGGTCCGGTGCACGCGCGCCCACACAGCGGTACTCGCCGCCTTCTTGATACAGGGCGTCTTTTATACCTGTATGCAGGATCCAACGTTAAAGCTGTCTTAAAAAGTTCTTAAGCTACGAAAAGTTAAAGTTATATAGTGTGCATGAGCTCACCCAAGACGCCGTGAGCGTGGTGCGAGCCGGCCGGCGCCCAGCTCTCGCTGGAGTTGCCCACCACGCGCCGCCACCAGCACCCCACGCTGCCTGTGAGAACAACAACACACATGCAACCTACTTGGTAAATAACTAACGAAACGAACGATGATGGTAGAAACTAACGGGTAACCAAAAATATTGAGTTAGAGGAATAAGTTATTGAGTTAGAGGATAGTTTATTGAGTTGATACAATACGTTGATTATTTACCACTTTGTTCGATGGTCATTTTTGTTAGACAGGACAGTCTTTGGAACACGGAAAGTTACAAATGGAGTGCCAAGTTTAAAAAAGTTTAAATATCACCACTCATTTGGATAGCCACGTACCTTTAGGACAGTGTAGTTGCACGTTCCCTCCGAGAGGAACCTCCACTTTCTGATGATCAGGCTCTTCTGGCTCACTCTCCGCTTCTGTCACGGTTTCCGTGTTCTCTTCCGGAGCTAATATAAATTTAATTTAATTATTTGTCAGTAAGGAGTCAGAATATCTATGTAACAATGTAAATACTCGCTGGAGAATCGGAAGAGTATCTTTATGCTGTATTGATATTTTTGACAGTATCATTATACAAATACAACATGAATACGTCACTGCAGCTTAGATAATATGAAAAACGTAACGAATATTGGTAAAGAAAGTGATAGAGAAAAAGAGACAAATAATTCATTTGACGCCGCACGGGCAAAACAAGGGCTAATAGATAAATAAAATGAATAAATAGATAATAAAACCTTAAGTAAGAAATTACATATCTAAAAAGATTTCCGTTAGGTATGACGCACATGAAACTTGTACTTGACGAGCGAAGCATTGTAATAAATTTGATAGCGTAACCTAAGGTAAGAAAGAAAAGAAGGAGGATGGATTGTATGAGGAGTGATATGAAAGAAAAGGGAGTTAGTGTGACGGGTGACAAGACAGAGTGGAAGAAAAATACATGTTGCACCGACCCCAAGTAATATGGGATAAGGGTAGGATGACGATGATGATGAACGTAAGGCTAGAAGATAAGGGTGAATACTGACACATGACGTTGAGGTAGTAGCCGATGGAGGAGTAGTCGGTGTCGAGCCAGGTGGCGCGGCAGCGGTACCAGCCGGCGTGCGAGCCGCGCAGCGCCGCCCAGCGCAGCGTGGCCGAGCCGCGCGCCGACTCGTCGCCCGCCTCCAGCGGCGGCGGCGAGCTGACACAACACAAGCACCGGTGACTTTCTACTTGATCATTCAAAGCTAGACGCTTTCATTAACGTACATTTTATTATTTTATCACCACAGCTCTCAAAACAGCAGAAGAAAACATTGTTCTATATTTTGTTTTTCTTTCGCCGTTCTGAGAAACATATAACATGTACTAACTATACGCAGTGACCGCGGGCTCTTTTTTTTCTTTTTTAATTGCAATAAACTAGTGCTTGACTGCGATCCCACCTGATGGTAAGCAGTGATGCAATCGTTGCTCGAGCACGATCCTACTGTAGACGATTCCGACACTACCATGGATGGTTATCTGCCTAGATGCGGGCATGTTTTCAATTTATTTAGCTGTAGCATACATCGTTCTTATTATCGTTGGTATTAATGTTTTAATTATGGAAAAAGTACAAAAGAAAATTTTAAAGTCAATGAGTTATAGATGCTTTCATTCCTCTGCGTCGTATGTTGACCCAATGAAGAGATACAATCTCATAAGCCTGGCTAATCGGCGAATATTTCTAAAGACTATGCTCTTATATGACCTCTGCAATAATACTTACGACTGCTCCGATATTAGCAATAAGATTTGTTATTTGGTGCCCAGAAGAGTACAAATGCGTGCGGCGCGTAAGCAGCAATTTTTTGCATTGAAATCTTGTCGAACTAATCAGCATTAGTTCGACAAAAAATTGTCGGTTAAACGGCGCAGCGTTGCGCCGTTTAACCGACAATTTCAATAAGTATTTTCTCCACATAGACTTATTCTGTACAACCCCCGCACAATTTCGAAATTCTGTCCACAAGGCAATCAGAGAATTTGATACCATATCAACTCAGTAAAATTTTAAATTAATAATTATTATCTATATCTTCTTTATTATTGTATTAAATAATAATGATGTATCAATATAATGTATTTTAATCATCTTAATTTTATTCAATTTTATATAAAGTTTTTAATTCCAAATTATTATGTATGTAATTGTCTGAATTTATTTTATTCTACCATAATATTTCATTAAATTGCAAGCTATTTTATTTTATTCTAGTTTTGTTAAATTTAATTTTATTATATATAAGTAATGCATGTATAGTTGTCAATTTTTAATTAAGCGCGAGATTTATATACTTACGATTGTTGTGAATAACGCCGTTGATTACATAATTGTGTAATTTTAAGTTATGATTGTTATTTTCTAATTATGTAATTGTTTGTTATTCCAAATAAATAAAATTAAAATTAATTCAAGATCAATCAAGCGTCAACGTTTTTGAAAACTACGAATATCACAAATGGTACCTACAAATTAAAATTTTTTAATTAAACATTAATTATGCCTCACTACACCAAAAGGATTGATCTGAAAAAGAATGCCAGGCATATAAATAGTGTGTCTTTCACGAGTTTTAAACTACATCTATATTTACAAATTAAAGACGCGGTAATTCCAACCCAACTACGTAATTAGGGGTTAGGTGCTGTCGTTAATAATACATCCCCTCGTGAAATTCTAAGCAGCGCTAATCCCGCAAATGACGCGATATCAAACGGATTGAGGTCAATCGGCCGCCTGTGTAATGCATGCGGCGGGCTTCTGTCGCCTCTGTCGACTTATTAACACGTTGTATTGGTTTACAGTCACTTGTAGTAATATACAATTGAAGTTCAACACTATAAAAATGAATAAGCACCCCCATATTTCCCGAGTCCGTAGTCCGGCCGGCTCGAATTCATCATACATTACTCATCAGTACTCAACTCACGTATTTACATACAAAAACATCCGCCAATAAACTTTAATTGACTCAGTATTCCGAACATTACGGACTTTCCAACAACAACGAAAAAACAACTTTTATTAAACAAACAACGTAAACGGGCTAAAATAACTAAAGTAACGTCCGTATTCCGTAGCAGCGTGACCAGGCAACCTTGTGGCGCGGCGCGAAGGTCGCGCGAACAACAGCCCCCGCGGCGAGCGACGAATACGACCGGAGTGTCAGCGCCCTTTGTCTCGGATTGTTTGCTTCACTTACGACAACTTATAATCCAGTCCGACGTGTTACTTTCGTTCACATTGTACAAAAATTATGTTGGAAAATGTCGGCGGAGGTTTCTTTGTTAAGGCTTTTGTGCTTTGTTTACACCTTATCATAACAAGATTATAGGGAGATGGGAACTTGTAAGAAGTGCTGAAAAAACGACTCAGTATCGTACTCTTGAGGAATACTTGGTACTATCGTCCTGATATCTAATTCTGACCGTGTGTGGGCACGCACCTGGTGGGGTTGGCGTCGTCTCGCAGCCACCAGGCGCGCGCGGGCGGGTTAGCGTCCACGTCGCAGCGCAGCGCCGCCGCGCCGCCCGCCGACAGCGACACGCCGAACCCCGGCCAGCGCGAGATCACGAACGATGGAGGATCTACGAAGCAGGTACAAAGATAACAAATCACTCGGCTAAGAGCGTGTCGGGACACGCTCAGTGTAGGGTTCCGTAGTTTCCCGTCCGTCACAAATTTCTTACAATGTAACAGAACCCAGTAGCCCATGTAAACATTAGTAACCCAATTTCCTGAGAGATGGCGCTGTACCCGGTGGTAATTTTAATTTGCGTGAACCGATTTTAATCTTTTTGTTTTTTTTTTTTTGAAAAAAAATACGCTCAGGTTAATGAAATATGTAAAAAAGTAAAAAAAAAATGCTTGCATGTACGGTTAAATTAAACACTATAAACTAATAAAAACCTAAAATTTAAATGTTACTCAGTTGCCACTATGTTTATCGTGAATTAAAATTTATTCCTAAGATAAGCTATCTATGATATCCATTATGCAATGTTGCCTTTCTGAGCGTCGGTGAATATAGGGCCAAGAACCGATAGCTGCGTTGAGTCTCCGGCAGAAGGCGTCTGGACACCTTCTATTGGGCAAGAACTAAGCATAGTTGGTAGAACGATCACCTACTTTTTACGACGTTGAACCTAATATAATATTTTTAAAATAATAATAATAGTACATTTATTTGTTAGAATTTTATTGTTGATAGGCATTTAGAATTTTTAGTGTTCCTTTTCCAAAGGGTTAAACGGGATCTAATTGGACTCCGCTGTCCGACTGTGTGTTTATCTGTCACTAGGCTGTATCTCATGAATTTAATAGACAGTTAAAATTTTCACAGATAGCGTATGCCAGTTGCCACTATACCGATACATCTCGTTTATTGTATGGGACCTCCCAAACAACATTATTGCTACGGACGGTAGGACACGCACTTGGGCGATTTTCACAAAAAAAAACTAAATATAAAATAATACGACTATAAGCAAAATACAAAAGTCAGCGTTAAACTTCCCGAACCGTATCTCGCCTGATCGAAAACAATGGTTAAGATAATACTTTGACGGAAACGTTGTTTCGTAAACACAGACATGAATGAGAGCGCATCGCGGAGCAATATATCCGTAGTCGCCACGACCATGCTCCCCACGGCCCGCGAGAGTGGCGCGGAGCGGAACGGAGCAGAGCGAGGCGTGCTCGAATGCAGAGTTCGCATAATCATACTCGCTAATATTTGACTTGTGCCAACTTTAACGGCATTTACATAGATTTTCATATTAAGGCACAACTATCGAACCAATATTGAATGTATATTTGTGTTGTGTGAACACGTTGTGTACGCCTCCGATCTCCATCGGCAACTCATCGCTGCGGCAAGTTTGTGTGTAACTGTTCTGTGTTATGTTGTCTAAGTCAATATTACCACGGCAGTAGTTTTGTTTGTTACATATATATTATTATAAAGACCATAATTATTCACAAATTGTATAAATTTGAAATAATTCTCCAATTAGATTGGCCGGTAGTGAAGTTACGTAAACAATTTGTAACACAATACCTACTTGTGGAACTATAAACATTTATTAAGAAAATATTGAACAAATACAATCTACCCTAAATCCCTCACGATTTTTTATGAAAGCCGTTTTGGAATATTAGGTACTCGAACTTTTCGTGAGTTTAAATTCCGTTGTAGAAGAAAGGTGACCTAAAATTAATTCTAATTAATACGAAAAACATAGCTCTCGAAATTACACATGAGAGCTGAAAAGTTTCACATAAAGAACAGCTGATAGTATTGTCGATCAGTCAGTATCAGTAGCCGCAGACAAGCTTTATTGCTTCAGTTGGCAGCGAGCGGGCTCACCGTTGTAGCATACAAAACTATGCGCCAGTACTACGGCACTGAAAGTTGGAGAGGTTATAGTTTTAGCCAGGTCTTGAGTTGACTGAAATACAGATTGAACAGCAAAAAAATGCTAGTGTAAAGTAGACGATTACTCTGCGTTCCAGATAAGAACACGCCGTACTGTCAAATCGAAGATATTTTTGCAAAATTGAAGAACTCGAAAATTAGTAAAATAGAAAAACAGGATTCTGATTAAACTTTTTTCGTTTACAGTTCGTAAATTAATTTTTTTTTTTTTCATAAATAAACTGAATTTAAAAAATATCTTGCCTCGATTAAACCGTAAAATGTGACGTCACAACATGGCAATCGATCCTATTCTCATTTAGAACGCATTTTACATTATTTTAACCCATGAAGATCCCAGGAAGGCTTGTTCTGCCACCAGTAGTGTAGTAGTTGTTGCCTCAAAACTGCCTCGTTATTCTACTGACCAACGAGACAGTTTTGAGGCAGTCGCAATTGAAATGTACAGAAAAGATACAGCAGTGGTTGACTCACATGTGACATGTATCTCTAGCTTGGCGGACATGAGGTGCGCGGACGGCGGGGCGGGTGCGGGTGGCGCGGGGGGCGCGGCGGCGGCGGGGGTGCGCTGGCGCGCGTCGCACTGCAGCGTGGCGTTGTGCAGCTCGCGCGCCGCCGTCACCACCGCGTGCGACACCGACACGCCCTCTACACAACGTAACACGTGTGAGTCATCACACCACACGATACGCGGTACTGCAGCTCAACTAAGTAACACATTTAGAACAAGTCTACATAGAGAATAGCTTCTCACCTCATCATTTTGTGAATTTACAGTCAGTGGCGTAACTATATAACCTTAGACTCGTGGCAAATTAATTGGATGAGGCCCCAAAAAATCATCTCATTATGTTTGAATTTTGCCTAACAAATTTTGTAATTTCGAGTTACTTGTTCCGAAGCCATGGCTTCTTAGACTGGGGGCCTCGTCATACCGGGGGCCCCGACATGTCAGCCTTGCCACCCTATAGTTACGTCACTGTTTACAGTTGACACCCAAGAAAACACAGTTGATATTAATTTTGAATTCAAAATTCGGATCGATTACAAATAACAAAAATACAAACATACAAAAATAAAGATTAACTAAATATAAAATTAATTCTCATGGTACAAGGTCTGAAACAGAACTAACTCAAATTCCATAGCTCCTGTCAATGTAGTACAGCTTGGGGGAAGTCTGTGTCAACAGAAAGGCATATTATAATGATTGTAATGAATAAGTAACATTAAGAGTGTTCGCACTTACCGATGGAGTAGTTGGTGTGATGTATCCTAAGGTAGGGGCGGTGGTCGAGCGCCGGCTCCAGCGCCAGCAGCCGCCACGACAGCTCGGGCGGGGGCACGCCGCCTGCACAACAATGCGCATGTAGTCGTAGCTGTGCAAGCCGCGATACAGTATTCCAACTTAAAAGTTACTTAGCTATTTTAACACAAAATCTACGAATGATTCAGAAAATTATTGAAATAACGATTAAATAAATAAATATATATATTTATCTGCAGGGACATATTTAAATTAAAAGTGTAGTGGTTTACCTTCAGCGACGCAGCGCACTTCTAGCTCAGTCTTGTCTCTGACGGGCACCCACGTGTTGCCGGCGTCCAGCCGCCTGCCGTCCACTGCCAGGTACACCGACCTCACCGGCTCTGTACGACACACTCATTCTTAGAGCCTATCCTTATATTATTACTACAATACAAGTTGTTCAGTCGTTCACCGTATATGAGCAGCTTGGTGGGCTTCCCCGACACAGTCTTCCCGTTGTGGTCGGTGTAGGTGCAGCGCCAGGCGGCGGCGTCCCCGCGCGTGGCGCGGCCCACCACGACGGCGCCCCCCTCGCGCCACACGCCCTCGCCGCCCGGCGCCGCGCCGCCGCCGCGCGCCACGCTCAGCTCGCCGTCCTTGTACCAGCGCACGTCGCTCGAGTTGCTCACGTCGCACTCGATGCGAGCGCGCGCGTGCGCCTCCACCAGCAGCTCGCGGTCGTACTTCGGAACCTACGTGAACAAATAACCATAGTTACCAATACTTATAGTGTTATTAATAAATATTACTTACAGAATAATTCAAAGTTAGTGACACCTCAACTGCAAGGTCCGACGTCTAACCTTAAACTTTTCGCATTTGCGCTGACAACTAAGATCCAAAATCAGATATTTGCGTATTATATTCATAATTACTTTACACATCATCGCTAATAGAAGAAGAAGCTGTATATTATTATGTTGTATGAGCTTTATGAATCTTTGGATGCATTGCAGTACTAGGGTAGCTCCACAACATTCTGAATGCGTTATTGTACTAAATAGTGAACGTTTCAGAGCATGCGTAGCAACCGAATGACTGATTCTGTTCGAAATATGAACCGTCAATGTCGATCATGCATGTATTGATGAACTTTTTTATCACTCAAGGTTGGTCATTCATTGCTCGAGATTTTTCGAGATTATTCGTAGCTCGAAGTTAAATAATTCATTCTTCGAACTCGGTTATTCATCGCTCGAGGTCGGTTTTTCATTGATCAAGGTCATTCATTAATCATTTGACATCGGCCATTCAACGGTGGAGGTTGTTCATTCATCGCTTGAGATCGCTCATACCATGAGCCCGGTTATTCACCGCTCGAGGTTGATTTTTTATCGATCAAGGTCGATCATTCATCACTCGAGATCGGTCATTCATTGCTTGAGGTCGATTACTCATCGGTCGATGACGTCATTCATCGCTCGAAGGTTATTTATTCATATGAACAGAAGAATACACTACAGAGCATACCTCAAAATATTTACCGTACGCTATGCAACATCAAAATAACAAAAATAATGATGCTTCTAGATAAGCTCCAAGTAATACACTCGTCAGTGTGTACAATAGTATTCAGTGCGACCCTCAAGATAAGAGTGAAGTCGTACGAGACGCAACTTGTCCCGAGTCCTGACAAACAACGGTCCCGCTCCTAATAGAAAACGGAAATTGTTTGTATTTCAGACAATGAGAGCTTCCGCGACGCTCATGTCAATAGATTAATACTGGAACGGGAACGAGCGCCTCTCCGAGTACATCAGCCACTGAATAATGAATCTGCTCAGGCACATTATGTGTACAATAACACTGTTGGGTTTCCGTACCCGAAGGGCGAACACAGGACCCTAGCTCTCAACGTCTGTAGTTTGACTGTCACTTAAACAGTCCATGTGTTAAACATAGATAATATATTGAAAACTCAACGCGAGTTTAAAATCCACGACTGTGATATTGGTAGCTATAAAGCTTTCGTTAAAAACAAAGTTTGAACCAATAACAAGCTGAGCGTCAAAACATTACCAAGAAACGTAAATCCAACAAAATTAAATCTTTGCAAGAAAAACAACGGAATTCGTAAGAAAAACAAAGTAACTCCAATAAATAACGAGATTAAAAATTAAAGCGTGAGCAAATAGTGCGCAGCTGAGACAATCAGCGCGGATGTAAATCAGGCGCAGTACGGAGTCACAGCGGCCGGCGCGCGCTAATTGCGTTATAACTCCTAATGAAGTCCGGCGGCGAGGCAGCAACAAGAAAAATAACAAACTTACACATAACGACGCGAATTATTTACTGCACAAGGAAATAAGGGAAACTAGGCACGTCTCGGTGAACCTGCTCACTACCTTAACAACTGCTTACTAATTGTCATTACAATGCGTTCCAAATGAGAATAGTATCGATTGTCATGTTGTGACGTCATTATTTACAGTGTAATTGAGGCAAGATATTTTTAAAATTCAGTTTATTTACGAAAAAAAATATTTATTTATGAACTGTGAACGAAAAAAATTTAGTCAGAGTGTAATCCAGTTTTTAAATTTTACTCATCTCTGAGTTCTTCTATTTTGCAAAAATATCTTCGATTTGATAGTACCTACGGCAAGACATCACATCCTGTCAATCGATTCTATTCTTATTTCGAGCGCATTACAATATGTTTGCAAGGCGTGGCAAGACAGTGAGAAAAAATAGAGGACGTGCTGGACCAACTATTTAAAGTTAAAATTGGAATCAATAGAAATGATGAGCATCTGAATAAAAACCTTCACCTAATGGACAGTGTTCACCGTGAACATGCTCTTCACGAAATATTCACGAATTATTTTAGTTTGCAAATATTCTTTCTGCCACCAATATTTGCAAAACGGTACCCGTATAGGTACAGATAACTAGCTTTTTTTTTCACCACGCTTGTACTCGTAGTTTGTACTATCTTGGACCTACAAACCGTAGGCTGTATGATAATAATTCTAGCAGCTATAGTGGTTATTAGAAATGTTCTGTATCAAGTAGTAAGCCCAAAACTTTCAGAACTTTTGATTACCACTAGATATTGCTAAATGATAGTGAATAACCCTCGTCTTGGGAGCTATGGGGTTCTTAACTCAAAAACTTGGTTGAGCTTTGCTTGAGTCCAAATCCAAGTCCTGACCCCAAAAGTGATATTATTCGTAGACTTAGTTTTTTTTTATACTGGATTATTGGTTGACAAAATTTATTACTTCAACACCTTCTAGTTTTAGCGGAGAATCTTAAGACCGTAATTTAGAAATCGGAGGTGAACTAACAACGCCATCTATTGACAAAAATAAGAACTAATTCCTTTGTGTGGCTAAACAATGTAGGAAGTACATGTGAGTGTGTGTGAGCATAGTGTGTGAAGTACCTGGAGTACGAAGGTGTCGAGGCGCGAGGACGCGCGCGGCCCGGGCGCCGCGCCCGCGTTGCCGATGTACTGTGTGAGTGTGTGTGAGGTACCTGGAGCACGGGCTGCGGCTGCGGCTGGTCGTGCTGCGGCTTGCGCGGCTGCTGCGCCGCCGGCCGGATCACGAAGGTGTCGAGGCGCGAGGACGCGCGCGGCCCGGGCGCCGCGCCCGCGTCGCCGATAGCGTCGCGCACAGCGCCGCGGATGTTCAGGATCGTGTCGCCCGTCTTGACGCGCCGCTCCGGCACTGCCGACTACGACAAAACCATTTATAAACATTAGAACTCCTGGGGCCCTAGACAAGTGGCAATCGCTCCGTGTCGAATCCATTTCTAAGTTCGATTTCGCCTTAACGATGTCGACCACAAAATGGTAGACAAAGTGACATCGACTAACATATCGATAAGTCGAAGTGTTGGTTCGATAAAATAACAACTTCTTGGCTATGGTTATCGAATTAAAACGTCCAATTTGACGTATAAACAACTAATAACAATTAGCGAATCGAAAAGGTTTGACCACGTGACTTTTCGAATGCATATGTCAGTTCCATACATTTCGGAGTTTCGAATTTCGTTATCGTTAGTGAGAATGTGACTTTGTCTAAGCCCCCTGAACCTAAACAAAATTAAATAAATACTTTATTTAAAAAAAGGCTTGTGACAAACATATTTTAGGTTTAAAGAAACTTTATTCTTAATAAAAACATAACATGTCTTTTACTTGAGAACACATATAAACAAAATTTTAGGTTCGACAACATGCATTACAGTATTACTAAAATCACCCACTCACTCATTTTCCAAGTAGTTTTCTCTAATTTGAACTTGAATCTAAGTCATGTTGAGCTTGTGAATTAATGTCATGGATCGAAACCCCAAAGTAAAATAAACATGAGTCATCGGCATACAAGGTAAGATGACCATGTAACTTTATTTCGTTGATATTATTTAAAAAGAGCAAGGGTCCTAAAATTGATCCTTGTGGAATGCCTTATGTTAAAGGTTCTGCATCACTTTGATGATTACCAAGTTTAACTACTTGCGAGCGATTTTTCAGGTATGATAATTTGTTGTTTTTCGTAATTTTGCTGTGCCCGACAGGGTCCATATTGATCTTGCGAAATTTTATACCATCTATGTACATAATATGGAATGCAATAAAGTATTGAGTATTGGTTCGAACATTTTTAGAGCATCGTCAGTGATATTAATTTATTCCATTTTCTTTAAAAGCAGTTTATGAAAAACCGTATCAAATGCCTTTTTCAGGTATCTTTACCCAAGCATATATTTTTACTGTCTATGTTCTGTTTAATTTTATTAACTAGATCATTTGTGGCTGTAGTAGTATTACTTTTTGGTCTGAAACCATATTGGTAAAATTAATGTAATAAAATTAAATAGAGTTTAAGTATGTTTCTAACCGGTTGTGGAGGACTTTTTCAAATATTTTTGATGTCAATACTGAAATCGAGCGATAATTACCAGGGTCGGTGGCATTTCCTGATTTGTAGATAGGGGTTACTTTCGCTATTTTTAATGTTTCAGGAAAGTGGCCACCGGCTAGTAATTTATTAAAGCATTTGCTTAGGTTCATTACAATTAGGTTTTTGACGCATTTTATTGCACGGGCATAGAAACTGTAGTTCGAATCAAGGTTTGTAATAATTTTAAGTATCTCTGAAGGAGAACAAGGTTTTAAACTGGACAGTTGTTTGAGTTAGTCAGAATTTTTGATAAGCGTGAAAGATATAGGATATAGATAAAGTTGTAATTTGTGATAAGCGTGAAAGATATAGGATATAGATAAAGTTGTAATTTGTGATAAGCGTGAAAGATATAGGATATAGATAAAGTTGTAATTTGTGATAAGCGTGAAAGATATAGGGATTAGCATTCTCTTTGTTAATTACTCTGTGTCTATAATCAATTTGAAACAATCAACATATATGTAGGTACTACAAACTAGATGAGGCATGCCGTAGAGTGACTTTACTCCACTTAAATGATCTGCATGCTATACACTTTTACGTTTTGACGTATAAGCGCTGTAAGTTTTAGAAGTTTTTATAGATGTCCAGAAAATACACAATAGTTAGGCATTGCGATTATTAGCGATAACGAAGCAGGGCTTGTTGCCTTATAGTAGTTCAACGTATTCTCACTTTAGGCGCTCTCTCCCAGTCGTTGGCACTGCTGCGCTTAGCGCGCGCGTCGCCCGCACGTTCCGTCGCGTCGGTCGCGCGCGTCGTGTCGGTGCCGTCGGTGGCGCTGCTCAGCACGGGGTAAAGCTTGGCGTCGCGCTCGGCGTCCGCGGCGTCCGCGGGCGCCGGCGGCTCGGGCGCCTGCGGCCCGGGCGCCGGCGGCGCGCGCTCCGAGCTCGACCATGACGCGCGCACGATGGGGAAACCTGTGCGACAAACACCAAACTCTATGACGCCGAAATATTAAAAATAAAATAAAAATAAAATTTCTTTATTTCAGACCCACAATAGTCCATAGATTGTTTGTGTATTAGTAACAAAAAGTTCTTATGTACTACATTAGTATAGTTAGTAACCTAAAGCTAATTCCACCCAGTGTCTCATGTGTTTGGGGCAATCCGGCCTATCAGCAATCATATAATAAATATTTCATGAAATTTCATATTTAAATCCTTATTTCTATTATTGAATTATTACACACTTTGCAAGATTTTACTAAACCTAGATTAAGTATTGATTTATTGTGAACAAGCTTCCGCCAATGGCTACGCTAGAAGTATAAAATAAATAGTCACGTTTAAACAATTTTTGTAATCGGTCAAGTAGTTTTTAAGTTAAATAATAACATACAAACAAAAAACCAAGTCTTTCCTCTTTATAATATAAGTGTATATACCTAGTTTTTTTACATACATCTATGTAAGACGAAGAAACAAAAACTGTGCTTTTTATCCGGTTAGTCTTGTGATGCTCTAGTCATTCTACGTTGCCAGAAAATTCTAAACCAGCAAATACCTTCAATAGGTTCCTACAACTGTAACCGCTAAATGTATCCTATTCAAGTTCACAAATCCAGCTGTCTAGATAAATAAACACTCTCAGAGACTCCACGCAACTCTGCGCGGCTTTCAAACGTAATGGGTCTGAATGCTATCTTACCTGTAATGTTACTGGATTACATCATTGTACAATGTAGTAATTGTTACGCACGCACGCTAGTCAGTCGTGTAGTCGTGTCGAGTAAACACCGAACATGAAGCTTTCACGAAACAAATCAACGACGTGTAAATATTTCACGAGATCGTCTCGACGAGCGTGTCGTTACTGGAGGAACAACTTAACATCCCACAACGGTTACCATATTTTATGATTTATCCTGAAATTTCAGGATTTTCAGACTTTTATTTATGGCTGAATTTTACAAATCTCATTAAAGTCTTAGGTTTTTTTATAATATTTATAAAAATACGACTTACATTTAAAAATGTTTTAGTAAAAGTTAAACAAGTGAAAAAATTCTACAGTAACAATTAAACGTGGGATGATGGGTGTAACGCGTAGGCGAGATCCGCACTCTATAAAAACGATAATACTATCGACTTTTTAAACTGTTAAGTACGTTAAAGATAAAATTCTCGAACTCTAAAAAAACTCTGGAGTTTTCTCCGGAATTTTGTTTTTCCTCACTTAGTACCTTACATCTGACTCTCCCCCTCCTCGCGACTCACGCTACAATTTCGCTCAATGACGCGGCGTCGCCCAACTATCAACATAGTGCAACGATTACTAAGTAAAATGGTTTAGGAACATTCGGACAGGATGAAATTTCCACGATTTTTTTTTGTAATTTCTACGGTTTTGCTCTTTAAACTATTTTCTTTCCTAGAGAGGAGGCCTGAGTCCCCGCAGTGGGCACATTATCAGGCTGTTGCTATGATATACTGACAGCATCAAGTTGGTGCAGTTTTAGTGAAATAGGAGCGGCTTGAGAAGAGCACATGTACAGCATACTGCAGTAACGTGTTGCGTTATGGCGCAATAAACAGCTCGAGGAGAGACGCGGCCCCTTCATGTTCGTAGCGGACATTCATTCGAGACATCGCTGCACTCAACAAACGCTAAAATATAACTAGTTTATGATAATTTAACCACAAAACTTGGATATGTTCAAGTTTACTGGTAGCTCGATGTGTTTCCAGTGGGACGTCATAGTCAGACCTGTTTGCAAGAACTAAGTATTTATTTATTTTTTAAATTTCTCCAGAATTAGAATTAGTATTATACTTATTTTTTGCTAATTGTAAACATGGATTTTCTCAAAAGCCATGGATTTTCTCAAAAGCCATGGATTTCCGCTTAGACTACCGCTTTTTTTATGGTTAGTAATCATTTGACTTCTCCCGCTTTGAGTGCGAGCGTGTCAGACTTGTACGAACTAAATCCACTCTTGAGTCCTTCAGTTGCCCTTGGCGTTCCATAAGTATTGAGTTAGCCGGTAACTTTTTCAAAAATTCCGGTGACTCGTGCAACTACCGGCCTACTGGGGCCTTCAGTTTGTAACAGTATCTAAAGTATACACAAATTACGTAGAATTCTACGTAATTTGTGTGTAACAATGCAATAGTTATACAGTATAACATAAGCTTCAACTTGACATAAGTGAACCATTACTGCATATTATATGCACTTATGTTAAGCGCGGTCCGTCCTCGACCGCATTGTCGCTAATGTACCACCGTCTAAGTCAAACTTGAGCTTATCAATAAAAATAAATCGTGCGTCGCTCTACAGTATTGAGCCGCTTCACGCAATAATTCCCTGTTCGCATGATGACGTACATCTATTTTGTCTTCGTATTTAACGATGCTTATTTCTTTAGTATCCTGGCTGTTCTTATAACCTTTAAGAACAACAGCTCTTTGTTCCCCAAAGGTTAAAAGTCAAAATAATATAAGGTATATAACAAGGTGAGCTTAGATATCGGCCGGTAAGACACAATGCTTATTGTAGAGCGTGGGCAGAGCCTTCAAACCCCAAAATTATGTTCACAATGACTACAATCCTGAGCTGGGACAGTCGTCAGACTTTCTAATTTAAACTCCGTGTTATAAGTAGCTTTACTTTAAGTTTGATGTCACCGAAAGTTATGAACTTCAATGTCAAACCAGACTGCCCTCAGCTGCTGGACTGACATTGGAATTTATAACTGGCTCCTGTCTGCCGATATTAATGTGTGGCATTAATCCGAGGCGCGCCTGCGACACGTGTCCGACACTCGTCGGCCACGCGGACACACGCCGGCCACATGCCACCGAGATAGGGGTAATAGTGTCAACATAGTTCGTTAATTATACAAGTTTAGTTCGAGTGAGGGGGCGGCGCGAGCGGAGCGTGTGATGAGCGCGGTGATGCGACGCTTTGATTTGAACACACGCAAACAATGTGCTCTGTTGTCGTGTTTGATGATTATGTGATTATACCCACACATAAAATAAGGAAGCAGTTAAGTTAGCTCATTTCTGATTACTGTCATAGATATTAATTGTAGGTAATAGTTAAGCAAATTTAAACGCCATGTTAATTTATCTTGTTTTATACGACTGTAAAAGAATAACATACATATATATAACAGTTTTTAGATATAAGCGGTAATTATTGTGTTTAGTGAGTAAGTTACTCTTAAGAGGCTACTGACAGTTAAGTTACGCATGTTGTGCTTACCTGTAAGGAATTGCTGCACTAGTCTATAAGTTTATTCCATGTTTTTCATGTCTTATTATATGTGTAGTCAATTGTTGGTGAGCCAAATAAATAAAATAAAATAAAAATAAAATAAAATAATAAACATTTGAGACTTTGTTACGCAAGCATAGCCGATGCAAGTCACTATAGTGTGCACCACCCTGAATCCACGTTACGACATCGACAGCGCGATACCCAGAAGCTGACGCGGCACATCTGACATCGTCTCCGCGGGTGGTCGCCGATTTCAATATTTCAAGTTTACGTGGGAACGGCACTTTTTGGTCAATCGTTGATCAAATCGCACATTTAATTATTAGTTCGATTTAACGTTATAATTGTAATTTCCTTTTATTTAAATTAAACATTAATTAGATAAAATTGGTTTTTTTTGCATCTTCTGCTGCCTCCGAAGTTAATTGGCGCAGTCGGTAGGATACTCGTAGTATATTAGGTACGTGACGCGTCAAGATTTCCCCTAAAATCGGACCGAAGTCCCGCGTGGCTTACCGATTCGCGAGTATCCTGAATCTACATACATCGTGAGGCGCCAGCAGAGGTGAATCCAGACATCGATTCGGCAAAGAAGACCATGTTGTAAGTGCTTTGAATCTTTCAAATCCTTACTGTCCTATTGTTAATCTTGATTTTTACCTATCATTTACTATAAACTATTTTCATTATTCGTTTTCCCTTCAGTTCTAGTTATAATTATAGTTAATTCTACGTGTATGATTTCTTTTAGCAATTGTGCGTATTAGTTTTCAAGATTTTCCACCCAAGAGTGTCGCGTAATCGTAGTTTAGACAGTAGTAGGTCGAATAGGCATATTGCTATAGACGAGCATAGACTATTAGGTGAATCAGTATTACCGGATACAAAAATGTCTCATGACAAAGTAGGAGAAATTTTTAATTCGCTCCGGATTCTGCCTGAATTCGATGGCAACCCTAATGTGTTAACCCGTTTTGTAAATCTTTGTGACCAACTAGTACTCGCATATTTCAAGACTGAACCGGGTAATGAGTTAACCAATTTGGCACTCATAAATGGCATTTTAAACAAGGTTACAGGTTCCGCGGCTCGATTAATAAATAGTAACGGTATTCCCGAGAATTGGATTGGTATTAGAGGCGCGCTAATTAATAATTTTGCTGATCATCGTGACGAGACCGCTTTATATAATGACTTGTCCTTACAGACTCAGGGGTCTTCTACCCCACAGGAATTCTATGAGCGATGTCAGAACTTGTTCAGCACAATTATGACATATGTCACATTGCATGAAACTGTGTCTACTACAGTTACGGCGAAGCGAGACCTTTATAAGAAGTTGACCCTACAGTGTTACTTACGCGGTTTAAAAGATCCCTTAGGCTCTAGGGTTCGTTGCATGCGTCCCGAGACGATGGAAAAAGCACTCGAATTCGTCCAGGAGGAGCTTAACACACTTTATATGCAGCAGCGTATCGAAAGCGGGTCTAGTAAGAAAGATAACAATCAGCAGCCTCCCAAGCCTAACTCCAACCTACCTCTTAACCAGTTTATGCGGCAATTCCCTACAATGGGCGTACCCGGTAACTCGAAGCCACAGTTATATAGCATGCCCGGTCTTCCGCGTCCCCAACATTTCTTCCCTCAACCTAATCAGGGTTGGCGGCAAAATATGCCTCAATTACAACTACCTCGTGGCCCTACTCGGACTCAGCAGATGTTCCGAGCACCACCTCCCAATTATAACGCCCAGAGTAATGCCTTTAGACCTCCGAATGGTGTACCCGTACAACAAAATACTAGCTATAATAGTACGCCGCGTCCCATGAGTGGCGTCACCCACTTTATGCCTAAACCATTGCCTCCCATAAGACACGACTGGCGTACAGCCGGCAATCCGCCACCTAACAATTACTTTAAAACGCGGGAAGTTAATAACTATGATTTGGTTTATGATCCCTATTATGATTTTGTATGTTCAGCCTATAACCAGGACTATGATCCTTATCAAGAATACTTAGACTATTATTTTAACTGTGGGCAGTACGAAACCCCAGTGGTAGAAGAAATTAAACCAGATAACGAAACTGGAAATGAAAATCAGAAGCAAGACGGAAATTTTCCCCAAACTCCGAAATCAGAAAAGCCAAAATAGACGTAAATTTTAACATACAGAGGCAACTTGGTTATATTCAAACCCATAACCCACCTTTGAAATTTCTCATAGACACTGGAGCGAATCAATCGTTTATATCACCGCAAGCAGTTGAAAAGTATTTTTCTAATGTACCTCTTAACTATAGCCCATTTGAAGTAACTAACGTGCGTACCGTTTATAAAAATAATTATTCGATAACTTTGCCTAATTTTCCCGAATTTAAAGAAGAAGGAAACATCACTTTATTCATCCTAGACTTCCATAACTATTTTGATGGATTAATCGGCTTTGATTTATTAGATTCATGGGGCACTAACATTGACTTACGAAATAAAAAGTTAGTCACTAGAAACACGGAAATACCCATTACTATGTATGACTCTCGCAACGCTAACATTTATGAAGAAATCATACCAGCCCAGACATCTAAATTAGTAAGATTGCCTATAAATTCCCATGATGGCGATGTATTCGTTCCCGACCAAATAATTTGTAATTGCTTAATTTCTGACTGTTTCACAACCGTAAAAAATAATAGGGGTTGGGTACAAATTTCAAATGAATCACCTAATGACGTAATTTTCTCTATGGATCGTCCCGTTACTGCCGAACTATTCAATGTAGAAAGCGAACAGGTAGATCAATTAAGTAACCGTACGGAGGAAGTTTTACGACGCCTCCGGACCGACCATTTAAATCCAGAAGAACTAGCAAACCTAAAAACTTTATGTGCCCGGTACTCTGACGTTTTTTATCTTGAAGGAGAGCCTCTAACATTTACAAATAAAATAAAACATAGGATTAGAACGACCGATGAAATCCCCGTCCACACTAAAAGTTACAGATATCCGTATATCCATAAACAAGAAGTTAAAGAACAAATTAGTAAGATGCTCGAACAGAATATAATCAGGCCTTCAGACTCTGCGTGGAGCTCTCCCATTTGGGTGGTCCCCAAAAAGGCAGATGCTTCTGGTAAAACCAAGTGGCGAATTGTCATAGATTTTCGTAAAGTCAACGAAAAAACTATTGACGATAGATATCCTATACCTAACATTTCGGACATATTAGACAAATTAGGTAAATGCCAATATTTTAGTACACTCGACCTTGCCAGCGGATTTTACCAGGTGGAATTAGACCCCTCTGATATACACAAAACTGCCTTCAACGTAGAAAATGGCCACTATGAATTCCTGAGAATGCCGATGGGATTGAAAAATTCCCCGGCAACGTTTCAGCGTGTAATGGATAATATCCTTAGAGACCTCCAGGATATCTGCTTGGTATATTTGGATGACGTCATCCTGTTCAGCACATCCCTGCAAGAACATATTATTAACTTAGAAAGGGTTTTTAAAAGACTGCGAGAATCCAACTTCAAGATACAAATGGACAAGTCCGAGTTCTTGAAACTGGAGACAGAATTTTTAGGCCATGTCATATGTAAAGACGGAGTTAAACCGAATCCAGATAAAATTAGCATTATCAAAGATTACCCATTACCTAAAACTACTACAGAAATTAAGCGTTTTCTCGGTCTACTCGGATATTATAGGAAATTTATACCGGATTTTGCACGTATCACTAAACCCATGACCCAATGCTTAAAAAAGGGAGCTAAAATAGTCTGTGATCAGAATTACATCAGCTGTTTTGAGCATTGTAAGAAATTACTGACAAATGACCCGATATTACAATATCCAGATTTCACCAAAGAATTTTTATTGACCACCGATGCTTCTAACGTCGCATTGGGGGCCGTATTATCTCAGGGTCCAATAGGTTCCGACAAGCCCATTGCATACGCTTCTAGAACCTTAAATTCAAGCGAACTTAACTACAGCACAATAGAGAAGGAATTGCTTGCTATCGTATGGGCTTGCAAATACTTTCGACCTTACCTATTTGGCAGGAAATTCAAAATTATTACTGACCATAAGCCTCTGCAATGGGTCATGAGCCTCAAAGAGCCTAATTCCAGACTTACACGATGGCGTTTGAAATTATCAGAGTATGATTTTTCCGTTATTTATAAGCAGGGCAAATTTAATACCAATGCGGACGCCCTATCCCGCTTAGAGATTCACAATGATGAAGTAAGCTCAATAATTGCTAACCCGTCCGAACACTCAACCGATGATTCCCGGACAATCACAGCCTCAGAGGCCTCGAGTAACTCCCACACCTTAACTGTCCATACCGACCACGAAAACCCCATTTTAGAAATCCCAATTACAGAGCAACCACTTAACAAATTTACTAAACAGTTAGTACTCACTATCGTAGGCGATATCAAAGGGAGACCAACAGTCACAATACCCTTTGAAACGCACACGCGTACCGCTGTTCAACTATCAGAATCGAATCTTGAAGAAGATGTCATCAGTGCTATTAAAGAATATGTCCATCCCAAAATCAAAACAGGCCTACTAATAAATCCACCATTAGCAATGTATACGGTTATCCCAATAATTCAAAAGACATTTAAAGATTCGGCCATGAATCTTACGCTTACGAAAATCGAACTCGAAAACGTAAGAGAATATTTAAAGCAACAAGAAATAATTAACAAATATCACGACGGTAAAACAAATCATAGAGGTATAACCGAATGCTACCTAGCCCTATCTCACAAGTACTTTTGGCCTAAAATGAAAGAGCACATTACTAAATTTATTAATGAATGCACAGTTTGCGGTCAGGCCAAGTATGACCGACACCCTCTAAAACAACAGTATCGTCTTGTCCCACCACCAAGTAAACCTTTCGAAACTGTCCATTTAGACCTGTTAACTATACAGAGCGAGAAATTCCTAACTATCGTTGACGCTTTCTCAAAGTACGCTCAAGCGTATTACTTAAGGGACGGGACAGCAGTAAGTGTAGTGCAAGCGTTATTAAAATTCTGTACCCATCACGGAGTGCCGTATACAATAGTGACAGACAACGGACCAGAGTTCACAAACCAGCTATTTGCCGAGTTCGCAAGACTACATAAAATCCAGCACCACAAAATAGCACCCCACACTCCCAATGAAAACGGAATTGTAGAGCGATTCCACTCACCAATCTTGGAACACCTACGTATCTTAAAGGTGGAACAAAAGAATGAACTCATTGTAAACTTGATAAATTATGCCCTTCTGGCTTACAACAGTTCCATACATAGTTTGACTAAATGCAGACCAATAGATGTTATTACAGGACATTTCGACCCACGTGATCCACTGGATATAGATTTAACCTCCCATTTGTTACAACAGTATACAGTAGAACATAAGAACAAAATGACTAATGCTTATAATTTAATTTATGAGTCCAGCTTAATCCAACGTAAAGATTTAATAGATGCTCGTAATAAGACTAGAGAGACGGAAAACCAATACTCACCCGAACAACAAATATTTGTGAAAAATCCCCTTGCCTCTCGACAAAAGATAGCACCCCGCTATACGCATGACACCGTCATGGCCAACTTACCAATACATATCTATACGCGCAAAAAGCGTGGACTAATTGCTAAATCTAGGTTAAAGAGAGTGCCTAAAAGTGCCCAATTGTTGCAGGACTCTCCTAGTACTTCATCTGCTCCTGCATTCGGCTCTAACACAGGAGATAAAACTTGAAAATCTTGACGATGGCCCAGGTGTATTACCCTTTAAACTAGGTCCTTGTAACATAATATCTCATCACCATTCGTTTCTGCAACACGTAAACCTTCAGGAGTTACAAGATAAGGTTCATGTCGTTCATAATCAATTAAAAGAAATAAGTCCCGATCTTCACAATAAGAGCCTTTCTTTATTCCAACCTCATATTGAATACTTAGAGGATCAGCTTAAAACCGTCCTTGACCAACTGCAGTCATTCGAAACTACTCGTTCTAAAAGAGGTCTCGTAGATGGTCTCGGTTCTGTCGTTAAAAGCATAACCGGTAACCTTGATTATACAGATGCGATACACTTTAATAATGCGATCAAATCTCTTCAAGATAATGAAAACAAATTATTAACGGAATTTAACAACCACGTGAGTTTAACTAAAACTTGGATAACTCAGCACTCTAAGATAGTAGATAACATGGTAGATAACCAAAATAAATTAACAGCTTTAGTCAGAAATATGAGTCGAAGTCTAGAGAAAGGAAATCATGAATTAGTTCAATATGCTCATCTAGGACAAACGATCTTAATAGTTAGTGACAACGTTGACAGATTATCGCGAGAAATATCTAAATTACAGAACGTACTAGCGTTTATACGGACGTCTACAGCACACCATGACGTCATTAGTTTAAATACCACTAGATCTATAATAAGTAAATTAACCAGGCTTTATGGTAGTGATAAGGTATTAGATATAGGAGCTCGTGAATATTACGACGTCATACAGTTAGGTTCATATTACGTAGGTAATGAAATAGTTATAGTCTACAAATTCCCAATCATCCTACCTCTGACATATGATCTATACAAAATATCCATAGTTCCTAACAAAAACCATGAGATTCTTGTCCCTCGTTTCCAATTCCTTGCGATCCATTCGAAAGATTTCAAGTACATAGAGGCTGAATGCCCGAAGTCCACCAAGGGGTAACTATGTGAAGAGATACACAACGTACAAAGCCGAACGTCACCGGACTGTATTGGAACCCTCATCACGCAGCAGCAGAGACTTCCCGAATGCAAACCAGTCGCAATATCACTTCAAAAACCAGCCTATGAGAAACTCGACGATCGTCATTATACTATCAACCTCCCGACTCTGACGAAAGTACGCCTGTCATGCGAACAAGATCTCCACAAGTTACTGCAAGGAAGTTATCTCGTCGTGCTTCCTCACAACTGTTTTATTCAGACAACAGAGTTCGTCATCTCAAACTCCAACGACCGATTGAAAGGTCAAGCCTTGAAGATAATAGATGTCCCTAAGAAAGATACACCTAGCCCAGCAGCATACCCACTATTCAAACTCAACTCTATCAACTTGGATGATCTACACGCGACCAATAAGGAGATTTCACTGCAGTCGCCAGTACACTTTAACACACATGAAGATAGCAGCCTCTATCATACAACTATACCACTGTATGCATTACTACTCAGTGCATGTGCACTATTCGCTTATTTCATTTACCGAAGATATCACCTGAAACAGATAAAGATTAAGAAAGAATCTGCCAGCGACCAAGAGGCTCAGCAGCATAGCATCCATACCGCTCCAGAGACTCAAAGGAGTGGTACAGATTATCTCCCAGCGCAATTTACGACCAAGGTCTTCAATAGTCGCTGTTCTACGGGGGGAGGTGTTACGCAAGCATAGCCGATGCAAGTCACTATAGTGTGCACCACCCTGAATCCACGTTACGACATCGACAGCGCGATACCCAGAAGCTGACGCGGCACATCTGACATCGTCTCCGCGGGTGGTCGCCGATTTCAATATTTCAAGTTTACGTGGGAACGGCACTTTTTGGTCAATCGTTGATCAAATCGCACATTTAATTATTAGTTCGATTTAACGTTATAATTGTAATTTCCTTTTATTTAAATTAAACATTAATTAGATAAAATTGGTTTTTTTTGCATCTTCTGCTGCCTCCGAAGTTAATTACTTGTATAACTGTACACACAATAAACAATATATTTTTGTTCTGCGGCCGACGCTAGCTCATAACATCGACCAATTTGCGATTCGCAGCTCACTGACTCGATGCTAATGTGATATTTTTGATAGGGTTATGTGAAACAACTCGCTTGTAGCCAGAATATACGAAAACAAGGCTAATATGAGCCACGAGCCGGCGAGCTCGGCGGACTACAGTCTACGTTTAGTTATGCGGATAAAGGTCGAATATTTTCCTGCCTCATCACATCTGATATGATCGGCTTCTTGTCTCACCAGGTACAACTGGACACCTGTATTACCTGGATCTCCCAGCTCACTCTGTTCCGTAACATCGTAGCGCTGAGTAAAACAGGCGTTTAGTTTTATGGCTTGTGACAATCTGTAAAGATTGTCACATGTACTAATGAGCCGAAACCGAGCTGACTCATCGTGAATCATCGCAGGGCTGTGAACTGTGAGACTGGCCACACAGTGTGTGTACTATCTGTGAAAATAAATTCACTGAACCAAAAATGATAGTTTAATTATACAATGTGAGCAATTCGAGATGGTAGCTAATCAATTTGCTTAACAATTAATTTCCTTTATTTATATTTTTTATTTGCAATATTTATTATTGTAGATGTACATATTATCGTAGATGTGGAAACAATCCACAGGCAGTGGCTGCCATCTCGCTTTGTTTAACATTTTATTAGTAAAAGTGGGTGTTTTAATATAAAGGGGTCGACAGATAAGCGCGCGTGATGCATGGCCGGCCGGGTTACGGATGGCGAGCGATTAATACAGGCGAGCGAGGGGGGCGGGGGAGGGTAGCGGACGGGGGGAGGGAGGGAGGGAACAAAAACGAGTAATTATTCAGAACAAGCCGCAACACGGAAGCGCTCCAAAGCTATTCGACTCTATAATTTTTTGAAACAATGAGAATGGTGAACAATTTGTTTCGTGGAATAAAGAAGAGGTAATGGATGACGTGGCGGCGGCTGATAGCAACTGATGTATGGCACTGAACGCCGCGGCCGCGATTACTGTTGCTAGTCTTTACGGATATCCTTTGACTACTGTACTAATTATTTATCAAATTACGAATTCTTCCGACCTAGTGGATACAATATTATAATTATTACACAGTCAGCATAACCGATTTTTTATGTTGTGTTTTGCTCCAGCAGAGTGGCTTGTTTAATACACAGACTAGTGGAGCAGTACTATCCTAAGAGTACTACTTAGCCAAGTTCTGTGTCCGGCTGATAAGCCTCACGTATTGATAAACAAGTGAAGCTGTGCTCACCTACCCTTACAACGTTCTCTACGCAGGTAGATACATTGTTTTGTTGTTTTTCTCCGTGTTCAGAAGCTGTTCCGTAATTGCTTGGCGGCTGGTAATGTAGTCACAAACGCCGTAATGAACAAACTTGTCGCCAACAGCGCGGCCGAGTCGCGGCGTGACGCGCCCCGCGGGACTCATCGCGCCGTGTTTACACGCCGCGTGACACGCCGCCGTGCGCAGGTACGACAGAAGGTGTACTGTCAGAATGTGTAAGGTTTGGAAGGAGGATGGAGGGCGATAGCCTTTTTTTTGTAACTTGTATGCCGCGTATTGTACTAGCAGTTGACTTTTATACCGTTACTCCTCTGCCCGTGTAACTGAGTAGTTAGTTTTCTGAGGGACGTGACGTGTCGAGCGCGCGTGTGAACAATGTGTGAACAATGTGTACATACGCGTGCTGTGCGCACTGGCCCGAACTAACCGTGGACGCTCGTGCTCGCGACGCACTCGCTGTCAATAATCTACAAAATCTGATATCCCCCTGAGTACGTTTATTTGAACTTGTTTTGAAGAACTGTTATTTTCCTAAACTTTCATCAAAAGAAGTTAATAAACAAGTGAAAAAAAACAAAACAATAAGAATACGTAAAAACCTAATCGACTTCGAAAACCAAAAATAAATTTCTAAACAACTTTTATTCTGTCCGTTTTAGTTTCTTCTTTTTTAAATTCCACTTTGAAAATTAAAGTTATTAAGTAACAGTAAAACTTGAACGGTGAAGGAAAACATCGTGAGGAAACCGGCATGTCCTAGAACTAAAAATTCGAAGACATGTGACATCCACCAATCCGCACTGGGCCCGCGTGGTGGATTACGGCCCATTCCCTCTCCTAGAGAGGAGGCCTGTGTCCCTGCAGTGGGAACATTAAAAAGGCTGATGATGATGATGATGATGAACAGTAAAAGTTTAGACTGCTCATAATGACTGAATGGCAACCAAGACCAACAGTGTAACTTGCTGTTCGAGGCACACAGTACAGAGTGCCACCCATCCATTCACAGGCCTTCGCAAGAGTTAAGCACTCGCTAAACTACACGATTCACGAACTTGAGTAACGTTCGTGCATCTGTGCTGCTGTGTTTCTGTGTCTCAGTGCATTTATCTCGCTAATGAGCGACACTTAGCGGGCGCTTGTCGTGCCCTTCAGCGCTCCCTCCGCCCTCAGTGAGCAGTCCCTTCCCTCTGCCCTCTGAGTGACAGCGAGCACTGAGTGCGGCGACGTTCATTACTCTTCATGTCACAAAGAGGGAGCTTAAACGATTAAATGCGGAAACCGGGATAATGTGGCGACAAACTAAAGAAAGGGATTATTGCTTTAATGCTGCGAGAGGAACTTTGTCGTGATTTACAGAACGAAACTAACGCTGTTCTTCTTACGCTCGCTACTGATCTAAGTATAAAAAAATGGATCTGCGTCCTCGGACAAATGACTTTTATGTTAGCATTCCGTGGAGAGGTGATGTGCCAAGTGACGTGACAGGTAATGTCATTAGGTACTTTATATTTTACGAAGATTAAGCAGAGGAATTTGGCGGGAACGCTAGAACAAAAGTCGTTTGTAAGAGATTGCAAAATTGATTGGATGTCGCTAAATAATTCAATTAAACTTCATTATATTTATTTTGAAACTCCATGGATTGGGGCAAAGGCAAAAAATGCGGTCACTGCATTTGCAATCAAAGGAATTATTGTCTATTCTTTGTATGGAAACAATCAGTCACGTTGCATACTTCTTTGTTTAGATCTGTCAAATCGAACAACAAAACTATTCCAGAATAGATCCATCTAGAATAGAATAGATTCATCTCAGTTGAGTTGTTACAACTCGACACTACACACACTGTTGTGTAAAACATATTTGTTTGTGAGTTTCAATCAATTCCTTTGTGTTTGTGAAGCAGCGCACAAACAGCGTGTAGCGTCGTCGTGCTGCGACCAAAAGAACAAATAGTGCCGGAGTGGCGGGGGGAGGGGGGGGGGTCGCGGCGGAACTGATTGATTGTTCGTTACACCACACCAGCTCATCTAAAGTAGGTACGCTTAGAATATATCAACATTGAAATAAAAATCAAATTTAGAGATGTCATCGTTCATTTTTATAGTTCTATTATTATAATAAGAATGAAATGAATGAAACTATAAAAATGAACGATGATGACACGAGTGATAACGCACAAAAACTTAAGGGTGAAGCCACGTCTTACGGCTACGTCGCAGCAAACATAGTTCGAAGACTGTATGTCTCCAATTAGGGCCAAGGGTTTGTGTCTGAAAGGAAGGCCCTGGTATGTAAAGCGATGTAGGAACGGGGTAGGTTGTTTAGTCAGTAAAGGACTGTATGTCTCAAACCTACCAGTGGAGCTGCATCTTACAGCTACGCCGTAGCATTCCAACCCACGGTTGGAGTTGCATCTTACACTTACGCCGTAGCACTTCAACCTATGGGTGGAACTGCATCTTACAACTACGCCGTAGCACATCAACCTACGGGTAAATTTACATGTTACAGCTACGCCGTAGCACTCCAACCTACGGGTGAAGTTGCATATTACAGCTACGCCGTAGCACTTCAACCTACGGGTGAAGTTGTATGTTACAGCTACGCCGTAGCACATCAACCTACGGGTAAAATTGCATGTTACAGCTACGCCGTAGCACTCAACCTACGGGTGAAGTTGCATCTTACAGCTACGCTGTAGCACTTTAACCTACGGGTGGAACTGCATCTTACAGCTACGCCGTAGCACATCAACCTACGGGTAAAGTTGCATCTTACAACTACGCCGTAGCACTCCAACCTACGGGTAAAGCTGTATCTTACAGCTACGCCGTAGCACTCCAACCTACGGGTAAAGCTGTATCTTACAGCTACGCCGTAGCACTCCAACCTACGGGTAAAGCTGTATCTTACAGCTACGCCGTAGCACTGAACCTACGGGTAAAGCTGTATCTTACAGCTACGCCGTAGCACTCCAACCTACGGGTGAAGCTGCATCTTACAGCTACGCCGTAGCACATCAACCTACAGGTAAAGTTGCATCTTACAGCTACGCCGTAGCACTCCAACCTACGGGTAAAGCTGCATCTTACAGCTACGCCGTAGCACATCAACCTACAGGTAAAGTTGCATCTTACAGCTACGCCGTAGCACTCCAACCTACGGGTAAAGCTGCATCTTACAGCTACGCCGTAGCACTCCAACCTACGGGTAAAGCTGCATCTTACAGCTACGCCGTAGCACTCCAACCTACGGGTAAAGCTGCATCTTACAGCTACGCCGTAGCACTCAAATCAAAAACTACGTCTTTTAATCAGATGCTCTTGTCGGTTCAGATTAACATTGTCAGTATATTTTTTGTTTCTAACCCAACCGAAGTATTTTAACTGATCGATATTCACAAATGTACAGCTAGGCAACTGATTATTAAGTGTAATGTTAAATATGTCAAATAATTGTTAAATTATTATTATCTAATATTAAAGTCATAAATCTCAAATTCATCAATTGTATCAATAACGATAAGGTAACAGAAGTTTGTGTTGTCAAAGAGTACATCTTAAACCGACGTTTTTAACAGTATTTATATAAACTTTGTCTGGAATATTCAACTCACATCTTTTTTACAAAAAATAGACCTCGGTCAGTCCGTGACAGGACATCCTTCTACCAAGTCATTACTGATGCCGCATGATGATGACGCAAGATTCTGCTGACCAGTTAAGAGGCTATTTTAGAGCTAAGAGCCTACACCCTTCACCCGATCATTTTGCTTGTTGTAATGACGTTACTTGATAGAGCTTTTTCTAATCGGTGAAAATAATATCCCAGTGTTTTCCATCATCGTAACGTACAAAGATACGTTATGGTATTTTCACTCTCTTCGATTTAAGCGACTCGTTCAAGGTATTCCGCGTATATCGTCACTAAGCACCCAAGCTTTAGGTTTTCTTTGATGGTGCGCGACAGCGTTCTAGCGGGTATTTTTATTTCAAGAGATAAAAATTTTTGTTGCCGACAGGGCTGTCGAGAAATTCTGTCTCTGACAGTATTAACTGCTTGTTATGCTTGGTACAGATACTATTTGGTTCAAGTTCAGTCTTAAGATTGAGGTACATTTTTGAACGTGCGGAGGCTTTGTTTTGTGTTAAAAAAAGTGAAACTAATATAGGCTACAATTGACATCACATGTAAGGAATCTACAAACGTGTCGAGACAAGCTAGACAAACTATTTATTACATACTAGCTTTTGCCCGCGGCTTCGCCCGCGTGGTATTGGGGTTGTGGTTCCCGGGATAAAAAGTAGCCTATGTCCTATTCCGAAGTGTATCCTATGCCTGTGCCAAATTTCATCTAGATCCGTTTAGCCGTTTTGGCGTGATTGAGTAACAAACATCCAAACATCGTAACTTTTGCATTTATAATATTAGTAAGATTCTAATCAGTTACTACAGGATTCAGAGATTATGTAAATACACGTGAATATTAGTCCTATAAATGTACAAATTGACGCAGTGTTCTCCCGCTAATGTTCGTATCAGAACATGTGATCTATTTTGAGACGACGTTAGCTCGCGGCTGACAGACGTGTAGTCGTGTCGGCACGTCGCCGAACATCTCACGTGACGCGCCGAACTCACTCATTAGCGCGGCCCTCGGGTGCCACGCGACGCTCCTACCTGACGTGATGATAACAACAGAAGTATCACACAGACAGGCATTGGATAAATACTAACAGCTCATCGTTTTTCACTCTTACACTCCCGACGGTTGACATATTCTTAGAGATGATTCCTGTTTACGCGATATTTCAAAGACTTCAAAAATATTTTTTTTTTATCAATCTAATGCTTTTTAAAAACAGTTCTAATTGACATATGTAATTATATTTTGAGTACGTAATTTTCTGATAAGGTTATTGTACTACTGTTATCTGCGTCGTCGCTCATAAAAATGACTGATCCCTTAGAAACATCTGTTCATCAAAAACATCAGTAGCTCTGCGTTGTGTTCTTACACAGAAAGAGCAACAATAGTGTATCCCGACGACGTGCATGTGACGTCACAACACAATGGGCACGCGGAGACGTCAGAACAGAACGGAACAGACTACGGCAAGTCAACGCATGTACACACTAGCATGCATGTATGTTCGTCTACGAGGGCTCCGCGAGTGGCTCGCGTGAAAAGGTGACATTTTTTCGAGGAGGCTTCAATAGAGTAGTCTCACCAGAACGAGTTTTTAAAAGAACACGCAAGCGCCGTTGTTTCCCGTCACTATTGTTGCTAGCGCCGTGGCGTTGACAAGTAAACAGCTGTTTTTATACGCGATTGTAATATTTTACTACATAGTATATTCCATTTAAGCGTGTACCGTCCAAATGAATTACCCTTAATAATGGACCGCCTCTGTTAGTCCAATCTCATTAACTTTTCATGACATTTAATTAATGTTAAACTTTCAATAAAATATTTAAAAAACAATCAGGAAACATGGCCGTGTTATGTTCTGCACTCCGAAGCTTTTGGTATCTCGCCCACATTTAAATCTGAATGTAATCAGACGTGAAGTGCCGCCATCGTCGCGGATGAGCCGACGACTCAGTTCATGGAACTCGGTACAACACTTATTACAAGCGCTGTCTTATCGTTATTACAAAATGAAACAATAAGACAAGATCCATCGACGTGAAGTTGGGTCGTATCTCATCTGCCAATTACATGCTGAATTTCACACGTGTGTTACCAAAAAGGGTATTCAGAGGCGCACACTCACGCTTGTTTTGTTGAAGTCCATTGAGAAGGCATGTTTATTGTTATCAACCAGGCACAGGCTACTGAGACCCGACTTTTTTAACAAGTTAAACCATTCACAGGTAAAATGATATGTTCAACTGTAAGAGGAAATCTCCGTAATAACTGATATGATTGTTACAAATCTTATACTGGCGGAATCGTGCACTATCACTTAGTACTATACTTTGTATCACGAAAGAATAGACGATTCCTGACCGGACCTACGGGAGCAACCCCGCCGGAAATAGCTGGTCGATATCAGCGGCTGACCAGATACCTTTATAGGAGGCACGCCAACAAACTTCGACTTACTACTACGAGCGAAAAGTTCTGAATTAAAAATTCCTCGCTCTAATTCATCGTCACGTAAGTTTATATAATACTAGCTTTTGTCAGTAACTTCGCCCACGTACATAAAATATAGCCTATGTCACTCAAGAGTAAAACAGCTTTCTATTGTTGCTAAAATTATTCCAATCGGACCAGTAGTTCCAGTGATTACTTCCTATAGTGTAGATGTAGATATTCATATGTTAATAATAAAATGAATTTATTATAAACATTATACCTGTATTATAAATGACATAGCAATTTAAGAACCATAAATAGATATTTTTTGGCAACTCTTGCTCGCTCACGATATTCTAGCTGGCCACTTCTGAATCCTCTACATTAGTCTGATGACACAGTGAAGATTGTAGTGATCAATCGTTTGTTTACATAGTTGATAATAATAGCAAGTACTCACAATGTAAACAGAAGGTATTACTCGATACATATCAGCGATTCTGATCAATTCTTACATTGGTCTTAGAAATTTCATCACTTTACTGTCGAGAAAAAGAAAATTATTTTTGTAAACTCAGCCTATTATGTGATTTAGTTTTCTGAGAGTTTTTTTTATTACATACACAATGAAAAACTCTCTAAGAAAATTTGAACTGATTTATAGTACGCAACTTTTCGTAAAAAAATAATTCATGCCTTTTGATAGGCCTGGAATATTTTAATATATTTTTTTATGACCCACATATTAAGTTTTTATATGGAAAAACATAATTGCAGATTAAGCCAGATACAAAAACTGGTATGTAAGAGTGAAAACAGCGATCGCGTTCCATTTAGAAGTAGAACCGTGCAGAGTGGTAACATTGCAAAATAGTAAGAGCGTATCATATCTTATGAAGGAATCTTCTACACGTGAAGTTTAAAGTTTAGAATTTAATTTAATTTGTTTATTATCTATGATTTCGACGCTGGGTGTCATGTATTTTCACATAAAAGAAGAGCTTATGTACTTGTATTGTTTCGTAATATTATCGGTATGGTCGGTAATATTATTAGATAAAGGTCTGTCTTTACATCAATCTCACGTCAGTAATGTTATACAACGAGCTTTGTGTCAGACGTGACGCGACCTTGAGCGAGACGAGAGACGCGAGCGGACAGCCAGAGTAGCTATGATACGCACTTCCACAGGCTTATAGTAACAGCGTCCTTAAACGTAATATCGGGGTGTTCACGTAAAGTTATGAAGAACAGAAGGTCCACTTATCTTTGCCGTTTAAACAAAAGAAGGCATTCAAGGACTACCTACATGTAACCGGTGCTTAATATAACTTTAGATAGAGCTGATGAAGATTGACAACTTACGTTGTTACTAAATTTTTGCTATAAGTTGTAACGGTTAAGGTCTCATGTCAAATAAAACACGGACACTCAATTCGTTAGCATATATTAATAAAAAAAAAACATATATCCCAGGGATGGGTTAAAAGGCCGTATGCCGAGTTCCAACTCTCCGGTCGTAAAGTTCAGTGTTACTTCCTTTCCCTTGTTGTTGGCTGGGGTAGGCAGGCAGGTGTGGTAGGCCCCTGAACGCTGCTGCTACTGCTACGACGTACGACGTCCACGGGAGGGTGATGCGCAGCGGATGACGTCCGATGGGAAAGTTCAAACCGTAGTATTGAACCCTAGAAGTACAGGTGCAATAAGTAGCTATTCAGGAGGTGACCTTGACCAGCCAATTGCCATTCCCAGGGTGATGAAGCGGAAAATAAGCACCTAACTTTACCTGGTAGGCAATGAATGTGGCTGATGGTCACGAGAACAGAGATATAGCAGTGAGAAAATGAGTACAATATAAAATTAGGTTAAAATATTGAACAAAGAAATTGTACGATTTACAAAATGATATGTGGAGGGTAGAAGTTTATTAAATTGCAAAGCCAACTACTTTATTGAAAGTTATTTAAAACTACGTTGCTAATTTTGATCACTGACAAAGTAATAATAAAAGCATGAAAAGAGGATTAATGTCCACCACATATAATAAATAGGAAAAGCTACCATACACTGTAAAATATACAATTGTTCGCCACTTACCGATATACGGGTCTTCAACACTACTCAGAATTTAGTATTTGTAATACAAGCAGAATTTAGAAAAAAGTTCAAACTGGTGCCGCGCTGAGAAGAGCTACGTAAGTACTATCGTTAGACAGAACACAGAGTTTTAAAAAAAACGCGCTGAGAAGAGCTACGTCTGTCCTCTGATTAGTCTGGCTGCCGAATGGCGGGTGCCGAGCTGCAAGTGACCGGCCGCTACTAAACTGACCGGACGGGTTTTAAAAAAATGTCGCAGTCAAAATGCGCAATCAGACAATGTTTGTGTTGACCAACTTCTGCTAGTTATATTATAAATAATGCTTAAGTATTTTAAATTGGTGACCCCTGTAAGCAGTAAGTGATGTTTGTATAATAGTGTTTTTGTTTGTATATATTAGTATTAATTAAGTGTAGGTTTAAGTTTTAATTATATTATTAAATTTTTATTTAGTTAATAATTTTTATTTTAAATAATTATTTGTAAACACGCGTACAACGTTACAGTACCCGCTCGCGCTCCCAAGGATTTTATTATTAAACTCCTTTATTGTTTAAATAATAAAATCCGCATTATTAAGTAATACGTTCATCTTTTTACCTTGCATACATCACCTTTCATAATATCCAAACATACTATCACCAGTCGAACAGCCGTAGTAAACATTACTAGAATGCTATGGCAGACACAATTCTAAGTTTTTTTTTCAGCAATTATTTCTGATTAACTTAAATAAACGTGTAGTTTAATGCAACAAATGAGAGATAATATAGAACACAGCGCTATGGGTATTGCAACTGTTAGTAAACATGATAGAACAAATTAATAGTTATTAGCTAATTTGATGTCTTTGATATGCCATGTACCTAGGTCTTTCCCTGACATATCAGCTAAAATATACACTAAAGGTGACTTTTTACCAGTTATACGGCATTTAATATATTTCGGTGCTAACTTTTTGCTAAAATACTTGTCTTTATCGCTCAAAACGTACGCTCTTTTCATGACAACGTCACCGACTTTAAATTCAGCTGGTTTACGCCTCAAGTTGTAATGACTCGTATTTTTCACGTGAGCTTGCCATAGCTTGAACTGGACGTTGTCGAATATTTTTGACAAACATCCCAGATTTTCGGCATAAACATCACGGGGAAGAAATGTCACTTCATTGGCAACCTCGTTATCTACGTAATGTGAACCGCAAGTGATTAGCTCTCTACCGTAAACAAGAAAAGACGGAGTATAACCAGTAGCTTCGTTGACGGAGTTGTTAATAGCGAACTGAACAGATGAAATTTTGGTGTCCCAAGATCTTTGGTCATCGTCAATGAATGTTGACAAGCAAGTGATAATTGTTCTGTTGTAACGCTCAACGGTATTTACTTGAGGTGTGTACTTAGGCGTAAAATATATATTAGGTATATTATATTTTTTAAATAAACTTTCAGTGAGGTTACTGGTAAATTGAGTTCCATTATCTAAAAACACAGTCTGAGGGACTCCATGTACTAGGAAAACCGAATCTTCTAAAATTTTTGTAATTATTTGTGAGGTAGCATTACGAATAGGAAAAATTAAACAGAATTTGGAAAAGCAACATGTAACCACGAAAATATAAGAATTTTGTTTACGTGTTGTAGGTAAAGGACCCATCAAATCAATGGATAACATTTGAAATGGACGAGAGCATTGAGAGCATTTAGGTCGTCCCATTTCGCCTAAAGTTGTATGGTTTTGTATTTTGTGAGATAAGCATTTATCGCAAGCTGACACAAAATTAACGACATCCTTATGCATGCCGGGCCAATAGTAACGTAACGCAAGACGTCTATAAGTTTTGAAAATGCCTAAATGTCCGGCTATAGGCTCGGAGTGGTTTTCAAAAATGACTTGCTCACGTAATTCACTAGGTATAACCTCTTTCCAAGAAAATTCTGTAGTAAATTGACATTTTTCTTTACTAAGCCTAAACAATTTATTATTTTTAACAATAAAATTTTGAAAATTTTGTGGATTGTTAATGCAACCATTATAAATGTTACTATACCAGGAATCGTTAGTGGTCTTTATAGCATCAGATGTGCTAATAGCACTCACTGGAACCGCTCGAGAAAGAGCATCTGGTACGACATTATCGGAACCACGACGGTGCTTGATCTCAAAATGAAAAGACGATAATCGAACACCCCAGCGAGCCAGCCTACCTGTCGGATTATTCAGTGACAGAAACCACTTAAGCGCGCTATGATCGGTATATACCGTGAACATCTTACCATTCTCCAAGTAGCACCTCCAATGCTCTAAAGCGGTAATTACAGCCAAAGTCTCACGCTCAGTGATGCTGTAATTCCTCTCTGATGCTGACAATGATCTACTCATGTAGGCTATTGGATGCTCTTTGGAATTTATAGTTTGGGTAAGCATTGCACCGATACCATAGTTGCTAGCATCTGTGTGGACTTCGAAAGGACGATTATAATCAGGACAGGATAGTACTGGGGCTGATATCAGACATTCCTTTAATTTTAAGAAAGCGGCGTCAGCCTCGTCAGTCCATTTAAATGGTGGAGCACTCTTCTTATTAGACGTCAACTTATTTAAAGGGGCAGCTATGGTGCTGAAATTAGGTACGAAGCGACGGTACCAAGTGGCGGTTCCTAAAAACCGTTTAACGTCCTTTTTATTTGAAGGTGTAGGATATTGAAGGATAGCCTGCACTTTTTCAGGATCAGTTCTTAGACCACCACTGTCAACAACATAACCCAGGTATTTGAGACGGTCTCTAAAAAATTTGCACTTATCTAAGTTAACAGTCAGGTTCGCATGTTTTAGCTTATTAAGTACACGAACTAGCAACGAAACATGGCTGTTAAAATCGTTACTAACAATGATAATGTCGTCAAGAAAAGCAAAGACTCTTTGTTCGAATTCCCCGAAAAGTGTATCGACCAAACGTTGTTGAGTGGCAGGGGCATTAGTCAAACCAAAAGCTGTGCGCTTAAACCTAAATGTACCACGACCTGGGACATAGAAAGCCGTCTTATCACGATCCTCTGGATGAATATTAATCTGCCAAAAAGCTTTTGACAAATCGATGCTGGACAAATAACGAGCATCACGAAGATTGTCCAAGATCTCTGAGATGTATGGCAGATTATAGGCGTCTTTCTTGGTGACTGAATTAAGTTTTCGACTGTCCAAACAAAAACGTGGCTCACCGTTCTTTTTAGTAACGATTAAAACAGGTGAAGACCAAGCACTTTCACACGGTTCGACAACATCAAGACTAAGCATTTCGTCAACCTGTTCAATGAGGATTCGTTGCTTTTCTGGTGACATCCTATAGTAACGCTGTCGAATAGGTTGAGTATCTCCTGTGTCGATTCGATGCGTAATCACATTCGTATTGCCTAAACCTTTGACCTTAAAAGATATCTCTTCGAATTGGCGTATGATATTATCAGCCACTACTCTTTGGGCTGTATCGAGAGTATCATAATTCTGCAAATGAGTATTGTCAGTATTGACTGACGCTATATTATTGTTAATTTGTCCAATACTAATGGAATATAAATACTTGGGACAGATTTGAAACTTACGCCAAAAATCTATACCCAAAATAAGATTATTATTAATTTCAGGTACGACTAGAGCTTCAATAATATGAAATTGGTCTTCAAAATGAATGGGAAGATTCATAGAACCAATACTGTTTAGCCTTTGTCCTCCTGCGGCAATAAGAAATGTGGGATAGGAATTGTTTGCAGTTAGGTGAAGTCCCTTACTAATAAGTACTTTATGCGCATTATTACCTATGATTGTCACAGCTGAACCTGAATCTAATAAACCTACCATAACTAATTCATCCATTTTAACAGAGACATAAGGTCTGGAATCATTAGAAGGAATGTTGGTAAGAACTGAAGCAACTTTATAAATGTTGAAAAAATTTTTAATAGTTTGGAGCCAATTTTGCCAATCATCTTTGTCAAAATTGCTATTGCTACAGTTCTGACCACCTAGTTTTTTGAATTAGATTTATTAGTCTTTGTTTTGTTGCAAAATGGGCACTGCGGTGTCTTGACGTCCTTTTTGCCACAAACAAAACAAAAAATGTCCGTTTTGTCTGCTGCACATTGACGTAAGCCATGAGAATCTGTACGGCATCTTGGGCAATAACGTCGAGGTTTTGGTGTATCGATGGCATGTAAATTATTATTATTGTATTTATTTTGATTATTGCTGTAACTGTTATTGTTTTGTTTATTATTATTTTGCGAATAATTAATCTTAGTTGGCTTTGACTTTGTATACGCGAACTCCGGTGCTACAGTATCAGATGATGGAACTGGTGGTTCATGAAAATAAGAAAGACGTGCCTGAACTTTTTCGAAGTTAGTACACAGGGATCTCAATTCGTTAATTGATTTAATTTCGGGAACGGAAGCTAATATACTTGAATAGCAAGGTCGGATGTTGTGCAAAATAATCTCTAACTTGCTATCTTCTGAGAGAGGTTTCGACAGTCGTGAAAACAGTCCAGACATAATAGCCAAATAAATTACTATATTCTCTGTTTCACCCTGTGTTCTCAGACGGATCTCAGACAAAAGTCTGTAATCATAATCAGCTTTATCAAAATCGTTTTTTAAACATAACAGAAGATTATCCCAGTCCGAAATGAGTTCTCTGTTGCTACGGAACCAATGAAGTGCATCTCCCGTGAATATCTCAGTTGCATATGAGAGCAACTTTTCATTTGAAATGTTTCTCGCAAGTTTAAATTCGTTTGCCCTTTGGATGAAGGAACGAACGCAACTTTTGCCGTCATATTTTAATTTATTAACATCTTGTGAAGTACGGTCACAAGAAACTGAGACATTAATAGGTTTAACCGATGACAAGGTCTCACTGCTAGTTGAAGGAACTAAAGGGTCAGCAAGATATTTATCCTTTAAAGAATTTAATTTATTTAAGTAAAGCTTAAATTGGTCAACACAATAATCGTAAACGGCTGCATCTGTTTCAGTGCGACTTATTCTGTTAATGCGGTGATAAAGATGATTTAATAAATTTTGTATTCTTAAAAAACTATTACGGTCCAACTCGTTATCAAAACCTACTTGGATTTTAGTTAAAACATTTGAAACTCCCCTGAGATCATCAGCTGGGCTTAATGGCGAGTCCAAAATGTCCTCAGAAGGAAAAAGTGAGATTAATTTTACTATTTGTTTACGGAGTTCAGACACTGTGCTCTCTGGAGTGGAGCCTCTAATGGAAACTTCATATTCCAATTCACTCTTCTGAAGCGACAGAAATTTAATCGTAAAAGCCATGACTAAAATTTTACCCTATATTAGTAAATGACGAACAGTGTATAATTTAGCAATTAAAACAAAACAACTAAAAGAATACCTCTGTCCCTTACAATTAACTAAGCTATCTAGTAACGCATTGGTTGATATTAGTTAAGCAGAAAATAGTAGTGAAAGAAACAAAATTTTTTTTTCGTTTAAAAAAAAAAACTGCTGAAAAATAAAAAGAAAAAATAGCACAGAATTGCAACTAATGTGTAATGCTTAAAACAGACAAAGATGGAACAAGAACTAGTTACTTTAAAAAACGTCTGAATTAGTGACTGCTACATAAGTTTAACAAATTTTTCTAAATTTTATGACGGTATTAGTAAAAAAAATTCCAACTAACGGTTATTTTTCGTTTTAATACGAACAAATTATAGAAATGCTTTTAAATTAATAACAGGCTTGTTTTGCTTACACTTTAGTTGCTGGCAACCAAAAATAAAAACCAAACCAAACGTTTCACAAAAATAAAATAAAAAGAAGCACACAAACATGCACTACCCCTAGAAAATTAGAACTACGGCATATAATTTTGTAACGAAAATTAAACTAACCACGTAAGGCGCCAATGTAACGGTTAAGGTCTCATGTCAAATAAAACACGGACACTCAATTCGTTAGCATATATTAATAAAAAAAAAACATATATCCCAGGGATGGGTTAAAAGGCCGTATGCCGAGTTCCAACTCTCCGGTCGTAAAGTTCAGTGTTACTTCCTTTCCCTTGTTGTTGGCTGGGGTAGGCAGGCAGGTGTGGTAGGCCCCTGAACGCTGCTGCTACTGCTACGACGTACGACGTCCACGGGAGGGTGATGCGCAGCGGATGACGTCCGATGGGAAAGTTCAAACCGTAGTATTGAACCCTAGAAGTACAGGTGCAATAAGTAGCTATTCAGGAGGTGACCTTGACCAGCCAATTGCCATTCCCAGGGTGATGAAGCGGAAAATAAGCACCTAACTTTACCTGGTAGGCAATGAATGTGGCTGATGGTCACGAGAACAGAGATATAGCAGTGAGAAAATGAGTACAATATAAAATTAGGTTAAAATATTGAACAAAGAAATTGTACGATTTACAAAATGATATGTGGAGGGTAGAAGTTTATTAAATTGCAAAGCCAACTACTTTATTGAAAGTTATTTAAAACTACGTTGCTAATTTTGATCACTGACAAAGTAATAATAAAAGCATGAAAAGAGGATTAATGTCCACCACATATAATAAATAGGAAAAGCTACCATACACTGTAAAATATACAATTGTTCGCCACTTACCGATATACGGGTCTTCAACACTACTCAGAATTTAGTATTTGTAATACAAGCAGAATTTAGAAAAAAGTTCAAACTGGTGCCGCGCTGAGAAGAGCTACGTAAGTACTATCGTTAGACAGAACACAGAGTTTTAAAAAAAACGCGCTGAGAAGAGCTACGTCTGTCCTCTGATTAGTCTGGCTGCCGAATGGCGGGTGCCGAGCTGCAAGTGACCGGCCGCTACTAAACTGACCGGACGGGTTTTAAAAAAATGTCGCAGTCAAAATGCGCAATCAGACAATGTTTGTGTTGACCAACTTCTGCTAGTTATATTATAAATAATGCTTAAGTATTTTAAATTGGTGACCCCTGTAAGCAGTAAGTGATGTTTGTATAATAGTGTTTTTGTTTGTATATATTAGTATTAATTAAGTGTAGGTTTAAGTTTTAATTATATTATTAAATTTTTATTTAGTTAATAATTTTTATTTTAAATAATTATTTGTAAACACGCGTACAACGTTACAAGTAATACGACTGTAGAACCTTAGGAATTAAAGGTTAGCGATTGTAATGTTAATTCTAAACAAATTAATGGTACAATAAAAAAAAATGTGTTTATTATCTTAAATCTACACAATTTAGTAGCCGGGGCTTCCCAGAAAGTAATCCGAAGATACTTGTGTTGCGATAAACCTCGCTCTTCCTCAATTCATTTACAATTTTTCGTTGTGCAAATTCCGGTAAAAATGTGTAACTTATACCGGACTACGGTATAAGTTACACATTTCTACCGAACAAAACATACGAAACAATACGAAACAAATACGAATATGTGCTTGTACTTGCCGGAGAGCTTTAATCGTGACTTCTATATACGTATATGTTTTACGCAAATCAAATATTTTAATCTTATCTTTATATGTGCGAGTTCTGTTCCGATTCCCAGATAACGTTCCTCGAGCTTTGCTGTCACAGTCGATGGACCTTTTGCAACCCTACACCTAGTGCGTCGTTAACGTCTCAATACAATTAGTTGAATACGGTCGCCGGACAATTAACTAGCGGGGCGGAGGTGTGCGGGGCGGGGGCGGGGTACTCGAGCGAGGAGTTCATTATTTGACGCACTTTATGACACAGGCAGGTCGTGTGAGCCTGCACGTTTAGCCTTATTGAAGGCTCTTACAACTTCAGGAGAACACTATTATTTTAGAAAACAATTGCCGACGCCTACAATCATGACAGCATGCCTGTATCGCTGACGGGGGTTTCTATTTACAGAGCATACATTTCACGTTACTTTAGGTCTTATGAAGAAGAAGATAAGCCAATTTACATCAACCAAGTGTGGTCCAGGAGTCTTGAGCTGGTGAAACATTCTAGATCAAGACTAATATAACAAGATAAGGGAAACAAACTATAATGCTTAGGTTTAAAAAAAATGAATTTAGTTAAAACACTCAACTTCACAGTAGATGTTAAAGATTTAACTATGAGCTACCTAAATGAACCAGTGGTCAATCAGAGAATTAGCGAAACAATGAGCTAGTGGGTTAGTGAGCCAGTGACGCCGTGAGCCACAGTCAGGCGGCGCGTCCGTTCAAGTAATCAATTTGCATTAAAGTTAATTAACCACGATACCATAGTTAACTTGAAATTAACTGTGGGAAAAACTCATGAACTATGACAATAGTAAAACGGTTAATATACCGGAATAAATTATTTGTTCAAAAATAATATATCTTAAGTCAAATGTCTAAAGGTATTCATAAAATTTTTCACTACAGATCAGCGCAATTGTAATGTAAGCACGCACACGCATGCAGCGTGTGCGTGCACGCGTGTGCGTGCTAGCTTCTTATTGATTATCATTGTGATCATAACCGTCACGCGTGCTGTTAGATCAGATTCAATTTAGCCACCTGACAAACCAGTTCGAGCCGTCCACTAGGACTCCCTTAACACTGGCCCAGATTCAACTGTTATCTTTATCTGATCGTCAACTCGTGTAGACTGGGTTTAATAAACTTACAGCTGTCTCAGTTCAGACTTACCACTTACAAGTCTGAGCGGCTCCGGCGTTACGGACACTGTTACGATAGGGCGCCAGTCGCTGTGTACACCGACACACTTGGCAACGCGTTACATTATATTCAGCTATGTTTGCCTCAGCCTCGAGCCCCATTTCTTTGAAAACGTCTTGCTAATTACATTCATAGCAATTTAGAAACTAAGCTAATAATGGAGGGTTCATGAAAACAATTAAGTAAGTAGTTTGCAAATTGATTAAGTTGAAGCGGTTTATTATGTTCATAGCGGTTACTTCAAAGGTGATCTGAATATCCATACTCAACTTCAACCTCATCGTTATTTAATAACAGAATAAAATGGTACATACGTAGCTTGTTAGTTTTTTTTTAAGATATTAAAAAAATTGACTACCCTAAAACTCATTCGCTTTACTAAAAAGCAAACTGCGTAGGTTAGCTGACACGCGCTACAGGGCAGCCGCTTGTACACCAAACAGATTGTTATTTAGTACACATGTATCGTCTGCCACGTCACCGCCACTCGTCACGCTGGACACAAGGCTCCAGAGCTCAACACGTCACATGTCAGCTATCAAGCGCTGCACATTGCTGCATCACCAGGGAGTCCATCCTACAATCTACACGTATACGTCACCGACAGAATGCTGGCTCAGCGTCCAGTGCGTACTAGCCAGGTAGGAAAGAGTGACGAGTTTACTATGACTTTATCTAGCAATGTTTTGCTATAAGTGCTACAATAATATAAACTGCCATCAAAGATTATTAAGATATTTATTTTTCCACATTAATGTTTTGTAGTTACAGGTTTTTCTAGCAATTCAATCAAGTTGATCATTAAATATTACGTGAGCAATAAAGTTATCAAGTGAATAGTTAACGTTAAAGAAGCCTCGTATCACGAACCGTTTGTACAAAACAGTCTGACATTTAGCTCCCCTCACTTGTAAATAATTCACTCGCTGGAGGCCGCACGTGATGCGACGACTACCGAAACATGATATCGGATTTATGGAGAATACAGAGCGTGCACGAGAGAGCCCGACTGCGGCCGAATCGATCGCGCGTCGATCTGACGCCGGGACACACGACACGCTCGCGGACGCGGCGAGGCGTGCCGCACGCTTGACATCTATGTTCGCAATCCGGCGATGTCGTGGCGCTAATCCGACATACACCGATACCAGACCGAAATCTCTGCCTTTGCTTCCATATTAAAATTCTCGCCACGTCTCTCCCCCCTGCCCTGTACCCTGCGGTGCGGGGGGCAGAGACCACTCCCGACACTTGCGACTATCTTAAGTGGCTTGATGTAATCTTAAGAGGTCGGCGACGTCCCGCGCGCGTCAAGTCGCGTGAATGCGAGCGTCTCGACGAGTAGCGACCGAGCGGCGCGGACGGCGGACTAAGGCACCTACTTATGTACAGTGAATGTGTGTATTGTAGAATCACCGTCCTACAGATGTGTATTTTAGAATTGTGCGAGTTCTGGTACGAAACGGAACGCCTATAATGTTTGTTTTTGGCGACATTACTATTTCTACTTAAAGTTCAATTAAGTGTTAACTATTTTTAAAGCGCTATACATATGTACGAGTGACGTCAGAACGATTTCATATCTTAATGTCGTTCCTGATCAACGTAAGGTTCCGATTAATTTCATTTAGATCAATACCTCGTATCAATCATAATAATACTGCATGTAACACGCCACTTCCTTGTCGTCGTGTCGCCTCTGAAGTCACAATAATAGGACTAGCTCGTATCAGCGGCTTCACCGGGTGAATATAAGTTTCTCCATACAAACTTTATCAAGTTAGACACCGTTTTTTCCCCTTGGCAGTGAATCCTCTCTTATTAACCGCCTAAGTCTTATAAAAATCTTGTGAATAATGAATGTTACACTCCTAGTCTCTGTAGTTTGGGCTGTGCGTTGATATTATAACACAAACGGAAAACTAACTGACTGATTACAGATACTTAATAGTACATTGTTATACGAGGGATGAAAGAAAGTTATTTAGTCCCGAGAAATTTCTTGGCGACCGAGCGACAGCGAGGTCGCTAATAGTTCGAGGGACTAAATAACTTTTGAACCCGAGGTAAACACTGTGCTTTTCATTACGAATACGAGGAAAATAAAGATAATAAAAACCTGAGTCGTCGTCAAAGGTATGTTTTTAGGTAGGTATATTTCTTTTGATTTAGGCGGTAAGACGTTTTCTCCTCTTAAGAATCTTGCGTTAAATTTATAACTGAAGCTAATGAACTTATTGTGTTAATAAAAATTTCTTGTAACAGAGATTTAGCAAAATGTAAACAAAACTATACACCTCGAAAAAAAAAGGAAGATCAAATCGGCCACAGATTATAGAGAGTCTACGATTTACCCGCCAATTCTTTTTTTCAGTGTTCGGATCCCTGGCTTTTCAGTCAATATTTTTCATTTTGTCATTGTAAAAATGGGTTTGGTCAACATTTTTCTCAAATATATATTAGTTTTAATGAAATAATTGAAAGTAAATTAAAATAAAGTCATTAAAAAAAGTATTCTTAAATTATTTCTATTTCTATGTCATTTTAATTCGGTATAAAGTTTCGGGTCACGGTTCAATAGAAATGTCAAAATAGAACTAGTTTTTTTTTTTAATATTTGCTGTCTAAATATTAAAAAAACAACTGTCAGTTGTAAAGTAAAACTCCCTAGGGAGTAAAAGTACTTCTTCCAGCCCTCTCCGCAGACAACTTTTCATCTACTTTCAGAGTATGAGTAATGAAAAGATGTTTGTTGCATACCAATACTCATTCTTGGGTTGTAGTATGTCTACTATCACACCAGATAGAAACCATGGTTGTAAGATGAGTGACGGAGTGGCTCTTCTGTAGTTAGCTCCCGCTAGCGTGGCGCGTCCCGTGAGAGCGCCCGAGCCGGCGGCGCGCGGCGCTCGTAAAACAAAACGGACGATATTCGAGCTCGTAAAGTTATGTCGAATTAATTAGCGATCTGTGCGGAACCACACGACGCGCCAGTCGGCGGGACACTGCTCCCGACGCTGCCATTTATTATATTGACTTCCTATGGCACGCAACATCGTTCATTTTCCGTTTTTTTGGGTTCCGTAGTCAACAAGGAACCATGTCCCTTATAGTTTCACCATGTCTGTTTGTCTGTCCGTCCGTGGATAATCTCAGCGACGGGTTAGCACTAAAAAGCTAAAATTTGGTATCAATATGTATATTGTGTACTTCGTGCGTTATGCTTATATTTGTCCCATATTCTATTCCCTTCTTTGCTTTCTTTGTTATTGTTTTTTTTTTTTTTACAATTAATCTTTAGTGTTTAATACACAAAGGTTATTATTATGATTTGAAATAATTATAACCTAGCAGTATTACCCCGTTACGCGTTCCTTCGGTAATCTCGGACTCCGAGAGACAGGCTCGACCTAGTGCGGAGTTCAAAAGTAATTTTTTGTTTCTTGAATAAATCTTATTATTATTGTTATCATACATGCCTGTTTGCTAACACGTGTTGCCGACAAAGCGCACAAACAAAAAGTGGTAAAAAATGTTTTATTAGGGTACCTCCCCTACACGTAAAGTGGGAAGTGATTTTTTTTTTTTTCATTTCTACTATAACTTGTGATATATTCATGGATAGGTATTTAAAAATGACTAGCTGTGCCCGCGACTTCGTCCGCGTGGAATAGTTATTTTGGGCATCATATTTATTTTTGCAAACAACCTCCTCAGCTTTATAAATTATGGCTGTTACCCACGACTTTGCCCGTGTCAATTTCTGTTATTATTTTAGACATATTAGTTTTTAAAAGAACATAATTATCTAAAAGTACTTCATAGAGCTACACCCCAACTTGGGCACGCCATAATTTCGGCGGTAAGTCCCCTCTTTGAGGCGTGATACCTATCACGGCATCCTCACCTTCCGCATGACGTAGGTTCTCACCGGACATGGGAAGAAGGAAGAGACGCCCGGGTGTCGCCACTGTATGGTCAGCCCGGAGGATACGGTGGAGCACACGGTGGAGGTGTGCCCCGCTTGAGAAGAGCATCGCCGTGTCCTCGTGGGGATGATCAGCGGCGGCGACCTCTCGCGTCAGGCCACAGTTCGCAGCGAAGAAGAATGGCAAGCGGTCGCCTCCTTCTGAAAAGCAGTAATGCTCGTAAAGGAGGAGGCCAATCGCATAAGGCAAAGGCAACAGCGCCCTCGCCGTCACCGCCGCGATCCCGCCGATATCCGGTCTCCGTAGACGCTGGCTTGTGGACGGTGAGCAATGGGTAGCTCGCCGTCCGGTTGTCTGGTAACAGTCCAGACCGAGACCAAGTCGTCGACGGCGTGCACTGCTCCCGCGCGCCTCAAGGTGTTGTCAGCAAACTGTGGGGCCCTTCAGGGGCGAAGCCTCCTGCAACTGAGGGTTGGTGCGAAAGCGTTATACCGGGGCTCTGGGAATAAGGCAAGGGAGGAACGGGGTAGGTTGTTTAGTCAGTAAGAGTCTGACACTGTTTCCCTCTCCGCCCAAGAGCGGGATTCGTCATTGGATGATTTTTACCTACCATAAAAAAAACCCATCCGCGCCGCCCGCAAGCAACTCCTCTCCTCGCCCGCCGGCCAGGCGCAGCTTTAGTTTATAACATCATGCATCGCGTGTGAATTTTATATCGTTATTAGAGTTATTTTAAAATTGTAATATTTTCTAAGATGTCAAAGACAATTTTGTTTACAATTACATACTCTTAATCAACAACACATTTATTTGGATATAGATTATATTATTATGTTGATACAACTCTAACAAATAATCGGTAAAAATTGGCTAAATTTGATTCGCATAAAAACGGTTCTAGTAAGTTAATCTTAAAAGATAGACATATACTGTCGCAGACATTTTTTTAAATCATTTTAAGAGGAATAATTCTTTCATACATATTTTTTTGGTATCCTAAACCGTTTTGGCAGCGCACGCAACGGAAGTCCTCAAAGATGAATAATTTTCCCCGTTTTTTCCACATTTTCCGTTGTTTCTTCGCTTATATTAGTTGCAGCGTGATGTTATATAGCCTAAAGCCTTCCTCAATAAATGATCTATTCAACACAAAAAGAATTTTTCGATTCGAACCAGTAGTTCCTGAGATTAGCGCGTTCAAACAAACAAACAAACAAACTCTTCAGCTTTATAATATTAGTATAGATTAGGGATACCGTAAAACATTTTTTATAATGATAATATTTTTGGATATAATCGCTCCAAAAACTAAAAAACAAGGCGTCCCCCCCTGTCTAACTTTTGAATCATAAGTTTAAAAAATATGAAAAAAATCTCAAAAGTAGAACTTTAAGTAAACTTTCTAGAAAAATTATTTTGAACTTGATAGGATGAACAGTTTTTGAAAAATTAAAAAAAAATACGTTCAGAACTAATTTTGTAATTTAACCGCAAGCATTTTTTTTTCCTTTTTTACATATTTCATTATCCTGAGTGTATCTTCTTTCAAATAAAAATACAAAAAGAAAAAATTGGTTCACGCAATCTAAAATTACCCCCGGGTACAGCGCCATCTCTCGGGAAATTAGGTTACAAATTTTTACATGGGCTACTGGGTTCTGTTACATTGTGAGAAATTTGTGACGGACGGGAAACTACGGAACCCTACACTGAGCGTGGCCCGACACGCTCTTGACCGATTTTTTATCGAAACCGATTGTTTATTGAACAGACTTTCAAAAAGGAAGCTCTTAAACTGCTATTTTTTTTTTTTTGGTTTAACTCAATAAAACATACGTCGTTTATGAGTCCGGTAAGCCTAAACACAGCTAGAAAACATTGTTTTATTAAGTTGTTTCGGTGCCTAGCTTCTAGCCCCGACATCGAGTTCGATGGTACTTACCATTTTCATCAGAAATATTTTTATTTTTTATTTATTTCGTCATAATCTATGTATGGCCTTCTTTATCAGACCCAATTGAATTCGATAAAAATACCTCGTACTAAATTTATCAAAAGATATTCTCTGAACACAAATGTTCTACTTCATGAGTGAACTTCTACTTCTGACAGAGTGAAAGGGTTAATTAATTTAATTTAATTTAGTATTAATGGCTATTTTGCTGTACTAAATAAATAAATGACGAGAATACCAAAATCATGTAGTTCGTTCAATTCATCGATCTCACTATAACTAATCGAAGAGTATACATGTATGTAATTGCGAGTAAAAAAAAAACTTTTACAAATTGATATACAAATGATACATAGCGGTATAAAACAATTAAAAGTACATCGGAATTGAGAATCATCTTTTTTTTAATTTGATGAATACAAGTAGAGTCAGGCTGAGTAGGTACGCCTCGCGTGCTATTCATTATCATTCCTTAATTAAAAGTCCGTCCTCAATTAATAGTCTACCTGCCACATAATAGATGGCTCCAGTAGGTCGACGCCGAGCGATGAGCGAGCACGCACACACACACACACGCGTCACGCTGTGCGCGAACACGCACGCATACACACACACGTGTCACGCTGTGCGAGAGCACGCGAGCACGCACGCACACATACACACGCGTCACGCTGTGCGCGAGCACGCGAGCACGCGCCTCGCGACCGACGCACGTGCGAGAGCGTCTGTGTGTGTGCGTGTGTATTCGCTCGCTGTACCGAGTCGACCTTCTGCAGGTCTCCGCACAGTGTACGCTGTGGTTGTAATTAATTGTAGTCATTATCAAGGAGGCTTTGTCACGTCAGCCGTAATGAGAAAACTTTCTATTAGCTCATATTATATTAATGTGCCAGATAATAGCGGGTAGTTTGCTACTTTGTTAGCTTAGGGTAGGTGCGTGCGGAGCTCCCGACATGTACTGGCTGTCGGTAGCGATCTACGGGTCTAACTCTCAACCATACTCGACAATTTCTTAACATTATATAAAATTGAAAATTATATGAATTTTATAACCATAGGTATAACGTTTATATCGTAAGTAGTGAGGTGGTCTGGTCACCGGTTCCGGCATCATACATGTGATCCCGAATACAAGCACTAAACACTCGTCGTGTTGGCCGGTTGACCACTGAGCCTAAACGGTACCACTGTCAGACGACAGAAAACCTACGGAACATTCGCAGCCACGGGCTCAGATCGTCATGTCAGTACGGTGCCTTCTGTTTGATATATCTATGTTGCCTTAGTCTCGAGATAGACAAGAATAATGTAAAGAGATCATTTGTATCAACATGACTTGAACTTACGTCATTCTAGTTGATGTTTAAGTGCATTAACAATGTCACGTAAAAAGTTTAAGAACTAATAATAGAAATTGAACTTTATGACTCATTTACTTACAAAGTTTAGAAGAATATATTATAGCAGAATACTCTTTAACGTCTTAGTAGAATAGCAATAGAATATAATGAAATAGTACTACATGTGATAAATACGATTAAGTCGTAGTATTACTACTGCTTGTAACGACACACGCACTCGGCGGCGAGGCGGTGCTCGTGCGGGGAACTGCCAGTGCAGGTCAACTAAAGAGTTTTGCTGCAATTAACACGAAGATTAACCAGGATTGTTTGATACAGTAACGGCGGCACCGGAGCGCACAGCGCTACTAAAGGAGTCCGCAAGGGTTTGGCAGAAAATATCTGACACTTCCCCTCTCTGCACCCACAGGAGTTATTTGAAGATTTTTATGACCAGATAAAATGTTGCATGTATGAGAATCTCGACGTCGAATGAATTTTCACACATTATTAATTTAAAGTGCCGACTGTATTCAAAAAGAAAGCGTTCCTAATCGCTGCGCATCATTTCCTCGTCTTTCCGAGTCGTCAGTAGATCGACACATCCCCCGCCCCCCTGACCCGGCACGTGCAGCGAGGTGACAGTGGGTCTCACGTCATCGTCACTCGGTCACCCCCCCCCCGCACCCCGCTGCCCGGCGGCGACCGTCAAGTTAATGAAAAGCGCGGATGTCGCTGACAGCCACTTATCTAATATTTAAAAGATTCTCAACGATATTATTATTGAATTAGAGTTCCGTATCAAAAGGTTCATATCAATAAAAGCTATTAGGAAAATTATTTTAACGTCTTTGAAAGATGTTGCGATTGATATTCAAAACGTTTTTGAACGAATATTAAATGGAAGTTATTTTGGTCTCTATTGTTGCCTCAGATATTCATTGATATGAACTGTGAAGAGCGAGTTCCAATCATAAAGATATTTCAAGTTACAAAGTAATGGATGAGGCTGCTGTACAGAATAAATTACGCTAAATAAAATGAAAAGTCTGTGAGCTGGTCTCGACATATTTTCCCACCGGCTTCACTCGCAGCTTTACTACTTTGTGGATCGAGGTGTTAAGTCGTACTCAAGCGCTCACATCGTGCGGAACCGACGCCAAGCGTGTCAAACACGCACTTGACCGGATTTTTTCTTGTTGCGAAGAAAAAACATTGGTGAGTCATACGACGTACTTTCTTTACGTTTTCAGTCGTCGCAAATTGTTCAAGTTACAGTGGAAACAGTCTTGTATGAGTACAACAAGTACACTCGCGCAAACTAAACGTGAACATACAGAACAAACGAGGTTAATATCCTGAAGCGACGAACATTTCATAAATGCTATTATTTATGTACTTATCAAAATTATCTCTAGTTTGTGTATATTGACGTAATTGACTACAGCAGAGCGCTTACAGGTTTATATTGATGGTTACAATGTTATTAAATAATGTAAGAACCCAATTTGTGTTAAACGCACGCTATGTAGACATGCACATTATAAGTTGGAGGATTATATTCAAGATAAAAATGCTTGACTCAATGCTGGTCCAGCTCCACTACCACCACTGCATACGAATTGTTTTTTCTTTTTATCTAGCATTTTTTTCAATGTTTGTAAATGTGGGGACCATGGAGTAATCATGTAGAGGCCCAACTCCAGAGTCGAAGTCTCCTGGGGCCTTGGTCCGATTTCTGAAAAGAAGGTCCCACCGCGGTATGAAGGTTAAAAAGGAATAGGGTAAGTCGTTTAGTCAGTAAGTCTCTGACATCGTTTCTCGCTCCGCCTAAAGGCGGGATTCGTCATAAGATGACAAGTGACAACCAATTTTGGTCAGAACAAAGGAATTGAAGTAGTGGCCAATTCCAAGCGTTCGACGTTAACGAAACGATCGTATCTTGTCTAGAGGACTGGTCTCGTATTCTTGCAATACTCTGTACTAGACGTGTGCCGGCATCATAATCACTGACGTGTGTGACCGTTCTATATACCTACCTATAGTTCTTATACATAAGAGTAAACATAAGTAGGTAAATTTATTGTAGCCCAGTTGTTAACATAACAACACTACAACCCCATGATGACTGGCCATTAGAAATAACCAAAACACCAAAACACAGATTAAAAATGACTTCCCAGCCAAGCAAGTAATGACTTATGTAAATGTGCATAACATTACAACACGGGGAAGTATGACCGGCGCGCGGAAATGTCGCGATCTGCATAATGACGAGCGCAAACACCAGCACAAGGAAAATGTTCTGAAAAACATGATCCTAATGAGTCGCGCTCGAGTGCCGGCGCCACCGACGCACCAGTGTCGTGAGCACACGAGGCCGGCGCCCGCGGGACACCGCGCCGGGGCTCCCGCGCCACAACACGATCATAGCTCACAAATGCGTTTATAGCCTTGTCACATTTAGCGGTATAAATGTCAATATCTAAATCGTGATGAATTTCAAAATACATAAGAGAACACTAATTGTACAAACACGTGAATTTATTGCAGGTACTCTTCGCGAAACGGATTATTCTGTCTTCAAACTATTAGTTACAATTCACATTCCAACTGCCGTGATATATCAATCGATGACATTTCTGTAAATCAATTAATTTACGTTCATGTTAAACAGATTTCTTACAGTAGCCACTACTGTAAGAAATCTCCGGAAGAGAGCGACCGACCTCCGGCCCTCCTCTCCCTCTCATGAATATCTAACAGATGTTAACACGTCGCTCGCCCGAGCCTGTTGTTGTTCCTCCTCCCCTCCCCCGCCCGCCAGCTAGCTTCCGACTGATAACATTATCATCCTCATTTGCGATACTTGTCTGAAGCTCAAAGATTACATTAAAACATTTTCGGGAACTTTTTCAACAAAATTAAAGCAAAAATAACTGGCGGCTACTTTTTATTGTTGTGTTTGTGCTTCGTCTGGTGAGAGAGAGGTTCGGACGGGTCTGTGTAGGTGTCGCCGCCTGGTGCTGGTGTGCCACGACCACGATATGGCGATGTGGCCACTGCGTCTTTGACGTTCTAATAATACATTTTAAATATATCGAAACATCACTAATTTTGCATAAATAAGCGGTTGCTAAGTAATTGAATTTATAAAAGCATATACTCGTAGTTACTTCTCCATTATTTCTTCGATTTCAATTTATAGTCTCATTCCCGAAATAAACACGACATCTAGATGTTGTACCGCCTAATACATAATGTGGTACTTACATAATATACCTGACAAGAACAATACCCGAGGATATTCTTTTCATCCTATCGCCAGCCGTCTAGTTCTTTTTAACACTTAAAAATTCTATATTGTTAAAATGTAATTTATTAATATTTTACGTTCATAGTTTGATTCAGTGATAATATTTCATAATATAATTAATTTATCATTTAATGCCATAATAATGTTGTTTGATTTAAATTAATAATGTTATTTGAATTTATCTTTAGTTAATTAGTTTTTAATATATATAATGTAATGTTCAGTTTTAATCCTAATTAAAATAAGAGCTAATATAATGCTATGCATCGCTATAAGTACCCGAGATTCCCTAGTGATTGTATTGCAGTCAAAGATTTGTAAATAAGTCGTCGAACTGTTTATCCAAATAAGTAAATAAATTACCGCATATCAAGTCCCTAGCAAGTAAAATATCTTATATGAATACATATTTAGAAAAGGAAACTAACTGACATACAATTTAACAATAAAGAAAATAAAAATATCTGACATATATCACCTAATCATACTCGTATACTGGCATAATATATAACGCATAAATAATTTAATTTGAATAATTCAACAGTAATGACAACACAAAATAAACAAAAATACCTAGTCTCATTTAATTTATACAGAGACACTGTTATACTGATAACGTACATATAATTACACACCTAACTGAACTCATTAGATCTACAAAACTATTGAATTTATAAACTTAGCCGTCTTCTTTTTTCCTAACTGTGCTGCGCCCGACAGCGTCCATATTGGTCTGTGACTATTTTGAACCGTTTATATACACATGGATTGCAATCGAATATTGAGTATTAAGTACATATAAGCACAGCCACAGCCTACCGGAAGACGTAGCGTTGGAAGGCCTCCCACAAGGTGGACCGATGACCTGGCCAGGGTTGCTGGAAGCCGATGGATACAAGACGCACAGGACCGGTCTTTGTGGCGGCGCTTGGGGGAGGCCTATGTCCAGCAGTGGACGTCTTTCGGCTGAAATGATGATGATGATGAAGCACAGCCAAAACTACTGGTTCCAGATACATGTTTTGCCCCAAACTTTCCTTTTATGATGTGAGCGAGAACTAATAAGGAATTATTTATAAATGTATGTGAAAAGAGGGAAATTCGTTTATATGAAATATTTAGTTCCTGGGGTCAATTCAACATGACGTTTATTTTTGTTCGCCTTATCTTATGTAGGTAGAAGAACAAAATTCACGCAAATTACGTCGCGGAAAAAGTGCCAGTAGGAACAAACGTAGTCAAGTACTACGCCGTAGCAATCCGCTACGTCGTAGCAATTCGCTACGGCTTTCCGTAGCACCGCATTCTGAACAAGCGTAGACCACTGCAGATTAATATTTTATTTTATAAAGATAAAGATAAAGCGATCGCTAGTCGAACAGACAGACAATTTGAGCCAATAGAGAAGCTGTCGTCAATCTAGTGCAAGTTCCGGTCTCGTGTCGCGGAGGCAATTTGGCTGGCGCTGCTATCTGCGCGCTGAACAAAGTCCGAGACTGCAGACTAGCCGGCGCTCTGTGTGTGGAGCGATGCGACGCGTGCGGGTCGATACGCAGGACCCACTGGAGGGACGACATAGAAGGTGCGGTGCATTACACTCACACTAACATCCTGTTCAGTTTTTTTTTCATCATTTTTTTCTGGTCACAATAGGTGCTCAATGTGTTTCATGATAGCTACAATCCAGGCTAAAACTTAGGGGTCTTTAAGTCAAGACTAAATTGGTTACTTGTAGATAAGCGTACTCCATCGTCGACCACATTATCGGTTACCATCAGGTGAGGCAGTGGTCAAATGGGAGCCAATGTATAGTGCAAGAAAAACCTGGTGAAAAATCTTACAAATGTGATGTATGTCAGCGCAGTTATGTACAGTAAAATTTAAAAAAAAATGGCTTTTGCAAAGGCACTTGAAACACAGGAACTGAAAACCTGAATACTGGAAGATGAAAGTATTCCTTAATATAAGACACGGTAACGGTGAGCACAACCCCAACGGAGTGTACCTTCTGTGCATGTCACTGGTTGGTGGCAGTCCGCGCACACATTGCTCAGTGGAGATGCAGTCGTGTGCACACACACGTCGGCACGCACACAGGCGCGGGACAATCGTCGCACAGATTTGGTTTGTTTTACACTTGCGGCCGGCTGCTCGTAGATTACGTTTATTTAAAACTTAATGTGTGCATTGGATTGATTTTATTTAAAACTAGTTTTTTCAGAGACAATGAAAACTTGCTCGTAGTGAAAATAATTTAAAGTAAATGGGTATTGGATTTTAGTCTACCATATAAAATAATTGTATTTTCTGCAAGAGTACAACCTCCTCGGTTCATAGCCTGCTATGGCTGGAGAGGTAAGATGACAGGAGGTACTGGAGAGGCTGGCCAATGATTCATAGTTCACTATGCACCACGCTCTTCATTCTGTTGGATGAAGCGCGGGCTCGTGGACGGTAACAAAGAGGGGACTTACCGCCGAGATTATGGCGTGCCTAAAGCGAAAAAAGAACTGAAAAAATAAAAAACCTAAGAAATCGTTAAAAAGGTAACGATTACAAAGGTAGCGATTTATTATTTTGTTTAAGTCAAGAAATTACTGATGGATGGTTCGGGTTCTTATCGATAAATTCTTCAACGTAAATTTAGATCATGTTTAGACTTGACGAAACATAGAATCTGAAAAAAACAGTGCTGCAGTCGCGGGGTACTTCGCGGGTAATTAGACGGCGCCCTAACTCTTTAAAAGTCAACGTTCATAGCGGTTTGCGTTTGTAGTCGCTAGTGGCGCGGCCGGGCGCGGGTTACATCGACAACTTATCACTTTAGCCTCATTACGTACAAGCACCCTCCCCCCGGCCCCCTCCCGGCCCCGCGTGTCGTCTGAACGTAGCAGATATCCGACCGTAACCCGCGTTATTGGTTTCCATTGTGTTGATGTTCCGCGGTGCAGCGGAGCGTCTCCTGTGAGCGCGCGCTACAGCACTTCACGTGACGACGCACCGGGGACGACAAAGCTGCGTTTGTTTCGGCTCGTTCTGGTGCTGGAATTGCTTAATTATACATTTATTAGCCGAGCCAATGCGCCGCGCGGCCGTTCACTACGTTTGAAACGCTTGTCCCAGCAGGCCCATGAGCTTCACTGCGCCCTGTCTGCAGCTAGGAGTATTCTGACTCGCGTATTCGAACGTTAATGTTCTAAATTCGCTGAATATTTCCACCATATATTTTATCTTCTCACTACGACGTAGTCTCGCATCCCTCGTGTTCGTAAACTGTAATGTAAAGTAATAAGCTGACATTACGGGAATATTGCAGATCTGCACAAAAAATATGATAAAGCATCGCACATTCCGCACAACGGACTCTAATAAAGTGTTCCCCCGCGATCACTGCGTGTGTGATGGTGTGTGTGGTGTGAGCAATGTGTCAGTGTGTGAGGGTCAATCGTCCAGTAGTAATGTGATGTTTGTTGGCGGAGGTGAACACACACAATACACCTTCAGAGCAGAGTCCCAGCTCCCGGGACCGGCATCACGTGCGTGTCGGAAGTGCGTGATCGATGGCGGGTGCCGCAGGACACGAGCTGTCCGTCCGGGAACTGCTCGTTAAGCAGACTGGCCAACAACTTTGAACATTCTTCAACTGTAGATTATTTCAGCTGTATTGAATGGTTTAAGTTTTGTGTCAATCATCTAAATAAACGCTACTTTACTGTATGAGTACAGAAGTTACGGTAATCGCAAATTCGAATTTATTTAAGCAATCCTCAAGTAAATAATAAGTTACATCATAACCTTCTGGCATTGCGAAACGTTACAAATGTTTCACTGAAATTAAAAACGTAATGTTCTTATTAATGGCATGTAAATGAAAGATTAATATTTGTCATTAGCTCTCGTGCCGCGGTCGCTCATCTGCGGATTACTTCTTACTGCTCCGGCTGGCTTGTGACGTCGTGCCCCTTGCCTGGGGCGGGGGGAGGGGGACAGTTAATTGAATCAGTCGCGTCACAAGTCAGCAGCTAACACCATCACTGTCACAACTTGTCACTACGCACACGTGCGCCCGACCTCTGCCGAACATAATACCGGACATAATAAACACGACAAATATCGAGAGACGAGCTTACCTTCACACACTTCTTTATCTACTAAAGTCATAATGTAACATTAGGTCAAAGAGCCCCAAAAAGTTGACTAAGGAGGAGTCAGCACAGTACACTCACATGTAGGTATAGTGCCGTGTTATAGAACACCAGGTTATTGCTACTAACTGAACACAATTATATCCACAATTCAATTTAAGCTGTTACTGGAAAATTCCTCATGGAAAACCCTAACTAATAACGATTCACTTGATCTATGACCCAGGACCTAATGCTCTGCAATGATGCGTTAGGGTTGAGCAAGGTGGTGTCTTTTTCCTTCATACTTCTCGCTATGCCTTCAATTAGTCTTCGTCTCGAAACTCACTTCATTATTCAGTTTGAAACAATAACTTCAATGGTTTTTGCGAAAGTAAGATCCTTTCCTTCACTACTACTAAGGACCGGTCAATGGATAAAATTGCAAGTTCAGCGAGTAAATTTGTGGCGAAAGTTTCCGAAGCCGACGGGTGCTGTGCGTGCGGTTCTCTTCAACTTTTCAAAAACAAGCTATGAACAAATTGCCCGCGTATATTGATGAGCGGCCGACAGGCGCGGCGGCAGGCCGAGGCGGGGGAGCGGGCCGGAGGGGGGGAGGGGTGAGCACCTGCGACTTGGACGCAGAAAGCTTACTCTGTGAGAAGCGGACAACTGACAGCAATAAGAATGTTAACTTAACCTGGTTTAAAAGAATTGTGTAACCAGCAGTAGTTTGACTTCTGACTCGACTATGTTCCACTTCTATATTTGCAATAAACTCACAACCGGAAATTTATTGTCTGACCAACAACGCAACGCTTGGAATCGCAAGAATAGTAACGAAGTTGAAACCAACGGGATAAACGGAGATAAAAAGATTTCTTTTATATTTTCGTATATTTATACGGACGGTCACTTTTGCTGATCCGAAAACATTTATATCTGTAATTCTGGATCGCATTGTGCTAAAGCGTATTAACTAACCTTTTGCATGCACCTGCGTGGTGGAGCCGGCATCTCCTTTAACCGCAACCTATGAATACATTAGCCACGAGTAATAACGCTTTAAAAATAATGCCTTCATTCGCCTTCCTTCCGTAAGACGAGCGCGGCAGCTGGGAGCGCGGGTGCGGGGGGAGGGCACGCCGGTGAGTGACGAGTGACGTATCGCGTCATTACCGACACGGTGGAGCATTCGCGCTGATTGTGTTCCGATTGCTCCTGTTGGTGCGACATTACGGTTACTAATCAGTCACACAGATCAGAGATAGAGAGAGATCAGACATAGGCCTTGAACCTAGAATTGTCGCCATAATCGTCATCGGGCCACCTTGTTGGAGGCCTTCTTTGGGCTAAGTCGGCAACCTTGGTTTTGCTGATCATATCAGCAATGAAAATATCCATTTCTGATAGGTATGCTTATACGTATCTAATATCCTTGTGTGGTCATACCACGCAAGGAAACTCAGAGCATAGCCCTTTCCATTGCCCTTTGGGTGAATTTAAGCCTTCTGATCTTCCTTTTACTTTCTTTTCAGAGCCATATGTCATCACTGGCAACTCACACTGGTCATAGACTTTCGTCTTGAGACACTAAGGTATATTGGACGAGAAGACACCGCGCCCGCGCCGCGCCGTCTAGCCGAGATGTATTCGACAGTCGAAATTACTATCTAACTGCAGTCTCAGCCATGACTACTATGTCGTCGGCAAACCGAAGGTGAGTGATGTACTCACCATTGACATTAATACCCAGTTCCAGAACTTTAAAGACAATTACACTTTAAGACAATTACAGACCGCGCTTTCACTCGGCGATAAAAAACTACATAGGGTCCTTGTAAGGCCCGATACAAGATCTCGTGAAGCTCGTTGCGTGCGATAGCTCCCTGCACTTATAAGACGTGCCCCTGCAGCTGCTTGCTGTGTGTACCGCATGGGCAGGTCTATGCTGCTACCAAAACAATATAATACCTGCGTAACTAGAGTACACACCAGCGTCTACGTGAGCATCGCAGGCAAACGAGGTAGGCGAGGACAAAACCCAGGCAGTGTAGCGGTACTCTAGGAACACCGTCTCCAAAAAGCTGCTGTGATCATGTTCGTCGTGTGGCAGGAGCAGCGATATCTAGCGAAGCAGATGACGAGCGGTTATTCCGCGACTCACAAAATGAACTGGAAGCGGAGTGTAACCGGAACCGAATGAACTGATAATGATACGGTTCACAACGTGCGCGCATTTATTGTGAAAGCGTAATTACAAGGTGTCGTCACCCCGCTCCCCCCGCCCCCCCAGCGCCGCCGGGCACGACGTGACGTGTTTGTTGTTAAAATATGTGTTGAGCAGCCTTCAGCGCTACATTATTGTTACATCATTAGCCGATAATGTAGCTCAACTTGACAGCCGCTAACGGCTTTATTAGGTGCTCAAAAATTTTATTTGATATGGAATGGCTTCCTGTATTTGTAACTGCCGTTACTAATATATATTTTAATCGCCATGACAACTGAACAATGTGCGGGACTACTGGACGACGAGATGCTTTCGGAAAACACTAAATTATTGCTTAGGCTTTCTGGAAAATTTACAATATAGTATATGTATCATTATGAAGTTCTGAAGTCGATGTTTCTAGTATTCCTCTTCTGTATTTTGACACCGACTTCTGAACTTGAAAGTTATTTAACATTTTTTTTATTGGTATATTTTTTTGGAAAAATCTTTTTATTTTTCGACTTGATAACCCCAATAACATGAAATTTGAATATTGGTGAAATTAGAGTATACCAGTGTGAACTTTAGAGCAGTATACGTTCAAAGCGTATGCGCTATTTTATGTTATCAAATGGTGTTAGCAATGAATCAACCTACGATTGCAGCAATACTACAACATTTGCAGTCATTCATTAAAGTATTCCGTGGTCTATGTCTCAGAAATAAATGGCCATAGAACGTTTTTTAAACCGGCATGTCGTAGAACCAAAAATTTGAAGATATGTGATATATACCAACTCGCACGGGACCCGCGTGGTGCATGACGGCCCACTCCCTCTCTCAGAGAGGAGGCCTGAGTCCCAGTAGTAGAAACATTATAAAGCCGATGTTAACTGAGATACGGGGCTGCGCGAAATAATAGCAACGGGTTCAACTTATTTGTTGCGTACTTTTTTTTCTTAGCCGTGCACTCTTGACAGAGTGGGTCGAAACGGGTACGTCGAGTCGCGACATCATGCAGCTCTGTGTTTGCTGCGTCCTATCCGGTCGTTTCTCAAACGTCTGCGTGATGCGGAACGTGTAGACGCCGTGATATCTCTTCGGCCACACTTCAAGGACTTATCGCCATGATTATGGCGTGCCAAATCAGGCCATATCACCAGAAGGTTCACCGAATTGAAGTTTTAACTTGTTCCGTATATTTGAGCAATAAACAATCATTGTTAGTTGCCGGTCGACGCCTCACTCCGCGTATCGGCACGCGCCCTCCTGTGCCCGCACGGCGAGAGCTTCAAACTCCTAAGCGCTTTCGCGCACTACTGAATGCTTGGGAGATGTGGACCAGGACACACAGAAGAAGCAAGTTGTTTTCATACGAGAAAGAGCTCGATTAAAGTCTTTCTGTACTTGATTTTAACAGACATACCTAAAAGAAATTTTAATTTTAAATATTATAAAAGCATCCACCACAGAGTGGCACTAACGTTGAACACAAATGAATGGAGATATTTTCTACAGTTACTACTCAGGTAGTTACCACAAACGCAGAGATAGCCGCCGCTTAATTACAGTCCAACCCGTGTCGGACCTTCTTCAGAGGCACCTTTGTCGCGACCGTGAGGTGCGGCGGTGTGACGCAGACAAGCTCAGCGGTGGGCTTGCGGCTCGTTGTCGTGTCGCGCACTAGTGTGAGGCCCCGGCGTCAGCTGTAAAGCGGCGGAGTCGCGATGTGCCGCCTCCTATGCTAATGCCGGCCTCAGGGAATACTTGTGTAGCGCTCTCCAAATAGCGGAAATCTCATCGCCTCGTTTTATCGCAAATCGTATCGAGCGTTCGAAGGCGACCTCTTTATTTCGGCGGTCGATCGTAATGAATTCCGAGAATGTGGAGGGGAAAGAAATAATGCGAAGTGACGCTGTGAGGTATTAGCATCGACGTCAATGTGCCTCCGGGAGGAAAAACCCAAGTGGGAACAATATTGGGAACAATCGGGAGCGCGTGCGAACGACACGCGACTGATTTATTGGACACTCTTAACGACGCGCCGCCGACGACTGAACTCGTACATACAGAACAAGAGAGAGGGAAGCCCAAGGAGACTACTTACATATAACTACACAAGCAGTAGAAGGGTACTCCTTTATAGATACGCAATACCCTTTTACACAGGAAAGAGAGTTGAACTCGTAAACGTGGATATTGAATACAACAGTGACATCAGGTACAATTGTCATCATTAGTAAAATCAAGCAGAGCCATCTATTAAACTCTTGAGCCCCGAGCGAAAGACCTATAGTCTTTCTATTATGTCTGTAATTACGACATTCACGATGTTAACACGCAGAACGATGCGCCGCTGATCAGAGTGCAGACGAGTTAGAACACAAACACCACACAATACTTGAGGCACATGGGTATCTAATGAAGAGAGAGGTGAATACGAATATAACTTAATCTGACTAGCCAATGATAATTTTTTTTTATTATAATTTCATTAATGTCGTGCCTGTAGGTTAATACACATACGTCTCTAAAAGTAACAACGAGGTACACATTGTATATAGCAGCATTAGTAGAGGAGCATGTCTACGTTGTGCGAGCTGCACATTAATACCGCGCTCACTTCTATTAGCTTTTTGTATAATTAACTCTGCAACGGGCTCACGTAGCTCCGGCGCTGTACTGGCATCTATTGCTCACTGCTTTCTAACTTATTAGAGATCCCGTCTGTTTTCAGCAAAGCGTTAGAACAAACGTTTTACTAGCTTTGTGTGTGGTTAGATACTTCTAAAGCGTTCAGTAGGTGTTTGTTATGAATCACGCGATCAACATGACGCTCTCCCCCGTTCCAGAGTCGTGTGCGTACACTTGAGATGGTCGGGCGCCCCAGGGATCTATTTCGGTCCACAATTCCTCAGACAGTCCGGCAGTAAATTGGAAGAAAAATATATCGGGACGGCTGCGGCCCGCCCCGCGCCCCGCGCCGCTCCCCTCTGCCGACCAAGCGATTTATAATACGACTCGCTTTTCTACACCGCTTCGCTAGACTTCATTTACCATTCCTTAGAAAATGCTTCAGAAATACAAGACGGTAGCAAATTTTTCTCTAATTAAATAATTAGCGAAACGCCTAAGCAGCAGCAAAAATGTAATCAGGCAAGCACTTAAACGGATCGCAATTCAGACTATCCTTGTATACAATCGTAGCGGCCATAAAGCGAGCTCAATGTTCGTCGAGTGGAAACAATAAATAGCGACACGCGACTCATCTCGCGGCTTTAAAGTAAAGCTTTTGTAATTAAATCTCTCCATTAATTTGATGGGAAGATAATGTGGATTATATGACGCGAGTGCGGGGTGAGTCGGAGAGCGGAGCTGCCGGATTACTGACGATGTGAACTCGCGTCACAAACCGAATCGACTCGAAGGCAATCTTACTTAATGGGTTTTATTTACGCGCAGATTTTATGTCAATCATTCTAGTTTAGTGCGTAGTGATGCTTGTTATTCCCTCAGCGCTCACAGTTTGTGATGACATTAATAAGTCTCGGGTGTTTGTTGTTATCGAGCATGATCACAAGGCTGTAACTTGAGTCACCACTTTCAATGAACTTAGGGTTTGAATCCGGAATGAATAATATATATTTAGCAATGCATTGCTCATGGTGTCAAAGACAAATGGTACGCCTCAGTAATAGTTAAGCCTCGTATCTACTAGGCAACATTTGACGCGCAACATGTTGCACAACAAGTTGCCCAACATGTTGAAAGTCAGCGAGGAACTTTTGTTGAACAACGTTGTCTGTCTACGCATCATACACATACTTTACGTCAGTCGTCGCCAACATGCATGGAACTTGTGTAAATTTCAGCAGCAGTGGTTATAATTTTATCGAAAAATGCATCAAAAAGAAAAATACCATGTTGGTGGATTAGAAAATAACTACAAAATAAAGAAAATGTAACAATGCTCTTTAAACAAACAACAAGCCGCGCGTCATGCTGTGCGGCAGCTGGCAACGTCGCGGGCTGTTATGCAGCGTTGCCGTACATGTTGAGATTCACGTGTCGCGCGCCAAGATACGAGGCTTAACAAATACCTAGATGTTTGTCCAGTGATCGGACTGATCACAGGACAAACGGGCGAGTCACTAGATTTACAAAAAAAAAAAACTCACCAATAAGGAAGGTAAAGTAGAGGAGAGTAGAGAGAAGGGTGCGCGTGCGGCGCGCGGGGCGGGGCCAGCTCAAGCGCGGCCAATCAGCGCGCGGCATGGCGGGGGGGAGGGCGGGCGAGAGGGACACGCGCTGGAGCGAGCGAGACGGAGCGTGGCGGCCAGCGGCCCGCTCATCTCCACGGGCGCAGCATCTGCAACAAGCAACGCCGAGCTTTACTACTACTGCAGGAGACAAGTACATCAACAGGGTGAAGCTATGTTACACATCATTCTTACTGTAGTTGAATGGCAAACGTTTGTGTTTCGTATGTTTCGTAATATGTTTTGTTGTGTTTTAGTTACACTACTCCATGTATGTTGTTAAAATGAAGAAGTGTTAAATTGTTAAGGTGAAGTGGAAGTTCTGAGTTGTTAAGGTGAAGTGGAAATGGTGAGTTGTTAAAATGAAGTGGTGAGTCGTTAAGATGAAATGGAAGTGGTGAGATGATAAGGTGAAGTGAAAGTGGTGAGTTGATGAAGTTATGCAGACATATTGAATCAGACCTTGACGTTGAGTTGCTGCAGAGAAATATGACACGTTGGTGAAGTGGTGTGATGATAATGATATGAAATTAATAATTAACAAGTGCTAGCATGTAAATTTCACCAGAAAAACTAAATCAACGCGATCGGATTATTACATCAGTGGCAACTTGGTGCAGGAAGTGGAACAGATGAAGGACTTGGGAGTTCTGTTTGATAGACAGTTGATATTCGTCGTCATAGTCGCCCGACATTGAAAGTGTACGTAAGAAAGCCTGCTTAGGTTTGTTATTGGAAATGTTGCCTGTTTTCGGCACAGTAAAACTAAAATCCTAGTATATACATATAGACTATAATCAGCCCCTATTTAATATGTATAAAATGTTTTCTATCAGAAAATCGACTTGTTCGAAGTAAGTAGAGAGTTTAGGATTAGTTCTACAGAGACTTCAATAAATAATGTAATAATAATTTGTTCAGCGAGGCAGACATACGTAGGTGGAGCAATGCGCACGGATCAGTGTTACTGCACCGGCAGGTAATAGTAGCTGTATCAAGTTGAGTGAGTTTGTTCGCGCCGCGCAGCACAGCGCGCCTGTAGCGAGTGTCACGCGACATGCAGTAAACAGAAGACAAGCTCCACTCGTACACCGGACTGTGAAGGCAAGTGTGTGCAATGTAGTTCATTGCTCACACGCGGGCCAAGAACGAAGATCTGGACTAAAGAGGTCAACATTATTCTTTTTAGGGCATACTGCCAATCTGCAATCTCAAAGCTTGTAGAGCTACATTAGAACTCCTTGACGCGCGCGGGAACAGTGCGCGCCGTCGACGACTGGGCTTGGTCCGGACGGTTACCAGACGATTGGACACAAGCCCGCGCATCTGTCGATCTTGTCACATCATATTTAAGAACCAAACTATTATAACTAGGCTAAGTGTTCTGTAGCCGAGCTGTGTGTGAGATACGACGCTGAACCATATATACATACCTATATATTATTTTTTTTATTTTCATTTAGGTACTTGTATTTTTAGTCATTTCCACAACCAGCGCCTTGATATGGTGTTCTTTTTTTCTACCTAGGTAACAACGCTGTAGTTTTCAAAGTGCTTATAATGTGAGTTGTACTTCTGAACTGTGCCTACATCGCATCAGTGTATCTAGCTGCGGGGTGTGTAGAGGGGTGCGGGGGACGCGGTCAGGAAAGGGGCAAAACTGATCGTATTTCTCCGGATCGAGTGGAAGGAAGTGTTTAGCGAGCTTCCTCTGCTCAGCGCCAAACTACAGATCGGAAGCGTTCGGGAATCGCCGAGCGTTGCCGACGGCGCTTCCATTGTGGGCAGCGCGGGGGAGCGCTTTGTGCACGCGCCGCAGAGCTGAGCCGCTGCGGCGGGACACGAGCTGAATGGATGGCGGCCGGAAACGAGTGCGTGACGCTATTGAAACGAGCCTTGAAGCTATCGGTGTTCAGCGTGCACGACACACTCGGCAACGCAGGGGAGTGCGTGATGCAGAGACTGTGTCGCTTTCATCTGAATAAAGTTAACGTCTACTCTTTTAACTGATTAATAATAATTATTAAAATTAAATAATTAGTTTTTTTATCTACATTTTCTGACTCGTTTCATGATGTTTTTTTATTGGGGGAAAAAATGATCTCGTCCATCTATCTCCTGCCCTTGAGCGGAGCGTGAGATAGTGTCGGACTGTCGGACTTTTACTGACTAAAAATACAGCTCGTTCCTTCGTAGCTACATACTAGACCTTCTTTGCGGAAAGCGGTCCGAATTTTTGGTTCTAGGACATGCCAGTGTCTTCACGATGTTTTCCTTGACCTTTTTTAGAACCAGTGATGGCTGGGTCTGAACCTACAACAACTCATAAGTCTGGGTCGTTGCCACTCAGCCACGATTGCTCTATGATTAATTAATTGCACTGAAATAATGAATTTTGAAAAATCAACAGTAACATTTTTATTTCATTGAGCTAATTGTAGAAATAGAATAATGTAAGTTATCAATAAATATGGATCAGGGACAAGACGCCGGATGAATTTTGATTCCTCTGAAAGTGTCGATATGTACGGTTTTTGCGACATAATGGCCGTATTTTTTTTTCTCGTTAACATATATTTTTAATTTTTTCACAAATTCGAGGAGCCGCAGACTTGAGTATAACTTATATGTAGTAGAATTTGTAAAAGCTGTAAATAAATAAATAAATGATGATGGTCCTTAACGGACAACACAAGTTCGTGAGTTTTCTGGCCGCAGAAAAGCCCGAGTAGCACCCTGGTGCAGATAGCCCAGAGGACACGGTGGCGCATATGTTGGAAGACTACTTCCTAGAGCGGAGCACCGCCGCGTCCTCGACCTCTTGCGCCCGGATCTGGTTCAGGACATGCTCCGTGGGAGAGAGAATAGGAAGTGATCGCCTCTTTTTGCGAAACACCCGACCTGTGAGGAAACGGGCATCCTCATGCCCCAGCCGCCTCCACAAAGGACGGTGACCACCGGTACAGGCTTGTGGACGACGAGCAATGGGAACAAAGCCAAACCGAGTCGACGACGGTAAGAAGTGTCAAAGTAATATCAATTAAAATAAAGTTACTCGGGCAGCAGCAAGCAGGGCTAGAGCTGCGAGAACGTTCGAAAAAATTACCGTGGTCTTGAAACTAGGCTACCCATAATATTAAAACAAGCCAATAGCATCAGAGGTTGCTCTCCCCCCCCCCCGCCGCCGCCGCCGCTGCGACTCCTCAAACCGCGAGCACATCATGAGCTACAACTTGTAACTTTGTGTTCAGGTGTGCTGTACAACCCTCCCCCCCCCCGCCTCGTCTCGCCTCACCTCCCCGCCAGCACTCTCTACAAACACAGGCAATTACCGTGATGTTCGCTCGTAAACACACTCACGACGTTTCATTCTCACCACTTTATCGGAAACTCATGATTCACTCGATAACTTTGCATGAGGCTCCAGTAACGCGTGTTTCTGACTCGCACTTACTCTGCCAGTTCAGGATCGCTGCTTATACCCACACTACCGTGTGGTGGAATCCATCGGAGTCTTATCTGAGTGAGCTGATGTTAAGTATTAAGTATGTAATATTCGCAGTTCCTTCGATGTTGTTGTTGACTCAATTGGTAGTAATAATCTTTCAGTGTTGTTTGGTAAGAATGAAGACAAAGTGTCGTCTAGCTCCTGGAAGATCTCCATAGTAATGTTCAGTGCTAAACGATAAACTCATTAGGTAGGTTAGGTACCTATATACCTACTACAAGTCCGGAGCGCAGCTACTAGCAATGGGTCCAGCCCGTGGCACAGACTGACTAGAGTGCGCGGCAGAGGATTACGTCGTCCGCGCACGCACTGTCGCTCGTAGTGGTGGCGCTCCCTCGCATCACTTTTACAATAAAACTTCAATCCCTTGTCAATATATGCACCCTTCACGATTACTTTTGTACTTGTCTGTCGCGTCTCGCAGAGGCGCGGGAGACAGCGGGGTGTCCGCGGGGCGCGGGGTAGGACGGAGCCGCGCTCGTGCTTGATAAATGTCAACGACAGCGCGCTCAAGAAAAATTCTAGCAATAACAAGTTGCGACAAGCTGGAGGGCGCGCCGCCAACCAAACGGATATTAGGAATTTATCGTTCCACTTTACACAATTTTATTGTTTCGCAGCAACTTTCGCTTTCCAGTTTTCATATTAGCTCCGACACCTGAGTAATGTGCTGCCTCAACTTGGTCCGCAACAAGCAACTGCCATTTATCGGCAAGTTGTTCGTGAGCGGGAATGTGCCGCGTAATAAACCGGAGTTGCTCCAGCCGCGGCCGCCCATCGCTCACTCTCGACAGCCCACTGCGCCCACCTGACTAGTTCTACCTTAGTACATCAGTTCCCAAGTCTACTGGCTTCCAGAATTTAGATATTAATAAGCTGTCTCACGTAAACATCTGTAACAGTGGTATTAGGGGGTAAACAAACAAATAAAATCAAAGTTAACCAAAATAGGTTTCATTGAAGCAGGATATCAGAGATGTTAAAGTTGCCAAGCGTCAATGTCCTGACGTGCTCTACAATATGACTCGCGTCAAGCTCGCGCACCTGACAGCAACAAGACAACCATCACGAAACTTAGATCGCTGATGTGAATTATTTGTATTCCAATATCTATCTCAAGTTTGGAATCAAATGTCACAGCTAGTTAGCGCCACGTCCCTGAACACTGAAACTTAGATGAACAGAGCTGCCGACTACTACCATTAACAGGCATACCTAGCTAGTTTATGACTTGCCCATGACTCACAAAGCCGAAACGGAAATTCTATCAATTCATTCGAGAGGCTCAAATTGCTCGCAGTCGGTTCAAATCAACGAGGACTCTTTTGAATGTGATTTTGCTGCGGGTTTACCTCAGGGGCCCAAGTCTGCTATTTTCAAAATATTGTCATTCCAACACGATTCCATTGTCATTTTGCTAAAAGTTCGTAATCTGTTAATTCATAATGGACGACTTATCATCGGACGGTCATTGGTGTCGTAATAGAATTGTGGTACGAGCTGTTTTGTCACGAATCAAAAACAATAACTGTACAATAACATTCTAATCGTAAGACACTGATTAAAGGAACTGTCCAAATTTTATTAATTTACCGCATATTTCAAATATTCACCATACAAATATCCATTAGATACGAGATTACCATTCTAAAAAATATATTACAATGAAGTGTCAGTGGTTGATCATTGGAAAGTCATAATGACGTCATCATATTAGGAGATTACGAAACTTGTCAAAATCAACAATTTTGAAATCAATGATCGACTATTCTGACACTATTGTAATAGCAGACTTGAGGCCCAGGAGAACAGTGGTAATGACACCAACTTACGAGGTCACAGGTTTGAATCCAGCCAGGTGCATTGCTTTGTTTATTTTATTTCATAACGACTGCGCTCAAAATTAAAAAGAAGACGTGACATACACTAACTCGTTCTGGGCTCACGTGGTAGATTACGGCTCTTTCCTTCTTTTTGAAAAGAGGTCTGAATCCCAGCAACATCAAAAGTCAGATTATTGCACATAATAAAACGTCTTCTTTTTCTTATACGACTTGCAGTTATAATCGCCTTTTTAGCCTTTCGACGTTGATAATTACAGACACAATTAAAGAACAATAGGTGTGCGAATGCCTGCGTTCGCTTAATGGATTAAAGTAGATGAACCTCCTGAGACTGTAGCCGCCAACAATGATACCTTGAGAGGCGACAGCTGCTTGCTCAAGTTATTCACCAGGTCACCAGTCGCTTCCGCCAGTACTGTATGGTTTAATGTCTATATCGTACTCCACATAGACACTAATCTCTTGGCAGATTTTTTTTCAGTCTTTTATAAGTTCTTTTATAACTCTGTCGTTTATAGACCGATTCGTACTTTTTTTTTGGTCCTTGAAAGGATATGCTTCTTGATTGGTCCTATTTTTTACAAAATACAATTTTGATGATGGGATCTATGACAAATCGAGGGAACTCCTCAAATGTCATAGGCAAACATATAATGACTTTGGTATATTCATCTAGAACTTAACCACTTACAGTCAAAAAGAAACATTTAATGAAGTGGAACTGATGAAGAAGACCAGAAATGGACTATGAAACTTCATACTCACATAAAATCACAATAAAACTATAATACAAATAAATGCTTGTGTAGTCATCTTGAAAATGGTATCATCAAAATGACCTGATGATGATGATAGAGCCGGAAGATACGCAACGAAACTCCGTAATTAATCAATGTGTCCTAACCGTGTTATGAATATGTCATTAAAATTGTCATGAGATGTACTTTGGCTTTAAGGTAGTATCGAACTGATATGATGGAGCCGGAAGGTGGAAGCGAGACAAAGGAACTTCATAATAAAACGTATGCATAATATATCCTGAAATGTACACGTTTTCAATAAAGGGTTTATTGAAATTTGGGTTTGGTTTTCATATTAGCTCCGACACTTCACTAAAAATATGAAAATAACTTTAATATTTTTTTGTAAAAAGTTTTTTCCCCTAAAACTTTATAAGTAAGTACTAAAGTTATTTGCCCAATCTCGCTTTTTCTACCGTTTGTAGATTATGTTGACATCTGTTTTCTAGTTGCGTAAAAAACTCATATACAAACAACCTTGAGCGACTGCATACGAGTATGCAACTGCTTTGTTTTTGATATAATAAATACGACTCTGTGCCGAAGTTTGGGAGAGTGTTTGCTAACACGGCGTTGGCGACATATTGGTATTGTACCCTCCTCTGCAACACCCTGCACGCGCTCTGCGTCTCACTCACACACGTCTGAACATTCACCCACAATCCCATAGTGACAGCCTAGTTTCTCTGGGCGTTCTTACGTATTTCACGTAACATTACTGTATGTATAATGTTTGTATTTGTTAATATACGTTGGTGTACATGTATTGTACCTACATAATTTATTTATTTTATGATTTTGTGTTTTTGCCGTTTTTAAATGACGTGTGAGTTTATATTGTCTACTAGATTTGCTCCTCGCATGTCTCTATCCAGCACTAGACTTGCTGGGAGAAAACGCATTATAGTAAAAATAAAGTTCGTCATCATCATCATCATCATCCTAGCGGTATTAGTCCCGGTTGCCAACCTTGGCTTTCGCCTCGGTGCCCGGGGTCCGCTTTCTTGCTAAGACGCCTCCACTTCGCTCGGTCTTTCGCGTCCTTTGCCGTAAGCCCATTGGCACGCATATCGTCCCTTACGACGTCGATCCAACGCCTCTTAGGCCTTCCTCGCCTCCCGGGTCCAGTCTCCGGGCAAGGCATCTGTTACCCACGTAGTCTGCCGGTTTTCGTAAAACGTGGCCATACCAACGTAAGCGACCCTCCTGCAGTTTGTCCGCTATGTCACGGACCTGAAGGCTGCCCCGGATGCGGGAGTTTTTAATGCGGTCTTTCCGCGAGACTCCAGACATCCAGCGCAGCATATTCATTTCCGTGACACGCAGGCTCTGCTTGTGCCGCTCAAGTACAGGCCACGCTTCACTGCCATACAAAAGGACAGGCCTAATGATGATAGTAAAAATAAAGTTCGTAATTCGAGAAAATACTTTTGTATTTGGTTTTCATACAAATCTTTGAACGTTATAGTAACATTTCATAGTTCAAATAATGTATTGAAAATTTTGTAAATCACATCAGATAAATTAATGAATAAGAACGTTTGCGTCACATTTGTCATTCATTCAAAATTGATATCAATGAGCAAAAAACGCCTCGCCTCTTGTGATTGGCACTGGAAGTTTTAGCCGATCACAAGATCTTCAAGACTTCAAATCGTATCGCGATGTGGACTACGGAACACATCGCCACTCCTTCTGAATAACTGTGCATGGAGCACATCCACACAGTGTGAGAGCAGCGCCCAAGGGCGGTCACGGTGACGATGTGCACGGTGACACAGTCCCGCTCAGTGGCGCCTGGAGTAGCTGTTGACGAGGCGAAGGTTCTCGATGGTAAAGGCGCTGCAGGTGGCACCCGCAGCCCCATTTCAGTTAACCACTGACGACATTATATAATCAAAGCCACTGACCTACGCATTAGCGTATCAATGGATAGTACCTATGTAGGTATGTTAGTAAGTAATACAAGTTAAGCTTAGCCCGGTCACTTGAGTATTACTTATACGAGTAGTTTTAGCAGAACAAATCAGATAAGTAGAGGAAAATTTCTCGATGATAGGTATGTGAAACTGAGACAATAAGCGAAGTCAAGGCCGGCAGCAGCCGAACGTGCTGCAGAACAATGTGCGAGCTGATGCGCTGTGTGGACAATAGCGGCGCATTAGTGACACACTCACACCGCGCTACGCTTTGTGTTACTGTGGCACGTGCTTGGTGAGCTACAGGGGGACACCAGCATTCTCAACATTTCTATTTATTTCACCTGATAGCAAACGATAATCATTTAAAGCCCCCAGCTAAGTATCTACCTAACAACTTCTAAGAAAACATAAATGCGAAGCACTTGAATCTGGCCTTCATTTATTTTTTATTTTTATAGTATATGTAGGTACTTTATTATGAGTAATGTAATTTTAAGGAACAGTTAATAATTGATGCAAATAGTTTAAAATATTAAAATAAATAAATGGAATCTTTCAGCTGGCAATCAGTGACGGCGCTTAGTTGCCAGCCAGCTTAATAGATACTCGAGCAATATTCAAGAGTCAATCAGAAGACATCTCGTATAACCTTCTCGTACCTCTGTGTCTAATATACTCGTACAACTGAACGACAGAGACCAAATGTATATGATAAAACCGTATTCTAAGCATATTTTAATTGATACTTTCAAATTCAAATATTACCATTGAAGAAGACAAGTCTTACCGAAAAATAACGTTGAGATTTATACGAAATAGTGAAACAAACTTGAATCCATGGGCTACTCAGGTAATGAGCAACGACAATTATAATTATATTATGTGTAGGTATAATTCACTGCAGCACTATGTTGTCATCGTGTAACACTCACCGATGTCGGGACGCAGATCCTTTCGACACTCACACACACACACGGAGCGCCCTCCCTCGCCAGGCGCCGCGAGTACACTGGCGCCGGCACCCCGCGCCGCGAGCCGGCCGCCCCCGCCCCCTCGCACCGCGCACCCCGCACCCGGTGGCAAGCCACGCGACGCACAAAGAGGGATCAGCCGCTCCCGAATCCCGATACTGACGACACCGACCCCACACTGATATGCTGAACGCTATCACAACAACTATTGTAAACAAAAACCTAAAAGAATTCAGTCAGTTCATTATGCTAAACTACTTCATCTATCTAAGGTTGTCTGGTGGATATCACTGTCTGAGATAAGACCACCATACCCATTCTGTGAAATTGTTATACTATTTTGGTGTACATAAGTTTTATTCTATTCTTCTATTCTATTCTATAAAATCTGACACTGACCTGTAAAATACAAAATAAACTTACATTTTAAAGTACGAATTCAACAATAAAGTACGTGAAATGTACATAAAAATGCTACAGTTGCCAGCCAGCCAGTTGTCAAAATGTTGTACAAAATCTGAAACATTGATTACAGAGATTGCGATATAAGCACAACCTGTACATAGAGTTGTCGTTGCATCACGACCGCGAACTGTCTCGAGCGTCCAGATTGAGTTCAGAGTAGCCTTCGCCTAGAAGCGGCGCAGACGTGTGACATTGTGCGCTGTGGCGCCGGCGTGGCGCCGGTTGTGCACGCTCGCCGATGCCATGAGTCGCCTGTAACGGTGATGCGTGCTCGAGCGGATGCAGAAGCTCCACTGCCGAACGAGCGTTCTGCGCTCGATGTATACGCAAATGACTACAGGGAGACCACTTCTACAGCATTGCGTATTACGATCAACTGTCGCGTCGTTTCACTCGTCCGACTCTCATCAGGAAATCATGTTTTTTTTTTTACATTTCCATGATTGTCTCCAATATAGGTCTTGACAAACCTTCCCAAGAAAAAAAAGACTTTCCGAAAGTTCTTATTCGTGGTGTATAGACCATGTATAGACCTAAAGACCGGTGCTGTTGCCAGTGATCCGAATCGTTCAACTACGACCTGACCTATCTGTTGTGGATAGTTATTTACCGGCTTCCAAACTTTCGAATTTATAATTTAGTACGATTTTATTCGGATCGTAAATACATATTTATAGTTTTCAAATATTTTCCTATACTTGCACCATAAGACAGACGATTTCAGGTTCTAGGTCAACGGAAAGTACTCTATGAATTTTGATTCCCCTGAGAATGTCAAAAAATGCATTTTTATAATGACAGCGTAAACGGCGTTATCTTTGTTTTTCGATAACCTAGGAGTTTGCCCTGCTTCATAGGACTACACACTTGGGTAAACAGGTTCAATTTCAACTCGATACCTCGACGCGTTTCTGAGGTTTTGACAGACAGACAAACAACAAAACGATCCTATAAGTATTCAGTTATTTTTACTTTTGAGGTATGGAACCCCTAAAAATATTAAATCAAACAGTAATTCTTTGGCAGTCTGTTTATTATGAGTGGGTCTTGTAGTGGCGCCTGTGGTGCGTGGTAAGATGCGTAGGTCGCGCGGCGCACGCGTCGTATTGAGATGGTAATGTGCTCACCGTATATACGTGGCTGACCCGGCTGCAGCGCCGCTCAGTCGCGTGTCGTGAGCATCTTGTACATAGTGCATCATGTGGTATCTGCCGCGCTTCTCCTGCGTCGCTCTGCTGCTTCCCACCCTGCTGCTGATCGTGAGTTTACTTCATCCTAACTAACACAGATGTAGCCAGTCCCTTCGGGCCTAGCCACATTATCAAAACGTCACGTCATCATCGTGTAAATAAATATATAAGGTAACGTTACAAAACTCTTTGGTAGAAGACTACTCAGAAAATTTCCACCGTAAGGGACACCAACGCGCGACCGTGCCACGGAGAGGCGCCGCGCGTGTCACTTGACCAGCGCCACGCTGTGCTCATGTAGCCGCGCGGCTTGCGTGCGGCGCCGCGTCGTGACAATACTCGGTTTGGTTACATTTTGAAACATAAGGATTATATTCATCAAGATGCGAACGAAAACCATAACCCCTTCTTGGCAGTCGAATCGAATAAAAAGTATATGACACATACAACCCCATGATATTGCAATATTAAAACGTTAAAAGAATAAAGGTTAAATCCGTAAATGACTGAAACATAATTTGTCAATTTGACGTTAAAATAAACTATTCCTGCATTCCGAGCAACGATAACATCGCTGTTAGTTTTTTTTTTTTTGTAGGTGAAAATCATCCAATGACAAAACCCGCTCTTGGGCGGAGCGGGAGACCAGTGTCAGACTCTTACTGACTAAAAAACCTACCCCGTACCTTCCTTGCCTTATTCCTGGAGTCGAGGTAACAGTTTTCCACCACCCTCTAGGCTCCAGGAGGCTTCGACCCTGAAGGGCCCCTGCAGTTTGCTGACAACTCCTTGAGGCGCGCGGGAACGGTGCGCGCCGTTGACGACTTGGACTCGGTCTTACCAGACGACCGGACGGCGAGCTACCCATTGCTCACCGTCCGCGAGCCAGTGTCTACGGTGGCCGGATATCGGCAGGATCGCGGCGGCGACGGCTACGGCGAGTACGCCGTTGCCTTTGCCTTATGCGGTCGGCCTCCTCCTTTACGAGCATTACTGCTTCGCAGAAGGAGGCGACCGCCTGCCATTCCTCTTCGCTGCGGACCATGGCCTGAATCAGGGCCCGGCGCGAGAGGTCGCCGCCGCCGATCACCCCCACGAGGACACGGCGATGCTCTTCCAAGGCAGGGCACACCTCCACCGTGTGCTCCACCGTGTCCTCCGGGCTCGCCTCACAGTGGCGACACCCGGACGTCTCTTCCGCACGAATCCGGTGCAGAAATCTCCCGAACTTCCCATGTCCGGTGAGAACCTGCGTCATGCGGAAGGTGAGGACGCCGTGAGGTCTATCCAGTCACGCCTCAAAGAGGGGCACTACCGCTGAGATTACGGTGTGCCCAGCGCTGGGTTGCGACAGTCAACATCGCTGTTAGTGCGTTTACAAATCGTCATCGATCATCGTTTTTATCGTTATTTCAAACAGGGTGCAGTCGAACACGACAGGGTTGCTAACCCTTTAAATAATGATTACAAGCTAATATTTTTCACTTGGATAAAAAAATAATGGAGGTTTGCTAAATGTTATTTAATGCTCCAAAAAATAAAAATAATAAGATAAATATTTTATAGAGTATATAAATAAGTCAAACTGTTAACATTTTTAAAATTATTTTTAACCCACTCTCATTACATTTATCGAACTCCTAACTCTTCCTTATTGAAGTCGGTTAAAAGTCAAAAGATGCGTGTGCCAAGTTATCGACATACAACATACATACAACTTATTACCTATCTCCATTTCACGCCATAATTCAGACCTCACAGCGTCATCTTCCGCATGACGCAGGCTCTCACCAGACACAATAAGTTCGGGAGTTGCCGTGTTCTCGTGGAGGTGGTCGGAGGCAGCGATCACTGGCGGCGAGCATTTGTGGGGGCCATGATCCGGAGCGAGGAGAGATGGCTGATGGTCGCCTACTTCTACGAAGCAGTAATGCTAGCAAAAGAGGAGGCCAACCGTATCAAGCAAAGGCAACGGCAAACGCTCACGTTGTAGTCACCATGACTCCTGTACCGATTTTGGGTCGCAATAGACTGGAGCTTGCGGACGGCACGCAATAGGTAGCTCGCTGATCTATCCTTCCGATAACCTTTCGAACCGAGCCCGAAGTCGTCGACGGCGTGCACTGATCCCACGCACTTTAAGTATTGGTCAGCAAACTATAGGGGGCCCGCAGAGTCGTAGCCTCCTAGAGCCAAGGGTTGATGCGAAAGCGGAACACCAGGGCCCTGGAACTAAGGCAAGAAGGAACAAAGTGGGTTGTTTAGTCAGTAAGAGCCTGACACTGTTTCCTGTTCCACCCAAGGGCGGGATTCATCACTAGATGATTTATCCCACCATAGAAAAAACCTCTTTCTGAAGCAGTTGGATAAATGGGCGTGATAGCGGAGTTTTGGTGCGCAAGGTCCGCGTTTGTGGAGAAGTGTATTTATGTATCTATTTAGTGTTAAACTGTATGTACTTGATTTTTTATCGCTTGTTTTGTTTGTTTTGCACCAAGTGCAACCCAACGTTACGTCCAGGCAATCTCTTTCCATCCCAGCTTGCCTGGAAGAAATCGCAGAATGTGATAAGGCCACCCATTGTATATCTCTTTAACTAAGTCTTTATCTGGTGTACAATAAAGTATATATAAATAAATAAATACATTTATCATGTTTTTTTTTTTAATATGGATTACGAGCTATTAACTTGCATGCATTTTTTATCATGTTGTACACAATCAACACAAGACCATCCAGATTTGATAACATTGATACAACCCACCTCATTGTGATACTGACTTGCTGTTTGTCCCTACTTACCGTGATGTGGTGCTTGTCCGCAGTGGAGCGGCGCGGGCACGGGCGGCGGCGAGGCGGACGCCGCGCCCACCTTAGGATTACTAAATCTCTTTGCCACGTAAGTACCCGTTACACCATGAAGTAATAACAAGTCTGGGTCCTCACTGTGACCGTAGTGCTTACTGACGAGGAACAGTTTTCTGTCAGTCTGAACTGCTACGTTGGTATAAACAATCTGTTATATTAGTGAAAACCTGCTAATAACGTTAACGGCTTTTTTAACAGGTTAACAGGATGAAATTAACGGCTTCGTTGCGTTAACTCAAAAATCGTTAACGACCCACCACTAATATGTACTTATTTAGAAAAACTTATATAAGTACGTTTATCAGTTGTCTAGTACCCATAAAACAAGTTCTGCTTAGCTTGGGGCTAGACGACGTTGTGTGATAGTTAAAATATATATATATATTATAATATGAAACAGTTCAAACGGCACCAACATCGTGACGGAGCTGCTGCTGGACCACGTGCAATCCAAGATCAACAAGCTGGAGGTCCTCGCCGACTTCCTCGCTATCCTCGGCAGCTCTGGCTCTACAACGACCGGTCAGTATGCACATACACAAATGATACATGGTTGTCTCCAGCCTTTTCTCAAATAATTTGAGGTCGGCCTCCAGTATTTTACATGGAGCAACTGCCTATGTGATGTCCACAACTTAATTATCAGATTCACACCCGTGACCATACTGAAGTTAGATTTCCTAGATTTCGATTCAGCGTAACAATCGTGAAAGATCTGCACATGACTAGCGGCAGCAACGTCACGCTAGACGTTGGCTATATACTGTACAGGCATCCACTAATCTAACTCAGCAAGTCTTACTTATTCTTGTTAAATCCGAGTAGCATTTATATTACACTCACACAATATGTACTATATTGAACATAAATTTAAAAGGCCACAAAATAAACCCTTGTGGGACACCTACAACTCACATTAGTGCGTTTTTAGAAAGTCATAGATAGGTACCCATGCTACCATTTTGTACTTGTTTGTGTTTGCTGCTGCTGTTTCATCGGGTGAAACTAAAAAATTGGACAAGTGTGAGTCGGATTCGCACACTAGGGGTTCGGTATCAAACGAATCGAAAAATGAATTTCGATTACTTTAAGAGTGTCGAAATATACGTTTTCTGAAACATAAACGGCCATATCTTTTTTTAGTTAATTTAGAAGTTTGATTTTTTAACAGCCTAGACCACAAACCTAAAAATAAGGTTTAGATTTCAATTTGATACCTCCACGCATTCTTGAGATCAATGGTCTTAACAGAGACAGGCGGACAACGAAGTGATTCTTAAGGGTATCGTATAGGGTATTATCCTTTGTAGTACGGAATTACTTCCACAATACAAAACGATACTTATCTACTATGTGCTGTTCCTGGGCATGATCTACCAGTGTATCAAGTTTAATCGAAATCCGTTCAGCCGTTCGAGCACACACACACAAACTTCCGCCTTTATAATATTAGTGTGATTGTGATATAACATATACAATCACACTAATACTTCTATTACCTCTCTCAGAATATTGATTAAATATTGTGATTATTTGGTTTTATTAGTACGGTACAATGTCAAAAGCATAATATATGATGGATCTGTGTTTTTTTAACAGGATAATGCAAACCTGACGCCGGCCCGGAGCTCACTGGACCACCAACAGCACACACAACACGGTCAACTACAACGTACGCTAGTGTAGGTAGTATTGTTGTTATTTATTTGTTTTAAGGAACTATTTTTCATTAAATGTTGTTTTAACTGTTACGTGGTGTTTGTTTTATTTCAGGCTTCATGTTAATGATCATTGTCTTTAAAGAATAATTTAATTGTCTTTGGATCACAAGATGATCTGTGCTCAGGCACTATTACGTTCGTAGTCGAATTGTTCCGGGTGCACTTCACAAATATTCGAGGACTGCACTCCACTCCTCCTCCTCAGTCAGGCCACCGATGAGGCCCTAGCAATGTGCGGAGGTGATATTATAACGAAAGTCAAAGTGTTTAGTAGAGTAAAAAAGAACATCTTTATTGGGAAACACAAGTATTTGTAATTACAAAATGATATTTTACTTCTGACTCAGCGATCCTTTGTGCGAGTCGAGCTATGTGAACGGTAAGGTTCGTGCTGCTAGATATGTCGGGTGCTAAATGATAAGTCTGAGCTAAGATTCAGAGTACGTTTATTCCGACACTTTACGCTAATTAATGCTAATGATGATAATGAGTGCTACAAGTATGCTGCTCGATCGCGCACTGACTCGCATAGCTCACGCTTTCCGCTGGTGCGGCCGCGCGACCTACTTGAGTCAAAACTGCTGATGATGATGTGTTCGATGAGTATCGAACATGCTCCCGAGGGAAAGATATGGGAAGGATGAGTTGAGATGATTACACATTTAAGGGAGTTAGTAAAACATAGGTGAACCAGTATTTGTTTATGCTAAATGGAGGTTAATACAATGCTGAATGTTCTTATCCTAAGTGATAGCTAATCTCTATCTAGATCTACCGTAAAGACCGATTGTCTTTTATTGATAGGTGACGTTGATTTGTCTCTTTTGCACCGTAAACTGGACCACCGTTTGGTCCCACAAACACTGGACCCTTGCACGGGCACGGGTGATTTACGCGCACTAGCACTAACACTCACACTGCTGGTAGGCGCGGCTCGCGGCGCAGCAGGCTCGCTTGGAGCCTGCGGGTCCCGCGCGGGCGCGGGTGAGGCTCGCTTGCCTCGCCACCACAGGAACACCAGGAACGCTACGACGCCGACGACTGCTGCTAGCAATACGTATGATATGGTATAGTGATGTATATCATGCGTAGTTAATGTTCCTTCTTCTAAAGCTGCTTTCTTCATAGCGGCTATCTGATTGCCGAGATGTGTTAATGTGTTGTTGATCTGTGCGTCCTCTATCGTTGTTTCGAGAAACGGTAGTGTAATATTGACCAAATGATGGTGCTGTATTGGAGCTATATTCGCTAAGAATAGGTCAGGTTTTAAGGTCAGCTTGTTTTCCTGCTGATATGAATAAAGTGTTATGTCACGGCCCTTAGCTATGCATTCTTTATCGAGTTGAATGAGCCCGGCCTTGCTGACACGGCGCGTTCGGGTTTCATTGTCACATATGATTGTAAATGTATAGGTATCGCATGCGAAATACAAATAAGACGATAGGTCGTGTAATTGTAACCACATATTCTTGCAGGTTTCTTTCTTAGGCTGGCAGATACCTATTTGTTCTGTTTGACAGAACTTTTCTTCTGGACCCAGTCGCTTGATTGGACCTCGTAGCTGACAAATATAACTTTTATCCTGATAAGTGCAGGTTTGAAGATCGTCGTTCTTGATTTCGATATAGGAGTCCCTCATCAGATTAGTTGCTATGTAATCTGCGAGGGGAGTAATGCTGATCATGTCCTTTCCCACCTGGAGGGGAACAGGTATTAAGTGGTACAGTTGGAAACTGTCTCTGCTAATTAGTGGCACGGAGATCTCAAAAATGAAGTACTCTTTACTCATTCTCGCCTTGATCTTTAGATGCTTGTAGATTTCATACAAATCAGACTGGATATTGTTGATAGGTAAAGTAAGTTCTTTTGATATTTGACCGGAAATTATTTGAAGTTCGTTGCTGAGCTGTTCTGGAGTAAGTAGATGCATGTTAATTTTACTATGATAAATATCCGCTAAGGTGTCGATTAAAGTATCTTGGACACGCTTTAAATTGTGTATCATGTTTGTGGTAGCCATGGCTGCGAGAGTGAACTCTTGTAATATTGATGTAGTTTTACTTTGTAATTGTATCTGCTTAGTCGCTTGATCTAAGAGGTTAAGATGTCTATTTATGAGCTTGTACTGAGTATCAATAGTCTTCTCAGTTCGTTTCAGAATATTATACTCAGCTTCTACCACTGACGTTTGGTTTTGCCAAAGCTGTAATAGGTGCTTTTCGTTGCTATTTATAATTTCGATATCACGTTGGTATTTATCAGCGAAACTTTGGTCGAGTACTCCAAACAATGTATTGGCTATGGAGCCGACCGCGTTGACAAGGCCGCGTCGCGTTCTTGACCGAGTGCCGAAATGCTGATTTAGCAGCAGCTGATTGTGATATTGGAGCTCACTATAATCGTGCTGCACTTGTAATAAAATCATGTTACAATGGCTAGGCTCTTTGATTTGTTCACATGTCTGCTGTAGATATTTAATGAAGGTTTCCACGGCTTTATCACCTTGCCAATAAGGTTGCATGTTGTAGTAGGATACAATTCTCCATTGATCCCGTATTAGATTTAATGTACCTATTGGATCGTAGTATAAAGATTGATTACCGCTAAATTGGGTAATGTGGTTCGATGCTTCACTGCTGCTCAAAATGCTGATAAAACATAACAGTGATAGAACGATGTTGACGAAATTAAGATGCTTTCTTGTACTTGCTTGTGTTTTATCATTTGTGATCTTGGGTTTGGCTTTTTTACTTTGCTCTTCAGCTTCCTTTTCTTCTTCCTCTTGCTCGATTGGTAAGATGGACAATTTGATAATAGGTCGCTTTATTAAACCGTTCTTTGTCTTTAGTGTCACAACCCTTACAAACCCGTCCTTCCCTTGGTGTACCTCGACGACTCTCCCCACCGGCCATTTTCCAGAAGGAAAATTATCATCGTGGATGGTCACCATATTACCGATCTTAATGTTGCTTTTTGGCTTTAGCCACTTGCTACGAACAGATAATTGGCTAAGATATTCAGTTTTCCATCTCCTCCAAAGGTCTTGGAAAATCTTGTTCGTTAAGTGCCATCTAGTCCTAGCGTCACTGGCTGTTTCAATAAGGGTTAGACCTGCTCTACCAGTTAGGAAGTGCGCGGGTGTTAAGAAGTCTAAATCGTCTATGTCTTCAGATATCGGACATAGTGGTCTAGAGTTGAGACCCGCTTCTATTTGCGCTAAAATTGTGCTATATTCTTCAAACGTCAATGCTTGGTCCGCTACTACTCGTTTGAGGTGTTGCTTAAGACTTCGTATTGATCGTTCCCATAATCCTCCCGCACTAGGCCAGGAAGGGCAATTCCAGTGCCATTCTATATCCATTTCCGCTATCTCATTATAAAATGAATCACCGAAAGCTTGTTTTAGCTGCTCGTACTCCTCCTGCATTACTTTGTTGGCTCCCACAAAGTTAGTGCCGTTGTCCGAGTACACATGTTTCGGGGCTCCTCGTCGTGCTGACATTCTCCTCAATGCTGCTATGAAGGAAGTGCTGGTTAAGTCCGACACTAATTCTAGGTGCACGGCTTTCGTAACCATGCAGACGAACAAAGCCACGTATCCTTTCGTTGTTTTTATTCCACGCCCTTTATTTGCCTTCACAGATATGAAGCCCGTGTAGTCTACACCTGTGTGATAAAACGCTGGGGCTGGGTTGGTGCGGAAATCAGGTAGATCTCCCATAATCTGCTGTAGCTTCCTGGGTTCCTGTTTCCTACATATGACACATCTATGAAGTTGCGTTTTGACGGCTCGATTTCCTTTAATTATCCAATACTTTTGTCTAAGAAAGGACATAGTAAGCCGAGCTCCTCCGTGAAATGTGAGCTCATGGGCTTGCGCGATGAGAAGCTCAGTCAGTCAACTGTTGTATGGAATGATGATTGGCTGCTTCATTTCTATGCTTATGTTGGCCTGCCTGAGTCTTCCCTTTGCTCTAAGAATCCCGTCCTGATCTAAGTATGGATTAAGGTTGAGTAGTTTGCTATCAGATTTTACTTCCTGGTTTTGCAATAAACTTTCGATGTCTATTTTAAATTCAGTGTGCTGTACGTTTTTTATTATTATAAGTTTTGCTGATCTAAGCTCGTGTAAAGTGAGATACTTTGTTTTTTGTTTCCTAACGACAGGTGTCAATGCCCGCCGTACCCAGGCTAAGATGCGTGTTGTTTTTGTAAACGAGCTGTAGCGATGTAATAGATCGTCGACTATGCTGCTATCTACGATAGGATTCTGAACTATGTTTACATGCCTTTTTATCTCTTCGTCAGTAGTATACTTCGTTTGACCCGTAGGTTTGAAGTGCGATGAAGATAAGAAGGTCGGCCCTTGCCACCACAATTTGTGTTCTAGCAATTGTTGAGTCGTCAGGCCTCTACTAGCTGCATCCGCTGGGTTTTCTTTGGTGTTTACATAGTGCCAAGTGTTTGGTGGCATATTGCTAGCAATTTTCTTCACCCTGTTCGCTACGAAAGGCTTCCAGCGCTCCGGGGATCCTTGAATCCAGCTAAGGGAAACCTTAGAATCGCTCCAGCCGTATGTCTCCACGGCCAAGCTGTTGATGCTTTTGACGATTTTTGACATGAGTTTCGTAAGTAGTTCGGCCGCACATAATTCTAACCTAGGTAGTGATACAGCCTTGCTAGAGGGCACTAACCGCGTTTTTGCTGCTACTAGCACTACTGACGTAGAGTTATTTGTTACGATTCGTGCGTATACTACACAGGCGTAGGCTTGAGTTGATGCGTCACAAAACCCATGTAATTCTATGACGTCATGCTCTTTGCTTTGTAACCACCGAGGGATGTGGAACTGATTTAATAGATTTAAATCTGTCTTCAAATTGATCCATTCTTCTTTGGTTTTTATAGACACTTCGTCGCTCCACTGGACCTCAGAGTCTTGCCATACTTGCTGGAATAAAATTTTCATCTTTGTGGTTAGGGGCGCTAACCATCCCAAAGGGTCGAAAATCTTAGAGATTTCGGATAAAAGCATTCTTTTGGTCAGTTTTGCTGTTTGTGTGCTGTTTGAATCATATTTGAAGATGAATTCGTCCTCGGTTGAGTTCCATTGTAGCCCCAAAGTTTTTGATGAGCTTTCAGTTTTAAATGTAAAGACTGCTGGCTGTTTGTCGGCAGTTTGCTCAACTGTTTCAAGCAATCTTTTATCGTTTGAGGACCACTTTCTTAGTGAAAATCCTCCGCTTTTTAGGCATGCATTTACTTCCGTAATCCTCCGCTTTCCTTCTTTGATGCTATGCGCTCCCGAAACCCAATCATCCATATAGAACTCTTCCTGGATGCATTTAGCTGCTCTGGGATATTTTTGCTGCTCATCTGACGCTAATTTTCGCAGAGTCATCATTGTCAGGAATGGTGCTGCCTTTGTTCCATACGTTATGGTTGTTAATTTATAATTTCTTATAGGCTGATCCGGACTTTGTCGCCATACGATTTGTTGTAGGCTTTGGTCCTGCTCATCGACTAAAATCATACGGAAGCATTTTTCAATATCAGCTGTGAATACGAAACGATATTGCCTCCACTTCAGGATGAGCTCCAACAAGTCTATCTGGAGGTTTGGACCCCTGTACATTAGATCGTTAAGGCTGTGGCCTGAAGTAGTTTTAGACGATGCGTTGAATACTACGCGCAACTTTGTTGTGCTAGATTCTGCTCTTTGTACCGCATGATGAGGAAGGAAACATTCTATTTCCGTCTTCTGTTTGCTGTTAGAAGTCGCTAACTTCATGTGTTGCAGCTGCTCATATTCGCGGATAAATTGCTTGTACTGCTTCGCTAGGTCTTCATTCTTGCTAAACTTACGTTCTACATTTTTAAATTGTGCTATCGCTATCTCTTTCGAAGATCCTAGCTTCTCTTCTAATTCTGGTTTCATGGGCAACCTAACTACATAACGACCGTTTTGTAGACGTTTCGTCGTAGTTTCATAAAAATCTACGCATTCTTGATCTTCTACGGACATAGAATCCTGTACTTGGATGTCTTCGATTGTCCAAAATTGTTGAATGTCTTCAACGTTATGCGAGATCACGTTGCATTGGAATGAGGTGCTTGTGTTGCCACCGCACAGCAACCATCCTAAATGAGTTTGCTGTGCTAGCGGTTCCGAGGACGTTTGTCCGCGAATTAATCCTTCTAAAAGGATGTTCGCGTAGATTTCTGCTCCTAGGAGAAGATCCACCGGACGGCTGATGTTATAATCTGGGTCTGCTAAACAAAGATGTGCTGTATGCTGCCAAGATGGCTTAGCGAACGTTTCGTTTGGCAGATTTTTTATTAAGTTGTTCATTATGACAACATCAGTAGAAAACTTAAAATCGGTGTAAGTCGATTGACAAGCGATCGTTAGTTTTCCTTTGCAGTTGTTTTCACGTTCGCCTACTCCAAGAATAACTCCTTTGCAAGATTTTCGCTTTAAACCTAGCTGCTGTGCTGCTTTCTCGCTGATCACGGAAACTTGTGAGCCCTGATCGATCAGTGCTCGCATGACGTGCTGGGTCTTGTCGGCTGCTGTGACTTTCACCAGTGCTGTGGCTAGCAAAATCTCCGATGTTTTTTGCTGAGAAGCGTAGATGCTTTTGTTGTTTTCGCATTTTTGTTTCGCAATCTCGGTCAAGCTATTAGACTTTGATTGTGTTGCGAAATAGTCATGCAAAGTCGTATGATGTTCGTCACTGCACTTGTGACATCTTTTTGTCGAGTAGCATTTTGCGCCATTATGATCGTAAACACAATTTATGCAATAATTTAATTGGCTAATTATCTTTATTTTCTGCTCAATTGGTAATTCTGTAAATTTTTTGCAGCTTATTAAATTATGTTTTGCCGAACAATGAGGGCATTTATTTGCTGACTCAGACACATGCATCGATTTCGCCATTTCCATTTTCTTGCTATTTTTAGATTCATTGCTCAATTTTAAATTATTTTTGCGATTGAAATTGGATGAATTATTGGATGATTGAGATGAAACTGTCTTAGGTGTCCCGTCTTGACGTCGCCGAGATGACTCTAGGGCAGTGAACTTGTTCTCTAAGTATTCCAAAAAGTCTCGAAGTACCGGAAGCTCTCGCGAATTCTTCAACGACTCTATATACTCGGAATAAGACTCACTATCCAATTTTTGTGCTAGTATATATACAAGAAGAGGATCCCATGTCGTAATATCTACGCCTAGATTTTTTATGGCGTGAAGACTCTCTAAGGTGACATCATGAAGTCGTTTGATGGCTGTGTACGACTGCTGCTGTATATTGGCAAGATTGTAAAAGGAATTTACGTGGGACATAAATATCTGCTTTTTGTTGTTAAACCTGTGAGTTAAAATTTCCCAACAGGTGTTATAGTTGTCCGCGCTAATCGGGAGATGCTGGATCAAGCGCTCGGCTTCTCCTTTTACCTTACTCTTCAGGAACTGCATCTTTTGTGCCTTTGATAGAGAAGGATTGTTGTGGATCGCTTCATCAAAAAGATCCTTGAAGGATACCCACTGCTGATAGTTACCTGAGAACACAGGAATTTCCATCTTCGGTGTGGACTTGTCACGGTACGACGTTGCCCACATCTTAGAGCTGATAGCCTTTCTCAAGCCGTTATACGTACGTTCATATTTGCTGTAGCTTAATTCGTACGCCTCGTCGTCTTCCAACTCCATCATTAGTTCCCAATGGCTATTGTCTACGGCTGTCCATCGAGTTTGTAATAATCGCAAGGCGTCTTCAAACTCCCATTTATCGGACAAGGATTCGACATCTATGCCTTCCACGGTTCTTGCGAATGCTTTGAAATTGATATGTTGCTTGCGCTTCATATCATCTAGTTTGCTATAAATACCTTTAGACTCCTCGGCACGAGCGCGCGCCGGGCTGGCGGATGCCAAGGATGGCTCGTTGTCCTGGTGCTGAAAGGATTTGGCCCCCGAAGGACCTGCGGTAGCTGCTACTTGTTGACTAGAAGGGTTGTCTTCTAGATCATCGAATCCTGGCGGCTTTGTTTGGTGACATAACGCGTCATAATATTCGGATATGGCGTCTTTTGCTGCTTTATAAGACTCCATAGTTCGCTCGAACTCCGAATTTACGAAGTACTTATGTCCTCTGTTTTCAAACGGCACAAGTTTTTCGTTGTTCAGCTGATACTCTCTCCAATACAACTCTAAAAGATCTAGTCTCTTTTTACAGTAATCGAGGGTCTTACGCTGCTTGCTATCCTTATTAAAATTAATAAGGACCTTTGCAATGCTCTCTGCTAATTCAGTTTGTTGGAAGTATAAAGTCTCCATTGTGCTGCTGTTAAACTTAAGTGAGACAGAAGATACGGAACGCTCTTACTTGAAAGCCGCTAGTCCTACGGCTATTGCTGCTACGCTGCTGGCTCGCTGCTGTTGCTGCGCGGGTAGCTCCCCACGGTGGTTGTGAATCCCTATGAACTCACGCCTAATCTAGTTCGCGGCAACCCACAGGTTGCTGGTACGGCACAAGCACTTCGCGTTACGATTTATCGCGGTCGCGGAGTCCTTGACGGCTCGAAGGACCAATGTGAACGGTAAGGTTCGTGCTGCTAGATATGTCGGGTGCTAAATGATAAGTCTGAGCTAAGATTCAGAGTACGTTTATTCCGACACTTTACGCTAATTAATGCTAATGATGATAATGAGTGCTACAAGTATGCTGCTCGATCGCGCACTGACTCGCATAGCTCACGCTTTCCGCTGGTGCGGCCGCGCGACCTACTTGAGTCAAAACTGCTGATGATGATGTGTTCGATGAGTATCGAACAAGCTATGTTGCCGTTGCCGTCGGTGTTCATTAATACATTACATCTCCCATGAAAAAGTTCAGGTTATCCTCCTCCCTCTAGAAGAAAACAAATGTGACTTTAATATCATTTTTTAAATAACCGTCTTTTGTGCGACTTTTTTTAAGAGTAAAAAAGGAACATCTTTATTGGGAAATACATGTATTTATAATTACAAAATGTAATAATCAGCGCTCCTTTGTGCGAGTCCAACTGTGTTGCAGTTAGTTATTAAAGTGTGACTACAAAAGTTTTGCTAATCCTGGAGCAAGCTCCGTCCCCAAACGATATCTACTTGATGTGACGCTGCCGAGAAGAACCTATCGAGTGGCAGTTAGTACGCTACGTGGTCGCACCTAGCTCCAGGCGATACTACTGATTCTATGAATTTTGCAAGCTATCTTATCAATTGCTAGCTTTTTGTTTTAAAAGTAAGAATATTGTGCTAGCTTTTGATAACTAAGTAGTATTTTTATAGTCAAACCACCAGTTTAAGGGATTAAAACGATCAAAATTTAACGGTGTAGAGTCACAGTCTGACTCTTGTTCTATTATGTAATTGTGATAATGTTATTGTAAGACGTGTCTGTAAACTACTATAATTGAAGCTACCACAGGGTTTCTTGCTTGTTCTGCCCTGTAAAAGACCTAGATTTAGAACAAACAATTAGTTCTCGATTAATTTAAAAGCCTATTTGAAATAAATACTTAATCTTGTATTTCGGTGCTTTTTTTCATATAACCCTTTCCTTACACACCACAATCATAGAAACTTTGATACCTATACAGACATACAGAAAATAAACATTACCATCTTAACATTTGAGTATGATATATAGGTCGATATAAACATATATCCATATAGTTACCACCTTATTTCTTACACGGTCAAACTGAAAAGCACAAGCATTCGGCGTTTCTCACCAAGCACCAGACTCGAGTTCAAAGACGAGAGCCTTCAACCATGCTCCCAAGTCCTACAAAAAGGCACTAAGGTAGGCTCACTTGGACCGCATTATCCATATCGGCTCAAAGCTCTCTGCACAGCCGTCCGGTAGGGCTTTTTGGTGCCTTGCCACGTCGGTTGAAGCGAACTGCTGTCAGCGCACACTACCTCCGCAGGTTATACCATATGGAATACTAGCTCATACCGTGAGAAAGTCGGTCTCTTTGCGTTTCTTTTTGTCCATTTAGAATATACAAAATTAGTATTCAACCTCCTCATATATGACCTTAACTCACAAGGTTCTTCCAGATTAGGAAGAATAAACATACCTGCATAATTCATAAATTTACTGTTAATTGAATTCTATGCTACTGCATTTTTGTTGTTTTATGACCTCGAATGTAATTTTGGGTCTCATTGAGATGGTAATGCGCGCGCGCTATATACTGCGCGGCGGCGCCGACGCGCGCACTGTGCGCTCGACCGGCGCCGCTACACTGTGTCGCTACACTGTGCCGCTACACTGTGCCGCTACACTGTGCCGCTACACTGTGTCGCTACACTCGCCATGTGGCGCTCCTCGTGCGTCGCCGTGCTGCTGCCGCTGCTGGTGTTCGTGAGTAGCTCGTTTACTGTTACACGATACAACATGCACGACACAACACTCCTATGTATCTAGTACTTCACGAGTATCGTTCATACTTTGACCCCTGAGTTTGTTTCGGTGTTTCTTCTCAATGTAGTCAGCTAGGAAACACCGGCCTCATCTAGAATCAAAAGACGAAAAAAAAAATTGACGTGAAAAAGTGTGTAAAAACCTACTTACAAAATAAATATCATTTATCATTACGAGTAGGCACCATTCTCCAGCATCACTATCTTCACCATGTGAAAGTGCGTATTTTTTGTCAGTAACTTAAAATCACCGCCTTGTTTAATGAAATCATGCAATGTATGTGATATTATATAAATAACGGGGACTGGAGACTGTCGGATTATAATTGAGCGGAACAACGAGACCGGGACAGTAACCGACTGCTCAACCACAACGTCACCCGTGGAGTTCTTGTGTAAGAACGACGGCGCCGCTGGCGGTGCTGTATGCGCGGTCGCCACGCATGCTCGTTGATCTTGACCCGCTTTGCTAACGAGCCGACCAATATTTCAGCTATTGTCACATCATCCCAGAGATCTGTTCATTGTTGTCATGTTCACTACTGCAGTCACTTAGTGCTCACGTGTTTATGTCCACAGTGGTGCGGCTGTGCGGACTCCAAGCCGCTCTTCGGCTTAATTAACCTCTTCGGCGGGTATGTAACTACTGTACTATACACACATCATTGTAGAGTAATCATAATCATTACTTAACCCAAAATACGTCCACGGCTGAACGTAAGCCTCCCCTAAGTGTGTCCACAATAACCGATCAGGTGCACCACGCATTCACCAGATCTCTGCAACTCTATGGAAGCAATTTTGCGTACTCTGGTACGGCGTGGTCGCCACTCCAATACCTTTCGGCCCCACGGCCATCTGTTCTGTTAGCAATGTGCCTGCCCGATGCTCTGCAGCATCTGTACAATACTTTACTACGATGGCTATACCAGCAGAGAATGCATACTTATTCTTTTCCAATCAGCCTACTGCTTTGAAAAACATTGAATGAACGAATTAAATATTTGTTGTGACGTAACTACTTAATAAATAAATCAGTGTTTTCAGTTTTATAAAAGTAAAATTAGTTGCTTTTATTTCAAATACACCATGTAAGTACAGGCACTGACACACATTTGAACTGTAAAGAAGTCAGCCAGTCAGAAAAATGATGCAACTTGTAACATCTATATCTTTAAATCTCTTTGGATGCAACAGACCTTATATCCAGAGTGGACCTCACGAAAATTGTGATAAGCCGAAACACGTCCGTGACACCGTGTTACATTACGGAGTTCTCATGCCCACTTTCCACATTCTGGTTCCATCTTCGGATTAATTTGGCGACACTTTATTATCAGAGTGCGTTTTCCTATGATTTTAATGAGCCCAAACACAGCTAATCACTTTCACGGTTTCATCATCAGATCAATTCGATATACAACCTCACCCTCTTTGCCAGTCATTTGCAGTTCTGCTCTGTTCATATAATAAGGATCTATGAAATTTCGTTCTGTATATCTGAAGTTCACTATCTGAATATCATATTATAATATTCAAATGGGACCAATCGGGAGTGCACACTATAATTGAAAGAAAAACATCAACATAGTGCATCCGGCTGAACATGAAACATGCTACATTTTGTAGTCGGTAAAATTAGACAAAATCAGTTGTGATATACATCATGTGATGTGGTTGACGGTTGCAGTACGAACCGCACGAGCCTGGCGCAGACGCTGCTGCAGAGCCACGTGCAGAACAAAATCGACGCGCTCGGCATGCTCAGCAACTTCCTCTCCGCCGCCGGCAACTTCACCGGTCAGTACACACACAAGTAACATCACCTGGCTTTGTATACAGAGAGAATCCTTGCTACCAGCGACTGGAAATGGTAGGGCCTGTTCAAATTCCTAATGTTAAAAGTGCGTAGAGCGCTTTATAATTGTCATTCAAAGCTATTGGGTGCTATAGATCATCTGTGTTGTATAGAATCTTATTATTGTAATTTGACTTAATGGCCCAGCAGAACCGGTACCTGTTAGGGCCACAAGGAATTTCTGAAAAAAAAACCGGGTTCTAGAACACAAAACTTGACTGAAAAATAATGGCGTGGTTTTAGTCTGCGACGCCCACTGTTTTAGAAGTTGTGATGTTTGAGAAGTCATTGGGTATCTCAAAAGTAAGGGTAAACAGTGACACGATATTTCGTAAGGAAAATGTTGAGAGTGACGTCTCTGGAGCCAGCTCTGTGCTCGGCGAAGCTTATTTACTACATGATGTTCTGGTGGCAATCCGCCTCTCGTTGCACATGATACTCGTGTACACTATTAGGTACAAGCATTGGATAAATCTGTTTTTTTTTCTGCAGGCTAACACAATAGCATTTCGACCACTACCGACCGCCCACTGCCGCCTAACATGCTGATATAGTTAGTAGTATTTCGTTAAAGTTTTAAAATGATAAAATTATCTATTTGTATTAAATAAACAATTTCAACTTCATTCTTGTTTTATTTATTTTTCTGGTGTTCCCATATTAGAAGGCATGTATGTTCATCTGTTTCCTCATAGCTCCTAACCTACTTATCAGAACAGAGGTATGGCTAGAACCCCGAAACCGCTGAACATAGGCTATATGACGTTTTCGAAAGGGCTTCACTTGTACATGTACATTTCCAATATATTGATCAAATTTAAAGTGACGCCCTCTAGCAGACAAAAAGTGATGTGTTAAAAAAAATGTTTAGATAAATACACTGTGTTTGACGTAATTTGAAAAGAAAAAAAATATCGGAAATTACATCGATTTGTTGACAACTAGACATGGCACGCCATCTAGTGGCAACTAGAAGAACTAGACAAAGATGGCGCGCTTGACAGTGACGTTTCCTCTTTTTGTTCCGAGTAGACAGAAACAGACTTAACCAGACAGTGGTCGGAACTACCTGACGGTAAACATATCGACGCAGAGTATCTGCGATCTAATAGCTAGTCTGGATCTGTAGTCAGCAGAAGGGCCTAACAATTGGGCATATGTGAGTCCACATCCGGTACTATTGTTGCGCCGTGGACTAGCTGGGTGACATCTAATGCTTTAGCTTTCGCCCTTACCCTTCGACCAGCATGGTCTGACAGCATGGCGTGGTGGCGTGGTGCGTGCTGTCTTGGTGGTGGGCATCAAAATCCTCCAGTAACACTTATAAAACGAGTGTCATATTAGGCACCTGGAAACGAGTTCTTTTGTTCTCGGCGCGCGGGCAAGGTCTATAGGACTGAACACTCCACGTCGCCGCCGGCAGAACGATTCTGGTTGTCGAGATTCGGAGAATCTTAATCGCGATCAAATTATTATAAAGGCGTCCCTACCGTTCCCTCGACATTGAGTTACCTACGTTCCTAATTAATTCAGAGTAATACTCATCAACATATTCTGTGTGTGTGAATTAAACCCCCATCGGGGTTTCACGTTTCACGTACACCTTATTTCCTGCTTCCCCGTGGTGGACAGTAGCAGGACAATCGGCAAGCCCTACACCAGCCGTTGGACCAGGCGATCGACGCGCGAGCACTCGTCTCCTGCAGCGGCCAGTGACGTCAGGGGAGTGCCAGACCAGTGAGGAGGTTAATCGCTGTATAGGCCCTAACCCAATTAAAATCGACCCATGCTACCGAGCTATTATAAATAAATGTTCCAGTTTACTGCTTATCTACCTTTTATTTAAAATCCTCCAGGGAATACCTGTGCCTAGGCTAGGTAAGATCAAGTAGAGTAGCAGTACTTTAGTACCGGGCGGAGAACACAAGCGGAGATTATTTTAACTAGGCTTGTGTCCATCAAAAGTCAGTAAGTGGTAAGTGTCTTCTACTGTAGACAAACAATTCGGAGATTCCATCTTCATTTTAGAGTTCCCAAACCATGGTATATTGCGTGGTTCTGTTTGTAAGTTCAGGTTCCTTTTTCACGTGAAATGCTATTAAATTCTCGAACCCATTTTTTATAAATATCTTCTCTGTATTTAGGTAACATTTCGCTGATCTCTGTGTATATGAAGGTCTCAGTACACGAAACGACCCCCTCTCTCGCACATTATATATCAACCGCCTCATTACCACGCAAGCTCACATGAGAAGGAACCCATTGCAGTTCCAGAACAACACCATTATTTATTAATTGAGTCCACCTGCTTTTCCAGAGGCGCATCGAGTCAGATGCTACAACGCACTTTTGCCACTTAAAATCTCAACAAGATTAAACTTCATAGACTCAATACCTATACGATGTTGCCTCTGTCACTGCAAACAATTCCACTGACATGATCGAGTTCATATCAGAAGTAATCTTGAAGTATTCCTTTACATCTCTTTTAATATTGTAGTGAGTTTTGTAGGGTCACTACAATATCATAAAAAGCTGCACGAAGACCTTTTCCCAACTTAGATCCATCTGTAGATATTTGTTCCCAATTTCTATACGAATTATTTAAAATGTATTATCAAGTGTTTTATACTTAAGTTCATTGGTATAAAGTTGTGTTAAAAGATTAACCCTAGGTAAGAAAAGTATGACACGTCAAAAGGACCTGTGATTTGCGTCTCCGAAAAGAATAAGAGAGCTGGGTTTTTCAGTCTCCATGAGGTAATAGACTGAGACGAGATTAGAGTGCAAACCTCGCATGTAAGTGAGGTGCAATTTATGAGAGAGGGAGTGCAGCCGCTCTTTAACATTACTCCTTCTATTCCTTTTCATGTTTTGTTGAGTGAAGAGAGGAGAGGAGAAGGAAGTGAAATGAGGTTCCACGCTGCTAACCTTCAGGCTCGCGCTGAATGGATGAGATCATTAGGGGACTAATAACTTGGGGACGCCCGAGCCTCCGAAAATGTCTATCAGGCCCTCTCGTAGCCAACCAGCACGATGGTGCATTCCGCGATTTTTCGTCAGTTGGCGGCCAGCCTACTGTGTGGACACACTACATGGGCCCCCTTCTTACTGCGGTCAGCCAGCGGCGCACGGTGCCTCGGATCCCGCTACTCTCCACGACTAGTCCCAACACGTTCTGAGCCACCGTAGGCGAACAGTGGGTAGTTCGAGACTCGAGATCGTCTACACATGATTGTCTAGACGGCGACGGTGATCCGTCCAAAAAATTAATTAACCACCCAGTCTGACTCTCGCAATGAGGCACAAACAACTAACTGACTGTGATGCAATCAGAAAACGTTTATTACAAACTAGCTTTTGCCCGCGGCTTTACCCGCAGGATATTGGGGTTGGGGTTGGGGTTTCTAGGATAAAAAGTGGCCTATGTCCTATTCCGGAGTGTACCCTATGCCTGTGCCAAATTTCATCCAGATCCGTTCAGCCGTTTTGGCGTGATTGAGTAACAAACATCCAAACATCGTAACTTTCGCATTTATAATATTAGTAAGATAGTTGATGAAACTGGTTATTTGCTTGCGTCAATACGATGATACAAACTCGTGAGCAGCACTACAAAGATGTCATTTTAATGCTTATTTCCTTGCAAGTGTATGAAAGTACAAATAACAATACCTTTTTCAATCTGATGTATTATGATGATTGTGGAAGATCTGCCACATGTATTGTGCGTCGTGTTTTCAGCGCGGGATTCTTTGAAATGGTAATGTGCTTCCAGTATGTATATAAGGGCGCGCCGGGTTCGACCCGCATTCATCCACTCGCTGCTTGCCCCTGCACACGACTGCATCCAGGCACCCACACTGTCACTTCGCCGTGTATTCCCTACCTCATCATGTTGCGATCGTCTTGTGCCTCCCTGTGGCTGGCTACGCTGCTGATGCTTGTGAGTTGCCTTTCTTATTATTTCTGTATACTGGAGCCTATACCTTTGTCGGTTACTGGTCGGTTCTAGTAACCGCAATCGAATCTTCACTAAATTATTGTAACTCAATACGAGTACCTATGTTATCTATAAGCGACACCCATATCTTTAATAAAATCTGTTTGCACCCCTATTTCAGTTTCGTCGCTGATCTCTGAGTCCACTGTGTACTTAAGTTAAATACAGTTAAATACTGGTTTTTGCTCCTAACTTACCACTTTTGAGCACTAAAGTTTTTCCGCACTTGAGTGGAAATACGCAGCGGCCAGCTCACTATAGATTATATAAATAAGATCAGATAAGTCGAGAGTCCGTCCCAACAAAAGTGAGCTAATCTTACAGTTAACTAATCTTAAGTTATTTTATCAATTAAGTAGGAATATATATAATTTTCGCACTGATGATGTTGATTAACCTGGGAATTTATTACTAAGATAAATTTATATTGGGCAGATAATAACCACGCTTTTTGCTCGACGAGTATAATTATGTAATGGTTTGCAATGTCAAAATTTGCCCATTAGCATCAACATGCACTTTTGTCATATAGGTATGTTAAGCAACGTTTGTGTGTCTTGTTACCCTTCCCCTCTCAGTAACGTAATGACGCGTGCTTGTCGGCAGTGGTGCGGCGCGCTCGAGCTGCACGCGGCGCCCACCTTCGGCCTGCTCTTCGGTCACAGTTAGTAAGTGTCTTAAGTACAAACACAATTGCCCGATACTAGGAGTGGGCGTTAATTTAACCAACGGCTTTTTTAACTGTAATTCAGCGAAGAACGAACGAACGAATTAACTACTTTTTTTACCGCAGAACCTGTGAAATCTATCAACTGTTTCATTCACCGATTTTGATAAGGCGCATATCATTAACTCAACGAATTGGTATTCAAAAGTGGCTAACGTTATATGAAGCTGCTAACGCTAAACCAACTAAAATTATCTGATTCTTCGCCGTCAGCTTTTTAATTTGAACAGTTTCGTCTATTAACTGCTACGTTGGTACAAACAATCTGTTACATTAATGAAAACCTGTTAATAACGTTAACGGCTTTTTTAACAGGTTAACAGGATGAAATTAACGGCTTTGTTGCGTTAACCCAAAAATCGATAACGACCCACCAGTACCCGATACTACTGATGATTCTGTCTACCGAGTTACAGTCACGGTGTTCATTTTTAATGACGATTAGCAAATTACGCAAGAGTTATTATATTACGGAAATTGTTGTTATTACGGAATCACATGAGCACTCTTTGCTCTTTTACCGTCATAGCCGAAACGTGGTCGCTTACAATAGGACTCATAAGAAGACTCAAAGTCACTCAAAGGGTAATGGAAAGGATTATGCTCGGAGTATCCTTGCGTGGTCAAATCAGAAATGAAGATATCCTCAAAAGTACATAACGAAACGAATCGCCAATCTTGAAATATTTGATTATAATCATATTTTATTATTGTATGTGACAGTAATGGCACCAGCTTGCTGGAGAGCATCGTGCAGGCGAAGATCAACGCGCTTAACATCCTCGCCGACTACATCGCGCTCGCCGGCTCCAGCGGTCAGTGCATACACTGTGTTGAACCTCGAACAACTGTACAACTCACCAGTGTTTACAGATAATAACTAATACTTATTAAGATACTAATTAAAATTGTTACAATATAGTACAAAACTAGAAATTCAGGGTTCTAAATTTGGCACATCTCATAATATCTCCTTTGTCAAACAAGTGAGAAACTAAAATCAATTTTCTTTTTACAGGTTAAAGAATCACGTGTCGCTACGGGCCGCCCACCGCCGCACTATCAATCTCCAATATTTAAGCTAAAGTAATTTAAATTGTATATGGTGTCGTACACATGTGTCGTTAACTGACCTATAATACAGAACATTAATTAAAGTGAAAATCTCAACTTTGTCTCTATTGTGAATCTTTCACATGATGTCATTCATCACCTTCTTGTTCTTCTTGCTAAAGTTATTCTTTGTGCACCAGGTTTGTTGTCTGGTAGATATTGCTATCAACAATAAGACCGCCTTTGTACCCATTCATACTTGTTACTTTTTTGGTGTACAATAAAGTTTTATTATATTCTACAATTCTTTTTCTACTAACAACGTTTAGCTGATGCCCGCTATCTAAGAGTATGCATGAAGGCACAGTTGTAAAGATATACATGCCATACTCGGGCTATTAAGGAGCTAGTCCAGACCGAAAGGCAAAACTGACTAAAATGATAGAGAGAGGGGGGACGCCAATCTAGGATTCAACCCCACCAAAACACAATCGTCTCTGTTCACCGCGAAAAGTAGCGCGCAAAACAAATCAAACTAGTTACTGCTGAGATAAATCCGCCAACTTCTCGCGAATGTAGTCTCGTGCCTTCAGCTTAACCCCTTGACACCCAAGCGAGCGCCGGCGCTCGCGGGTACTATAGCGAACGCCGGCGTTCGCGGGTATTAACGGAAACTATTAACGTTCAATATTTGATTTTTTTTTTGTAGGGTATTTTGATATTTATCCAAGAACGTAAAAAAAAAGTTTTTATAGACAAATAACTTTCCGTTAATACCCGCGAACGCCGGCGTTCGCTGTAGTACCCGCGAACGCCGGCGTTCGCTTGAGGGGAGAGGAGAAAGACAAACGGCTGGTCGCCATCCTGATATTCGGAGGGAGCGTATTCCAAAGTGATATCGCCTGGACAAAAACGGAAGAGTGAATAAGCCCTGAGCGATGTAGGGGACATTGTAGTAGACGATTGTTTGATGAGCGAAGATTCTTATTGTGCCCAGAGCCAAGAAATTGAATTTCCGACATCAGATATGAAGGCGAAGAAGGATAGTAAAGAAAAGAAAACAGTCAAAGCCCTTAGCGCTCTGCGCTGGCGAATGGGTAACCATTTCAAAAGCTAACGATGCTCGGATACATGATCGTAATTACGAAGGTTGAAGACGAATCGAATGCAGTTATTCAGAAGACGGTCAAGTTTATTGAGGAGACCTGCATTCAGGTCATAGTAGCACACATCAGCAAAGTCAATTAAAGGAAAGATTAGGGACTGTACGAGCAAAGCCTTTATGTGAGCTGGGAGAAAATTCTTCAAACGATAGAGAGACCGTAACGGTCCAGTGACTTTTTGACTAACAATTGTAATCTGCTTCCGCCAGTCAAGACAAACATCGACATGCAGACCAAGATCCTTGACGTCAGACCTAAACGGAATCACGGTGTTGTTGAAGATTAACCCTCCAATTTTCTCAAACTATGAAGGCTGCCAACTATGATAGCCTGACATTTGACAGGATTAACTGCCACCCCGAATCTATCAGACCATTTTTTAATTGTTTGTAAATCCCGATTTAGCTCTTCGATCGCATCTGATATGTTGTCCACACTTGACCAACAGTACAGCTGCAGATCATCAGCATAAAGATGATATGTACACTAAAGCTTAAGCGTAATGAAGTGTATAAAAACAGAGAACAAAAGGGGAGATAAAATACCGCCTTGAGGGACCAACACGTATTGACTGCTGACGCCCCTGAAGATAAGAGGCAAACCATTCTAGAACCTCAGGAGAAATCATAAGATTAGGAAGGATATATAAAAGAATTTCGTGATTGACGGTATTAAAAGCGTTGGAGAAGTCAATTAACACTAAAGTGGTAACTTTAGTGTCTTCCATTCCCCGCCTTATATCGTCAGTCACTTTCAGGAGAGCTGTTACAGTACTGTGCCTAAGCCTGAAACCAGATTGAAAAGGGCTGATGAGGGAGTTTCGGTAAATAAAGTTTGAGAACTGTTTATGAACACAAGCCTCGAGCACCTTGGACAGGAACGGTAGGATGGAAATAGGACGAAAATGACTGGAAAGGGTAGGGTTAGAAACTTTAGGCAGAGGCCGTACAAAGGCTTTACGCCACAAGGAAGGAAACATACAAGAGAATAGAGAAAAGTTAATGACGTGGGAAATAGCAGGAAGAAGTTGATCTAAAGTCGACACAATCATATGACGACTGATATTATCAAAACCCACAGCTTTAGATTTAATGGATAGGATAATCTTTTTGATCTCTCCTGAGTCGACTGGGGTGAAAACGAAGGGGGTAATATTCGACCGCGTCAGACCATTAAGGTAGTCAATAGTTTGACATGTGGTTTAATTATCAAGCATAGGAACTGTTGGTCTCTCGCCTTGCGAACCTTATCCACTCGGATGCCCGTTTCCTTGGCGTCTACAGCAATTCGAATTTTTTCGACGACGGTGCTGCTGGTGTCCTTTGCGTCACTCGAGCTTATTATAATTGAGTGCAGCGGCCGCGGCGGTACATATTGCTGACTCACCGCGACTTTTGCATAGCTCTGACTTTGGGGGGAGGAAGGATGAGCAGAGCGCTTCCTAATATCTATAGCTCTTTACACGCACACTCTGCTATCTGCTTCCTGCTCTTTCTTACCTCTACTAATACATCCACCATCGTTGGATCCTTGTTAGGGTCAACCGTACGAGTTTTAATGGAACCTTCCCTGCACTGGTCACCGATCTCTCCCTCTTTTGGATGGCTCTTCGCTAGGGCAACTAGGGTAGCCATAATCTGCAGCATTTCCATCTTATTTTTATTTATGATGGATTTAATTTCGCGCTTTAGGGTCCCCGATTTGCCCATGGCCTCCTCCACTTCTGCACCCATAGCTTTAGCTCGGGTGAAAAGGCTCTCGGCTTGCTCAGCCGAACTCCTACCTGCAGCAGCTACGGTGACGATGGCGCCACTGTTATCGACAGCACCATTCACACCATGTTCCGGTGAGAATACGCAAGGCGGTATGTTGAGGACAGAGCTTGTGGCTGAGGGAGAAATGTTTTTCCGGGCAAAGGTTTTTCGTCCAATATTTGTCGACATCTCTGATTTTTTAGTATTTGGTGGCGTCATAAACATTTTTATATTAACAAGGTTGGTGGTAACAGGGTTTTGACCCGGACAGGTACGTGAGCCAAACTAAATAAATAAAATTTCTTAATACGAAAATCTGTCAAAAAAAATAAAATAAAAATATAAAACATATTTAGGGTCCTGGGTCCTCGTGGTGTGGGCATCTTAACCCACCTATTTAACCGCATGCTCCTCACCGGAAAGATTCCGAGTTAATGGAGACTGAGCATTATCACTCCAGTCTTCAAAGGCAAGGGTTTTGGTGCAGGAGTGTGGCGACTACCGTGGGATTAAGGTTATGTCCCACACCATGAAGCTCTTCGAGCGGGTGATTGACTCTCGGATCCGACAGGAGTGCACCGTCTCGGGATGTCAATATGTTCTGTGGTTCGGACCGCTGTTGGCGATACGAAACCCTTCCCCATCACCGTCGGAGTTCACCAGGGATCTGTCCTTAGTCCGTTTCTGTTCAGCGTGGTGCTGGACGTGCTGTCCTCCAACATCAGGGACTTACATGAGCAGCCGCCATGGCTGCTCATGTAAGTCCCCCTTTCAGTCATAAATTATCAATTGTCAGTAAAATTATTGATAGTGGCTTCAAGATGAAGCCACGTCAGTGATATATATTATTAATTTGAAAATGAAATTTTTATTAATAAAATTAACAATAATATTTTTTTAAATAAGCATTAAATATGTTTAAAATTATGGTTAAATGTGTGTAAAAATTACACAATAGGCGTCGGCGTCGTCATAATAGTCATCGGCATCACCACCATTGTCATCAGCGTCGTCATAATAGGCGTCGGCGTCATCATCATAGACGTCGGCGTTGCCATCATAGTCGTCGGCGTCGTCATAATAGGCGTTGGCGTCGTCCTCATAGTCGTCGGCGTCGTCATAATAGGCGTTGGCGTCGTCACAATAGTCATCAGCGTCACCACGATAGTCATCAGCGTCATCAGCATCGTCATAATAGGCGTCGGTGACATCATCATAGGCGTAAGCTTCGTCATAATAGGCGTCGGCGTCATCATCATAGGCGTCGGCGTCGCCACAATAGGCGTCGGCGTCGTCATAATAGTCATCGGCATCACCACCATTGTCATCAGCGTCGTCATAATAGGCGTCGGCGTCATCATCATAGACGTCGGCGTTGCCATCATAGTCGTCGGCGTCGTCATAATAGGCGTTGGCGTCGTCCTCATAGTCGTCGGCGTCGTCATAATAGGCGTTGGCGTCGTCACAATAGTCATCAGCGTCACCACGATAGTCATCAGCGTCATCAGCATCGTCATAATAGGCGTCGGTGACATCATCATAGGCGTAAGCTTCGTCATAATAGGCGTCGGCGTCGTCATCACAGGCGTCGGCGTCGCCACAATAGGCGTCGGCGTCGTCATAATAGTCAACAGCGTCACCACCATTGTCATCAGCGTCGTCATAATAGGCGTCGGCGTCATCATCATAGACGTCGGCGTTGCCATCATAGTCGTCGGCGTCGTCATAATAGGCGTTGGCGTCGTCCTCATAGTCGTCGGCGTTGTCATAATAGGCATCAGCGTCATCATCATTGGCGTCGGCGTCATCATTATTGGAGTCGGCGTCGTCATCATCGTCATCATAGTCATCTTCGTCACCATCGTCATCTTCGTCACCATCGTCATCATAGACATCGTCGTCGTCAATGTCATCATCGTCGTCGTCAGAAATTTGGGTAAGTTAAATTTGGGTTAGGTTAAATTTGGGTTAGGTTAAATTTGGGTTAGGTTAAATTTGGGTTAGGTTAAATTTGGGTTAGGTTAAATTTGGGTTAGGTTAGGTTAGGTTTTTTTTTTTTTTTTTTTAATCTTGTACCTCCAACATAATCGGAGACTATATAAGCTAACGCAATCATTCTATTTCTCGCTTGTTTTCCTCTCGCACTTTCATTCTTCATACTATATCTTTCTTGCATTCTTTCATCTTTCTTTCTTTAAGGGCAGGCTGCCCTTCTAATTTCTGCCTAATCTTTTACTTATTTTTTTTTATTGGGGGTAAAAACACAACAATGAATTCTTTTATTTCCATTTTTTTTTTCTTTTTCTCTTTTTTCTGATTTTTTTTATTTTTTTTTTTTCTTTTTTTTTATTCTTTCTGAAATGAAATTTTTATTAATAAAATTAACAATAATATTTTTTTAAATAAGCATTAAATATGTTTAAAATTATGGTTAAATGTGTGTAAAAATTCTGATAAAATTATGGATTAAATTTGGGGTTAAAATGTAATTATTTGTACCATAAAAATATTTTTGAAAATTTTTGGCGTAGTCGGAGTTCTTTCCTTGTATATAGAAGGGAATAATCTTTGTGAGGTAGACGGACGTGTGAGGTGTCAGGAGACAGGTCTCGTCGCGGGCTAGCTCACAGGAACGGTTACAGCACTACTTTCAATATAAAAATTTTGAATTATGGTCAAAAAACCGGATTTTTTGATGAAACTTCGGATTTTCAGCGACCGAGAGGGGTTTCGGTTCGCGCTCAGCGCCGGGAAACCTGGGTTTGTACAGCGAAAACCCGATGAAAAAAAAACTATTGCAATCTAATAATAAACAAAGATATACACAATAGGCGTCGGCGTCGTCATAATAGTCATCGGCGTCACCACCATTGTCATCAGCGTCGTCATAATAGGCGTCGGCGTCATCATCATAGACGTCGGCGTTACCATCATAGTCGTCGGCGTCGTCATAATAGGCGTTGGCGTCGTCCTCATAGTCGTCGGCGTCGTCATAATAGGCGTTGGCGTCGTCACAATAGTCATCAGCGTCACCACGATAGTCATCAGCGTCATCAGCGTCGTCATAATAGGCGTCGGTGTCATCATCATAGGCGTAAGCTTCGTCATAATAGGCGTCGGCGTCATCATCACAGGCGTAGGCGTCGCCACAATAGGCGTCGGCGTCGTCATAATAGTCAACAGCGTCACCACCATTGTCATCAGCGTCGTCATAATAGGCGTCGGCGTCATCATCATAGACGTCGGCGTTGCCATCATAGTCGTCGGCGTCGTCATAATAGGCGTTGGCGTCGTCCTCATAGTCGTCGGCGTTGTCATAATAGTCATCAGCGTCATCATCATTGGCGTCGGCGTCATCATCATTGGAGTCGGCGTCGTCATCATCGTCATCATAGTCATCTTCGTCACCATCGTCATCTTCGTCACCATCGTCATCATAGACATCGTCGTCGTCAATGTCATCATCGTCGTCGTCAGAAATTTGGGTAAGTTAAATTTGGGTTAGGTTAAATTTGGGTTTGGTTAAATTTGGGTTAGGTTAAATTTGGGTTAGGTTAAATTTGGGTTATGTTAAATTTGGGTTAGGTTAAATTTGGGTTAGGTTAGGTTAGGTTAGGTTAGGTTAGGTTTTTTTTTTTTTTTTTTTTAAATCTTGTACCTCCAACATAATCGGAGTCTATATAAGCTAACGCAATCATTCTATTTCTCGCTTGTTTTCCTCTCGCACTTTCATTCTTCATACTATATCTTTCTTGCATTCTTTCATCTTTCTTTCTTTAAGGGCAGGCTGCCCTTCTAATTTCTGCCTAATCTTTTACTTATTTTCTTTTATTGGGGGTAAAAACACAACAATGAATTCTTTTATTTCCATTTTTTTTTTCTTTTTCTGTTTTTTTTATTTATTTTTTTTTTTTCTTTTTTTTTATTCTTTCTGAAATGAAATTTTGATTAATAAAATTAACAATAATATTTTTTTAAATAAGCATTAAATATGATTAAAATTATGGTTAAATGTGTGTAAAAATTCTGATAAAATTATGGATTAAATTTGGGGTTAAAATGTAATTATTTGTACCATAAAAATATTTTTGAAAATTTTTGGCGTAGTCGGAGTTCTTTCCTTGTATATAGAAGAGAATAATCTTTGTGAGGTAGACGGACGTGTGAGGTGTCAGGAGACAGGTCTCGTCGCGGGCTAGCTCACAGGAACGGTTACAGCACTACTTTCAATATAAATGAATTTTGAATTATGGTCAAAAAACCGGATTTTTTGATGAAACTTCGGATTTTCAGCGACCGAGAGGGGTTTCGGTTCGCGCTCAGCGCCGGGAAACCTGGGTTTGTACAGCGAAAACCCGATGAAAAAAAAACTATTGCAATCTAATAATAAACAAAGATATACACAAAAGGCGTCGGCGTCGTCATAATAGTCATCGGCGTCACCACCATTGTCATCAGCGTCGTCATAATAGGCGTCGGCGTCATCATCATAGACGTCGGCGTTGCCATCATAGTCGTCGGCGTCGTCATAATAGGCGTTGGCGTCGTCCTCATAGTCGTCGGCGTCGTCATAATAGGCGTTGGCGTCGTCACAATAGTCATCAGCGTCACCACGATAGTCATCAGCGTCATCAGCATCGTCATAATAGGCGTCGGTGACATCATCATAGGCGTAAGCTTCGTCATAATAGGCGTCGGCGTCATCATCATAGGCGTCGGCGTCGCCACAATAGGCGTCGGCGTCGTCATAATAGTCAACAGCGTCACCACCATTGTCATCAGCGTCGTCATAATAGGCGTCGGCGTCATCATCATAGACGTCGGCGTTGCCATCATAGTCGTCGGCGTCGTCATAATAGGCGTTGGCGTCGTCCTCATAGTCGTCGGCGTTGTCATAATAGTCATCAGCGTCATCATCATTGGCGTCGGCGTCATCATCATTGGAGTCGGCGTCGTCATCATCGTCATCATAGTCATCTTCGTCACCATCGTCATCTTCGTCACCATCGTCATCATAGACATCGTCGTCGTCAATGTCATCATCGTCGTCGTCAGAAATTTGGGTAAGTTAAATTTGGGTTAGGTTAAATTTGGGTTTGGTTAAATTTGGGTTAGGTTAAATTTGGGTTAGGTTAAATTTGGGTTAGGTTAAATTTGGGTTAGGTTAAATTTGGGTTAGGTTAGGTTAGGTTAGGTTAGGTTAGGTTTTTTTTTTTTTTTTTTTTAAATCTTGTACCTCCAACATAATCGGAGTCTATATAAGCTAACGCAATCATTCTATTTCTCGCTTGTTTTCCTCTCGCACTTTCATTTTTCATACTATATCTTTCTTGCATTCTTTCATCTTTCTTTCTTTAAGGGCAGGCTGCCCTTCTAATTTCTGCCTAATCTTTTACTTATTTTCTTTTATTGGGGGTAAAAACACAACAATGAATTCTTTTATTTCCATTTTTTTTTTCTTTTTCTGTTTTTTTTTTATTTATTTTTTTTTTCTTTTTTTTTATTCTTTCTGAAATGAAATTTTGATTAATAAAATTAACAATAATATTTTTTTAAATAAGCATTAAATATGATTAAAATTATGGTTAAATGTGTGTAAAAATTCTGATAAAATTATGGATTAAATTTGGGGTTAAAATGTAATTATTTGTACCATAAAAATATTTTTGAAAATTTTTGGCGTAGTCGGAGTTCTTTCCTTGTATATAGAAGAGAATAATCTTTGTGAGGTAGACGGACGTGTGAGGTGTCAGGAGACAGGTCTCGTCGCGGGCTAGCTCACAGGAACGGTTACAGCACTACTTTCAATATAAATGAATTTTGAATTATGGTCAAAAAACCGGATTTTTTGATGAAACTTCGGATTTTCAGCGACCGAGAGGGGTTTCGGTTCGCGCTCAGCGCCGGGAAACCTGGGTTTGTACAGCGAAAACCCGATGAAAAAAAAACTATTGCAATCTAATAATAAACAAAGATATACACAAAAGGCGTCGGCGTCGTCATAATAGTCATCGGCGTCACCACCATTGTCATCAGCGTCGTCATAATAGGCGTCGGCGTCATCATCATAGACGTCGGCGTTGCCATCATAGTCGTCGGCGTCGTCATAATAGGCGTTGGCGTCGTCCTCATAGTCGTCGGCGTCGTCATAATAGGCGTTGGCGTCGTCACAATAGTCATCAGCGTCACCACGATAGTCATCAGCGTCATCAGCATCGTCATAATAGGCGTCGGTGACATCATCATAGGCGTAAGCTTCGTCATAATAGGCGTCGGCGTCATCATCATAGGCGTCGGCGTCGCCACAATAGGCGTCGGCGTCGTCATAATAGTCAACAGCGTCACCACCATTGTCATCAGCGTCGTCATAATAGGCGTCGGCGTCATCATCATAGACGTCGGCGTTGCCATCATAGTCGTCGGCGTCGTCATAATAGGCGTTGGCGTCGTCCTCATAGTCGTCGGCGTTGTCATAATAGTCATCAGCGTCATCATCATTGGCGTCGGCGTCATCATCATTGGAGTCGGCGTCGTCATCATCGTCATCATAGTCATCTTCGTCACCATCGTCATCTTCGTCACCATCGTCATCATAGACATCGTCGTCGTCAATGTCATCATCGTCGTCGTCAGAAATTTGGGTAAGTTAAATTTGGGTTAGGTTAAATTTGGGTTTGGTTAAATTTGGGTTAGGTTAAATTTGGGTTAGGTTAAATTTGGGTTAGGTTAAATTTGGGTTAGGTTAAATTTGGGTTAGGTTAGGTTAGGTTAGGTTAGGTTAGGTTTTTTTTTTTTTTTTTTTAAATCTTGTACCTCCAACATAATCGGAGTCTATATAAGCTAACGCAATCATTCTATTTCTCGCTTGTTTTCCTCTCGCACTTTCATTCTTCATACTATATCTTTCTTGCATTCTTTCATCTTTCTTTCTTTAAGGGCAGGCTGCCCTTCTAATTTCTGCCTAATCTTTTACTTATTTTCTTTTATTGGGGGTAAAAACACAACAATGAATTCTTTTATTTCCATTTTTTTTTTCTTTTTCTGTTTTTTTTTTATTTATTTTTTTTTTCTTTTTTTTTATTCTTTCTGAAATGAAATTTTGATTAATAAAATTAACAATAATATTTTTTTAAATAAGCATTAAATATGATTAAAATTATGGTTAAATGTGTGTAAAAATTCTGATAAAATTATGGATTAAATTTGGGGTTAAAATGTAATTATTTGTACCATAAAAATATTTTTGAAAATTTTTGGCGTAGTCGGAGTTCTTTCCTTGTATATAGAAGAGAATAATCTTTGTGAGGTAGACGGACGTGTGAGGTGTCAGGAGACAGGTCTCGTCGCGGGCTAGCTCACAGGAACGGTTACAGCACTACTTTCAATATAAAAATTTTGAATTATGGTCAAAAAACCGGATTTTTTGATGAAACTTCGGATTTTCAGCGACCGAGAGGGGTTTCGGATCGCGCTCAGCGCCAGGAAACCTGGGTTTGTACAGCGAAAACCCGATGAAAAAAAAACTATTGCAATCTAATAATAAACAAAGATATACACAATAGGCGTCGGCGTCGTCATAATAGTCATCGGCGTCACCACCATTGTCATCAGCGTCGTCATAATAGGCGTCGGCGTCATCATCATAGACGTCGGCGTTGCCATCATAGTCGTCGGCGTCGTCATAATAGGCGTTGGCGTCGTCCTCATAGTCGTCGGCGTTGTCATAATAGGCGTTGGCGTCGTCACAATAGTCATCAGCGTCACCACGATAGTCATCAGCGTCATCAGCGTCGTCATAATAGTCATCGGCGTCACCACCATTGTCATCAGCGTCGTCATAATAGGCGTCGGCGTCATCATCATAGACGTCGGCGTTGCCATCATAGTCGTCGGCGTCGTCATAATAGGCGTTGGCGTCGTCCTCATAGTCGTCGGCGTCGTCATAATAGGCGTTGGCGTCGTCACAATAGTCATCAGCGTCACCACGATAGTCATCAGCGTCATCAGCATCGTCATAATAGGCGTCGGTGACATCATCATAGGCGTAAGCTTCGTCATAATAGGCGTCGGCGTCATCATCACAGGCGTCGGCGTCGCCACAATAGACGTCGGCGTCGTCATAATAGTCAACAGCGTCACCACCATTGTCATCAGCGTCGTCATAATAGGCGTCGGCGTCATCATCATAGACGTCGGCGTTGCCATCATAGTCGTCGGCGTCGTCATAATAGGCGTTGGCGTCGTCCTCATAGTCGTCGGCGTTGTCATAATAGGCATCAGCGTCATCATCATTGGCGTCGGCGTCATCATCATTGGAGTCGGCGTCGTCATCATCGTCATCATAGTCATCTTCGTCACTATCGTCATCTTCGTCACCATCGTCATCATAGACATCGTCGTCGTCAATGTCATCATCGTCGTCGTCAGAAATTTGGGTAAGTTAAATTTGGGTTAGGTTAAATTTGGGTTTGGTTAAATTTGGGTTAGGTTAAATTTGGGTTAGGTTAAATTTGGGTTAGGTTAAATTTGGGTTAGGTTAGGTTAGGTTAGGTTTAAGCTAACGCAATCATTCTATTTCTCGCTTGTTTTCCTCTCGCACTTTCATTCTTCATACTATATCTTTCTTGCATTCTTTCATCTTTCTTTCTTTAAGGGCAGGCTGCCCTTCTAATTTCTGCCTAATCTTTTACTTATTTTCTATTATTGGAGGTAAAAACTCAACAATGAATTCTTTTATTTCCATTTTTTTTTTCTTTTTCTCTTTTTTCTGTTTTTTTTTTATTTATTTTTTTTTTATTTTTATTTATTCTTTCTGAAATGAAATTTTTATTAATAAAATTAACAATAATATTTTTTTAAATAAGCATTAAATATGTTTAAAATTATGGTTAAATGTGTGTAAAAATTCTGATAAAATTATGGATTAAATTTGGGGTTAAAATGTTATTATTTGTACCATAAAAATATTTTTGAAAATTTTTGGCGTAGTCGGAGTTCTTTCCTTGTATATAGAAGAGAATAATCTTTGTGACGTAGACGGACGTGTGAGGTGTCAGGAGACAGGTCTCGTCGCGGGCTAGCTCACAGGAACGGTTACAGCACTACTTTCAATATAAAAATTTTGAATTATGGTCAAAAAACCGGATTTTTTGATGAAACTTCGGATTTTCAGCGACCGAGAGGGGTTTCGGTTCGCGCTCAGCGCCGGAAAACCTGGGTTTGTACAGCGAAAACCCGATGAAAAAAAAACTATTGCAATCTAATAATAAACAAAGATATACACAATAGGCGTCGGCGTCGTCATAATAGTCATCGGCGTCACCACCATTGTCATCAGCGTCGTCATAATAGGCGTCGGCGTCATCATCATAGACGTCGGCGTTGCCATCATAGTCGTCGGCGTCGTCATAATAGGCGTTGGCGTCGTCCTCATAGTCGTCGGCGTCGTCATAATAGGCGTTGGCGTCGTCACAATAGTCATCAGCGTCACCACGATAATCATCAGCGTCATCAGCGTCGTCATAATAGGCGTCGGTGTCATCATCATAGGCGTAAGCTTCGTCATAATAGGCGTCGGCGTCATCATCATAGGCGTCGGCGTCGCCACAATAGGCGTCGGCGTCGTCATAATAGTCATCGGCGTCACCACCATTGTCATCAGCGTCGTCATAATAGGCGTCGGCGTCATCATCATAGACGTCGGCGTTGCCATCATAGTCGTCGGCGTCGTCATAATAGGCGTTGGCGTCGTCCTCATAGTCGTCGGCGTCGTCATAATAGGCGTTGGCGTCGTCACAATAGTCATCAGCGTCACCACGATAGTCATCAGCGTCATCAGCGTCGTCATAATAGGCGTCGGTGTCATCATCATATGCGTAAGCTTCGTCATAATAGGCGTCGGCGTCATCATCATAGGCGTCGGCGTCGCCACAATAGGCGTCGGCGTCGTCATAATAGTCATCGGCGTCACCACCATTGTCATCAGCGTCGTCATAATAGGCGTCGGCGTCATCATCATAGACGTCGGCGTTGCCATCATAGTCGTCGGCGTCGTCATAATAGGCGTTGGCGTCGTCACAATAGTCATCAGCGTCACCACGATAGTCATCAGCGTCATCAGCATCGTCATAATAGGCGTAGGTGACATCATCATAGGCGTAAGCTTCGTCATAATAGGCGTCGGCGTCATCATCATAGGCGTCGGCGTCGCCACAATAGGCGTCGGCGTCGTCATAATAGTCATCGGCGTCACCACCATTGTCATCAGCGTCGTCATAATAGGCGTCGGCGTCATCATCATAGACGTCGGCGTTGCCATCATAGTCGTCGGCGTCGTCATAATAGGCGTTGGCGTCGTCCTCATAGTCGTCGGCGTCGTCATAATAGGCGTTGGCGTCGTCACAATAGTCATCAGCGTCACCACGATAGTCATCAGCGTCATCAGCATCGTCATAATAGGCGTCGGTGACATCATCATAGGCGTAAGCTTCGTCATAATAGGCGTCGGCGTCATCATCACAGGCGTCGGCGTCGCCACAATAGACGTCGGCGTCGTCATAATAGTCAACAGCGTCACCACCATTGTCATCAGCGTCGTCATAATAGGCGTCGGCGTCATCATCATTGGCGTCGGCGTCATCATCATTGGAGTCGGCGTCGTCATCATCGTCATCATAGTCATCTTCGTCACTATCGTCATCTTCGTCACCATCGTCATCATAGACATCGTCGTCGTCAATGTCATCATCGTCGTCGTCAGAAATTTGGGTAAGTTAAATTTGGGTTAGGTTAAATTTGGGTTTGGTTAAATTTGGGTTTGGTTAAATTTGGGTTAGGTTAAATTTGGGTTAGGTTAGGTTAGGTTAGGTTTTTTTTTTTTTTTTTTTTAAATCTTGTACCTCCAACATAATCGGAGTCTATATAAGCTAACGCAATCATTCTATTTCTCGCTTGTTTTCCTCTCGCACTTTCATTCTTCATACTATATCTTTCTTGCATTCTTTCATCTTTCTTTCTTTAAGGGCAGGCTGCCCTTCTAATTTCTGCCTAATCTTTTACTTATTTTCTATTATTGGGGGTAAAAACACAACAATGAATTCTTTTATTTCCATTTTTTTTTTCTTTTTCTCTTTTTTCTGTTTTTTTTTTTATTTTTATTTTTTTCTTTTTTTTTATTCTTTCTGAAATGAAATTTTTATTAATAAAATCAACAATAATATTTTTTTAAATAAGCATTAAATATGTTTAAAATTATGGTTAAATGTGTGTAAAAATTCTGATAAAATTATGGATTAAATTTGGGGTTAAAATGTAATTATTTGTACCATAAAAATATTTTTGAAAATTTTTGGCGTAGTCGGAGTTCTTTCCTTGTATATAGAAGGGAATAATCTTTGTGAGGTAGACGGACGTGTGAGGTGTCAGGAGACAGGTCTCGTCGCGGGCTAGCTCACAGGAACGGTTACAGCACAACTTTCAATATAAAAATTTTGAATTATGGTCAAAAAACCGGATTTTTTGATGAAACTTCGGATTTTCAGCGACCGAGAAAGGTTTCAGCGCCGGGAAACCTGGGTTTGTACAGCGAAAACCCGATGAAAAAAAAACTATTGCAATCTAATAATAAACAAAGATATACACAATAGGCGTCGGCGTCGTCATAATAGTCATCGGCGTCACCACCATTGTCATCAGCGTCGTCATAATAGGCGTCGGCGTCATCATCATAGACGTCGGCGTTACCATCATAGTCGTCGGCGTCGTCATAATAGGCGTTGGCGTCGTCCTCATAGTCGTCGGCGTCGTCATAATAGGCGTTGGCGTCGTCACAATAGTCATCAGCGTCACCACGATAGTCATCAGCGTCATCAGCGTCGTCATAATAGGCGTCGGTGTCATCATCATAGGCGTAAGCTTCGTCATAATAGGCGTCGGCGTAATCATCATAGGCGTCGGCGTCGCCACAATAGGCGTCGGCGTCGTCATAATAGTCATCGGCGTCACCACCATTGTCATCAGCGTCGTCGTAATAGGCGTCGGCGTCATCATCATAGACGTCGGCGTTGCCATCATAGTCGTCGGCGTCGTCATAATAGGCGTTGGCGTCGTCCTCATAGTCGTCGGCGTAGTCATAATAGCCGTTGGCGTCGTCACAATAGTCATCAGCGTCACCACGATAGTCATCAGCGTCATCAGCGTCGTCATAATAGGCGTCGGTGTCATCATCATATGCGTAAGCTTCGTCATAATAGGCGTCGGCGTCATCATAATAGGCGTCGGCGTCGCCACAATAGGCGTCGGCGTCGTCATAATAGTCATCGGCGTCACCACCATTGTCATCAGCGTCGTCATAATAGGCGTCGGCGTCATCATCATAGACGTCGGCGTTGCCATCATAGTCGTCGGCGTCGTCATAATAGGCGTTGGCGTCGTCACAATAGTCATCAGCGTCACCACGATAGTCATCAGCGTCATCAGCATCGTCATAATAGGCGTAGGTGACATCATCATAGGCGTAAGCTTCGTCATAATAGGCGTCGGCGTCATCATCACAGGCGTCGGCGTCGCCACAATAGGCGTCGGCGTCGTCATAATAGTCAACAGCGTCACCACCATTGTCATCAGCGTCGTCATAATAGGCGTCGGCGTCATCATCATAGACGTCGGCGTTGCCATCATAGTCGTCGGCGTCGTCATAATAGGCGTTGGCGTCGTCCTCATAGTCGTCGGCGTTGTCATAATAGTCATCAGCGTCATCATCATTGGCGTCGGCGTCATCATCATTGTAGTCGGCGTCGTCATCATCGTCATCATAGTCATCTTCGTCACCATCGTCATCTTCGTCACCATCGTCATCATAGACATCGTCGTCGTCAATGTCATCATCGTCGTCGTCAGAAATTTTTGTAAGTTAAATTTGGGTTAGGTTAAATTTGGGTTAGGTTAAAGAATCATGACCACCTTCCATACATTGATTGACCTGTCACTTGATTTTTTCACAGGTCGCGTCTAGTTACAACTCGTGTTGTATAAAAATAATTATTGTTTATTATAAATCAATCACATATAATATTTTCATTTAGATGCCAGGGAAAAATGTAATTGAGTAAATAAGTTTTTGAGGTTATAACAGCTGTCAGATAAGGTTTGACAGCTGCTAATGCTATAACCTCAAAACTGTACGATGTACGATACGCTAGTTGAAATCAATTGTTTCTTTAATACTGAGAGAGTTACAATCACTCAGAAATAAATCCCTCTTCAACGTAATATCAACATCAAAACAGCATGCGACTCCAAACTGCAGTTATATTCTTGTAATATGCAATTGACGCTGAGTTAAGTAGAAAGAACTAAGAACTTCACATCTGATTGTGATGTTATGTGAAGTTATGTCAATATGCTTGTTTTCTACACTACATCAAGCAAGTTAGAGCAAGTTCAATGAAGTATCGGTTAAAATCTATCGTCGAAACAGACCAGATTCCAGGAGTCACCTTGATAGGCGATTCTTTTAGCCATCATGTTCAAGTGTGATGGACAAACAAGGGGACCTCTGTTGGCCATTACAACTTAAATAGATAACGTAAAGAATTGCCTACATGTTAGTGGTGAGAACTGGGAAGTAAAATAAAAAACAGGATGTGACTTAATATTATTTATTCTATGTCTTCTCGTACAACCACTTCATCCAAAAATGCTGCTGGAGCAACAATGTTGTTCTCATACCTGGCCCATCCCAAATACCACACCAACGTCATAACATGCGCACAACAGCCTACAGTGCGACGTCCCACAATGCAGTTGCAATAATATTCTAAAATGCCTTCTCGTCCATTAACACCATTTGCTACCAAAATGTACACATAGTACTGACGTCTTGATATATGTCTCGATTTTATTTTTCCTTTTATAAGTGAATTTTCCCCACTGCCTAATTCGGGTATATTATTTGTGTCTACACAAACTTCTATTCTGTATCCGCCATGGAAACGTACGTGTTCACCATAATAAGAACGTGCTTGACGAATTTGGTACGTTCCCAAGGCGAATAATATTAGTTCATTATATTCTAGACGGGGGAAATCAATATTGCTGTTATTAACAGTAATGTTTTGAAAAAAGGATGCCCGGCGATTTAAATTATAATCTGAAACTATATTAGATAAGTTATTTTCCAGGGTCATCCTTTCATTTATTACATTTAGAATTTGATCAGCATCAGCTCTATTCTGAAGGCGAACACCAAACTTATTTATTAAACTTGCAGCAATTTGGAAATAAGCCATCATATTTGGTACAGTTTTGTTAAAATGGTCAAACCTTAACAATCTATAATCTCGTTTAAAATATCCATTGACAACTTCCACCACCCATCTGCATATAGTTACACATCTACTTCTATTTGCTTGGGTGGTGGTTAACTGGTGTTCACCTTCCAAAAGTGAATCTGGCATATAAGCCTTATAATTGCAATGTTCTAATAAGCTGATGCTATCTCTGAATCCCCTGTCTAAAATAAATATGTCGTTGTCTTGAAAGTACCGTCTCAGTGGGGAATTTTCATTGCTGAACAAAGAAGACATTATTTCTGCATCAGATGTGGTAGCTTTGTATGGGCCAAAACAATCCAAAATATAACCATCGCAGGCTACTATTAAAAATGGCTTCAACAGATTTCTGTATTTGTGCAACGAATATGTGTCTTTTTGGAACATGTAATTGCTACTTTTATTTAAAAAAATGTATGTTCCATCACACATCACAATACATTGTTCATTGTTTTCATTATAAATTCCATTTGGAATCATAAGATTGTGTTCCTTCAATTGTTCTCTCGTCAAGTGGTTTAGTCCTAGGTTACGAGGAACAAAATCTTGTAACAACACCTCTCGTGCTGTTTTCATTAGTCGCTCTAGTGTAGTGCGTGGAACTTCTAGCAATGTTGCTATTCTTAGGTCAGAATCACCTGTCCGCATCTTTATTAAAATAGCAGCTAGGCCTAATATTCCCCTATGTTTTTCTAACAGACGGGGAAGTTCTTCTAATAAATTAAGGAATTTTGCTTTTGTTAAGCCCATCCAATATCCAAACAAATGATCGTCAATTTCTTGTATTGCTTCTCTACTTGAAAAATCAAGAAAACTCTTGAATTTTTGAACAAATGAAAAAACATGCTCAACTTGTTCAAGAGTGAAATCAGTCATGCTGTTTTCACTGCCATAAAGGAAATCCCAACTGTTTCCATGTAAATGCTCGGTGCATACCCTAGCCAGTTTGGGAATATAAAAATTATAGTTGGACAAAATGGTAGCTCGCAGTGAATCTGACACAGTATGCAGATTTAGATTCTCACATCCATAAAATATACAATGAGATGCTGTATTGGGAGCACGTTGATAATTAAGTAATGTAATTTTACTTGATTGGATCTCTGGAGCTTGAACTACTTGAGATTCCCTTTCTTGCTCCTCATCTGTACTCACAACGGACAGGGGAGGTTGTATTTCTGGAACATAAGCTGGATCGGCAGATTGTTCCACTTCATGTTCAACTCCATCACCTTGAAGTGTTTCTTCACCTTGAAGAGTTTCTTCACCTTGAAGAGTCTCTTCACCATCTAAGCCTCTTCTCTCATCCTGTTGCTGCATTGAAAGAGCTTGTCTTTTAAATCTCAACCAACAGGCATGACATACACGGTCGGAATGTGATATCTGTCAACAAAAAGCAACATATTTGTAATACATGTAGTGACATTCCTATTACATCATGGATTAGACAATGTATGCAAAGAAAAAAATGCATGCTAATTTGAATATTTAGATACAAACCTGACGAGGCGCTACGGTAGTTCGTATCAAGTTTATCATCCTTAGTGTAAGGCTTGATGGGTTTTCTTTCAGAATATGGTCACTTTGACGATTGAGTAGTGATCGACCACAAACAGCGCATACTTGAGCATGACCACGGCGAGATGAACCAGCAGATGGATCACACTCATTGTTTCCATGAAGTCGAGCATTAATAGCCTGCATGGCTACATCAAAGCATGCTTCACAAATGTAATCTTCTTCAGTTATCTGGAAAACAAATCAATTATGAGATTTTGAAAACACTGAATTAACATAGGGAAAATCTACATTTTCTAACTCATTTTATGAAGTGGGTCGTCATAAGGGTGTCAACTGTGTCTAGTATTACTAGGTACTACTATTTATGGCGTTATTAAAAAAAATATACATGACCACTTCTGGATATTAATCCTTTTCCATGGGTAAAACAATAATTACTGTAGCGTTCATTGACTAGATACTAAGTTGTTAGATACTTGATTGTTATTATACTTACTATTACTGGAGATATCCAAGTACTAAGTAGAGAGATAACTCTGGTATCAAGTTGAAGGGCCTCATAACGCCGGAGCGTATTAACGCAAATGTTGCAGTTTATACAAAGCAGTCTTAGAGAAGGCTCCATGACGCTTTCCAACCAGAGCGGTAGCTCCCAATCGAAAAGCAATAAGTCGGTATCCGTATCACACAAGCCAAAGTAATCGTAAGTGGTAGGTATCGAAGTCCGTGGAAAATGCAAAGTCGTAAGGGTATCAGAAAATCCAAAAAGCGCACAGTACAATACGTAGCAAGAGCAAACGAACGACTGCAAAATGTCAAACAAATGGCAGCCTGTCATTCAAGTTAAAGTAGTTCATTTTACGCAAATGCAAACTTATTTTCAAAACCATAAAAAAAAATCGTGGCTACTTTCATGCTATTCTTATAAATATCTTTGATTTATATTGAATATTGTTAGTTAAGAAAGAAAGAAAAGAGATACCAATTATTTATTTTGAACTTTCACTGCAGCACAAATGAACAAGTTTTTCATTATCTGTGAAACGGAACGGACCGTTTCGTTTTCAAATGTCTGTGTATTTGATGCACTGGCTTTTGGCCGCAATTCACCATGATAAACATAATAACATTGTTTTTTTTCCTGGCTTTATTTAAAAATTCGATTAAACGATACAAAATAAACAAAAAAAATACAATTTTTTAAGATATATTTCATCACAAGACGCGTTAGAATTTTTTCAGGTCAAAAATAGTCATGATTCTTTGGGTTAGGTTAAATTTGGGTTAGGTTAAATTTGGGTTAGGTTAAATTTGGGTTAGGTTAAATTTGGGTTAGGTTAAATTTGGGTTAGGTTAAATTTGGGTTAGGTTAGGTTAGGTTTTTTTTTTTTTTTTTTTTAATCTTGTACCTCCAACATAATCGGAGACTATATAAGCTAACGCAATCATTCTATTTCTCGCTTGTTTTCCTCTCGCACTTTCATTCTTCATACTATATCTTTCTTGCATTCTTTCATCTTTCTTTCTTTAAGGGCAGGCTGCCCTTCTAATTTCTGCCTAATCTTTTACTTATTTTCTTTTATTGGGGGTAAAAACACAACAATGAATTCTTTTATTTCCATTTTTTTTTTCTTTTTCTCTTTTTTCTGTTTTTTTTTTTATTTTTTTCTTTTTTTTTATTCTTTCTGAAATGAAATTTTTATTAATAAAATTAACAATAATATTTTTTTAAATAAGCATTAAATATGTTTAAAATTATGGTTAAATGTGTGTAAAAATTCTGATAAAATTATGGATTAAATTTGGGGTTAAAATGTAATTATTTGTACCATAAAAATATTTTTGAAAATTTTTGGCGTAGTCGGAGTTCTTTCCTTGTATATAGAAGAGAATAATCTTTGTGAGGTAGACGGACGTGTGAGGTGTCAGGAGACAGGTCTCGTCGCGGGCTAGCTCAATGGAACGGTTACAGCACTACTTTCAATATAAAAATTTTGAATTATGGTAAAAAAACCGGATTTTTTGATGAAACTTCGGATTTTCAGCGACCGAGAGGGGTTTCGGTTCGCGCTCAGCGCCGGGAAACCTGGGTTTGTACAGCGAAAATCCGATGAAAAAAAAACTATTGCAATCTAATAATAAACAAAGATATACACAATAGGCGTCGGCGTCGTCATAATAGTCATCGGCGTCACCACCATTGTCATCAGCGTCGTCATAATAGGCGTCGGCGTCATCATCATAGACGTCGGCGTTGCCATCATCGTCGTCGGCGTCGTCATAATAGGCGTTGGCGTCGTCCTCATAGTCGTCGGCGTCGTCATAATAGGCGTTGGCGTCGTCACAATAGTCATCAGCGTCACCACGATAGTCATCAGCGTCATCAGCATCGTCATAATAGGCGTCGGTGACATCATCATAGGCGTAAGCTTCGTCATAATAGGCGTCGGCGTCATCATCACAGGCGTCGGCGTCGCCACAATAGGCGTCGGCGTCGTCATAATAGTCAACAGCGTCACCACCATTGTCATCAGCGTCGTCATAATAGGCGTCGGCGTCATCATCATAGACGTCGGCGTTGCCATCATAGTCGTCGGCGTCGTCATAATAGGCGTTGGCGTCGTCCTCATAGTCGTCGGCGTTGTCATAATAGTCATCAGCGTCATCATCATTGGCGTCGGCGTCATCATCATTGGAGTCGGCGTCGTCATCATCGTCATCATAGTCATCTTCGTCACCATCGTCATCTTCGTCACCATCGTCATCTTCGTCACCATCGTCATCATAGACATCGTCGTCGTCAATGTCATCATCGTCGTCGTTTGAAATTTGGGTAAGTTAAATTTGGGTTAGGTTAAATTTGGGTTTGGTTAAATTTGGGTTAGGTTAAATTTGGGTTAGGTTAAATTTGGGTTAGGTTAGGTTAGGTTAGGTTTATTTTTTTTTTTTTTTTAATCTTGTACCTCCAACATAATCGGAGTCTATATAAGCTAACGCAATCATTTTATTTCTCGCTTGTTTTCCTCTCGCACTTTCATTCTTCATACTATATCTTTCTTGCATTCTTTCATCTTTCTTTCTTTAAGGGCAGGCTGCCCTTCTAATTTCTGCCTAATCTTTTACTTATTTTCTTTTATTGGGGGTAAAAACACAACAATGAATTCTTTTATTTCCATTTTTTTTTTCTTTTTCTCTTTTTTCTGTTTTTTTTTTATTTATTTATTTTCTTTTTTTTTATTCTTTCTGAAATGAAATTTTTATTAATAAAATTAACAATAATATTTTTTTAAATAAGCATTAAATATGTTTAAAATTATGGTTAAATGTGTGTAAAAATTCTGATAAAATTATGGATTAAATTTGGGGTTAAAATGTAATTATTTGTACCATAAAAATATTTTTGAAAATTTTTGGCGTAGTCGGAGTTCTTTCCTTGTATATAGAAGAGAATAATCTTTGTGAGGTAGACGGACGTGTGAGGTGTCAGGAGACAGGTCTCGTCGCGGGCTAGCTCACAGGAACGGTTACAGCACTACTTTCAATATAAATGAATTTTGAATTATGGTCAAAAAACCGGATTTTTTGATGAAACTTCGGATTTTCAGCGACCGAGAGGGGTTTCGGTTCGCGCTCAGCGCCGGGAAACCTGGGTTTGTACAGCGAAAACCCGATGAAAAAAAAACTATTGCAATCTAATAATAAACAAAGATATACACAATAGGCGTCGGCGTCGTCATAATAGTCATCGGCGTCACCACCATTGTCATCAGCGTCGTCATAATAGGCGTCGGCGTCATCATCATAGACGTCGGCGTTGCCATCATAGTCGTCGGCGTCGTCATAATAGGCGTTGGCGTCGTCCTCATAGTCGTCGGCGTCGTCATAATAGGCGTTGGCGTCGTCACAATAGTCATCAGCGTCACCACGATAGTCATCAGCGTCATCAGCATCGTCATAATAGGCGTCGGTGACATCATCATAGGCGTAAGCTTCGTCATAATAGGCGTCGGCGTCATCATCATAGGCGTCGGCGTTGCCATCATAGTCGTCGGCGTCGTCATAATAGGCGTTGGCGTCGTCCTCATAGTCGTCGGCGTTGTCATAATAGTCATCAGCGTCATCATCATTGGCGTCGGCGTCATCATCATTGGAGTCGGCGTCGTCATCATCGTCATCATAGTCATCTTCGTCACCATCGTCATCTTCGTCACCATCGTCATCTTCGTCACCATCGTCATCATAGACATCGTCGTCGTCAATGTCATCATCGTCGTCGTTTGAAATTTGGGTAAGTTAAATTTGGGTTAGGTTAAATTTGGGTTTGGTTAAATTTGGGTTAGGTTAAATTTGGGTTAGGTTAAATTTGGGTTAGGTTAGGTTAGGTTAGGTTTATTTTTTTTTTTTTTTTAATCTTGTACCTCCAACATAATCGGAGTCTATATAAGCTAACGCAATCATTTTATTTCTCGCTTGTTTTCCTCTCGCACTTTCATTCTTCATACTATATCTTTCTTGCATTCTTTCATCTTTCTTTCTTTAAGGGCAGGCTGCCCTTCTAATTTCTGCCTAATCTTTTACTTATTTTCTTTTATTGGGGGTAAAAACACAACAATGAATTCTTTTATTTCCATTTTTTTTTTCTTTTTCTCTTTTTTCTGTTTTTTTTTTATTTATTTATTTTCTTTTTTTTTATTCTTTCTGAAATGAAATTTTTATTAATAAAATTAACAATAATATTTTTTTAAATAAGCATTAAATATGTTTAAAATTATGGTTAAATGTGTGTAAAAATTCTGATAAAATTATGGATTAAATTTGGGGTTAAAATGTAATTATTTGTACCATAAAAATATTTTTGAAAATTTTTGGCGTAGTCGGAGTTCTTTCCTTGTATATAGAAGAGAATAATCTTTGTGAGGTAGACGGACGTGTGAGGTGTCAGGAGACAGGTCTCGTCGCGGGCTAGCTCACAGGAACGGTTACAGCACTACTTTCAATATAAATGAATTTTGAATTATGGTCAAAAAACCGGATTTTTTGATGAAACACGGTCGGAATGTGATATCTGTCAACAAAAAGCAACATATTTGTAATACATGTAGTGACATTCCTATTACATCATGGATTAGACAATGTATGCAAAGAAAAAAATGCATGCTAATTTGAATATTTAGATACAAACCTGACGAGGCGCTACGGTAGTTCGTATCAAGTTTATCATCCTTAGTGTAAGGCTTGATGGGTTTTCTTTCAGAATATGGTCACTTTGACGATTGAGTAGTGATCGACCACAAACAGCGCATACTTGAGCATGACCACGGCGAGATGAACCAGCAGATGGATCACACTCATTGTTTCCATGAAGTCGAGCATTAATAGCCTGCATGGCTACATCAAAGCATGCTTCACAAATGTAATCTTCTTCAGTTATCTGGAAAACAAATCAATTATGAGATTTTGAAAACACTGAATTAACATAGGGAAAATCTACATTTTCTAACTCATTTTATGAAGTGGGTCGTCATAAGGGTGTCAACTGTGTCTAGTATTACTAGGTACTACTATTTATGGCGTTATTAAAAAAAATATACATGACCACTTCTGGATATTAATCCTTTTCCATGGGTAAAACAATAATTACTGTAGCGTTCATTGACTAGATACTAAGTTGTTAGATACTTGATTGTTATTATACTTACTATTACTGGAGATATCCAAGTACTAAGTAGAGAGATAACTCTGGTATCAAGTTGAAGGGCCTCATAACGCCGGAGCGTATTAACGCAAATGTTGCAGTTTATACAAAGCAGTCTTAGAGAAGGCTCCATGACGCTTTCCAACCAGAGCGGTAGCTCCCAATCGAAAAGCAATAAGTCGGTATCCGTATCACACAAGCCAAAGTAATCGTAAGTGGTAGGTATCGAAGTCCGTGGAAAATGCAAAGTCGTAAGGGTATCAGAAAATCCAAAAAGCGCACAGTACAATACGTAGCAAGAGCAAACGAACGACTGCAAAATGTCAAACAAATGGCAGCCTGTCATTCAAGTTAAAGTAGTTCATTTTACGCAAATGCAAACTTATTTTCAAAACCATAAAAAAAAATCGTGGCTACTTTCATGCTATTCTTATAAATATCTTTGATTTATATTGAATATTGTTAGTTAAGAAAGAAAGAAAAGAGATACCAATTATTTATTTTGAACTTTCACTGCAGCACAAATGAACAAGTTTTTCATTATCTGTGAAACGGAACGGACCGTTTCGTTTTCAAATGTCTGTGTATTTGATGCACTGGCTTTTGGCCGCAATTCACCATGATAAACATAATAACATTGTTTTTTTTCCTGGCTTTATTTAAAAATTCGATTAAACGATACAAAATAAACAAAAAAAATACAATTTTTTAAGATATATTTCATCACAAGACGCGTTAGAATTTTTTCAGGTCAAAAATAGTCATGATTCTTTGGGTTAGGTTAAATTTGGGTTAGGTTAAATTTGGGTTAGGTTAAATTTGGGTTAGGTTAAATTTGGGTTAGGTTAAATTTGGGTTAGGTTAAATTTGGGTTAGGTTAGGTTAGGTTTTTTTTTTTTTTTTTTTTAATCTTGTACCTCCAACATAATCGGAGACTATATAAGCTAACGCAATCATTCTATTTCTCGCTTGTTTTCCTCTCGCACTTTCATTCTTCATACTATATCTTTCTTGCATTCTTTCATCTTTCTTTCTTTAAGGGCAGGCTGCCCTTCTAATTTCTGCCTAATCTTTTACTTATTTTCTTTTATTGGGGGTAAAAACACAACAATGAATTCTTTTATTTCCATTTTTTTTTTCTTTTTCTCTTTTTTCTGTTTTTTTTTTTATTTTTTTCTTTTTTTTTATTCTTTCTGAAATGAAATTTTTATTAATAAAATTAACAATAATATTTTTTTAAATAAGCATTAAATATGTTTAAAATTATGGTTAAATGTGTGTAAAAATTCTGATAAAATTATGGATTAAATTTGGGGTTAAAATGTAATTATTTGTACCATAAAAATATTTTTGAAAATTTTTGGCGTAGTCGGAGTTCTTTCCTTGTATATAGAAGAGAATAATCTTTGTGAGGTAGACGGACGTGTGAGGTGTCAGGAGACAGGTCTCGTCGCGGGCTAGCTCAATGGAACGGTTACAGCACTACTTTCAATATAAAAATTTTGAATTATGGTAAAAAAACCGGATTTTTTGATGAAACTTCGGATTTTCAGCGACCGAGAGGGGTTTCGGTTCGCGCTCAGCGCCGGGAAACCTGGGTTTGTACAGCGAAAATCCGATGAAAAAAAAACTATTGCAATCTAATAATAAACAAAGATATACACAATAGGCGTCGGCGTCGTCATAATAGTCATCGGCGTCACCACCATTGTCATCAGCGTCGTCATAATAGGCGTCGGCGTCATCATCATAGACGTCGGCGTTGCCATCATCGTCGTCGGCGTCGTCATAATAGGCGTTGGCGTCGTCCTCATAGTCGTCGGCGTCGTCATAATAGGCGTTGGCGTCGTCACAATAGTCATCAGCGTCACCACGATAGTCATCAGCGTCATCAGCATCGTCATAATAGGCGTCGGTGACATCATCATAGGCGTAAGCTTCGTCATAATAGGCGTCGGCGTCATCATCACAGGCGTCGGCGTCGCCACAATAGGCGTCGGCGTCGTCATAATAGTCAACAGCGTCACCACCATTGTCATCAGCGTCGTCATAATAGGCGTCGGCGTCATCATCATAGACGTCGGCGTTGCCATCATAGTCGTCGGCGTCGTCATAATAGGCGTTGGCGTCGTCCTCATAGTCGTCGGCGTTGTCATAATAGTCATCAGCGTCATCATCATTGGCGTCGGCGTCATCATCATTGGAGTCGGCGTCGTCATCATCGTCATCATAGTCATCTTCGTCACCATCGTCATCTTCGTCACCATCGTCATCTTCGTCACCATCGTCATCATAGACATCGTCGTCGTCAATGTCATCATCGTCGTCGTTTGAAATTTGGGTAAGTTAAATTTGGGTTAGGTTAAATTTGGGTTTGGTTAAATTTGGGTTAGGTTAAATTTGGGTTAGGTTAAATTTGGGTTAGGTTAGGTTAGGTTAGGTTTATTTTTTTTTTTTTTTTAATCTTGTACCTCCAACATAATCGGAGTCTATATAAGCTAACGCAATCATTTTATTTCTCGCTTGTTTTCCTCTCGCACTTTCATTCTTCATACTATATCTTTCTTGCATTCTTTCATCTTTCTTTCTTTAAGGGCAGGCTGCCCTTCTAATTTCTGCCTAATCTTTTACTTATTTTCTTTTATTGGGGGTAAAAACACAACAATGAATTCTTTTATTTCCATTTTTTTTTTCTTTTTCTCTTTTTTCTGTTTTTTTTTTATTTATTTATTTTCTTTTTTTTTATTCTTTCTGAAATGAAATTTTTATTAATAAAATTAACAATAATATTTTTTTAAATAAGCATTAAATATGTTTAAAATTATGGTTAAATGTGTGTAAAAATTCTGATAAAATTATGGATTAAATTTGGGGTTAAAATGTAATTATTTGTACCATAAAAATATTTTTGAAAATTTTTGGCGTAGTCGGAGTTCTTTCCTTGTATATAGAAGAGAATAATCTTTGTGAGGTAGACGGACGTGTGAGGTGTCAGGAGACAGGTCTCGTCGCGGGCTAGCTCACAGGAACGGTTACAGCACTACTTTCAATATAAATGAATTTTGAATTATGGTCAAAAAACCGGATTTTTTGATGAAACTTCGGATTTTCAGCGACCGAGAGGGGTTTCGGTTCGCGCTCAGCGCCGGGAAACCTGGGTTTGTACAGCGAAAACCCGATGAAAAAAAAACTATTGCAATCTAATAATAAACAAAGATATACACAATAGGCGTCGGCGTCGTCATAATAGTCATCGGCGTCACCACCATTGTCATCAGCGTCGTCATAATAGGCGTCGGCGTCATCATCATAGACGTCGGCGTTGCCATCATAGTCGTCGGCGTCGTCATAATAGGCGTTGGCGTCGTCCTCATAGTCGTCGGCGTCGTCATAATAGGCGTTGGCGTCGTCACAATAGTCATCAGCGTCACCACGATAGTCATCAGCGTCATCAGCATCGTCATAATAGGCGTCGGTGACATCATCATAGGCGTAAGCTTCGTCATAATAGGCGTCGGCGTCATCATCATAGGCGTCGGCGTTGCCATCATAGTCGTCGGCGTCGTCATAATAGGCGTTGGCGTCGTCCTCATAGTCGTCGGCGTTGTCATAATAGTCATCAGCGTCATCATCATTGGCGTCGGCGTCATCATCATTGGAGTCGGCGTCGTCATCATCGTCATCATAGTCATCTTCGTCACCATCGTCATCTTCGTCACCATCGTCATCTTCGTCACCATCGTCATCATAGACATCGTCGTCGTCAATGTCATCATCGTCGTCGTTTGAAATTTGGGTAAGTTAAATTTGGGTTAGGTTAAATTTGGGTTTGGTTAAATTTGGGTTAGGTTAAATTTGGGTTAGGTTAAATTTGGGTTAGGTTAGGTTAGGTTAGGTTTATTTTTTTTTTTTTTTTAATCTTGTACCTCCAACATAATCGGAGTCTATATAAGCTAACGCAATCATTTTATTTCTCGCTTGTTTTCCTCTCGCACTTTCATTCTTCATACTATATCTTTCTTGCATTCTTTCATCTTTCTTTCTTTAAGGGCAGGCTGCCCTTCTAATTTCTGCCTAATCTTTTACTTATTTTCTTTTATTGGGGGTAAAAACACAACAATGAATTCTTTTATTTCCATTTTTTTTTTCTTTTTCTCTTTTTTCTGTTTTTTTTTTATTTATTTATTTTCTTTTTTTTTATTCTTTCTGAAATGAAATTTTTATTAATAAAATTAACAATAATATTTTTTTAAATAAGCATTAAATATGTTTAAAATTATGGTTAAATGTGTGTAAAAATTCTGATAAAATTATGGATTAAATTTGGGGTTAAAATGTAATTATTTGTACCATAAAAATATTTTTGAAAATTTTTGGCGTAGTCGGAGTTCTTTCCTTGTATATAGAAGAGAATAATCTTTGTGAGGTAGACGGACGTGTGAGGTGTCAGGAGACAGGTCTCGTCGCGGGCTAGCTCACAGGAACGGTTACAGCACTACTTTCAATATAAATGAATTTTGAATTATGGTCAAAAAACCGGATTTTTTGATGAAACTTCGGATTTTCAGCGACCGAGAGGGGTTTCGGTTCGCGCTCAGCGCCGGGAAACCTGGGTTTGTACAGCGAAAACCCGATGAAAAAAAAACTATTGCAATCTAATAATAAACAAAGATATACACAATAGGCGTCGGCGTCGTCATAATAGTCATCGGCGTCACCACCATTGTCATCAGCGTCGTCATAATAGGCGTCGGCGTCATCATCATAGACGTCGGCGTTGCCATCATAGTCGTCGGCGTCGTCATAATAGGCGTTGGCGTCGTCCTCATAGTCGTCGGCGTCGTCATAATAGGCGTTGGCGTCGTCACAATAGTCATCAGCGTCACCACGATAGTCATCAGCGTCATCAGCATCGTCATAATAGGCGTCGGTGACATCATCATAGGCGTAAGCTTCGTCATAATAGGCGTCGGCGTCATCATCATAGGCGTCGGCGTCGCCACAATAGGCGTCGGCGTCGTCATAATAGTCAACAGCGTCACCACCATTGTCATCAGCGTCGTCATAATAGGCGTCGGCGTCATCATCATAGACGTCGGCGTTGCCATCATAGTCGTCGGCGTCGTCATAATAGGCGTTGGCGTCGTCCTCATAGTCGTCGGCGTTGTCATAATAGTCATCAGCGTCATCATCATTGGCGTCGGCGTCATCATCATTGGAGTCGGCGTCGTCATCATCGTCATCATAGTCATCTTCGTCACCATCGTCATCTTCGTCACCATCGTCATCATAGACATCGTCGTCGTCAATGTCATCATCGTCGTCGTCAGAAATTTGGGTAAGTTAATTTTGGGTTAGGTTAAATTTGGGTTTGGTTAAATTTGGGTTAGGTTAAATTTGGGTTAGGTTAAATTTGGGTTAGGTTAAATTTGGGTTAGGTTAAATTTGGGTTAGGTTAGGTTAGGTTAGGTTAGGTTAGGTTTTTTTTTTTTTTTTTTTTAAATCTTGTACCTCCAACATAATCGGAGTCTATATAAGCTAACGCAATCATTCTTTTTCTCGCTTGTTTTCCTCTCGCACTTTCATTCTTCATACTATATCTTGCTTGCATTCTTTGATCTTTCTTTCTTTAAGGGCAGGCTGCCCTTCTAATTTCTGCCTAATCTTTTACTTATTTTCTTTTATTGGGGGTAAAAACACAACAATGAATTCTTTTATTTCCATTTTTTTTTCTTTTTCTCTTTTTTCTGTTTTTTTTTATTTTTTTTTTCTTTTTTTTTATTCTTTCTGAAATGAAATTTTTATTAATAAAATTAACAATAATATTTTTTTAAATAAGCATTAAATATGTTTAAAATTATGGTTAAATGTGTGTAAAAATTCTGATAAAATTATGGATTAAATTTGGGGTTAAAATGTAATTATTTGTACCATAAAAATATTTTTGAAAATTTTTGGCGTAGTCGGAGTTCTTTCCTTGTATATAGAAGAGAATAATCTTTGTGAGGTAGACGGACGTGTGAAGTGTCAGGAGACAGGTCTCGTCGCGGGCTAGCTCACAGGAACGGTTACAGCACTACTTTCAATATAAAAATTTTGAATTATGGTCAAAAAACCGGATTTTTTGATGAAACTTCGGATTTTCAGCGACCGAGAGGGGTTTCGGATCGCGCTCAGCGCCAGGAAACCTGGGTTTGTACAGCGAAAACCCGATGAAAAAAAAACTATTGCAATCTAATAATAAACAAAGATATACACAATAGGCGTCGGCGTCGTCATAATAGTCATCGGCGTCACCACCATTGTCATCAGCGTCGTCATAATAGGCGTCGGCGTCATCATCATAGACGTCGGCGTTGCCATCATAGTCGTCGGCGTCGTCATAATAGGCGTTGGCGTCGTCCTCATAGTCGTCGGCGTTGTCATAATAGGCGTTGGCGTCGTCACAATAGTCATCAGCGTCACCACGATAGTCATCAGCGTCATCAGCGTCGTCATAATAGGCGTCGGTGTCATCATCATAGGCGTAAGCTTCGTCATAATAGGCGTCGGCGTCATCATCATAGGCGTCGGCGTCGCCACAATAGGCGTCGGCGTCGTCATAATAGTCATCGGCGTCACCACCATTGTCATCAGCGTCGTCATAATAGGCGTCGGCGTCATCATCAAAGACGTCGGCGTTGCCATCATAGTCGTCGGCGTCGTCATAATAGGCGTTGGCGTCGTCCTCATAGTCGTCGGCGTCGTCATAATAGGCGTTGGCGTCGTCACAATAGTCATCAGCGTCACCACGATAGTCATCAGCGTCATCAGCATCGTCATAATAGGCGTCGGTGTCATCATCATAGGCGTAAGCTTCGTCATAATAGGCGTCGGCGTCATCATCATAGGCGTCGGCGTTGCCATCATAGTCGTCGGCGTCGTCATAATAGGCGTTGGCGTCGTCCTCATAGTCGTCGGCGTCGTCATAATAGGCGTTGGCGTCGTCACAATAGTCATCAGCGTCACCACGATAGTCATCAGCGTCATCAGCATCGTCATAATAGGCGTCGGTGTCATCATCATAGGCGTAAGCTTCGTCATAATAGGCGTCGGCGTCATCATCATAGGCGTCGGCGTCGCCACAATAGGCGTCGGCGTCGTCATAATAGTCATCGGCGTCACCACCATTGTCATCAGCGTCGTCATAATAGGCGTCGGCGTCATCATCATAGACGTCGGCGTTGCCATCATAGTCGTCGGCGTCGTCATAATAGGCGTTGGCGTCGTCCTCATAGTCGTCGGCGTCGTCATAATAGGCGTTGGCGTCGTCACAATAGTCATCAGCGTCACCACGATAGTCATCAGCGTCATCAGCATCGTCATAATAGGCGTCGGTGACATCATCATAGGCGTAAGCTTCGTCATAATAGGCGTCGGCGTCATCATCACAGGCGTCGGCGTCGCCACAATAGACGTCGGCGTCGTCATAATAGTTAACAGCGTCACCACCATTGTCATCAGCGTCGTCATAATAGGCGTCGGCGTCATCATCATAGACGTCGGCGTTGCCATCATAGTCGTCGGCGTCGTCATAATAGGCGTTGGCGTCGTCCTCATAGTCGTCGGCGTTGTCATAATAGGCATCAGCGTCATCATCATTGGCGTCGGCGTCATCATCATTGGAGTCGGCGTCGTCATCATCGTCATCATAGTCATCTTCGTCACTATCGTCATCTTCGTCACCATCGTCATCATAGACATCGTCGTCGTCAATGTCATCATCGTCGTCGTCAGAAATTTGGGTAAGTTAAATTTGGGTTAGGTTAAATTTGGGTTTGGTTAAATTTGGGTTAGGTTAAATTTGGGTTAGGTTAAATTTGGGTTAGGTTAAATTTGGGTTAGGTTAGGTTAGGTTAGGTTTAAGCTAACGCAATCATTCTATTTCTCGCTTGTTTTCCTCTCGCACTTTCATTCTTCATACTATATCTTTCTTGCATTCTTTCATCTTTCTTTCTTTAAGGGCAGGCTGCCCTTCTAATTTCTGCCTAATCTTTTACTTATTTTCTATTATTGGGGGTAAAAACACAACAATGAATTCTTTTATTTCCATTTTTTTTTTCTTTTTCTCTTTTTTCTGTTTTTTTTTTATTTATTTTTTTTTTATTTTTTTTTATTCTTTCTGAAATGAAATTTTTATTAATAAAATTAACAATAATATTTTTTTAAATAAGCATTAAATATGTTTAAAATTATGGTTAAATGTGTGTAAAAATTCTGATAAAATTATGGATTAAATTTGGGGTTAAAATGTTATTATTTGTACCATAAAAATATTTTTGAAAATTTTTGGCGTAGTCGGAGTTCTTTCCTTGTATATAGAAGAGAATAATCTTTGTGACGTAGACGGACGTGTGAGGTGTCAGGAGACAGGTCTCGTCGCGGGCTAGCTCACAGGAACGGTTACAGCACTACTTTCAATATAAAAATTTTGAATTATGGTCAAAAAACCGGATTTTTTGATGAAACTTCGGATTTTCAGCGACCGAGAGGGGTTTCGGTTCGCGCTCAGCGCCGGAAAACCTGGGTTTGTACAGCGAAAACCCGATGAAAAAAAAACTATTGCAATCTAATAATAAACAAAGATATACACAATAGGCGTCGGCGTCGTCATAATAGTCATCGGCGTCACCACCATTGTCATCAGCGTCGTCATAATAGGCGTCGGCGTCATCATCATAGACGTCGGCGTTGCCATCATAGTCGTCGGCGTCGTCATAATAGGCGTTGGCGTCGTCCTCATAGTCGTCGGCGTCGTCATAATAGGCGTTGGCGTCGTCACAATAGTCATCAGCGTCACCACGATAGTCATCAGCGTCATCAGCGTCGTCATAATAGGCGTCGGTGTCATCATCATAGGCGTAAGCTTCGTCATAATAGGCGTCGGCGTCATCATCATAGGCGTCGGCGTCGCCACAATAGGCGTCGGCGTCGTCATAATAGTCATCGGCGTCACCACCATTGTCATCAGCGTCGTCATAATAGGCGTCGGCGTCATCATCATAGACGTCGGCGTTGCCATCATAGTCGTCGGCGTCGTCATAATAGGCGTTGGCGTCGTCCTCATAGTCGTCGGCGTCGTCATAATAGGCGTTGGCGTCGTCACAATAGTCATCAGCGTCACCACGATAGTCATCAGCGTCATCAGCGTCGTCATAATAGGCGTCGGTGTCATCATCATATGCGTAAGCTTCGTCATAATAGGCGTCGGCGTCATCATCATAGGCGTCGGCGTCGCCACAATAGGCGTCGGCGTCGTCATAATAGTCATCGGCGTCACCACCATTGTCATCAGCGTCGTCATAATAGGCGTCGGCGTCATCATCATAGACGTCGGCGTTGCCATCATAGTCGTCGGCGTCGTCATAATAGGCGTTGGCGTCGTCCTCATAGTCGTCGGCGTCGTCATAATAGGCGTTGGCGTCGTCACAATAGTCATCAGCGTCACCACGATAGTCATCAGCGTCATCAGCATCGTCATAATAGGCGTCGGTGACATCATCATAGGCGTAAGCTTCGTCATAATAGGCGTCGGCGTCATCATCACAGGCGTCGGCGTCGCCACAATAGACGTCGGCGTCGTCATAATAGTCAACAGCGTCACCACCATTGTCATCAGCGTCGTCATAATAGGCGTCGGCGTCATCATCATAGACGTCGGCGTTGCCATCATAGTCGTCGGCGTCGTCATAATAGGCGTTGGCGTCGTCCTCATAGTCGTCGGCGTTGTCATAATAGGCATCAGCGTCATCATCATTGGCGTCGGCGTCATCATCATTGGAGTCGGCGTCGTCATCATCGTCATCATAGTCATCTTCGTCACTATCGTCATCTTCGTCACCATCGTCATCATAGACATCGTCGTCGTCAATGTCATCATCGTCGTCGTCAGAAATTTGGGTAAGTTAAATTTGGGTTAGGTTAAATTTGGGTTTGGTTAAATTTGGGTTAGGTTAAATTTGGGTTAGGTTAAATTTGGGTTAGGTTAGGTTAGGTTAGGTTAGGTTAGGTTAGGTTAGGTTAGGTTAGGTTAGGTTAGGTTAGGTTAGGTTAGGTTAGGTTAGGTTAGGTTAGGTTAGGTTAGGTTAGGTTAGGTTAGGTTAGGTTAGGTTAGGTTAGGTTAGGTTAGGTTAGGTTAGGTTAGGTTAGGTTAGGTTAGGTTAGGTTAGGTTAGGTTAGGTTAGGTTAGGTTAGGTTAGGTTAGGTTAGGTTTTTTTTTTTTTTTTTTTTTTTTTGTGGTGGCGGGAATGGAAAATCCATCATGGACACCCAGACCACCCTACAGTGAAGGCAGTCTGGGTAGTGCCGGACTCCTACCGGCTAAAAACCACTCCCGCCATGCGAAAGGCCCCTGCCATCAGGTTTCGCAGGGTTTTTGTTAAGGCTGCAGGATTTTAATTGCGAGCTAAAATTTTTTATTACCGCGCTTTGATAAATATATATAAATAAATAATAAATTCTATATAATAACATTTAAAATCATTAATTTGTAATTTTTTTTTTTTTTTTTTTTTTTTTTTTTTTTTTTTAGGACAATAATTAGTTAAACTTAATAATTAAATATTCTTAATAATTAAATATTCTTAATAATTATATAATTTCAATGTATTTTTTTTCAAAAACTTTTTCTTGGTCAGTAGTAGTTATGCTTAATACTTGAACAAAAAGAACAAAACTTGACGATCGTCGTCAAGTTTTATTCCTTTTGTTTACTGATGTCACAATTTTTGTGATAAGCGCTATAAACTCGGGTCTATGCCTTTTACTCGCTAGTAGGACGCTGAGATTTTCTTTTGTTACCTTAATTTCTATCTTGGCTTCAAAATCATACCGTGGGAAAGCACATATCGGGCACTCCGTAAGGAGATGGAGGACTGTCTCCTGCTGGTCCGGGTCGCAGGCGCACGCCGGGTTCTCCTTGCACTTGAAGCGGTGCAGGTACTCGGAGAACCCGCCGTGTCCTGTTAGAGCTTGGGCCAGTTCCTTGGTGATCTCCATTTTCCGCACCGTCCTGTACGCAGCGATCGCAGAAGGAAAGAACATCTTTGTCGTGGCCGCCGTTTCTCCTTCACAATACCTCCGGTTCCATTCGCCCAGCGTTTCCATACGGATCGTACGCTTGACGAATGAAACCGGGCATTTGTCGTAGTCGGGTTGCCTCTTCGACTTCAGGGCAGCCTCCTTCGCGAGCAAGTCGGCTCTCTCGTTGCCCTCCAGCCCCGCGTGAGCCTTTACCCAGAACAAGGAAATACTCTTGTCCTGGGCGCAGCCGCGGCGGATGTTGGCCCTTGCTTCCACTGCAAGGGCGTGGAGGGCTTCGGGGTTCACGACTGCTTGGAGAGCTGCCATGGAGTCGCTGTAGAGAGCGAACGCCGTCTCGGTCCTTCGGAGGACTTCTTCCGTTGCTTTGCAGAGGGCCAGAAGCTCAGCCTGGTAGACGGTACTGTAGGACGGCAAAGCAAGCTTGAGGGCCTTCGTCTCCGCGTCGCCAGTCCATACCGACAGTGCGGCGCCGACTTTGCCCTCAATCTTGCTGCCGTCCGTGAAAATACGCACCGCGTAATTGCGGTGCTCGTTATAATGTTCCTCGTCTACCAGGCGTCGCAGTGCAATAGCCCTCTGCTCCGCCGGATGTGGCATCTGCAGCGCCGAAACCACTCGCTCGATCTCCCGGTCTCCTAGCACTGGATGGGGCATCCCCTTCTTGGCCTCATATAGCGAGGCTGCCTCCTGTATTCGGAGGTCAAGAGGGAGCACCCCAGCCAGCACCAGCGCTGAGTGTAAGGAGACCGTGCGATAGGCTCGGCACAGCTTCTGCGCGAAGCTCCTCTGGACGGCGCTCAGCTTCTTCTGCACCCCGACTTTCTTAGCGGCCGGCGACCACGCGCTCGCTGCGTACATGATGATGGGCTCCACTGCAGCTGTATAAATACAGCGGATGACCTCTGGATGGAGACCCCAACTGACCCTAGCAGCCCGCGACAGCTGCTTGTATATGCCGATGGCTCGAGAACAGACGTTTGCGACGTGGGTGTTAAAGGTCAACTTGTGGTCGATGGTGAGTCCTAGCAGCTTGATTTCGTCCGACATGCCAATGTCTACCCCGCCCATCTTAAGACATGGGGTATCATGCTTCAGTTTGCGCGTGACTAGCATTGCTTTCGTCTTGTGCGGCGCAAACCGAAGCTTGTTCGTGACACCCCATGCCCGCACGTACTCGAGGGCGACATTGGCATCTCTCTGGACATCAAGTGCTGTCTCACCATCGAACACAAGGACGATGTCGTCAGCAAACGCCTGGCAGTAGACCCCCATTTCCTCTAGACTCTGCAGCAGAGGATCCAGCAGAACGTTCCAATCTATGGGACCACCGATAGACCCCTGGACGCATCCCTTCTCGGTCCTGGATTCGTGCTCCACTCCCGCATACCTGACCTTCACCACCCTCTCGGTCAAGTAGCTGTCCATGACCCGTCTCAAGTTTACAGGACACTTTTCCTCAGCCAGTCGGACTCTTATGGCCGGCCACCATGCGCTGTCGAAGGCTCCCTCTATATCCAGGGACACAACCGTGACAATCCTTTTTTCATTAAGTCTGCCACGAATGTGCCCCATTAGCGTATAGAGGGAGTCCTCGGTACTTCGCTGTGGCATAAATCCGTACTGGCGAGTACTCATCCTGGGGAGTAAATGAAACTTGAGTCGGGCCACGACCAGCTTTTCAAAAATCTTGCCGAGGACAGGCAATAGCCCAATCGGCCTGTACGATTTTGGGGTGGTGTAGTCGTCCTTAGCGGGCTTGCGGAGCACGACGACCGTAGCCTCTTTCCAGGACCGTGGAAAGTATCCATGCGCCAGGCACTTGTTCATCAAGCGCAGAATTAAATCTGGGTCTTGACGGATCGTGTGGCCCCATATGTCAGCCGTCAGACCGTCCGAACCGGGGGCTTTTTTGGGGTTGAACGAGGAGACAGCTCGCTCCAGCTCGTCGAGTGTGAAGGGGGGGTCCGAAGGTTCATTTTCGCACCCCCTGTTCACCTCTTCAGCTTTTTGCCGCACCCTTCTGTGCTCCTCGTTTTCCCCCTCGGAACGGTCTTCTGGGTAAAACGTCTCTGCCAGATACCTCGCTGAGGCCTCTGGGTCCAGAGTCCTGCCATCCCTCACCATCGGCAAATCCTCCTCTCGTTTTTCCGTCCTACGGATCACCCGATATATGCCCTCCCACAGGCCTTCCCTATCTTGCTTCGCGCAGAACCCCTTCCAGCTCTCGACTTTTGCTTGGACTACTGCACGCTCGTACTCTTCTTTCTGTTTCAGGTACTCCTCAACAACCTTTGGTCTACGAACTGGCGCTGCACAACGAATCCTTCGCTTCTTGGTGACCACTTGTCTCTTCAGACTGGCGAGTTGGTCGGACCACCACGGCGCGGTCAGCTTTTCGATGTTTTTCTTCTTGGGTATCACGGCTGTACAGGCGTCTTGGACTGCCGTTGTAAAGCCGTCGACTACCAGGTCTATTTTGTCCCTGCTGTCGATGTTATCGAACAGACTTACGGTATTAGCACCTTGCATGATTTGGCGCAGCTTCTTACGAAACTGCGCCCAATCAGCTTTTCTGGTATTGTAGATCCTGGTAGTCCGGTTGACCGTGATACCCAAGGACCTCTCGAGGTGTATATTAAACTCAATGCCGTTGTGGTCCGACCCCGTCAGGTCGTCTACGACTCGCCAGCCGTCGGTCACCGTCAGCAGATCCGCTGTGCAGGCTGTGACGTCGACGCAGCTCGTGTAACGTCTGTCACCACGAACTACGTCGAAGGTTGGAGTTTCCCCTGTATTTAGTACCTGCAGTCCAAGCTGGTCGAGAGCTCCCAGCATCTCGTCGCCTCTGCTATTCGTCTCACTGCTGCCCCACCAGATACTCCAGGCGTTAGTGTCTCCTCCCATCAGGAGCCTATGCGGGCCGGTCTCGCGTTCAACCTTCCTGAGGCTGTCCAGGTATGGCCCTAAGGGCTGATCAGGCTCGAAGTAGAACGAGACCAGAGTTAGTTTCCAGGCACCGGTCTGGATCCCCACCACGACGATGTTGTCCGTGGTGAGTTCTGGGTACTGTCTAACGGCAATGCGTGGGTCAAAAATGGCTATTGCCGCTTTGACAGTCCCTCCTCCTTGACCAGTGCTCTGGAAGATTCGTACACCTCTGGTCACGCTCATCCTTCTCGCACTGCCCACGTAGGGCTCCTGGATCAGCGCTGCGGTTACTTTGCGTTGTTCGGCCTCAAGCATAAGCTCCTGGGTCGCTAACTTTTTCCTTTGGAGATTCACCTGGAGTATCTTGTGCGGCATCGTGTTCGTTGGGACAACCTTAGCAATAGGCGACGGACGCTCGTGCCAGCCGATCCCATCTGACTCGAACAGGACACTGGGAGTCGAAGGCATTGTGATCGACTCTCCCCATCTTCGCCAAAACACAGTTGTGGCACTTCGGTGTTTCCGCCTTTAGCCACTGGTCACATTGCGCTCGGAGGTGTGGGCCCCCACAATGGCTGCATAAGTCGGCAGGTTCTTTACAGAGCCGCCGACTATGCCCGTAGCCCAAGCACCTCGTGCACTGAACCAGTGGCGACTGGTCATCGACGAAGATGGTCTGGAGGTCTAATCGTGCTCTCCCCTTCTCCAGCATCCTGCCCCAGACAGAGGGGGACGTGCTTATCACCACGTTGTGGGTTTGGGGGTTCCGCGCGTTTCTCTTATATTTTATCGTCATTCGACTTTCCTCGCTGTCGAGGCCGCGAAAAACGTCCCGGTTCTGATTCCGCAGCGCCTCCAGTATTTCATCATCCGTATGTACACGGAGGACGCCGCGGAAGATTAACAATGGGTCCTTGTTTTTTACGTCCTCGACAACGAGGCTATCTCCTGACTTTTCTAGCTTTTCCCTAAGTATTTTTCTATCCTCCACCGTCCTGCAGCCCATAACAATTTTTCTATCTTTCGCCTTTCGCACTTTCTCCACCTCAACTCCCCCTTCTCTGGCTTTGACAGCCTCCCTAATTCTTTTAATTATTTCCTCTCCCGTTTCCCCTTCATCTTTGGACGTCACCACTATCGAGTGCAGCGCGGTCCTTCCTGGGGTCTGCCTTTTCGGTGGACCCGCCGCTACACTCGCATAAGTGGTGGTCTTCTCCAAAAGTTCCCCCTGTCTCTCCATCGCCTGCTTCAGCCTTTCCATCTTCTCGCTGCTCTCCTTCACCAGCGCGCTATGCTCCGCTAGTGAAAGGAGCAACGAGTTAACCTCCGGGAGGGTTTTGGGTGTTTCCTGTGGAGGTGTTGCCTTAACGGCGTCCTCTCCCACAGGCCCATTCCCCTTTATCTGTGCAGCAGCCGCCGCCTCTTCCTTAATCAGCTGGTATAGCCGTTCCACCGATTGGGTGATCCCGGCCTTCAGGTCTGCTCTCAGGTTGCGCGATTCGCTAAGGTGCGATTTCGCGCGCAGAAGGCAGTTTCGGGCCTCGGTCACCCGATCGGTGGATTTATTCTGCTTCAGCTGGCTTTCTCCCGGCGAGGCTTCCGGCGCCCCATTAGACGTTCGGCGCGACGCAGCCCTACTGTCCAGCTGAGAGGTCGCGCCTTTTGTGGACTTCTGGGGCACCGCAGCCGCCGGAGCAACTATCTTTGACGGTTTGGCGGCGGCCGATGGGAGGGGCTGAGACTCGGCCATTTTCCCATTCTCCCACTCTCCAATGCTTCGCCTCACTTTAGAGGCTTGAGTTGAAGCACTGGGAGGGGAGACTTCCCCCTCGAAGGTGACGGACAATACCGCATTCGAAGGAGAGACACGGGAACCTCCGGAGCCCTTTTTTGCTGGGGTCCTGGAGAGGAACATGGTTTAAGGGAGGGAGATGAAGTGGAACGAAAATCAACTAAAATATTTAAATTTAAATATTATGTCTTTTTTTATCCCTGTAAAGGGGGGATCGGTCATAAAATTGTCAAAATTAAATCAATAGTGACTTCAGAATGAAGTACCTAACGTCAGTAATATAAAAGAATAATTTAAAATAAATTTGTAATTAATAAAATTAAAATAAAATTATTGAATTCAGGATTAATGTATAAAATTATGGTTTAAAATTCGTATTAAAATTCTGATAAAATTATGGGTCAATATTTGAATTAAAATATAATTTATTAGACGATAAAATTATTATTGAAAATTTTTGTCCCAGTCTGAGTTCCTTTCCCTATAGTATACAACTCATGAAAAATGGGAGGGTGGGCGGGCAATTTTTTGACGTTCTATGTGAGGCAGGCGGGCGTGCGAGGTGTCAGGAGACAGGTCTCGACGCGGGCTAGCTCACTGAAACGTTTACAGCACTACGTTCAATATAAAAATTTTGAGTTATGGTCAAAAAACCGGATTTTTTGATGAAAAATCGGATTTTCAGCGACCGAGAGGGGTTTCGGTTCGCGCTCAGCGCCGGGAAACCTGGGTTCGTACAGCGAAAACCCGATTGACAAAAAACTATGGCAATCTAATAATAAACAAAGATGTTATTGAATTTTGAAAAATTAAAAAGTCCAAAAATAAGGGTAAGTGCCCAAAACAAAACCACCCCTTAAGGAAAGTCAGAAACAATTTGTCAGGTGTGTAGCGGGGGCTAATTTAGCACGCTTAAGGTTGAAAACCGCTACCAAAACGCTATCCTGGTGTTGTAGATATCGCGATTTTTGTTCTGACTGTGCTCCCTAAGGTAGATTTCGGGACAGACACCTATGTATGAATTTTGATAAAATTCGAATTTTTTGACGTTCTATGTGAGGCAGGCGGGCGTGCGAGGTGTCAGGAGACAGGTCTCGACGCGGGCTAGCTCACTGAAACGTTTACAGCACTACGTTCAATATAAAAATTTTGAGTTATGGTCAAAAAACCGGATTTTTTGATGAAAAATCGGATTTTCAGCGACCGAGAGGGGTTTCGGTTCGCGCTCAGCGCCGGGAAACCTGGGTTCGTACAGCGAAAACCCGATTGACAAAAAACTATGGCAATCTAATAATAAACAAAGATGTTATTGAATTTTGAAAAATTAAAAAGTCCAAAAATAAGGGTAAGTGCCCAAAACAAAACCACCCCTTAAGGAAAGTCAGAAACAATTTGTCAGGTGTGTAGCGGGGGCTAATTTAGCACGCTTAAGGTTGAAAACCGCTACCAAAACGCTATCCTGGTGTTGTAGATATCGCGATTTTTGTTCTGACTGTGCTCCCTAAGGTAGATTTCGGGACAGACACCTATGTATGAATTTTGATAAAATTCGAATTTTTTGACGTTCTATGTGAGGCAGGCGGGCGTGCGAGGTGTCAGGAGACAGGTCTCGACGCGGGCTAGCTCACTGAAACGTTTACAGCACTACGTTCAATATAAAAATTTTGAGTTATGGTCAAAAAACCGGATTTTTTGATGAAAAATCGGATTTTCAGCGACCGAGAGGGGTTTCGGTTCGCGCTCAGCGCCGGGAAACCTGGGTTCGTACAGCGAAAACCCGATTGACAAAAAACTATGGCAATCTAATAATAAACAAAGATGTTATTGAATTTTGAAAAATTAAAAAGTCCAAAAATAAGGGTAAGTGCCCAAAACAAAACCACCCCTTAAGGAAAGTCAGAAACAATTTGTCAGGTGTGTAGCGGGGGCTAATTTAGCACGCTTAAGGTTGAAAACCGCTACCAAAACGCTATCCTGGTGTTGTAGATATCGCGATTTTTGTTCTGACTGTGCTCCCTAAGGTAGATTTCGGGACAGACACCTATGTATGAATTTTGATAAAATTCGAATTTTTTGACGTTCTATGTGAGGCAGGCGGGCGTGCGAGGTGTCAGGAGACAGGTCTCGACGCGGGCTAGCTCACTGAAACGTTTACAGCACTACGTTCAATATAAAAATTTTGAGTTATGGTCAAAAAACCGGATTTTTTGATGAAAAATCGGATTTTCAGCGACCGAGAGGGGTTTCGGTTCGCGCTCAGCGCCGGGAAACCTGGGTTCGTACAGCGAAAACCCGATTGACAAAAAACTATGGCAATCTAATAATAAACAAAGATGTTATTGAATTTTGAAAAATTAAAAAGTCCAAAAATAAGGGTAAGTGCCCAAAACAAAACCACCCCTTAAGGAAAGTCAGAAACAATTTGTCAGGTGTGTAGCGGGGGCTAATTTAGCACGCTTAAGGTTGAAAACCGCTACCAAAACGCTATCCTGGTGTTGTAGATATCGCGATTTTTGTTCTGACTGTGCTCCCTAAGGTAGATTTCGGGACAGACACCTATGTATGAATTTTGATAAAATTCGAATTTTTTGACGTTCTATGTGAGGCAGGCGGGCGTGCGAGGTGTCAGGAGACAGGTCTCGACGCGGGCTAGCTCACTGAAACGTTTACAGCACTACGTTCAATATAAAAATTTTGAGTTATGGTCAAAAAACCGGATTTTTTGATGAAAAATCGGATTTTCAGCGACCGAGAGGGGTTTCGGTTCGCGCTCAGCGCCGGGAAACCTGGGTTCGTACAGCGAAAACCCGATTGACAAAAAACTATGGCAATCTAATAATAAACAAAGATGTTATTGAATTTTGAAAAATTAAAAAGTCCAAAAATAAGGGTAAGTGCCCAAAACAAAACCACCCCTTAAGGAAAGTCAGAAACAATTTGTCAGGTGTGTAGCGGGGGCTAATTTAGCACGCTTAAGGTTGAAAACCGCTACCAAAACGCTATCCTGGTGTTGTAGATATCGCGATTTTTGTTCTGACTGTGCTCCCTAAGGTAGATTTCGGGACAGACACCTATGTATGAATTTTGATAAAATTCGAATTTTTTGACGTTCTATGTGAGGCAGGCGGGCGTGCGAGGTGTCAGGAGACAGGTCTCGACGCGGGCTAGCTCACTGAAACGTTTACAGCACTACGTTCAATATAAAAATTTTGAGTTATGGTCAAAAAACCGGATTTTTTGATGAAAAATCGGATTTTCAGCGACCGAGAGGGGTTTCGGTTCGCGCTCAGCGCCGGGAAACCTGGGTTCGTACAGCGAAAACCCGATTGACAAAAAACTATGGCAATCTAATAATAAACAAAGATGTTATTGAATTTTGAAAAATTAAAAAGTCCAAAAATAAGGGTAAGTGCCCAAAACAAAACCACCCCTTAAGGAAAGTCAGAAACAATTTGTCAGGTGTGTAGCGGGGGCTAATTTAGCACGCTTAAGGTTGAAAACCGCTACCAAAACGCTATCCTGGTGTTGTAGATATCGCGATTTTTGTTCTGACTGTGCTCCCTAAGGTAGATTTCGGGACAGACACCTATGTATGAATTTTGATAAAATTCGAATTTTTTGACGTTCTATGTGAGGCAGGCGGGCGTGCGAGGTGTCAGGAGACAGGTCTCGACGCGGGCTAGCTCACTGAAACGTTTACAGCACTACGTTCAATATAAAAATTTTGAGTTATGGTCAAAAAACCGGATTTTTTGATGAAAAATCGGATTTTCAGCGACCGAGAGGGGTTTCGGTTCGCGCTCAGCGCCGGGAAACCTGGGTTCGTACAGCGAAAACCCGATTGACAAAAAACTATGGCAATCTAATAATAAACAAAGATGTTATTGAATTTTGAAAAATTAAAAAGTCCAAAAATAAGGGTAAGTGCCCAAAACAAAACCACCCCTTAAGGAAAGTCAGAAACAATTTGTCAGGTGTGTAGCGGGGGCTAATTTAGCACGCTTAAGGTTGAAAACCGCTACCAAAACGCTATCCTGGTGTTGTAGATATCGCGATTTTTGTTCTGACTGTGCTCCCTAAGGTAGATTTCGGGACAGACACCTATGTATGAATTTTGATAAAATTCGAATTTTTTGACGTTCTATGTGAGGCAGGCGGGCGTGCGAGGTGTCAGGAGACAGGTCTCGACGCGGGCTAGCTCACTGAAACGTTTACAGCACTACGTTCAATATAAAAATTTTGAGTTATGGTCAAAAAACCGGATTTTTTGATGAAAAATCGGATTTTCAGCGACCGAGAGGGGTTTCGGTTCGCGCTCAGCGCCGGGAAACCTGGGTTCGTACAGCGAAAACCCGATTGACAAAAAACTATGGCAATCTAATAATAAACAAAGATGTTATTGAATTTTGAAAAATTAAAAAGTCCAAAAATAAGGGTAAGTGCCCAAAACAAAACCACCCCTTAAGGAAAGTCAGAAACAATTTGTCAGGTGTGTAGCGGGGGCTAATTTAGCACGCTTAAGGTTGAAAACCGCTACCAAAACGCTATCCTGGTGTTGTAGATATCGCGATTTTTGTTCTGACTGTGCTCCCTAAGGTAGATTTCGGGACAGACACCTATGTATGAATTTTGATAAAATTCGAATTTTTTGACGTTCTATGTGAGGCAGGCGGGCGTGCGAGGTGTCAGGAGACAGGTCTCGACGCGGGCTAGCTCACTGAAACGTTTACAGCACTACGTTCAATATAAAAATTTTGAGTTATGGTCAAAAAACCGGATTTTTTGATGAAAAATCGGATTTTCAGCGACCGAGAGGGGTTTCGGTTCGCGCTCAGCGCCGGGAAACCTGGGTTCGTACAGCGAAAACCCGATTGACAAAAAACTATGGCAATCTAATAATAAACAAAGATGTTATTGAATTTTGAAAAATTAAAAAGTCCAAAAATAAGGGTAAGTGCCCAAAACAAAACCACCCCTTAAGGAAAGTCAGAAACAATTTGTCAGGTGTGTAGCGGGGGCTAATTTAGCACGCTTAAGGTTGAAAACCGCTACCAAAACGCTATCCTGGTGTTGTAGATATCGCGATTTTTGTTCTGACTGTGCTCCCTAAGGTAGATTTCGGGACAGACACCTATGTATGAATTTTGATAAAATTCGAATTTTTTGACGTTCTATGTGAGGCAGGCGGGCGTGCGAGGTGTCAGGAGACAGGTCTCGACGCGGGCTAGCTCACTGAAACGTTTACAGCACTACGTTCAATATAAAAATTTTGAGTTATGGTCAAAAAACCGGATTTTTTGATGAAAAATCGGATTTTCAGCGACCGAGAGGGGTTTCGGTTCGCGCTCAGCGCCGGGAAACCTGGGTTCGTACAGCGAAAACCCGATTGACAAAAAACTATGGCAATCTAATAATAAACAAAGATGTTATTGAATTTTGAAAAATTAAAAAGTCCAAAAATAAGGGTAAGTGCCCAAAACAAAACCACCCCTTAAGGAAAGTCAGAAACAATTTGTCAGGTGTGTAGCGGGGGCTAATTTAGCACGCTTAAGGTTGAAAACCGCTACCAAAACGCTATCCTGGTGTTGTAGATATCGCGATTTTTGTTCTGACTGTGCTCCCTAAGGTAGATTTCGGGACAGACACCTATGTATGAATTTTGATAAAATTCGAATTTTTTGACGTTCTATGTGAGGCAGGCGGGCGTGCGAGGTGTCAGGAGACAGGTCTCGACGCGGGCTAGCTCACTGAAACGTTTACAGCACTACGTTCAATATAAAAATTTTGAGTTATGGTCAAAAAACCGGATTTTTTGATGAAAAATCGGATTTTCAGCGACCGAGAGGGGTTTCGGTTCGCGCTCAGCGCCGGGAAACCTGGGTTCGTACAGCGAAAACCCGATTGACAAAAAACTATGGCAATCTAATAATAAACAAAGATGTTATTGAATTTTGAAAAATTAAAAAGTCCAAAAATAAGGGTAAGTGCCCAAAACAAAACCACCCCTTAAGGAAAGTCAGAAACAATTTGTCAGGTGTGTAGCGGGGGCTAATTTAGCACGCTTAAGGTTGAAAACCGCTACCAAAACGCTATCCTGGTGTTGTAGATATCGCGATTTTTGTTCTGACTGTGCTCCCTAAGGTAGATTTCGGGACAGACACCTATGTATGAATTTTGATAAAATTCGAATTTTTTGACGTTCTATGTGAGGCAGGCGGGCGTGCGAGGTGTCAGGAGACAGGTCTCGACGCGGGCTAGCTCACTGAAACGTTTACAGCACTACGTTCAATATAAAAATTTTGAGTTATGGTCAAAAAACCGGATTTTTTGATGAAAAATCGGATTTTCAGCGACCGAGAGGGGTTTCGGTTCGCGCTCAGCGCCGGGAAACCTGGGTTCGTACAGCGAAAACCCGATTGACAAAAAACTATGGCAATCTAATAATAAACAAAGATGTTATTGAATTTTGAAAAATTAAAAAGTCCAAAAATAAGGGTAAGTGCCCAAAACAAAACCACCCCTTAAGGAAAGTCAGAAACAATTTGTCAGGTGTGTAGCGGGGGCTAATTTAGCACGCTTAAGGTTGAAAACCGCTACCAAAACGCTATCCTGGTGTTGTAGATATCGCGATTTTTGTTCTGACTGTGCTCCCTAAGGTAGATTTCGGGACAGACACCTATGTATGAATTTTGATAAAATTCGAATTTTTTGACGTTCTATGTGAGGCAGGCGGGCGTGCGAGGTGTCAGGAGACAGGTCTCGACGCGGGCTAGCTCACTGAAACGTTTACAGCACTACGTTCAATATAAAAATTTTGAGTTATGGTCAAAAAACCGGATTTTTTGATGAAAAATCGGATTTTCAGCGACCGAGAGGGGTTTCGGTTCGCGCTCAGCGCCGGGAAACCTGGGTTCGTACAGCGAAAACCCGATTGACAAAAAACTATGGCAATCTAATAATAAACAAAGATGTTATTGAATTTTGAAAAATTAAAAAGTCCAAAAATAAGGGTAAGTGCCCAAAACAAAACCACCCCTTAAGGAAAGTCAGAAACAATTTGTCAGGTGTGTAGCGGGGGCTAATTTAGCACGCTTAAGGTTGAAAACCGCTACCAAAACGCTATCCTGGTGTTGTAGATATCGCGATTTTTGTTCTGACTGTGCTCCCTAAGGTAGATTTCGGGACAGACACCTATGTATGAATTTTGATAAAATTCGAATTTTTTGACGTTCTATGTGAGGCAGGCGGGCGTGCGAGGTGTCAGGAGACAGGTCTCGACGCGGGCTAGCTCACTGAAACGTTTACAGCACTACGTTCAATATAAAAATTTTGAGTTATGGTCAAAAAACCGGATTTTTTGATGAAAAATCGGATTTTCAGCGACCGAGAGGGGTTTCGGTTCGCGCTCAGCGCCGGGAAACCTGGGTTCGTACAGCGAAAACCCGATTGACAAAAAACTATGGCAATCTAATAATAAACAAAGATGTTATTGAATTTTGAAAAATTAAAAAGTCCAAAAATAAGGGTAAGTGCCCAAAACAAAACCACCCCTTAAGGAAAGTCAGAAACAATTTGTCAGGTGTGTAGCGGGGGCTAATTTAGCACGCTTAAGGTTGAAAACCGCTACCAAAACGCTATCCTGGTGTTGTAGATATCGCGATTTTTGTTCTGACTGTGCTCCCTAAGGTAGATTTCGGGACAGACACCTATGTATGAATTTTGATAAAATTCGAATTTTTTGACGTTCTATGTGAGGCAGGCGGGCGTGCGAGGTGTCAGGAGACAGGTCTCGACGCGGGCTAGCTCACTGAAACGTTTACAGCACTACGTTCAATATAAAAATTTTGAGTTATGGTCAAAAAACCGGATTTTTTGATGAAAAATCGGATTTTCAGCGACCGAGAGGGGTTTCGGTTCGCGCTCAGCGCCGGGAAACCTGGGTTCGTACAGCGAAAACCCGATTGACAAAAAACTATGGCAATCTAATAATAAACAAAGATGTTATTGAATTTTGAAAAATTAAAAAGTCCAAAAATAAGGGTAAGTGCCCAAAACAAAACCACCCCTTAAGGAAAGTCAGAAACAATTTGTCAGGTGTGTAGCGGGGGCTAATTTAGCACGCTTAAGGTTGAAAACCGCTACCAAAACGCTATCCTGGTGTTGTAGATATCGCGATTTTTGTTCTGACTGTGCTCCCTAAGGTAGATTTCGGGACAGACACCTATGTATGAATTTTGATAAAATTCGAATTTTTTGACGTTCTATGTGAGGCAGGCGGGCGTGCGAGGTGTCAGGAGACAGGTCTCGACGCGGGCTAGCTCACTGAAACGTTTACAGCACTACGTTCAATATAAAAATTTTGAGTTATGGTCAAAAAACCGGATTTTTTGATGAAAAATCGGATTTTCAGCGACCGAGAGGGGTTTCGGTTCGCGCTCAGCGCCGGGAAACCTGGGTTCGTACAGCGAAAACCCGATTGACAAAAAACTATGGCAATCTAATAATAAACAAAGATGTTATTGAATTTTGAAAAATTAAAAAGTCCAAAAATAAGGGTAAGTGCCCAAAACAAAACCACCCCTTAAGGAAAGTCAGAAACAATTTGTCAGGTGTGTAGCGGGGGCTAATTTAGCACGCTTAAGGTTGAAAACCGCTACCAAAACGCTATCCTGGTGTTGTAGATATCGCGATTTTTGTTCTGACTGTGCTCCCTAAGGTAGATTTCGGGACAGACACCTATGTATGAATTTTGATAAAATTCGAATTTTTTGACGTTCTATGTGAGGCAGGCGGGCGTGCGAGGTGTCAGGAGACAGGTCTCGACGCGGGCTAGCTCACTGAAACGTTTACAGCACTACGTTCAATATAAAAATTTTGAGTTATGGTCAAAAAACCGGATTTTTTGATGAAAAATCGGATTTTCAGCGACCGAGAGGGGTTTCGGTTCGCGCTCAGCGCCGGGAAACCTGGGTTCGTACAGCGAAAACCCGATTGACAAAAAACTATGGCAATCTAATAATAAACAAAGATGTTATTGAATTTTGAAAAATTAAAAAGTCCAAAAATAAGGGTAAGTGCCCAAAACAAAACCACCCCTTAAGGAAAGTCAGAAACAATTTGTCAGGTGTGTAGCGGGGGCTAATTTAGCACGCTTAAGGTTGAAAAACCGCTACCAAAACGCTATCCTGGTGTTGTAGATATCGCGATTTTTGTTCTGACTGTGCTCCCTAAGGTAGATTTCGGGACAGACACCTATGTATGAATTTTGATAAAATTCGAATTTTTTGACGTTCTATGTGAGGCAGGCGGGCGTGCGAGGTGTCAGGAGACAGGTCTCGACGCGGGCTAGCTCACTGAAACGTTTACAGCACTACGTTCAATATAAAAATTTTGAGTTATGGTCAAAAAACCGGATTTTTTGATGAAAAATCGGATTTTCAGCGACCGAGAGGGGTTTCGGTTCGCGCTCAGCGCCGGGAAACCTGGGTTCGTACAGCGAAAACCCGATTGACAAAAAACTATGGCAATCTAATAATAAACAAAGATGTTATTGAATTTTGAAAAATTAAAAAGTCCAAAAATAAGGGTAAGTGCCCAAAACAAAACCACCCCTTAAGGAAAGTCAGAAACAATTTGTCAGGTGTGTAGCGGGGGCTAATTTAGCACGCTTAAGGTTGAAAACCGCTACCAAAACGCTATCCTGGTGTTGTAGATATCGCGATTTTTGTTCTGACTGTGCTCCCTAAGGTAGATTTCGGGACAGACACCTATGTATGAATTTTGATAAAATTCGAATTTTTTGACGTTCTATGTGAGGCAGGCGGGCGTGCGAGGTGTCAGGAGACAGGTCTCGACGCGGGCTAGCTCACTGAAACGTTTACAGCACTACGTTCAATATAAAAATTTTGAGTTATGGTCAAAAAACCGGATTTTTTGATGAAAAATCGGATTTTCAGCGACCGAGAGGGGTTTCGGTTCGCGCTCAGCGCCGGGAAACCTGGGTTCGTACAGCGAAAACCCGATTGACAAAAAACTATGGCAATCTAATAATAAACAAAGATGTTATTGAATTTTGAAAAATTAAAAAGTCCAAAAATAAGGGTAAGTGCCCAAAACAAAACCACCCCTTAAGGAAAGTCAGAAACAATTTGTCAGGTGTGTAGCGGGGGCTAATTTAGCACGCTTAAGGTTGAAAACCGCTACCAAAACGCTATCCTGGTGTTGTAGATATCGCGATTTTTGTTCTGACTGTGCTCCCTAAGGTAGATTTCGGGACAGACACCTATGTATGAATTTTGATAAAATTCGAATTTTTTGACGTTCTATGTGAGGCAGGCGGGCGTGCGAGGTGTCAGGAGACAGGTCTCGACGCGGGCTAGCTCACTGAAACGTTTACAGCACTACGTTCAATATAAAAATTTTGAGTTATGGTCAAAAAACCGGATTTTTTGATGAAAAATCGGATTTTCAGCGACCGAGAGGGGTTTCGGTTCGCGCTCAGCGCCGGAAACCTGGGTTCGTACAGCGAAAACCCGATTGACAAAAAACTATGGCAATCTAATAATAAACAAAGATGTTATTGAATTTTGAAAAATTAAAAAGTCCAAAAATAAGGGTAAGTGCCCAAAACAAAACCACCCCTTAAGGAAAGTCAGAAACAATTTGTCAGGTGTGTAGCGGGGGCTAATTTAGCACGCTTAAGGTTGAAAACCGCTACCAAAACGCTATCCTGGTGTTGTAGATATCGCGATTTTTGTTCTGACTGTGCTCCCTAAGGTAGATTTCGGGACAGACACCTATGTATGAATTTTGATAAAATTCGAATTTTTTGACGTTCTATGTGAGGCAGGCGGGCGTGCGAGGTGTCAGGAGACAGGTCTCGACGCGGGCTAGCTCACTGAAACGTTTACAGCACTACGTTCAATATAAAAATTTTGAGTTATGGTCAAAAAACCGGATTTTTTGATGAAAAATCGGATTTTCAGCGACCGAGAGGGGTTTCGGTTCGCGCTCAGCGCCGGAAACCTGGGTTCGTACAGCGAAAACCCGATTGACAAAAAACTATGGCAATCTAATAATAAACAAAGATGTTATTGAATTTTGAAAAATTAAAAAGTCCAAAAATAAGGGTAAGTGCCCAAAACAAAACCACCCCTTAAGGAAAGTCAGAAACAATTTGTCAGGTGTGTAGCGGGGGCTAATTTAGCACGCTTAAGGTTGAAAACCGCTACCAAAACGCTATCCTGGTGTTGTAGATATCGCGATTTTTGTTCTGACTGTGCTCCCTAAGGTAGATTTCGGGACAGACACCTATGTATGAATTTTGATAAAATTCGAATTTTTTGACGTTCTATGTGAGGCAGGCGGGCGTGCGAGGTGTCAGGAGACAGGTCTCGACGCGGGCTAGCTCACTGAAACGTTTACAGCACTACGTTCAATATAAAAATTTTGAGTTTATGGTCAAAAAACCGGATTTTTTGATGAAAAATCGGATTTTCAGCGACCGAGAGGGGTTTCGGTTCGCGCTCAGCGCCGGGAAACCTGGGTTCGTACAGCGAAAACCCGATTGACAAAAAACTATGGCAATCTAATAATAAACAAAGATGTTATTGAATTTTGAAAAATTAAAAAGTCCAAAAATAAGGGTAAGTGCCCAAAACAAAACCACCCCTTAAGGAAAGTCAGAAACAATTTGTCAGGTGTGTAGCGGGGGCTAATTTAGCACGCTTAAGGTTGAAAACCGCTACCAAAACGCTATCCTGGTGTTGTAGATATCGCGATTTTTGTTCTGACTGTGCTCCCTAAGGTAGATTTCGGGACAGACACCTATGTATGAATTTTGATAAAATTCGAATTTTTTGACGTTCTATGTGAGGCAGGCGGGCGTGCGAGGTGTCAGGAGACAGGTCTCGACGCGGGCTAGCTCACTGAAACGTTTACAGCACTACGTTCAATATAAAAATTTTGAGTTATGGTCAAAAAACCGGATTTTTTGATGAAAAATCGGATTTTCAGCGACCGAGAGGGGTTTCGGTTCGCGCTCAGCGCCGGGAAACCTGGGTTCGTACAGCGAAAACCCGATTGACAAAAAACTATGGCAATCTAATAATAAACAAAGATGTTATTGAATTTTGAAAAATTAAAAAGTCCAAAAATAAGGGTAAGTGCCCAAAACAAAACCACCCCTTAAGGAAAGTCAGAAACAATTTGTCAGGTGTGTAGCGGGGGGCTAATTTAGCACGCTTAAGGTTGAAAACCGCTACCAAAACGCTATCCTGGTGTTGTAGATATCGCGATTTTTGTTCTGACTGTGCTCCCTAAGGTAGATTTCGGGACAGACACCTATGTATGAATTTTGATAAAATTCGAATTTTATTAGACGTTCTATGTGAGGCAGGCGGGCGTGCGAGGTGTCAGGAGACAGGTCTCGACGCGGGCTAGCTCACTGAAACGTTTACAGCACTACGTTCAATATAAAAATTTTGAGTTATGGTCAAAAAACCGGATTTTTTGATGAAAAATCGGATTTTCAGCGACCGAGAGGGGTTTCGGTTCGCGCTCAGCGCCGGGAAACCTGGGTTCGTACAGCGAAAACCCGATTGACAAAAAACTATGGCAATCTAATAATAAACAAAGATGTTATTGAATTTTGAAAAATTAAAAAGTCCAAAAATAAGGGTAAGTGCCCAAAACAAAACCACCCCTTAAGGAAAGTCAGAAACAATTTGTCAGGTGTGTAGCGGGGGCTAATTTAGCACGCTTAAGGTTGAAAACCGCTACCAAAACGCTATCCTGGTGTTGTAGATATCGCGATTTTTGTTCTGACTGTGCTCCCTAAGGTAGATTTCGGGACAGACACCTATGTATGAATTTTGATAAAATTCGAATTTTTTGACGTTCTATGTGAGGCAGGCGGGCGTGCGAGGTGTCAGGAGACAGGTCTCGACGCGGGCTAGCTCACTGAAACGTTTACAGCACTACGTTCAATATAAAAATTTTGAGTTATGGTCAAAAAACCGGATTTTTTGATGAAAAATCGGATTTTCAGCGACCGAGAGGGGTTTCGGTTCGCGCTCAGCGCCGGGAAACCTGGGTTCGTACAGCGAAAACCCGATTGACAAAAAACTATGGCAATCTAATAATAAACAAAGATGTTATTGAATTTTGAAAAATTAAAAAGTCCAAAAATAAGGGTAAGTGCCCAAAACAAAACCACCCCTTAAGGAAAGTCAGAAACAATTTGTCAGGTGTGTAGCGGGGGCTAATTTAGCACGCTTAAGGTTGAAAACCGCTACCAAAACGCTATCCTGGTGTTGTAGATATCGCGATTTTTGTTCTGACTGTGCTCCCTAAGGTAGATTTCGGGACAGACACCTATGTATGAATTTTGATAAAATTCGAATTTTTTTGACGTTCTATGTGAGGCAGGCGGGCGTGCGAGGTGTCAGGAGACAGGTCTCGACGCGGGCTAGCTCACTGAAACGTTTACAGCACTACGTTCAATATAAAAATTTTGAGTTATGGTCAAAAAACCGGATTTTTTGATGAAAAATCGGATTTTCAGCGACCGAGAGGGGTTTCGGTTCGCGCTCAGCGCCGGGAAACCTGGGTTCGTACAGCGAAAACCGATTGACAAAAAACTATGGCAATCTAATAATAAACAAAGATGTTATTGAATTTTGAAAAATTAAAAAGTCCAAAAATAAGGGTAAGTGCCCAAAACATAAACCACCCCTTAAGGAAAGTCAGAAACAATTTGTCAGGTGTGTAGCGGGGGCTAATTTAGCACGCTTAAGGTTGAAAACCGCTACCAAAACGCTATCCTGGTGTTGTAGATATCGCGATTTTTGTTCTGACTGTGCTCCCTAAGGTAGATTTCGGGACAGACACCTATGTATGAATTTTGATAAAATTCGAATTTTTTGACGTTCTATGTGAGGCAGGCGGGCGTGCGAGGTGTCAGGAGACAGGTCTCGACGCGGGCTAGCTCACTGAAACGTTTACAGCACTACGTTCAATATAAAAATTTTGAGTTATGGTCAAAAAACCGGATTTTTTGATGAAAAATCGGATTTTCAGCGACCGAGAGGGGTTTCGGTTCGCGCTCAGCGCCGGGAAACCTGGGTTCGTACAGCGAAAACCCGATTGACAAAAAACTATGGCAATCTAATAATAAACAAAGATGTTATTGAATTTTGAAAAATTAAAAAGTCCAAAAATAAGGGTAAGTGCCCAAAACAAAACCACCCCTTAAGGAAAGTCAGAAACAATTTGTCAGGTGTGTAGCGGGGGCTAATTTAGCACGCTTAAGGTTGAAAACCGCTACCAAAACGCTATCCTGGTGTTGTAGATATCGCGATTTTTGTTCTGACTGTGCTCCCTAAGGTAGATTTCGGGACAGACACCTATGTATGAATTTTGATAAAATTCGAATTTTTTGACGTTCTATGTGAGGCAGGCGGGCGTGCGAGGTGTCAGGAGACAGGTCTCGACGCGGGCTAGCTCACTGAAACGTTTACAGCACTACGTTCAATATAAAAATTTTGAGTTATGGTCAAAAAACCGGATTTTTTGATGAAAAATCGGATTTTCAGCGACCGAGAGGGGTTTCGGTTCGCGCTCAGCGCCGGGAAACCTGGGTTCGTACAGCGAAAACCCGATTGACAAAAAACTATGGCAATCTAATAATAAACAAAGATGTTATTGAATTTTGAAAAATTAAAAAGTCCAAAAATAAGGGTAAGTGCC